>OZ000485.1:11248928-12492857 GCA_963922655.1 Cardamine chenopodiifolia | reverse complement strand
AACAGCATCATAACCATATCATAAGTAACAGCGCATCAAATCCTCAAAGTTGAATATATGCCAGCATCAAACAGTTGATTATTGACAGGAAAGCTTTATGCGCCAAAGAAGTCTGATTTATAAGTTTAGTAGCGTGTATATGCATCATTCGCTTTTGACATATAAGAACACATGCAGAAGTCCATAAAACAGAGATTGTTTCATCTATGGCCATGACTTTGACCACTATATAAAGAAGGACGTACCAAGCAATCCTATGGCATAAAAACTAAGCATCTACCGAAATTTTCTATACAAAACCATTAAAAGCAAGTATTGCACATATGAAAACGTTTAACACTATGAGCTTCTGACACCTTCTCAACCAATCATGACAAGAACTTACACAATTTCCATTTTGCAAAGAAATATTTGCACGTATTCAACATGACTAAAGACAATAACACAACAAAAGATTGTAAATTTAAGAAAGATCCATAAAGATTCAAACTTCTATTCCCATGTCACAAGATCAAACCTTGAGCATAACCTAAGAAACAGGAATCCAATTATCAAAGAAACATCGAATAAAAGATTCAAACTTCTATCTATCTCCATGTCCCAAGATCTAACCTCAAAACAGAACCTAAGAAATAGGAATCCGATAATCAAGAAACATCAAATAAAAGATACAAACTTCAAACTCTATATCCCAAGATCAAACCTCAAACAAAACCTAAAAAACAAGGATTCGAAAATCAAGAAACTGTCGGTACCTCGAAGCGGATATTCTTGTAGACGAGCTCTTCAACATTACTGCCTACAGTAGGATGAGTAGTGACAACTTCACCCAAGTGAAGTTTATAAAGCGTTGTCGTTTTACCAGCATTATCCAAACCAACAACCACAATCTTATACTCTTTTGCAGGAAACATCATAAACCAAAACCTCGACATGAATGCTCCCATATTCTCAGCTTTATATCAAATAACAAAATCCTAATCAAGAAAATAATAATCATAATTTACGATGAAATTGATCTACATAACAGTGAAATCGAGAAAACCTAAAGATAGATCCTTGAATTGACCCTTCAATTTTACAAACCCAAGTAACTGAATTAGATTCGATTCAGAGCAAGCCCAGATCAGAATTGGATACAACGATCCCAGATTCGCCTAATCTAAGGAAGAAACAAAATATACAAATCGGGATTATGTGATCAAACCTTGACTTCAATCTAGAGATGGCAGAGGCAAGAAGCGGAGAAAAGAAGTTAGATTTCAATCGGGTTCTTCTACTTTGTTGTGTTTTAGGCTATGAGGTTCCTTCCTTGAGCAGATGGGTAGAGAACAGAAAAGTATGCGGGAAACAATGTCAAAACTGTAAATATGATCTAAATAAAATATCATACTATGTATTAGGCCTGGGTTTTAATTCCGAAACGAAATTTCGAACCGCACTGAACTGAAGTTTTCTCAATTCGGTTTATATTCGATTTTTTTTTAAAAACTGATCAGAAATTCGTTTATCGATTTATATCGGTTTGGTAGTCAAAAAACTGATATAAATCAAACTAAACCAAAATTATGAGAAAAATTTAGTGTTTTTATACTTTAAAGCAAAACAAAAAAATTTACACTTTAAACCAAATCGAATTAAATTTTTGGTTCAATTTCGAACATCATAATAATTAAAAGATCTGAACCGAAACAAAATTTGTGATCAATTCAAATCAGAAATGATTACTTTAATTCAAACAATCCAAATTTCCGAATTTCCAAACCGAACCGAATTTTTCAATTGTTCAGGCCTATTATGTATTAAAATTGGAAATTTTGAATTTTTTTTAATTACTTAACGGCTGCAGCCATGACCGTGACGGCACCGAACAAGTAAACTGCTAGAGCGTTTGGCGAATCATTTTTACCATTGCATCCTTGAGAGTATTCGAAATTTTCATATCGAAAAGAAGGCAACCTCTATAGTATCTTCTTTATATTGAAGAATGTAATTTGGATTATGTAACGGTCGAACAATTTTTCCATGATGTATGATCTCCATATCTTTTTTCTTCTTCTTTTTTTTCTTTCGATAACAGTTTTCGATTAAATAAAAGAATGGATACAAAGAATCTTACAAACAGAAAAAAAAAGAAACAAGATGAACATCATCAAAAGAAATCTTTTGAGAGTAGTTGGGGTATGCCATTTAAAGGAAGAAGAAGAGTTAAGATGTAGTTGTTCTGGTGTCTTGAAATTGACTAGCGAAAAACTATTGTTGAAGTAGTTGCGAAGCAAGTCGTGGATCTCTGAACCTAAAAGAGGAGGCTATGTTTCTGATCAATAGCTTTGCAGATTTGAAAAGAGGTTTGTGTGACATTTGACAGTTTCCTTGTTAAATACCTTTTAAATTTGTTGAAGATATAATACAAATGTTTTATGGCTTACTTCTTGGTATTTGACATGTATTTTGCTACTTGTCTCACTATTAATTTGTAGGATTCTGATATGACCACGATTGATCTTACAAAAAGAGGTGAGAAATCATAAGATTGGAGAAGCAGAAGATGATTTCACCCATTTCAATTCATAAAGTTGTCAATAGCATAGATATAAAGAGCCTAAATATAGAGCATTAAGATGCCATAAATCGTAAATGAGACTAGTAATGGGTCATAAACTCAGTAAAACCCAAGTAAAATACTCAATATTACTCCTTGAAAGACCCATAATGTCTCGACCATATGCCAACTTCCAGTGAGAATATCAACAAATCTCATATAGCTACCAAAATCTTAAATCCTAAACCATAAACCCTAAACATAAAATCTTAAATTTTAAATTCTACCATGTTAATGGTCTTGGAACTTCTCCACCATTGAAATGTCCACCTTGCTCAAATTTATTTTCTTTGGAAGTAGATTTAATTACGGTTGCCCATAAGCAATGTTCCTACACAGTAGAACAGTAGATATTAAACAAAAAACCATCATCTGCAGGCTGCAGCACGATTACGTTAGGACATAATCGGGGTCCAAATAGTATTTAAGAAAATGGATCTAGCATAATCAAGCGAGGGATGCCATAAGATGAAAAAATAAATGTTATGACAAAAAAATTTAATGATAATTAAATGGAACGTAAAAACAAAAACTTTTTGAGAATTTTAATGTTGAAATATAAAACTTTTTTTGAGGAATAAAATGATTTCACAAAAAAAATTATTATTTAACAATTGAGAAATATGTAGAGGTTTTCCTAGACAATATCATATATTATAGGGAAATTTTTGAAAGGGTAGGTGAACCTTTGTGAAAATTTATTGTCAAATAATTTTTTTTTAGTTTAAATTTTACAGGTTAGGAGTTGTTTCACAAAATAATTTAGAAAGGATCAATTTCAAGATTTGGCTCTATATTATATGGTCATCTGGAAAATTATAGATGTATTTTTTTGTAATCCCACAATCTAATTGACACTTAGGACCTTAGGTAGGTACCCTTATTTTTTTAACATATGGTTTTTCATTGACGGCACCAAAAAATATTCCCAATATAACCCTTCAAAACTCGAATCATATCAAAACTCGAAATTCCAACTAAACACACTCACTTCGGTATCTCCGCCTTTCTTCTTCATCATCTCTCAGCCAACTGTACGGGTTTCAATTTCTCCGATCTCCCGGAGCTCCACTTCTCCGGTGCGTTAACTATGTCTCAGTCTATCCAATTCTCCACTCCTTCCCGCACTCCTCACCTTCTCCATCTCCCTCAATCACGATTCCACCAACGTCCTCTCTCTTCCTTCTCCTTCCGTCCTTTCCCTCTAACCACCACTAAGTACACCTCAATCAGAGCTTCCTCATCACCATCTCCATCTCCTTCACCGGATCTTGATTCCTCCTCCGCATCATCCTCGTCGCAAGTCCTTCTCTCACCTAACGGCACTGGCGCAGTGAAGTCCGATGAGAGATCCGTTGTTGCTACAGCGGTTACGACGGATACGGCGGGACTTGAGGTTGATTCCGTAACGGAAGCTGAGCTTAAGGAGAATGGATTTAGAAGCACGAGGAGGACGAAGCTGATCTGTACGATCGGTCCAGCGACGTGTGGATTCGAGCAGCTTGAAGCGCTCGCTGTGGGAGGCATGAACGTAGCACGGCTTAACATGTGTCACGGCACACGAGATTGGCACCGTGATGTGATTCGTAGCGTTCGGAGGCTTAATGAGGAGAAAGGCTTTGCAGTTGCAATTATGATGGATACTGAAGGTAGTGAGATTCATATGGGAGATCTTGGTGGTGAAGCTTCTGCTAAAGCAGAGGTGGTTTAATCTCTTCTCATCTCAATTTTGAGCTTGATGTAATCATTGTTGTGTGTAATTGAGATGTTTGAACATTGTTACAGGATGGTGAGATTTGGACTTTCACTGTTAGATCTTTTGATTCGTCTCGTCCTGAACGTACCATTAGTGTGAGCTATGATGGTTTTGCTGAAGGTATATGCAATTTATGTTTTATGTAAAAGTGGAAGTGTAGATGAATATTATGGTGACTGAGTATGAAATGGGAATGAATTTGGGCTTTGTTTGTGATGTAGATGTAAGAGTTGGGGATGAACTTTTGGTTGATGGTGGAATGGTGAGGTTCGAAGTGATTGAGAAGATAGGTCCTGATGTTAAGTGTTTATGTACCGATCCTGGATTGTTGCTTCCTCGAGCTAACTTGACTTTTTGGAGAGATGGAAGTCTTGTACGAGAGCGTAATGCTATGCTTCCCACAATTTCTTCCAAGGTTTGTAAATTTTTATCTTCGTAATTAGCTTTGAGTTTTGATTCATCTTGTTTGGTATATTGGGGATGGATTGAAAAACAATGTGATGATGTAAGCTTTTGGAACCTAGATGAGTCCATGTTAGCAAAACAGAGGATAAATAAACTACAAAAGAGACAAGTAGCTATATCACAATATCAGTTCTTTCTCTATCAAACTAGAGTCCATGTGAATCAATGAGTGCTGATTTTATATGCGATGCGTTGTGGACATATAATAATATTCTGCAGGAGGAATTATGTTTTACTCAAAAAACCAGAACATATAGAATATTGATGATACCTCAATTCTTTATTTTCAGGACTGGTTGGATATTGATTTTGGAATTGCTGAAGGTGTGGATTTCATTGCTGTATCGTTTGTCAAGTCCGCTGAAGTTATTAATCATCTTAAGAGTTATCTTGACGCTCATTCCCATGGAGGGTAAGTTAATATGCTTTATATCAACACATCATACTACTGGATAAGAAACATATGATCTAATTCGGGGGTCACGCTATTTTAGGATTTAGTTTTGCATCCTGTATCCACCAACTTTAGTTATAGTTTTATTTTGTAATCATTTATGATGCAGGGAGATTGGAGTTATTGCAAAGATCGAGAGTATCGATTCACTGACAAACTTGGAAGAAATAATCCTAGCATCAGATGGAGCCATGGTTGCAAGAGGAGATCTAGGAGCTCAGATACCTCTTGAGCAAGTTCCAGCAGCTCAACAGAGAATCGTCCAAGTCTGCAGAGCGCTTAATAAACCCGTTATTGTCGCTTCACAGCTACTTGAGTCCATGATTGAATACCCAACTCCAACCAGAGCAGAAGTAGCCGATGTGTCTGAAGCAGTAAGACAAAGATCAGATGCATTGATGCTCTCTGGAGAATCAGCTATGGGTCAATTCCCAGACAAAGCGCTCACGGTTCTAAGAATTGTCAGTCTAAGAATCGAAAGATGGTGGAGGGAAGAGAAACACCACGAGTCTGTGCCGCTTCAAGCCATAGGCTCTACATTTTCAGACAAAATCTCAGAAGAGATCTGTAACTCTGCTGCTAAAATGGGTAAATAATTCAGGTTCTTTGTTTTCCTCTAAAGCACTATGTCCTTCGTTTCTCATTTTACTCATCCAATACTTGCAGCTAACAATCTTGGAGTAGAAGCGGTTTTCGTCTACACAAAGAGCGGACACATGGCATCTTTGGTCTCTCGATGTCGCCCAGACTGCCCGATCTTTGCTTTCACAACCACAACCTCAGTGAGAAGACGCTTAAATCTACAATGGGGACTTATCCCATTCCGTCTAAGCTTCTCAGAAGACATGGAAAGCAACTTGAACAAAACATTCTCCTTACTGAAAGCAAGAGATATGATCAAATCTGGTGACCTCGTAATCGCAGTCTCGGACATGTTGCAATCAATCCAGGTAATGAACGTTCCTTAGTACTCTCTTTTTACGATTTCGCAGTCTCGCAAAAGACTGTTTTGTTTGCTTCGTTGTGGCTGTTTTTAGACTACTCTTACATTTTAGATTTCCAGAGGCATCGTCATCTTCGGTTTGTGTTAATAGTGGACGTGTGCCACGAATGTAAGCTTCGTTTGTAGTGTACTATTGTTTTTTTCTTTTTTTGGTTTCCAGTAATATCAGTAATGTATTCTAATAATTTGATTTAGTCCTTTTTTGTCATGGCCACATCTATGGAAACCAAATAGGATTAGGAGTCAGAAAAGACAGGAAACGAAAGATACCCTAGTTTAAAGGAAAACTGATAAATTAAAGTTAAAAAGTTTATTAATTTGGCCATAAATGTTTTCCGGATAAGTTTAGGAGTTGGAATAAAACGTAATTCCTTTAGAAAATGGATTTAAGTTCCCTAATATTTATATAAATAGTGTCTAAAGTCTAAACCATTCTTCTTCATCATAACTAAAATCGCCTCTCCATCAGAGAACAAACATGACAAAGTGCAAGAGACCTCGAATGAAGAAGAATCAGAAAAGAGATTTTTATCAAATTCCCAAGGATTGTGAGGAAGAGATTCAACGGAGTTGCGACTTCGTGAAAAAATTGAAAGGGTTAGATGATAAGAGAATCTTCATTGAATTTCTCGATGCAATGAAGTCTTATCAACGCAGGTCTTTAAGCTATATCGATCTCAAAACGAAAGTCGCTTTCATTCTCCGTAACCACGACGTTTTGCAACAAGACTTCAACCAGCTTCTATCGGATTTAGCTACAGAAGAGAATAATCAAAACGCTAAAAAATCAGACTTGGAACGCACGGTTGAGTTTTTAACCAATCTTGAAGCTTTAGGGAAGGGTTTACTCGGTGCGTTTCTAAATCAGATTGCGTTTAGCGATGATATCCCAACTCTAGTATCACAACTGGACTTGATTTTACGCGATCACGCCTCTGTGAAAAAAGAGTTTAAAACGTTCTTAACCGATTCCGGTTTACTCAAAAAGTACGAGTACGTGACACCGTCGTATATGATGAGACATGAAGCTGAGAGGTAACATCATCTGTTTTAAACCGGACATACGTTTCAGTGGGTCATGCGCATAAAGTAAACATGAAGAGACATTCTTTGGACGAACAGAGAATGAATGACCTCGAGGACGAATTGTTAGAGGAGGACATGAACTTGGCAGCCCTAACGTCGGTTGTTGTGTTTGGAAGTAGTGACTTGTTGAATGATAAGCCGCCGGTGGGATTTAATGAAGTTGTACGCAAGTTTTATAAAGATTTGGGTAAGAGAGTGCCACGAGGATTTAAGACGGAACCAAAACTTGCGGTACAAGGTATTCTACCTACGTTGGAGAGTATGTTGAATCAGATGCGTTTGGCGAAAACACTTGAGGTAAAGAAAAGGTTTAGGGAGAACAATGTGAACAACTGAAGAGACTTTTGTGTTTTCTAGTGTTCTTTTGAAATTGCCTAATTTGTTGCTACATTGTGATTTTCCTTGTGTTTTTTTTACTCGAGTGGACACAAATTGACAATGTTGTTAGGTTTTAGAGCCGGGTGTTCTTTTTATACTTATTATTCAGTTATTTGTTTAGAGCCGGGCTTGATTCCTTATGTTGGGCCTGTTTAAGGCCTGTGGGCTTTAGTTCCACCACAATATCCGTAATATGAATCTTACCCTCTTAGGCATATTCGAATTATCGTTAATGTCGCTTTTTGATGGAGGATATCAGAATCAAGTTAAATCATAGTTCTTTCTCGAGTGGAAGAAATTAATATTGGGAAATGTTACAAAGAAAAAACAGTAATTTGTGTATAGTTTCTTTTCTCTCAAATACTGATTTTTTCTGTTACATTATATCACATTCCGAAACTGAACCGTTAAAATAACTGGAAGAATAATTAAGTTATTTTGCAACATAGACCAATTTTACATTCCGACACTTATAAGAAACATATCAACATTATTAAATTCATCAAGTATTTCTCCGAATTAATGTACTATCGTAATATAGAACACCATAGTCTAGTATTAAAATTTAGCTGTTTGTTTATTCCACTAGAGTTCGAAAACGTATTTTTAAGGGTTATTTTACTTTAATGTAAATCAAATAATATTGAAGGATTTGATCATATCTTCCCTTCTACTGTTTGCATCACTTAAATCAATGGTCCCATCTTCTCTATTAGAATAGAAGTAAGTGGACCCCTTCATATATTTAAATGTAAAGACTCAACAAGTTTTAGATTAATCATGAACCAGTTCAATAATTCAATTATTATTTTAAGTCAGAATAGGGACCTTACTTAATTAGCTAATTCTTTGCGGGTCCGAATTAGAAAGACATATACAAACAAATAAACATTGTAATAAATTGATAATAGAGACAACAATAGCAACAATAAATTAAGAAATTATATACATGTTATTGGCTGTGATTTAACCACTAAATTATGAACATCGTACATGTACACCCACTTTTATGATAACCAAAAAAATATTATTGGAAATAAATTGAAACATTACATGAAAAAAGTCTGTCTCTAGTTCAACTATTTGTAGGTGATCTTCTCTAACACAACTAATTAAAAGATACAATCTCAGTACATAACTCTGAATTAGGTACATTGTAAGTATCTCTTAAAATGCATGCATTAGCTTAAATAAGAATACGTGCTTTGTTTTTTTCTGCATAATCTGAATTACCAGAAAAATAGGAATATGATCAAAAGAAACAGCAACAAAACTCCAAAAACAAAAAGAAGCAAAAAACAGGTAGGGTAATGATGATGCAAAGCAGTATATATATATATATATGTGTAAATATAATCATCATTTCAATATATCATACATTCATATACTACACACACATCCACAGACATATAAGTATGGACAAGACTTTTCTGATTTCCTAAATTTAATATTCAGATCTGATCACTGATCTCTGACCCTAAACTCTTATCCATGTGTGCAAGCAATCGTACATATGTTTATTTCAAGGGTCCACACCTACTTCTATTTTATTTTATTTGATTCCGCATTTTATCCGGATTCAGAATTTTAAGATATGGTGATCGGACGGACTCCAACGAAACCATTATATTTACGTCTTTGATCATATATGTGTGTATAAATATTTTAATCTTTAAGCTGAATTAATTTCCATCTGCTGCCGAAAGAATAATGATAAATTTGTATCTATTGAAATTCCTTATATTTCAAAGCATCTTCGAGAATGCTTACGCAACAAACTTATATACCTATAGATCTACATGTAATAAGTTTATATATTTGTTGTCAGACATGTACGTCCATATAGTACTATGAAATGAAATAATATGTATAAATACATTAAATACCATCGTAATATTAATTGGAATTGACAAAAAAATCATAATAAATAAGAATGTAGTAGAGACTGATATAATAAAAATTATAAAGAGTAGATGATAACTAAGATAAGGTTAGATTTAAACTTATGGAAAATTGAATAGGGGTAGGCCAACCAATGGGGATATCTTAGAATGATGACGTTTCCTATTTTTATTTCTACTGTAACAAACTTATTAATTTCTCTGTTTGGCTCTTTTTTATTATTATATTTGTTTATTCTCCAAAATTTTAGCATTTATTTATTGGCGCCGATGAAAAGATAAGTAGCTTTCTTAATCCTACCATGAAAAATAAGACTTCAAAGGAGTTGATTAACGTAACCATAACTTAAATATAAAATTTAATTTTATCGTAGCAGATATATATTGAATATGTTGATTTCTTTTTGTTGCTTAAACTTGTACACTATAACAAATGTTTTCATATGGTTATTCAATCAGCTTTAAAATTCAATTAGAAAAATGTAAAATAAGAAAATTTATCTCAAAAACTGTATGAACTCGTGAAAGAAGTTGGAAAACCATGCTAATAAAGACTAGCATGTACCATTATGATCATCTTAAAATAATTTGTTTCAAATTAATGTTATTTATCTCTGCGTGGACCTGTGAATCTCACCATAAGTATTTTACTTGAACCTATTGAAATAATAGAATCAAACATATTTTCTCTGATTTGTCCACTCAGCCTGGATTGTTCTTAATTAGTCCACTATCTGCAGGAAGACATTTGAGCCTGAGAATGTCCCACAAGTTGGACTGACTACAATGACTACGAACAATATATTTTCTCTTTGATTTGGTTTTATTTGTAATTTGTAATTGTAATTGTCTTATGATGATTAGTGTAGCCAAAACAGATATTTTAATTCCATAGTACAGGTTGGACAGTGAAGTGGGTGGCTCAAATTATATACTTACTCTTTTGACTATTAACTATTAAGATCTACTTCACGATATACTTTTTTTTTTTTGGAATAAATTATTGTGCAATCAGCACTGTGCTTATTTTTGTAAATGCCACACTCGACTTCTAAGGGGAACAAAAAATACAAATAACTTTGGACTTTACTCTTTATTTAGTTTTTAGATTTGAAATGTTGCTCTAAATTTAACATAAGTCTTAATTTTCTACTATATAAATATACTTTAGAGCTTTTCTATAAGTCTCCTTCTTTTCTCGTGATTTCACGAATACTAAAATCCTACAAAAACTGTGAATACCAAGAGTTAATCACCTGAACAAGGGAACATAACAATATTGTATTGAATTAATAGGATGCTAGTATACTATTAGATCAGTTAGTAATAGCTATATTTGACAAAAACAAGGTTTAATAAATTTAAAACCTCACATAATAGAAAAAAGAGAGGATATTTTGAGGATGAGAAACTAAGTGGTGTGCTTTTGCAATGAACTATTTGCTAGGTTTGAACAAAACCATTAAAACGTCAAATCCACCCAAACCAAAAAGAGTCATACCTGAACTTCTGCCTAAACCACCAAATTTAAAAAAAAAAGAAAAAAGATTTCGGCTTTCAAAAAAATTTATAGATGTCAAAGTGTCTTTAATCCAGTGGTAGATTAGGTTAAGAGAATTGTATCTGTTTGTCAAAGATCAAGAGATTTAAAAATATAGAGTTTAATATTTTAAGTTACTCATGAGCGTTTGGACTTTGGATCATGTAGACACACGTTTACATAGATAGTATATATATTTGTTTAAATGGTCAAAACTCAAAACTTCAATTTCGAGAACACAGTCAAAGAAAAATTGTGATGATTGAGTGATGAGTTATGTATTGATAATTGATACGGTACAAAATCTATTAAACGGTGACAATAGTTTAAGGAAAAGTCGAGGAAATTTTTATTTTGGTATTTTAATGTTTTATTATTGTGGTTACATAGTATTTTGAAAATTTTAATGTTTTATTATTGTGTTTTTAATAAATTATAAATTATTAATAATTTAAATAAAGAATTAAGTAAAATTTTAAGTTTGTGTGGTAATTATAAAAAAACTTCTGTTACCTTTTGTTAAAAAAATAAAAGACAAAAAGATTGATGGAATGAAATATTTTTATGTTATATTTAAATATTATATTGTCATAACGTATACAGACTTTTAAGAACCTACTCTTTTTCGATACTGAGATTATCAAACGCTGCAACTGTTAAATTACATAATTTAATTTTAGATTTGATTAATTTTAACTTACGCAATTGCTGAGAATACAAATTTTTTTTGCTGAGAATACACTGCACAGAATACAATTTGTCTACTGGTATTGGCTCTGGACCTTCAGGATTTATTTTTATTTTTCTTAAGAAAATACAATCAAGTCTCTCACCCTAAAATAATAGAAAAATAAATGCAAAATTTTTGAAAGTGGACATTTTAAAAAATTTACTGTCACACACGTACTTTTTATGTTCTAATTTTATATCTATGGATCCTTGTTTGACAATAAAATTATCTAAGGGTTTATTTTAAAAATTGAAAAATAAAATAAAATAAATGAAGATCATACATTTTAAAAGCATTCATAACATAATTAATGAACAAAAACAAACTGAAGAGTTTTAATAATTTTGTATGAATTCGCAGAACCCTAATTAATAAGTATTTTCTTCTTTTGTTTTTTGGTTAAAGTTTTAATATCTAATATACATATATAGAAGACTACAAAAAATAACAGATAAAAGTATATAACATAAATTACGAGTTAAAAAGAAAGACTCAGACTCCGAAAGGAGACTTGCTAGACAATTACGAAAAAGTATTGTGCGGATCTAATAATAACAAAACTATTAGATATTTTGTTACTGTGAAACCACATCATTTTGTGCGATTTATGTCTCCATTCGGAATTTCGATAAAAATAATATTATTATTGATTGATATGTCTAATAGTATATATTATTGTATTCTTAGATCTCTAACATAAGTTACGTTACATCTATATGTTGCATTCAAAGTAGGCCAAACATGTTTAGTACAACATTATTCTCTAAAGTCTCATTGATATTTAATAAGTCTAAGGTTACTAACTTAAAATATGTTTCTTACGAAAATACATACGTACATGCTACATCAAATTGGCGAACGATAACCGTGTTGAATTGTACAACCTTCGCTTTCTCGCGTTATTGTTTTTGCCTGATAAATTAAACAACATATTGTAAGTAAGAATATGCAGAATTTTTTTAAAAAAAAATATGCAGAAATTATTTCTTATACATTCCAACAAAATAATTATGCAAGATCATTCATCAAACAACGTTTAGTCCGATCTGCAGCTTTGGCGGCTTTCATAGCGCCGGAGTTATGGTTTTTTTCTCTGTTCAGTAGTTGCTTTCGATTTTTGATTTCAAAATTTTGTTTGTTATTTTTTCATTTTTTACGGTTGATTTTTCTCTTTGGATTTGACGGCGAAATCAAGAGAACTTTTAGATGTTTAGCCATATTCCAGAAAGTTATTAAGGCTTAGCAGTAGGATTTTTGGGTTTATGTGTTTTTTGTTTGTAAATCCGGTTGAAATCGAGATTTTTGTATCTGATTTTTTGGATTTTGTTCGGAAATTCTTTTGGTATTTTCAAACCTAAGTTTTGTTGCCCGTTTGGGTGTCTTTTTTTTAATCATTGGCTCAAATTTGACTTTAATTTTTGGCAGAGATGGTTGTTTAAACCATTTCCTTCTCCATCTCAGATGTGGAGCTCTTTACCGCAATTGAGCTCCTTGTTTTTCTTCAAGAGACTGGCTTTTGTGTTTCATGGTGTTTGTTGTGTTGCCTTTCGTGCTCCATTTACTTGGAGCAGTCTAATGAGGTTCCATTGGTGATTTATCCGGTTTAATTTTGTGATATGTTCGAGATTTGTTATGTTCATTGGTCTGAGATTTATTGTGCACTTCGAAATTTATTGGACATTTATCAGTAATTTTTTTAATTTTGATGAAAGATTTACATGTATGTTCTTCGTTTTACAATCATTTGGTTATTAAATCAAATTATAGATCTTATTGATGTGAGTGGCAATTTTTCGTAAGAATTTCTATAGCTATATAAGTTTATCAATATCGAATCAGATAAATTTTACGCGATAATGTATGTCAAGATTTTAATTGGTTTTTTTCTACTTGTAGAAGAGATTAATTTTTTCTTATGAGCTCAATCCATATGTTATTAAGCTTTTATTTTAGATACATATCTTTGTATCAGGTTCTCTTTGATTAATGAGAAAATTTGAGAAAAGAAAAAAACAACGTAACTAGTTAAACAAACTGCTCGTCAACTGAAAAACAAATTCATTTGGGTTTTTCTTCACAAGACTACAGACAACTCAAACTCTACAACTTATGTCAAGTGAATCGATATTTACTAACATCTTGTAGACATAATTAATCTTAAAAAAAAACATCATCTACACATAATTGTGATTTCATTAGCGAAACATAGTTTGGGGGGGGGGGGGGGGTTAAATTGTGAAAAACAAATAATCAAGGATTTTGATATCAAATATCAAATCAAATTTGAAGAAATTTCCAAAATTCTTATCATGTTAACATCTATAGTAGATAATTTTCTCACAATCAAAACGGTTTGCGCTATTAAATTTTTATTTTTCACAATATTAAAATTTAAAGAAAAATAATTAGAGTTCTAAAATGAATCAATCAATAAGATGAATTTTACTATGTAGTTTTTCTTTTAATTAATCATTTGATAATGTGTATTCGCAATAACAAATCAATTTAGTTCTGTTTTTATGAACGTTAAAATTGAAAATTGTAATAACTAAAAATCACAAACCTACGTGTTTAATCTTCTGCAAATTTCCGTCAAAATAACTACACAATAATAATAATAAAAATACTTGTCAAGTATGGCCATTCTCGACAAATATGTGTCATTCATTTTGAAGAAAAAATCAGTGATCTTTGGCTGAGAAGTGAGGAATCTTGGACCACGGAGATGTCGTCACATTTCAGATTAAAACATTAGGCTCCACTGTAGTGATCCTTAGATATTCTTGTAAAAAATATCCATTTCAGACTCTAAATTTATTTAAAATGTAATCAACTAGATATCCATTAATAAATTGATGAAAAATACATTTATCATATTATCATTTAATAAAAATCATGGACCACAAGATACACAACTTCTTATATAGAAAAAATATCTTGTTAATTTTGTGAAGAGAAAAGTTCGTTATTATTAGTATTTGACCATTTGGAAAATAGGATGCAATTTCTAATTAACATGTCTTGAAATGTTACAGATATAAATTTTAAAAATAAATTTATTAAATAATAAAAATAAATGATAAATACATTCTTATATGTATATTATATATATAACTACAGTTCAAGACATGTTGAAAGTCCACTATATTAACTACTTCATCCGTTCCACAGAGAATCTCTTTTTAAGGTTTATTTTTGCTTCATAAAAACTGTTGTTTTTTGTTTTCAATGCAAATTTTTAATCTAATTATTAATTTTGTTCATATTATTTTAATATATTAAATAGAGGCAGAAACATTTTTAGTGTACTAATAACGGGTAATTTTTTTTATATATTTGTTAAAAATTTGTGTAGGAAATATTAAAATAACACTTTTTATAAAACAAAAAGAGTAAATGTATGACTGTGAAATCATAGATTGAAATCACGAACAAATTCGATTAAGAAAAAGATAAATATGCAGAGGTGAGATTTGGTTTATTTTTTTAATTCAATAAATTTCGTGCAATGTGGCGGTTTGATGAAATTATGAATCCTAGGATACAAACGTGTTTGAGACTATAATCGCAATTATAGAATATCAAACTAGATATATGATATACTCTCGAGACTTACATGTAAAGAAAGAAATAAAAAAAAGATTTGCAGGAAGGTTTTGTGTTTCGAAAATCGGATGATCTCATAAAATGAGGCGATATTTTATTTATATAGAGGAGATACTGGATTCCCAAAGAAGAGATAAGTTTGTGTGAGATTTGCCTTGATCCGTAAAGATAAGATTTTTTGCAAATATTCTACCTTATCACGCAAGAATAAAGACTATGAAATATTTCAAAAATATTTTGGTCGCAATCTAGAAACTTCTAGATCTATACGAGATTATGCCAAAATCTTAAGGGAAAATTTACAAAATTGTTAAAAGAAATTTGTCTCCAAAAAAAATCTGTGGGCCTAAAGACCCAAGCCCAAGACCAACCTGGCCTGGTTCGACATGGCATGACAGCGGCAGCGGTGTACGCGTTTGTGTGTGCTTTTGCATAATAGTCATTCATCTTTTACTTTATAGTGTCCTCTTTCTAAAGCTAGTGATCATTAGTGTAAATATAACACTATATATACTAGTGGAAAAAAAATTCAACTTCCAATGTGGACATTTGCTCATTTTGATACTTTGTCAAAATTACAAATTTTCTAAGCCTTCCAAGCTACCCATTTTGGACCCTCATTTCTCATTCAAATTAACTTCTATTTTTACATGTAAATACATTATCTTATAAAGCTCATTACAAGGATTCTAAAGATCCCAAGATCCGGTCACTCCGGTGATGGACTTCACCGGAAAAGTTGCCAAAATTTTGGTTTAAGACACTTTTGTCAAAATTGAGTTCCAACAATCCTCCACGTGAATAGAAATGACTCTAAACATATGACGACTCTACATACTCAATAGACTAGACTGGCTTGATAAACACGACTGACAGACTTTCGAAACTATAAGTGAACCACTCATTGTTAATACCTGTTGAGTTTACTTGGGCAGGAGGTGAACATGATTTCTTGAACCACCCGGATTTTTTATGTAAACTTAGACAACATGTACAGCCCAATTGCATTTCCTCGTAAAACTAAGTTTTATATTGTGTTTGTTGTGGCCTTGAACTTGTCTAGTTAATCATGAATGAACTTGGAGAATATAGCATGATTTTCATCCTCCTATAAATGACCTCATTTCATACTCACTAGGTGATTTCCACTCGCTCCTGTCATATAATAAAGTATCATGTAATACTTTGCATATATAGAAGCTATGGATTCATTCATTAAAAACAATTTTTAACCTTTTAAGAACATGCAAGAAACACTGTTGGTCAGCTGAGAACTGGGTAGTGACATAACGTCTTTCAGTGCATTTATCAGTCTGTGTGATTTAGTTGTCCCTTTGAATCGACATCATGGGATCTCCAGTCACGTAGATGAGGTATCCATCGACATCCTCTTTAATTCATAGGCTTCAAACTTCGATGATTTCAACTTGATCTCGTGCCAAACCTTTTCCAAATTGATCCGCTAAATTATCAGCCGACTTGATATAATCCACAATGATTACACCAGTTGAGATTAAATATCTAATGGTTTTATGTCGCCTTCTGATATGGCGAGATTTCCTATTATAAAGTTTATTCAGTGCCCAGGATATAGTCGATTGATTATCACAGTGTACATGGACTGGTTTCTCCCACATCAGGATATCTTCCAAGAAACTATGAAGACCGTATGTTTCCTCTGCGGCACCCCAAGAGTAAAGACGTATCGACTTGTGGATTTCGAATTATTTGAATCAGATATCCAATTAGCATTAGTGTATCCTTCCAATACCGCATGTTCTTTACCATAGTGCAGCCCATAACTCTTAGTGTAATGTACATAGTTTAACACTCTTGTTATGGCTTTCCAGTGTGTGTGACATGTATTACTCATGTAGCGAATCAGTACGTTTATTGCATACGCTAAATCGGATATAGTACAAGTTGTTAAGTAAATCGGATATAGTATAAGTTTTTGCTGTCCCATTTGAGTAGTTCTTGAACCTCTCAAGAATCTTTCAGCGTAATATTATTGAGGCATAATGATTCTGTTAGAAGTTCTTGTGATCTTTATACCTAGAATGATGTACGCAAGACCCATGTATTTCATGTTAAACTGTCCACTATGCATGTTCTTAGTTTGTTGAATTATATCCTTATTACTGCCTATGATGAGCATGTCATCAACGTACAGACACAACAAAATATATTCACTAGGAGTAATTTTGATGTAGATGAACTTATAAGGATGCTCTTAAACGTTATTTCAGATCACGTAAATTGTTTGGAAAAAACATTTTGCGAATCTGACTAAGGCCTTTGCGGAAACCATTATCGAAGTTGCGTAATCGTTTTTCAAATTGTTTTGAAAAATTGTTCGCAATATTCAATATGTTTAATGCTATAAGCAGGAAATAAATTTATGATTAACTCACAAACAAATCCGATTAAGGAAAAGACAAATACGCGGAGACGAGATTCGCCTTGATCCGCAAAGATAAGTTATTCCGCAAATATTCTATCTTATCACGCAAGGATAAAGACTACAAGATTATGTAAAAAATCTTAAAGAAAAATTAACAAAATTGTTAATAGAAATTTATTCAAAAAAAATAATCTTTGTAAGACTTAAGATCCAAGCCCAAGTCCAAAACCAGCATGACACGGCACACGTACATGTATGTAGTTTTGCATAATGGTCATTCATCT
Source organism: Cardamine chenopodiifolia (assembly GCA_963922655.1). Taxonomy (NCBI): domain Eukaryota; kingdom Viridiplantae; phylum Streptophyta; class Magnoliopsida; order Brassicales; family Brassicaceae; genus Cardamine; species Cardamine chenopodiifolia. Next base: position 12,474,648 of record OZ000485.1, on the reverse strand, counting down.
CTTATTCCATAATATCATTTTTCTAAAGTAGTAATCCTTAATATAAATGTAATACTATATATACTATTGAAATTTTTTTCCTAACTTTTCAATATGGGACATTTGCTCATTTTAATACTTAGTCAAAATTACAAAATTTTTAAATCTAAATTATCCAATTTAAACCATTATTTTCATTCAAATCAACTTTGATTTTAACATATAAATACACTATATTATAAAACTCATTACAAAGATTCTAAAGATGACAATATCCAGTCACTCTTACTCCTGACTAACTAAAAGAAACTGCTTATTAGTATTACTATGGTCTGCAAATAAATTATATTTTATGTGAAACAAATGGAGTAAATAATATCTGAAAACCATATGCAAGTTAGTCAAAAGTAAAAACTACTACACCATACTACTAGCTAAAATAAATTGCTTGTTAGTATTACTATGGTTTGCAAATAAATAAATGGAAAAAATATGGACAAACTCATGAAATTCATCAAAAGTAGGGCCCAAACTTGGTAATTCCCAGAGCCTATCAAGCAAAAGAAAGAAAAAATTGTCAAAAGGCTACAATTTTCCCTAAATTCATTGAAAATTAAGTGTTAATCATGATGATATAGGAGTCTTGGAAATAGCTAATCTTCAAATCTGTTTAAATATATAGCTATGTTTATCCGCCAATGATCTTAAAAAGATAGTACATGATTCATAGATTAACATTTTTTAATATATCCGTTGAATCGTGAAATTATATTGCTAGATGAGTTTATAAAATCATAAAATTTACATCACACAATCAAATTATCTTTAATAAATTGGACATTATACGGAATTACGGATCACAATCATAACTAATATAATTTTAGAGAGAAAAAAATGTTTAGAGGGGAACTTAATGATGGATTTTGAAATAGAATAATTGCAATTCATGAAAGAAGTTCTCTAAAGCGGAAGCATCAATTGTGCTTTTCTGGGAAATTATATTTGAATTAGAATGAAATACCAAACCAATTGAATTAGGAACGGAAACGACTAATCTTTATAATTAACAAATTCAACTGCATCTTGGCGATATTAATATGAATACTGAATTTTTGTACTTTGGTATATCACAATTTTATTGAGAAAAATACCATTATAGTTTTATTGGTAGCAGAAAAATACGTCATCTGGGAAATTTCGATCTGGTGGTTGGGTTGAGGCATGACAAAGTGGTTGATTTTGAAACCAAAGGCTGAGTAAATATAATTTATTGCCTGAAAATCATGATTAAGGACTTAAATAAATTAAAAAGAAAAAGCCAAAAGGAAGAGCATAAAAAGGTAAAACGGGAGTGGAAATAGTTAGGTTGTCAGGTCCCAGAGGTGTATTATTACTGTTTCCCCTTAATTTTAATTTATTTGGGAATCTAAGAAATTATAAAAGGTAAGAAACAAAAAACTAGGGGATGTGTGTTTTAAAAACATATTATACATAAATGCTGGGATTTTGTTACCCATTGCATCAACAAATCATTTTTCAAAAGTGAAAACTTTCATGTATTTTTAATTTTGTATATAGGAGTATTTTTATTCTAGAAGATATTAGATTAGATAAATCCATTTAGTTAAAATAGGCATACAAAATGGTTAAATGATCTATCGAAATTCGAAACTAAAGTTATTATGCATATTTTAACCATTTTCGAATTAATTACTCCCCGAGATAAAAGTTATATGTTGGTTAAAAAAATAATTAATTATATTTATAACCTATTTTATTTTAAAAAGTTAATTTATTACATTTATAAAATGAAATATATTTATTTATTTTGTTAATTTTAAAAATCTGACATAGTCCATATATATATATAATGTATGTCTCGGACAGGGAAAAAATGGGGAAATAGAAAAAGGGATTTGATAACTTGATTGTTGTAGAGGGAAAGTATCATCAGCTTTTGGTTTGGGGGAGAATAATCCCTACTTCTTCTTTTTTGTATTTATCAATGTTTTTTTATTCTGTAATTTATATATTAATAGCAATATAGCATTACTGTTTTAACACTAACACGCACGCACAAATAATCAAGTATTGCTTTATTCAACAAAACAAATACATTGAATAAAATAGAGTTTGCAAGAAAACAAATACGTAACCTGCATAAGTTTTAAACATTTGCAATATGTAAAAAATGAGTAAAACATGAACCATTAATATATTTCAGTACAATACAATATAAATGATATAGGTAGTTGCTATTTATTTTAAAAATTTAGATGCGTGATACAATTTTGTATACATATATATGAACGAGTCGTCACTAAACAAATCTTATAATGTATTTTTAGTTGTCCTCTTATTTACCAGCAGCTAGGATAATTGCATACATGCGTACAAAGAAAGAGTCATCTTCTTATATTCTTTTTTAACCCTACATTTGTTTAAACTCTCGATTCCACCTTTTTCTTTTTACTCTATTTAACCCTTTTTTTTTACTTTTACTTTTTTATATGAATAGACCAAACTGTCAAATATTTGGGCCCTATCTTTTGCATGATTTTTAGTAATTTTAATTAATGGTTTGTGATTTTAATGTGGGTTAATAAAGCAAAGCTAAAGTCTCATAATTACAGCATGGATAAAGTTTTAAAAAATCTTTAAATAGCTTATATTGTTATCATTTCACGTTCAGATAATTTACTGCCATAACTGTACCTTTCCTTTATATAAATAAATAAAATTCTCAGCCTTTTTCTTCTTTTGTCTTGTAGTGGTCAGTCCAATATTGTTTTCCCCTATTTACTGACATTATATTATTACTCAAATAAGCGGATCATACGATGATGTATTAAAAAATTTTAAATAAAATTTTTAATCATAATTCTATTTTTCCAGCGCAAGGAGTATTAGATTTACTTAAGACACGTGTTGCTTAACTATTAGTTAAAAGTCAGTTTCCACTATTAATAAAACGAAACAAAAAAAAAGGAATAATCCATTTCCGGATATGCCGATATTCCACGGTAGTAGTGGACGACAAAAACGTAAATTCGGTATTACCAGTTACTGACACGTCTCCGTAAAAAGGATTCACCACAATGCGTTATCAAATTCGTTAAAGGTTACTCGGAAATGAAAATAGACCTACCATTTATCCAATAAATTAGAAATTAATCAAACATTAATCAGAAATTAATTTTTATATTAATTTATTTAGTTTATTGTTCAAAACTAAATATATTATATCATATATATATATATATTACTTTATGTATGTTTATTTAATATTAAAATAAAGTATATTATATTGTATATATACACATATTAAAGTTATTTTGCATATATATATATACATTTAAAGATTATATATAATTAATCGTTTGATTAATCGGTAACTTAGATTTAATGCAGATAAAACTCATTTATCGCAACTGAAATGAGTCAAAACAGTTAAAAAAGTTACCGCAAAGCATCTAAAGGACTGCCTAAACGTCTAAACGCCCACCAAAGAAGGTTACACAGTAAAAGAACTAAATCATATCCGACGTGGCATTAACAGTGCCTAGTCAGCTTTCACCTATGGGCCTCTTCAGCTTCTGATCTCTGCTCCTTTATAAGATTAAGCCAACTTCTGTTTGCCCACACCATCCACATTCAAGAAATAAACAATTATTCACAAAATACGTTTTCTTATTAATAAAAACAAAAAATTTCTCTAACCTTTGTCGATTACCTTTAAACTTCTCCGGCGATGAATCTCGCCGGGAAAATGATTATTCCGGAAATGAAATCTGTTTCCGTTTCTAGTAACGCTGTTTCCGACCATCGCCGTCATGTTTTCCGTGAAAAAAGTCAGAGCTGAAAAAAACTCCGATCCGTCTTTTTATTTTCTTTCTCTAGTTGTATTATTATTCTTTGCTTCGTTTTTGTGAAGATGATCCGCTGATTTCAGAAGTTTTCTTCTGCTTTGAGCTGAGAGGTTTTGGTAGATTCTGTTTCTTTCTTCTTTTAAATCCGTTGAGATACCAATTTTGTAAATTTTAATCGTTTTCGTTAGAGAGATCTGAGATGTTTTAACGAGTCCGAGTGTAAATGAAATCAAATTTGTGAAGAGAATTTGAATTTTTCTGTTTCGTTTTTGTCGTCTGTGAAAAGCTTTTCTTTGAACGAGAATTGATTTGGACTGTGTAAGTCGTGAAGAGAGAGAGAGAAGCTAGGTCTTCGTCTTTGTAACAGTGATGCCATTTACGATGAAGATCCAACCGATTGATATCGATTCACCTACCGTAACTCGACCGGAATCAGGTAAACCGGTTCTCAAATCTCGTCTCAAACGGTTATTTGATCGGCCGTTTACAAACGTATTGAGAAGTTCAACCTCTGAGAAACCATTCGCTATCGTCACCGGTGATGTTCAATGCGGAGACGCCGTGACGGAGTTCGATCCGAGTTCCCTTTGCTTAGCGAAGATGGTTCAGAACTTCATAGAAGAAAACAACGAGAAGCAAGCGAAATGTGGACGCAATCGTTGTAATTGCTTTAACGGAAACAACGTTAGCTCCTCCGACGATGAATTAGATCTATTCTGCGGTTCAGCTGATTATGGATCTCCGTGCGACGCCTCCGATCATCTCAAGGTACACTACAAACACCGTTTGCTATCTCTATTTCTCTTGATTAAACGAAATTTTGAATTCTCGATCTTAAATCAGAGCTTAATCCCGTGCACAACCGTCGCCGAGAGGAATCTGTTAGCCGACGCGGCGAAGATTGTAGAGAAGAACAAATCCGTTAAACGAAAAGACGATATGAAGAAGATCGTCAACGAAGGACTCTTATCTTTAGGTTACGATTCTTCAATCTGCAAATCAAAATGGGAGAAATCTCGTTCATTCCCCGCCGGTAAAGATATTCACCGTAACAACCACCTTCGTCTACTTTTTTTATTATTATTCGTGAATTTTGTGTGACTGATGAATTTAAACCTTAAATTTATTTTCCAGGTGAATATGAGTACGTAGATGTGATTATCGGAGAAGAACGGTTATTAATCGATGTAGATTTCCGATCAGAGTTCGATATAGCAAGACAAACCAGTGGTTACAAGGCGTTGCTTCAATCTCTACCGTTCATTTTCGTCGGAAAATCTGATCGGTTAAGTCAGATCGTGTTTTTGATCTCAGAGGCGGCGAAACAGAGCTTGAAGAAGAAAGGAATGCATCTCCCTCCATGGAGAAAAGCTGAGTACATGCGATCTAAGTGGCTCTCTTCTTACACACGAGAATCTGGAAGTGGAAACGCCGATGAGTCGGAGACGCCTGCTGCGGCGGTGGCCGTGGTGGACCCGGAGCTGGATTGTGTTGAGGTTGAGCTGGTTTTTGAGGAGAAATCATTATCTCCGGGAGTTATTAATTCTTCCTCCTCTCCTCTCGTCGGTGATGATGACGTGGCGGTGGAGAGAGAAGTGAAGGCCGTCACCGGATTGGCTTTACTCTTTAAGGAAAAGGCCTAATAAAAAATTTTGGAGTTTTTTTATAATCATTTACTAATTTTCCTTAATTTCAAAGGTAAGAGGAAAAATATATAACATTACCATATATATTCGTTTTTTTTACCTCTTCTTTTTTTACTTTTTTAGTTTTGTTTTGACCTCTCTTGTTTTTTCTTTACAAGGAGGTTACTTGCCACTTTGTACTTAGTACTTAGTATTTAGTACTGTCCACGGTGAAAAAAATATTAATAAAAACATTGTTACTATTCCCGAATAAAATTTTATCTCTAAAATTAAGTACTTCCGAAACTCAAAAACACCTGAAAAACCGTGCGGTGGATAGTAATTTAATTTAACTGAAATTTATTATAATCTCTGTGTAATCTTAAGGCCATAAGAGTATGTAAGCACATAAGGGAACATAAGAGTATGATGCGATCTTTAATTTTAGTTTCTCATCTTTCCATAAACCTTATGCTAATATGATAAATTATATAAAGCGTTACGAATTAGTTTACTAATCTGTTTTTAATTTTGTTTAATGACAAGAGCATTGAGAGAACAGAGGAGAGAAGCTCGTGGGCTCTCGATAGCCGTGGAGTGCCAGAGCTGTTCTTGAACACCGTTTCATATTCTCTTTTTTTTTTTTTTCCATTTTTTAGGTTTTTCCCTTAATTTAATGAGTTTATTTCGGTAATCTCATTTCATTTATTTGTTGAACAACTTTTAATATTTCCTAAAATTTGGACACGCTAAATCCCGCATAGCTTAGGTGGATTTATAAATCCAAATATCCTAGATAATGGAAATTTACTCGTTAAATATGTTGGGGGATCTATCGAGACTGACTACAAATCTAAAAACTTCAACCAAAAAAAAATACAAATCTAAATCCACCAAAACTACTAACCAAAATAAACCGATATCATAAATCTTGGTTGTTTCGGTCATTTCGGTCATCTCGATGGATTTCCCACAACGTATGAGAGGCAATATGTACTTTGTAATTCCAATGTTAATTGGATTGATATTTAATTTCATGATATCAATAAATTTTGGAAGAATGATTTTTTTTTTCATGTGAATTTTGAAATTTAACGAGAAAAAATGAAGATTTCCAGTGGCTCGTGTTTGTAGAACTGTTAGATATTTGTACATGCAGTACCCATCGGTATAGGTATATTACCTATTATTTTACATGATTTCTTAGACAGAAATCACAATTTTGACTCTTTTTGAACAGAATAAATAATTTGTTTGCTTTTTCAAGAGAAAAATATTCTATCGCTTTCACTATTAAATTATGTTTCCGTTGAATTGATGTTACATTGTTTTAAAATAGTTGTTGGATTATTAATTATATTAGTATCTATCTATAATCAATAATAATAATAAGGATTTATAATTGAAACAATCAATCAAGGTTTTAGTATTAAAAAAATCATCTATGGTAAAAAAAAGAGGTTTAAACATCATTTATTATAAGACAGAAAATAAAAAAAAGTCGTGTGAAAAATTTCCAAATTTTCTTATATTATTGTCACCGGTAAATTTTTCTTATTACTTGGATTAATAAGTTTTCATTTCTTACCATAAATTAATGAATCACTATTTGAATTTGTTTGTGTGATTACGGTTAATACGTGGACTTGTGATGTAACAATAAAATTATGTGGCTAACGTTAATTCAAGCCCCCAATGGGTTGGTTAACCACACAAGCAATGATCAAAACAGTTATGACTGATCCTTATATATAAAATTTCACTATACTGAAGCATCGGTTTAAGATTTACAGAGTTAATTCTCATATATAGGTAAATTGGGATCATGGGTTGAGTACTCTTAGTTTGAAGATCATTCACGTAACTTATCTTAGTGTAAATCCGATATTTTATTTTTGCATGAAGCACATTACGTTTAACTATTACTTCATATGTGATCAAGTTCAATCTTATCATTCGGGTCTCTCATATCTGCTCTCCAGATCAACTAGTTAATTTTCATAAAGTCTTTATTTCAATTTAGTTGGAGTAATTTTTTTTATCAAGATCGGTCTTGCAAATCGCGTAAGACCGATATTGTACAATACACATAAGAATATACAAAAGTATACATTTCTAAGAAATTCTTCAACTATATAAATTTTGTATAGATCTCAATCTTATCTCTTCATGTACTTGTATATACCGATGTACTTATCCAACATAAACCAAGAAAATACACTTCTTTAGTCAAGTTTTGATTTGGAATACGTGATGATTCTTCATTTTCCCTTTTTCTTTGCTATTCAATTAAAAATCAAATATACTGATAATATGCATAAACAAACACGTATGTGTAAAAAAATTGAGTAAATGATTAAATGAGAAGATGAACGATCAAAACCAAAAACAAATTCTTTTTCGTGATTGTTGTTTTGATACCAAATTAGAATGACACTAGAAAAATACAAATGTAAAAGTACTTTTGTATATTGTTCGCGGTTGATTAATTTTGATACATTTAGCTCTTTGCCAATCCAAAAGTTTCCAAATAAACTTCTCTTTAGCCAACAACTCATCATCTATAATTTCTACAAATTTACCTAAGGTCATTTAACCAAATTGACAAATCTGAAATTACCGATTAACTCTAATAACACGAAAATACTTGTTGAAACACGAAATACTTTGTTTCAACATTTATTAGAAATCTCTCAAAAAAATTATATTCTTTTGATAGTTTTACAAAGTCTAAGAACTATCCTTTTAAATTAAGACATATTATTTCTAATCCCGTACAAAAGTAACACCCTATTTTTTTAATATTCAAGATTTGTACTTACAATTTTTAATTTGGATTTTGATTCCTATTTATCAAGGACCAAATATGATTTTCTAGTTTATTTTAACATGATTTGGACGTATCTAAATCTTTACGATATTCTTCAAATATATTATCTCTCTCAATTACTCGATCCTCAGCATCTCACGTCTTTATCTATTGTTAACTGATTACTATCATTAATTTTTGCTCGCTAATTCTACGTTAGTTCCAGTTCACGTCATCTTATAATTGATTTGATATACTGTTTTAGAAATAAACAGTTGTTCTTTGTTCTCACAAATCATATTGTGATGAATACCGCACTTTCAGTCTCTATATCCCGTTACATTTGTTCTGGAACTAAAATACCATCTTATAAATGAATCAACTTGACAAAAAATGAATCTAAACAAAAAAAATTGTTTAGTGGGTAACTCTAGAACGATTGGGGACAAATGTGTGAAAATATGACATTGTAATAACATACGTTTATTTATCTTTTATCTTTTTCAATGGAGCCCAAGGAAACATGCATATGCATCTTAACTTAAAATTATACATATATAGAAAATTGGTTTTTTGGTGATATTGTTAAGTCGACACTTTTTTCATAAAGTCTACTTAATTGCTATGTCTTGTCAGAGCTTTTAAATGAGAAATTAAAATTTGATTTTTGGAAACAGTTAAAGCAGGAAAAAGCTATTCTTTTTTCTCCATTTCTGTCGAAGCCTAAACCAACTTGTTACATGGACCTAACTGTGTTCCAAATATAAGTGTATATGTGATTAAATATGTTTTTCTTTTAAGCACATACATGATACATATATGTAATGTATCACAATCATTGATGTGGGGGCACCAGTCAATTCATCCATAACTATAGTATTTATTATTATTGTTACTATTATTTTAGATGTGTCATATATCAAACGTATTGTATATTCGAATTATTTGACAACAGGGTAGGGTCGGTTACAACAATTTCACAAGCTGTGGGGTCTGTTACCTTTTCTTATTACCATCCACACTTTTACGGATTTGACATTTTTTGCACGGGTAGAGAAAATAAACTATTTTTATTTAAATATCCCTATATCATTTATTGTTATCTAATGTTATAAATATTTTACTTACGTTTCTCTTTGTTACCAATAAAAAAAGAGAGAAAGTAATAAACCATGGGTTAGATTAAAGGTCTATAGAAAACGACTCTCCACCCACTCATTTAAATAGTTTTGGAGATTAATAGATTCTCATGAGTTTTGGCTAATGAGACAATCAAGGTTTCTACACAGATTACACTAAGAGATAGAAATGGTTTATTAATTTTAAATATTTCAAAACTTATTGTACAACCAACTTGTTAAAGTGTTGCAATTATTATTATGATTATTTTTGAAAACCCCACATGAACGTTACAATGATTTGTTTATATTATAAGGTTGTATGTATACAGAGAGAGAGAACAGGATAAAGAGGCATCTTTATATAAGCAACCATTGATCATTAGACATTTTAAAAAGTGCTTTTGTCAATGTTGAAATTGGAACTTACTAGTTACTACATACTCTCTTGTCCGTTTTTCGACCATCTCTATTTTAACTTTTAGAGAATATATATGTCTTCTTTTAACACATTTTGTCAAATTAATTTTTTTCTTCAAGCTTATATATAGGTTATTTAACATGATACTTGAAGATATAAATATAGATGACTAGGAAGGTTTAAGAATTTTCTGAGAGGATCATTCACTGCATAATGTTTGAGATTCATCTATATATATACATTCTTAATTTATACGAATTCATAATGGAGTTGTTCTATATAAATTACGTACGTATGTTTGATCAACATTAGATATTTTTTTGTTATGAACGAATATTAGATATAGAGAAAAAAGATGGAAAAGAAAAGGGGACACGGAGATGTGAAGAGAGACTTATCCACTTTGACATATAAGACTTGGAATATTAGGTGACAACATGTATCTCTTCCTTCTTTTTTTTTTTGCTTTTGCCTTCAAATCCGTTTTGTTGTTTATTTATTTAGATAAAAGAACCACTCAACTGCATCATCACCCTGATTTGGTCACAATACATTTTAATATTCCTCGGTTATATTTTCCCCTGATATATTTTCAGATAATATTACTAAATGATGTTTTGGGAGAGCAAAATATATACCATATTTTAATATTAAAGAAATTTATAAAGATCATTTTCGACTAATGTTTTGATGTTTAATCGGAAATTCTGATATTCATTAATACATTTTATTAGATAACTATGTATTGAATAAATGATAAATTGCGTACAACATTTAATGAAAACTATTTATCCAACCCACAATATTACAAGCTTTTTATAGGCAGTTTTCAAATACTACTAAATTAAGCTTTTCAAACTACTACACTTTGTATTTTCCAAAGCTTGAATTCTAGATCTAACATATGTAAAAAACCATCTTAGTGTTTTGGTCAACTATCAAACCAAGAAAGTTTTCATCATTTTACAGATATTATGACAAAAAATGTTTCTCATTAAGTCCTTTATGTACTTTTTTTACTTTTAACCAATAAATAACACATGTTTCTTTATAAAAAATTTAATTACTCTATGCGAAAGTCATTATTTTTTCCCCAACCAAATATTCGAGGTTTCTTTATTAAACTTAATTCAAGTTTTTGGGGGTATATAGTTAGACAAGAAAATAATGTGTATAATATAATCATTATTTTGAAAACAATATTAAGTGGGTTGGGTACAAACTAAGTAAAAGAAGTTCACCCCCTTGTCGGGTTTATGTATAGACAACTACTGGATATATTTATTATACCTTCTGAAATTATTATCTGTTGAGATCATAATTGTTTACATAAATCCAAAACCAAAGTTATCAAGGAGATAAACAATGTAGTGTTGCTTGAGGAGGCAATATATACTATTAAAATATAAACATAAAATCTCATTTCTCAGACTTCTAACTGATTTTCTTATTGTGTAGATCTTTAAACCAAAACTTACCTATCAGATCCAAAATATCAGACAACTTGCAAACTATTATTAATATGAACAAAATATAGAAAATTAAACAAATAAATGAAAAAGTAAAAGTAAAGGTAGATTTATTTCCAAAGAGAAGCTTCATTAACTTCTCTAATCTGTGAAGTGTGTTCTCTGTTGTAGAAGCAAAAGCCCTGACAGCTAGATAGAGTGATGAGATGACACTCTTAATGGGAATCAGAGGTTACTCCTTAGAAACCTATTTACAGAAATTGGAAATATTGTATATTACTATTTAATATGCACATTGATTGTTGAGAGATATAGGATAATAAAAGCTACAAAAAATGAAGTCAGGATTCTCTACTAGGAATCAGAGATGTATCTTATAGTTGTAGGTGCACTTTAATTCGGTTTTTATTCATTTTAAAGATATATATATATATATATATATGTTTTTTTTTTCTCTTATTTTGCTCACCTATCAAAACAGGTTTCTGAAGTCTTTTTCTGTTCACCTATAAAAATACGTTTTATTTATTTGTTTATTTATAATTTCCCTAACATGTACAAGGGAGGCAGATAGAACCAAAGCCCAGTTCGAAGCAATTCAAAGCCCACAATAACAGATGATATACCATCTAATTGTCATCAGAGATTATTCATTAGACAACTTTATACAGAAATTGAAAATGTCATACTCCATATTAATATTTAACACACATTAAAATGTTGAGAATATAGGACAATAAAAGCTTCAAAAGAAAAAGCAAAACCAGAATTCTCTGAATCAAAGATATGTATCTTGTAGTCGTAGGTGTACTTTAATTTGGTTCATATTCATTTCCAAAACAAATATATAAAAATTGTCCTCTTTCTTCGCTTATAATCTCTCCTCCAACATGTACCAAAATGAGCACGAGCACCAAAAAGCCCATTTCGAAGCCCAATCAAAAAGGAAGACCAAAAACTCAAACTTTACGAGCCAAGGTTCTCTGTTTAGTGGCGTATTGAACCACTTTCTCCTCAACGTGTAAACCTTTCCTGCGTCGTACGGCATTGATGAGCTTCCTCGCCGTGTTCGGAAGTACACTTGCTCCGTCACTGAACTCCTCGATCTCTTCCTCTGTTTCCGGAACAAAGAACGGATCTTCCTCGAGCATTCCCCAATGGCTCAGAGCCATCAGAGCACCTGCACCACCAAAGGATCCTTTTCTCAGCTCGTCAGCAAAACCAAAGCTTTCTGAAACCAGCACGTAAGTGTGGACTGTGAACAGAGACGACCCTTCTTGCATTTCTTCCTTGAGAATTCTGGCTCGTCTTCTGCTCAGAACCGCGTACATTGGACCAAGAGACTCTGGTGCGGTGTTCAGTTCGCAGAAGTACATTGCTTCGATGATTAATGGATTTGTCTGAAGTACAGCGGCTCTACATGCGTCTTTGACAGCTGTCATAACTTGTCCTGTGAAAATTCCAAAGTTTTTGGGTTGTTTCTCAGTTTCGAAATCTTCTGCGCGAGCGAGATGAGACTCAATGGTGAAAGCTAATCCCCACATTGGTTCATCGCAAGGTCCTGATGCTGTTGCTAGCTGAAAACAGGAGCGATGCTGCTTTCGAGAGTCTTTGCTCCGCTGTACAATGCTGCTTCAGATGCTTCTGGAGGTGTCTCAGTAGAGTCTTCTGTTAAGCCAAGTCTCTGAGAGACATGAGGAGAGCCTCTTACGAGAATTGATCCATCCTCAGCGATTCTTTTACCATCTGGAGCAAATAGTATGTTTGGACCTTTTTCTCTTGGACCAAGCGCCCACATTCTCTTGATCAACTTCGCTCATCAGCTTTACATTTTTTGCGATCCTTCTCAGTTTCAGAATTTGATGAAACGCCAGCTTCGATTAGCTGTTTCTTCAATTCTTCGATTGGATCTACATTCTCTTCGAGGCTTGGCTTTTGGGATTCTAATATCTTAACGCTATGACTGCCTTTTACCTCCAATAATGTCCCCGAGCAATTCAGTGTTCTCATCAAGCAGCTTGGTTAGCGCGTGCAGTAGTTTCATGACATGTACTCTGATAATGAATCTGCCATTTGGAGTTCTCTCCTCAACGTAATCCGAAGAATTCAAGCTTGAGATCTCAAACTTTCCAAAAGATTCGATCCATCACCTTCAATGGTCTCCCTGTAGGACATGAGAGGCGGAGAGACCTCAGAGTTCACTTTTGCAAATCTCTCTTTCAAATCCTTAATGCATCTTTCAAGATGGACTTCTCAAGCAGCAGCAAGCACATGTTCTCCTCTAGCAGACATCCTGATCTCCACACATGGATCTGCTCGGTTTAGAAGCCTTAGACCTTTCATTAAAGCACTCATACCTGCAGGGTCCGACGGTTCAATCGCCACTCTTAGAGTGGGAGAAACCTGAAACTCCATGCTAGCTAAGGGCCAGCAATTTCTAGTCGATTAAAGTGTTGCAAATTTTGATATATATGGTCCCAGCCTTCTTATGGCCACTACATTTCCGGCCTTCACCTCGGTTACTGGTGTTAAACCTTGCCCCATCATAAGATATAGCGAATGAAGTTCTGCTTTCTGAATGTACTTGTGAAACGATTCACCTTTGAGGGGATCATAGAGAGAGGTAATCACAAAGACTCTTTCCCAGCGCAAAGAATCCTGCTAAAGATCCTAGCAAATGCAAGGAAGCACTCATCCGATTCGCTTTTACTAATAGAAAACATTTTAGACACAAACACAGCACAAGGGGTGTCACGGCTTGAATCACAAGCCTCAATTGATTTTCTAACAAGCTCCGCTTCTGCAAGGACACTTGAATCAACACTGTCACCACCAATAATTTTCCTTTCTGGAACCAAGCGTGGGATTCTATATGCTTGTGCTGCAATAGGGTCAGGCAGATGTTTCACAGCCATAGACAAGACTGCATCAGACAAAGGAAGCCAACGGCTCATCACTGATTGAAGCACGTTTTTTGGATCCCTGTTCTGAAGTTCGCGTGGTGGAATAGACAAATTGAAGGATTTGATAACTTTCTCAAGAATAGCTTTATCCCCGCCGGGATCTAGTGCAGCTTCGTAAACCTGCCACAAAGGCTCAAGCACAAACTGTACAAACATTGGGTTTTCCTTGCTTCCTGCACTTAAAGAATTCTTCCCTACAATCATCTTAGTCTTAGAAATATAATAGCGAGGACCCCATAATGATTTCTGCAACGCAGTCGCATTAGCTCCAAGCATGGAGGCATAGAAGTTAGCAAACTCAGATATCCCGAAACCCCACCCGTCCAAAGCACAAACAAATACCACATTACCCTTCTGAGGCTGAAAAGTAAGTTCTTCATCATCCTCCAACAACTCAAGACTCTCAGCAGAAAGCTCACCTGAAAGGACTAGCAAGTATAGAGTCAACATCCGACAAATACTTCTCTGACTTATACGCGCTCACAATCTCGTTAACCTCATGAACAATCCTTATCAAACGTGTATACGCTTCCATGGGGCTCAACCTCAACTCACAAATCAACCTATCAATCTTATCAAGCACCAAACAAGGAGTCAACCAATCAACCAAAACCAACGCACCATCACTTAACCGAGCAGCTGTTGAAACTTCACTACAGAAATCCATATGCCCAGGAGAATCAATCAAGTTCCGTAGACAATTGAAGAGCTCTTCATCGTGATTGCACGTCTCTGTTCTTCATTGAGATAGTCCATGTACCTAAGTTTCCCAGCAAGTCTTGGATGAAGCACACCGCCACCAGAAGAAGCAATCAGGTGATGGGCGAGCGTTGTTTTACCGTGATCTACATGTGCTAAGATACATATGTTCCTAACTTTTCTACCATCAGATTCATCCATTTCTTCAAATTTACACAACAGAGCTACCTAAAAATAATATCAAGAATCAGATTCAATGAAAGATTAACATCTATCTAATTACTTAATCAGAGTCGATGAGATTCAAATTGGCTACATAAGAGATAAGATTAAAAGAGAAAGTTTCAACAAAGCATCAAACTACCGAACCCAAGTCCTAAAACATTGCAAGAGCTCTCGAATTCGACCAAAAATTAGCTAAACTTATACAAATTCAAAAATATAATTGAAAAATTCGAGTTAGTGCACACCTGATTGTGAATCGAACCTATAGAGTTTTGCAGTTCTCGTAAAAATCAAAGAGAGATCAAAACGAGAGAGATGCTGTTTGAAAAAATCCAAACTTGGAATTGATTCGAGTCTAGAAGATTTCAAAGTTGAATTTACAAATTGAGAACCAAAAATGATATTTAAAAATTACCATAATCCGTTTGTAGAGCTCAGACTTTTCAAGAAGAATGGCGCGAGCTTGCTTCGGCGGCGGGACAACGACACCGCAAAGTTTGGCGATTTCCTCTACAAGTTTGTCTGTACCATTTACGTGAAGAAGACGTAAACGTTTTTAATTTTAATTAAACCGGAACCCTCTGACTTAGAAAGAGGATTCTAGCACCCTTTTTGAACAATTTTAATTTTAAATTTATCGTTTCGGTTCTTAACCGGACACAACTCCGGGTCAAATTTCCGAGCCCTAACGTTAGCCCCATATTAAAGAGAGAGATGCAAAAACGGGAGCTTGGGAAATCCGGCGGTAATTCCGGTGGAGCTTCGGCTCCACCAGCGAAGAGAGGCCGACCTTTCGGTAGTACAAGTGCAAACTCAGCTGCTGCAGCAGCAGCGGCTGCGGCGGCTGACGCTATGTCTCCGTCGACACTACTTGGTCCTTCTCTTCTAGTTCACAATTCATTCGTCGGTAAGCTCGCAATGACCACTCTAATAGTATATTCTTTCTAAAAATTCCTCTTTGCTTTCTCTTGTGGAGTTGCCAATCAAGTTTTTTTATTTTATTTTTTAAACTATAGCTTTTGTTAATTTGAAAATTGAGTTGAGCTTGATTAGCAATTCCTTTACACTATCAAATATGTCTGAGTTTTGGAAGACTCTACTGTGATTTGGTTCTTAAAGGAATTAGAATTCACAAGACTTTCAGTTTGTGGTCTCGGCCACCACTAGCTAAAGCTCATTACTTCAATATTCTGCATATTGCATTACCATTCAATAGAGAAGTATGGTTTTTGTTTACTATGGAATGATTCTACATCATAATGTGTGGTCTAATTGATGCTAAATTAAATTGGTTATTTTGCTATGGATCATTGGAATTTGTAGACCAGAACAACAGAAGAATAGTTCTTGCGCTACAGAGTGGTTTGAAGAGTGAGGTGACATGGGCATTGAATACACTTACATTGCTTTCCTTCAAGGAAAAAGAGGATATTCGAAGAGATGTCACGCCTCTTGCGAAGATACCTGGCTTGCTTGATGCCCTGTTCTTAATTGTGAGTTGATTTTATTCTTTTGTGTGTCTGTTAGTGTGTAAGCTATTGTTATGGTTTTGTATCTGTTTGAAATTTTTTGTGGGAGTCTGCTTTCCTCTTTGTTCTTTTAACCAACCTATGCTAAAAATTTGACAGATAGATGATTGGCGTGATATAGCTCTCCCAAAGGACCTGACAAGAGGAACTAGGGTCAGATCTTTAGGTACAAATGCTTCCGTTACGGGATTTGGCAGTGAGTATGATGCTCTAGCCTTTATTCAACCCCCTGGGTGAGCCAATATTTATGTTGCTTTTATTGTAATTTTTAAATTATCTTTGCTTACACTTGGAACCCTAAGCGCAGTTAATATTGGCCTAGCAGATCTGGCATTGGTTCTTCAGCTGCTGAGGCATTAGGAAAAATGAGTACTGGAAACCATCAGGCATCTCAGTGGTGGATGGAAGAAGATGGTTTATTTAATCTAGATGATGAAGAGAGAGCTGAGAAACAAATGTGCGCCATTGCTGCATCAAACATTATT
Source organism: Cardamine chenopodiifolia (assembly GCA_963922655.1). Classification (NCBI taxonomy): domain Eukaryota; kingdom Viridiplantae; phylum Streptophyta; class Magnoliopsida; order Brassicales; family Brassicaceae; genus Cardamine; species Cardamine chenopodiifolia. The sequence continues at coordinate 12,457,457 of OZ000485.1, read as the reverse complement.
CGAAACTTCTCCTTCATGCCAGATAATGAAGTTGTAATGGCTCAGCATCGGCATTGCTTAGAAACTGTTTTCCAGTGCATACACGATCATATGACTGGTAAGGAGGAATACTTTGTTTAATAGATATCATCCCAACCTTTTTGTTTCTTCTACTAGTTATAATTCCTCACATCCGCCTCTGATAGATTCCTATATCTTCTTGGGTTGAATTGGCTTCAATGCATTCCCTCTATTTCCTTATGTGCTTGATACTACATTGGGAAATATGGTCTTACTGAATCTTTTGTTAACAGAGGATGAAGAGCTGGTCACAAACTCACTCGAGACAATTGTAAACCTAGCGCATTTGATGGATCTTCGAATTTTCAGCTCGCATAAACAGTCATACATAAACATAAAGTGAGAATTTGTATCTCCCTGTTCTAACAAAATGCATCTTGACTTGTTTCAAACTTCAACTTAATGTGGAGTCATTCATGCATTACTCTTTTGCGAATAGCGAAAAGAAAGCTGTTCAAGCTGTGGTCGGAATTCTCAACTCTTCCGTCAAAGCTTGGAATTGTGCTGCTGCTGAATTGCTGGGACGTTTGATAATCAATCCGGACAATGAACCTTTTATTAGTCCTTTAATCCCACAGGTTTGACAATGTCTTACCATAATAATCATCTTATGGTTTCTGGTTACTTAAAACCCAACAATGGACCAACCCCCTTGCAGATACACAGGCGACTAGTCGATCTTTTGAGCATACCAGCCGTTGATGCACAAGCCGCAGCTGTTGGGGCACTTTACAATCTCGTGGAGGTTAACATGGATTGCAGATTAAAGCTTGCAAGTGAGAGATGGTAATATAAAAACTATGCTCCCTCTCTAGCGAATACAATCGAATCGCTTTCACATTACCACCATTGACACTCATTCCGTTTTTGATAATCTTTTTGCAGGGCGGTTGATAGATTGCTGAAAGTAATAAAGACTCCGCATCCGGTTCCAGAAGTGTGCAGGAAAGCTGCAATGATACTAGAGAACCTTGTCTCCGAGCCTCAAAACAGAGGATTACTATTAGCGTATGAGAATGCGTTCGCTGAGCTGCTTTTTCAAGATGGGAAGTATTCTGATTCGTTTGCTAGGATTTTGTATGAACTCACTGCTAGATCTAATAGCAGAGTAGCTTCGGCTAGAGGAATCTGGGGCATGTAAAACTCTCTACATTAGTGGGTTTGATTAATTATAATTATGCTGTAATCTATTATTGGTAAACTTCAATCATATGCTATGTATTAAAAGCACTGTATTGTTGAACAAAGCAAATGGATTCTTCTCATTATTGCTACATGTTATAATCTCCAAATCCAAAGAAATTGAAATACTTTGTGTTTCTATTGAAATTGAAATAAAATAATCGAAATAACCACGTTTTCACTTTAGAATATTGGTTATCATATACTATATGAGTATATAATAAAACAACATGGATTAAGCCATACATATACAGTGTTTTGTGTCTTACGTTTTCTCTTCGTAGATATTTTATTTGGATTTGGTTTGTACATAAATTATATGTTGAAGCGACCATAATACCTACTTAACCCATAAAAATGTGACCAACAATGTCTACAATGCGAACTAGAGCATTTCTATTAAATTTAAATGTGTATTCCCATATATTTTTTCTAAACTAAATTCGTGAATGTTTCGGGAACTTTCTCTTTGGTATATGATGGAGTTAGATGAATATAGAGGCGTTGCTTTAAAACTCATTTATCTATAGACAGCTCATCTCTTGTTTTTTTTATCTAAACAAGCAAAGATAAAAGTTAAATACAGAACAAATTTGGAAAATTACAGAACAAACATATCTACAACTAATGAATAGATTTGAGAATGATTTAAGATTTCTGCCACCAATTTTAAAAAGATTACTCTTTACATACAAAAGGAGAAAACTTTAAAAAATACAAGGCGGCACTAAATTTAGCTTATGATAAAAATTATGACTAGTATGTTGGCAATATAAAATTATATGGATTTGATTAGTGACTCAAAACTACATGTAAAAGATGAATGTGTAGTTAGAAATGATAAGAAATAGTGGTATGAGATAGTAGTGTTTTGAATCTTTTTTCTCTATTCGTTCGATTGAGAACGTTTTAAACGATATTAATTTTTTTTGTTGATAAAATGCTAAATAAGGGTTAGTTTCTTTGCTTCATCTGAATAAAAATGAAAATTGATGTTTGTTTAGTATCAAAAATTGTTCATTCAGATGACTCATATGAATGGAGTATCTGAATGAGTTTTAAAATTTAGGTAAAAAATTTTAAACCATTTGAATGGAGATGATTTATCCAAAAATACCAAATGAAAATGTATCCCTAACAAATTATAATTTCTTTGTTGATTTTTTTTAAATTTACATCAATATATAAAATAGAAAGATAAGTTTTTGAAACATGTAAAATCAATAAAATTATATTTATTTTAATTAGATTAATAAATATTGAGATATTTATTTTCATAAATATTGATATAATTATTTGTTAAACATGTAAAATAAATAAAATTACATTTATTTTTTGAATTATTTTTTATAAATATTAATAAGTTATTTTTATGCATATTGATATAATTATTTTTATAAAAATTAATATAATTATTTTCATAAATAGATATACTTTTCTATAAAATTTATATACGCATTAAATATTACATTTGTTGATCTTGTTTTTCGGCCAAAATTACAATTTCACAGTTTTGTCAGAAAACGCAATTTTGAGATTTTATGGTTTTATCAAAAAAATAATTCCGCAATTTTACGTTTTTAGCAGAAAAAACTCGATTTCACGATTTTGTAAAAATGTAATTTTGAGATTTTGCGGTTTTGGCCAAAATAGTCATTTTGCGTTTTTTGCTAAAATTGTGATTTTACAGTTTTGGAAAACGCCATTTTGCGATTTCAGTCGAAGTTGGAATTTCACGATTTTGCAAAAAATCCATTTTTACCGGAAAATTTCATTTCATAAATTTTATCATAAAAAGTTCATTTCACAATTTTGGCAAAAAATCTAATTCCAAGATTTTGCTATTTTGGCAAAAAGTCAATTCGCGATTTTGTGGTTTAGTGCAAAAATACAATTCCGTGATTATACGTTTTTTTGTGAAAAATATCATTTTATAATTTTTTTTGTAAAAAACTTGATTTTACGGTTATTCCGATTTTAAATATTCTATGTGATATTAGGTTATAAATATTATCTTTTAAGAATATAATTAAAATTTAAATATGATTAGATTAAATCATGAGCATTTTAGTTATTTTCTTATTAAAAGTATCTATATAGATATGTAAATTTATAAAAACTAATCGAACAAATAAAAATTTATTCAAATGGATTATTTAGATGAACACCCCAAAATATAAACAAACAAAATTCAAATTAATTATTTAGATGCAGTATTTTAATTGATCATTTAGATGAAATGATGAATGAGCAAATAAATGGACCTAAGAATGTAACTTTTACTATAAACCTTTTTTTGTATACTATAAACCTTTTATGTTATTACAACATCTTTAATTTATAATGAAATTTTTTTAACCTCTTCTTGTATAATAAAAGTCCATTATAGTATGCATTAGGTCGAGAAGTTCTCTTGACAGAGGGAGTTTAATATTTCTTTTAAGAAAACAAAATTGGGTGGTTGGGGAAGAAACAAAATCTAATTCTCTAATTATAATGCTATTTGAAGGAGGTCCTAATTTTGCTAATCAAAATGCGCCTCTTCATTGGGCCAAGTGTGGAGCCTCTTCTGATGTAACGTGTCAATAAAATAATTGCATAGTTTCAATTATAATAATATCTACTAAAACTATATTTAAAATAGTATATAATATGTGGGTGTAAAGACATCATTGTGTGGTCCATTGATGCTCTTTCCTTTGGCTCCGCACAGTCGCACCTGTCGACCAGAAGTGGACCTTTGATTTGTGCGGTTGTGCAACCAAACAGGAATCTGAAGCAAGTCTCGTTCAATAAGTCGTATCATAAGACTAATGATATGCACGTGTCCTGTTTTGATTAATGTTTACAAATGGCTACAGTGAATTAGTACTAAGCGTCTAATGAAGACCATAATTGATTTTGTTGACCTCTATTTCATCAGTGAAATTTACTGATGGGATCAAAAGGTAAACTGTAAATGACCAACACAAATTCTAATTTCTATCGTTACTCATGCCGCATGAGTCATGCATTTGTATTATTTTGGTTACTTCAAATGTACTCATAATAACAGTACTAGGATATGTTACATTTTTATGAATAAATGTAACAAAAAGTGTGAATTCACTTTACTTTTAATGTTGATATATTTAGTATGTTAGTGTTGGTCTTACGTCACTATTCGAATTCAAACTCGTATATTACATGCTAATTATATTAAAAAAATTTGTATGGATCATGGTTATTAGAATGCAACAGTAAGATTATTAATTTTTTTTTTTGAATAATCAGGAGTTTAGAGTTCGTGGGTCCCTAATTCTTTTGAGACAGAGTTCAAATCAATATTAAATTAATATTTTTTTAGAGAACAGACTCCTCTTAGTAGGAATCAAACTCGTGACCTTTTTAACTTTGATCCACAAAAAGTTACTATTATCCCAATTCCACGTTGATACAATCAGATTATTAGAATCTAGAGAAACTAAATTTGGTTCCTTCATTTAAAAAAAAAAATTTGGTCCCTTCGTATCTATAACATATTGCACTTATATTATTGCTTCCCGTAGAAACTAGAAAGCAAAGACCAAACTACCATGACAACGATATTATTCATACTCTAACGTTATATTTTGACGACAGTCGAACAAATAAATGAATTAATTGTAGTGATCGATCTCTGTTTAGAGAATATAATAATTATCAGGAAAAAAGAGTTAATTTATTACGAAAACTACTCTTATTGGTGGTGGAGGCATCCATCTCCCCACATCATCATGAAAGGCAACATCTCCATGACAACGTAGCTTTCAAAATTTGATACATCGATTTCAAGTACATATGGTTTTTCTTTTGAGGAGAAACAAGAAAGTTTTCTTTTAAAATAAAATAATTAACAAGCTTTAGTTTAGTTTCAGATTTCATGATTATGAGTTATATATGAATACCAGAAAAATTACTAGATAGAGGACATAAGTGTATTTTAACTCGTTTAGGTAATACGTATACTATAAATTATTATTTTTAGCAAATTATTTATTTTAAGAATTTCCGTGGTTTAAGCAAGTAAAATTCCAATTGTCGGGGCCCATTATGGGAAACTTGAGCATCCATGCTCGACATCAGCAAAAGTAGGAATTACCAGAAAAATAAACATTATCAGCAAAAATGGCAAAGTCAATTTCCTAAAGATCATTGGCAGTGAAATGATATATTTTCTGTTATGTATATATATGAGTGTATATTTATTAGAAAAGTTTGCAAAAATTGTCGATACCTTAAATTATAGTAATTTATATCTGTATATATGTTTTGAGCTCCTAGTATACCATATCATCCATGATTTAGTAACTATGAATCTTAAACACTTAATTATGGAATTTTGATAAAAGAAAACAAATTACAGCAGTATAATCTAAAATACTCAGTTACTCCACGTCACCTCCTAATAGTAATATACAGCTTAATTCTATTTAATTTTCTTATTTCACATTTAGAGTAGTACTTACTACTTAACATTTTAATAAAATATTTTATGTATATATATATATATATATATTAATCGAAACACATGGCAAACATACCGATTGAGCTAATATATAATTATACAATATAATATTACTATGTGACTAAGAGTCTAAGATCTATAATTGGAGGTTCATTGTTATTTTCGAAAATTTTTATTTTATCATTGAGTCGTTTTCATTTTGGGGTCAAAATCATGTCGCCTTCCACTCGATGATGGATCTGGGAAATTTCTTTATATGAATATTATTTTGGTACTTTATATATATATATATATATATTCATGGGTTATTTTGGAAATGAAAAAAAAAACTTTCCAAAATGTTTAAGATTACATAATTAAATCCGTCCAAATTTAACTCACTTAGTTAATTATGATAAATTATGATTTTGTCATTTGTACTCTAATCTTCTAATTAAATATACAACATTGATCTGCTTGGTTGTTGAACTACATAAGTACTACTGTTGAAATAGTAATTACAATTATACACAATCTAGACTTTTATATATACGACTATTAAGTTCGTTTTATCATAGAATTATATGTACGACTATACGTGACGAAAATATAAGCATAATAAGTTCGTTTTGGAAAGAATGTAATAACGAAAATATAAACAAATATATTCGAAAACGTTATAAGAAATGTTTGAATGGTTATAAAATAAAACAATGTTGCCTAACGTGTCCTTTAAATGATAATAAAATAAAATTACTAGTTAATAACTTAATATGAATTCATTGCTTAATCATATTTTTCTCGATCATGTACCAATTCACTCGATCATGCATTACGTTTCACCTTGTCCACCTATCTGATTGCAGATAGAACACCTTACCACCACACACCACATATACACACGACGGTTCGACACACAATCAAAATTTAATAACAAGGAAAAAATGAAAAGCTTTATTTTATAATTACAAGTTATCATATGTCTCACGTAATTAGACATATATGCAAATTAATTTTGTCACGTCTCTTTGAAAGTTTAATGGTCGTATACTCGAATGACTCATATCGTATCCCCATTTTTATTTATTTTGGTCCCAATAAGCTATCTAAATGAACTAGAGTCTACTTAAGACAACTCCTACTTAGCTTGACCAAATTTCTTCAATCACTTTATTTTCCCAATTAGCTATCTCATGAATTTAAAATTTGAAATATACTATAGTCAAATTGATCTCCTTAGATTTAGGTTTTATCTTTAGATTCACAAAATTTTGGTATATTTAAGAAAATTGCAACATGGTCTAACCTACTCAGTATATAGTATAACTGCAGAAGATATTTTGATACAGCACATTCATATACTATTCCACTACTACATATACAATCTTCCAAATTTATAGCAATAATTTTCTAAGATACGTATCAAAAATGGTCTAATATGATATAATGGTCATTGTTATTTGCATATGCGTAAATTTTCCATGTTAATATATTTTTATAATTTGGAGTGATATTAGTGAGCTCTAGAATGTGACGAATATGCCATTGTGGACTGGCAAATTCCAAATCTCAGGAGAATAAAATAATCAAGAATTAAAGCTTTGTTGTACGTTTCTTATGATTTTTTCTTTAACTTTAACACAAAATTTAAAACATCAATTTGTATTCTTTAGGTTGCTGACTTGGCGGAATCAGAGCCATCCATATGTTAGTCGACAACCGTCAAACGATCTTAACGGTTTGTTAGTTCTCCTCAAGAGCCACCAGTGGTCACTATCAGTTTGGGCGTTAAGTAAATGACCTATCTACTCTTTGCTCAATAATCCAAAATTTATTTTTAGTTAAGTTAATCCAAAGTTAATGATGGGTAATTAAACTTCAGGTGAACAATCTTGATCGGAGCAAAAAAAGGGGAGAAGAGAATCTAGCAAAACAAAAAAGATGGTATTGTTATTGCATGGACCGTTGAAAGTAGGAAGACAAATTATTTATTCAATAAAATAATTAACTCCAATAGATACAAAAATAACACAACGACAATGATGAACACCAAAATTTAATATTCTCTATTTTGTAATTGTGATTATTCCAACTTTTTCATGATTAGTTTTCCAGCACTTGAGAGTGGAATAGTCACATTGTGATATCGACCATAAGATATTTTTAGGAAAAATTCGTTGTTTATGAGTATAGTATAGGTATAAAGCTGAGTGTAACGCTTGGGTATAAAGTTGAGTGCAATGCTTTGAAAAAAAACTTGAGTGTGATTATAACAAAAGACTTAAATAATATATTCGCAAGACATGTCATTTTGGCCACTACATAATTTATATAGCTGCAAATTTAAAAATATTAATGGATTTTGGTTCGACATCTTTAAGGTATATACATAAAATAATAATTAAATTTTTAAGAAATTAAAAAACCTGACTGTTTTCTTAACTATGTTTCAAAATTGTTTAACAAAAAAAAACTTTGAATAAATTAATAAACGTTCAAAGATTTTGTTGTCTTTGGACGGTAATAATGCACAGTATTACTCTATCTGTTTTTAATAGATTTGATGCTTTGAGTGTTTTTTGTTCTTAAAAGATTGATTTTGTAAATTTTATTTTAAAATTATTTAATCAGTATATTTTTGAACAAGAAAATTAAAAATAAGTGAGAAAATGGGAAAAAGTGACAAAAAGTAAAATGAAATTATCACATATAATATGGAATTATATATTTATTATTTTTAATATGTGTGAAAAATATTAAACATCAATCTATTAGGAATAGAGAGCATATGTTATTACTTTGATTAGACTTTTGTTTATATAGAAAGATCAAATTTTAATCCTCATGCGTCTGTAGTTTATAAATTAATAATTAACACATACAAAAATATGATACAATATATGTAATTTTTTTTAGATGTAAAACTGATAATCTCAAATATCAAAATTTTTGGAGCATTGATTCATATAACGTATATTTTTCCAAGTCTAATGATTACAATGGAAAATACTAAATAATTTAATAGAATAATTTAGAATCAGTTAATTCTTGTTATTTAGCCGCCTAATTAATCAAAGTTTCAAGTTGTGTGTTGGTGAACCTAGAGTATGCAAGATGTTACGAAAAACTTCACGTGCATAATATAGAACTAAAAATAAAAAATGAAACTTATTTAGCTTTTTTTAAGAATTAAATTTGTTGATATTGATGATTTAAACTACGTCCTTCTTCAATCAGAAAGTCCTTCTTTGATAGTTAAAACGAGATATTCGTGATGGTTTATATGTTTTATCAACAACAGAAAGGTGAAATATGGAACAATTAATCAAAATATGCAACACTCGATCAAATCTAAAAAATAAACCACGTGATTGGCTGCAGAACCAAAAACCATAACAATGAAGATATATATATATATATATATATATATTTGTTATAAACCTGGTTAGATAAAGCCACGACTTGTTATTATGTCTAGTTGGTGTTTAGATTAATGAAGAAATGCAGGTAGAACGAAAGCTTTTAAATGTGCGAATTAGAGGAGAATATATCAACAAACAAAAGCTTAAAATAATTTTTAATTACGAAAGTTTAGTTATCCACATTTGAAAGTGTTAACACAATTGTAAAATATGATATTCCAGCTATAGATGAGATCAGAATAGCTATATCTCCAATTTTTGCAAGCTTGTCTGATGGGTTTGATGAGTGACAGACAAAGATATACCAAGACATAATGTATGTGATGTATGCTTTGACATACATGTAATCACTAAAACCGTACATGATAAGTCATTCAATATTGTTATGCAAAGGTGTTGAATTAAAAATTCAATAGTTGAATTGATATAATGATAATGTTAAATATGGGTGTTGAAATAAAATGGGTTATTTGATGTTGAAAGGAAAAAATAGGTTATTTTTTAAAAAAATAAAGAAAGACAATAATATGTATAATAATTTTAATAGTTATTAATATTTTTATGCTTTTTTTACTTTAAATAGGGTGTTAAATGAATAAATCATTGTAAATAGTTTTAGAGCCTCTGGCGAGATCTCCGAAAAGTAATGTTGCAAGAGCAAGAGCAGGTATGGTCATGCTTTCATGTCTCATGCGCTGATTTTCTAATTTTTACAAATACCCCAACAATATTTATTGAAGGTGTATATATTTCTTTTACTAACCATAAAGGTTAAATTTGAAATTTAAATTAATTTATAATTGAAAATTTACCTTATATTAATATTATTTTTTGAAAAGTTTTTTACATAAATTTCCAGCAAAAACTGAAATACAAATTTTCTTTTGATTTATTGACTTGATATACATAACTATTTTTAACAAAAAAGATCAGCTGGTATTTTAACAAAAAAATTTAGCTGGTATTTTAACAATAACTATATTCGAAATACCAATAATTATATTCACAACTGTGTTTAACAAAAAATTAGCTGGTATTTTATCTAACAGTTGAATAAATTTTCCATATGACACATGATTTATTTTAGTTGATGGTGATTTTAGGAAAAACAAAAAAAACTAAACTTTTTTTATTATAAGTATTATTATATTAGTAGTTTAAATTTATTAATGTGTAGAAAGAAACACTATTTATTATATTGACAAGAAAAAGAAGAAGATATACAATTAATATTTTTTCCGAAATTTGCTCAACAATAATGTATGTATACAACAAACTTAAAAAGAGATTTCACTGAAAATCGATCATTTCATACTCCAACGATAGTTATGTGTTAGATTTATATTTGAAGTTTACCTCTGTGCATTTTATACCTGAACTAATCAACGTAAACATTTAAAACAAAAAAAAAAATTATTAGTTTAAATATACAAATGCACGCAGACCGACTTTCCGAGATTGCATAGTACTCTAATGAAATGAGAACTAATTTTTTCAAGGGTAGTTTCGGAAACAAAATAATAAGAAAACATAATTTTTCGCTATAAAACCAAAGTGCAGCTCACAAAACAATTCGTCCCTGAAATCTCTCTTAAGAATCTCAGGCACCACTCTCCTCCGCCGCTATGGAATCTCTTCCTCAGCAGCGGATCCAATCATCTCCGGCGAAAATTCTCCTCGGAAAATACGAAATCGGTCGTCGACTCGGTAGCGGAAGCTTCGCGAAAGTCCATTTAGCTCGTTCAATCAAGACTGATGAGCTCGTCGCCATTAAAATGATTGAGAAGAAAATAACAATCGAATCTGGTATGGAACCAAGAATAATCCGAGAGATCGATGCGATGCGTCGTCTTCGTCATCATCCAAACATCCTCCAGATCCATGAAGTTATGGCAACCAAATCTAAGATCTATCTCGTCATGGAACTCGCCTCCGGTGGTGAACTTTTCTCAAAAGTTCTCCGTCGTGGTCGTCTTACTGAATCAACGGCGCGTCGTTACTTTCAACAACTCGCCTCTGCGCTCCGATTCTCTCACCAATACGGTGTCGCTCACCGTGACGTGAAACCGCAGAATCTACTCTTAGACGAGCAAGGTAACCTCAAGGTCTCAGACTTTGGTTTATCAGCTTTACCGGAGCATCTTCAAAACGGATTGCTTCATACGGCGTGTGGTACACCGGCTTATACTGCTCCGGAGGTTATATCACGGCGAGGGTACGACGGAGCGAAAGCTGATGCGTGGTCTTGTGGTGTTATCTTATTCGTTCTTTTAGTTGGAGATGTTCCTTTCGATGATTCGAATATCGCAGCGATGTATCGGAAGATTCATCGGAGAGATTATCGTTTTCCGAGCTGGATCTCGAAACAAGTTAAATCAATCATCTATCAGATGTTAGATCCGAATCCAGTAACGAGGATGAGTATTGAAACCGTCATGAAAACAACTTGGTTTCAAAAATCTCTAGAAACTTCTGAGTTTCATCGCAACATCTTTGAATCGGAGCCGGAGATGAAATCGAGTATCGATTCGATTACGGCTTTTGATTTGATCTCGTTGTCGTCGGGTTTAGATCTCTCTGGATTGTTTGAGAGTAGGAAGAAGAAGGAGAGGAGATTCACAGCTAAATTCTCTGCCGTTGAAGTAGAGGAGAAAGCGAAGGAGATTGGTGAAAAATTAGGTTATGTAGTGAAGAAGAAGATGAAGAAAGAAGGAGAAGCAAAGGTAGTTGGATTAGGAAGAGGAAGAACAGCGATTGTGGTGGAGGCTATGAAGTTAGCGGTGGGTGTTGTGGTGGTTGAAGTGAAAGTTGTTGAAGGTGAAGAAGATGATTCACGGTGGTCCGATTTGATTACTGAGCTTGATGACATTGTTCTCTCATGGCACAATGACGTCATGTAAATATTTTGTGGATTTTAGCTTTTTTTTTTCTGTTCAATTTTGTATAATCATGAAGAAATCAAATCTCCCGCTTCTTAGTCATTTTAACGGTTTTTATATAAATTAGACACATGTAAAGATCTCTAACCAAAACTTGAAAACGCTAAAGCTCGCAATTTTAAATTCCTACAAGAGATGAAAGAGTTAAGACCCATAAATCTAATCCTCTCTTGTTCTCCATTTTCCTCGCTTCTTTGATCTTACGAACAACTTTTTTCGACATCCCGAGTTTCATAAGAATGGTTCCAAGTGATTTAAATGTTGAGTCATCAGGTTGAATTCGGGATGAAACCATCTCTTTGAATATCTCAACAGCTTCTTTGAATCTTCCGTCTAAAGCGAATAAACTGAGAACGCTGTTGTAACTCAACGGATCAGTGAGAATCTTCATCTCAGCATCTGCGTTGCTATCTGAGTCGCTTCTTCGAACCTACCGTTCTTCTTGTACATACATCGCATCATCGCGAAGGTGAACTTGTTTGCTTCTCTTCTCTGTTTCATGCTTTCGAATATTGCTTCCACTTTTGTCACCATCGATCTTTCGCTGTACAGGTTGATCATACAGTTTGATGTATATACATCTGGATACTGTGTTTTGTTACATGATTGAAGAAGCTTTCTGTATATTGCTTCAGCTTCATTTACGTACCCGACTTTAGTGTAGAGCTTGAGCAGAGAATTGTATATAACAGAGTTTCCTGGGATTCCAGGTTCTTTCGTTGCTTCTACATAACTCATAGCTTGTTGAACGTTTCCAGTATCCGCAAAAGCATTGATCAAGACTCCATATACACAAAATCGGGTTCGAGATCAAGCACAGAAAGGTATGCAATCGCTCACATATCCCGTCTCTCTCATTCTCTCCAGGTAGCACCTGGCTTTATGAGGCATGTCAGAGCTTGCAAGGATCTGAACAGAGTATTTTATGTACACTTATCTGGTGTGACCCCATTACTCATCATGCTCTCAACTAATTCACACGCTTTTTCACAACTTTTACCAATTCCATAAGCTTTGATCATTACGTTGTACTCAAGAACTGTTCTCTTATTCACTTCTTGGCAGCAAATAAATACTCTTTCAGCCTCTGATGTATATCCACGCTCACCATAGGCATCAATGTTAGCTGAATAGCCTTCAGAACTCATATTACCCGCAACATGAAACCTTTGGAACCATGACCATGATTTCTCAAGCATCTCTGCTTCTATATACATTCTAGTGAGAGCAGATTGTGTACACTCATCAATCTCAACATTATTATCATCCATCTCAGCTATAAGTTCTTCAGATTCCTCAACCATATGTCTTATCGAGAACGCATAGAGGAGGGTGCGGTAACTTACAGGATCTGATTTAAGCCCAGTGTCTTTCCTTAAAGTAATCCCCTGCCCTTTCTATATCGTTGTTCTTTGTCTGAAGTAAAATAAGAATGTTATACGTTCTTGTATCAGGTGCGCATTGAAGCTTCATCATTTTCATCAAGGAAGTCACTTCACCAAACTGACCATTATTGCCATAAATATGAATCATGGTATTAAAAGTCACTGTGGTTGGAACAATCCCTTCTTCTAGCATCCTCTTAAACGTCTCTGAAGCCTCTTTTATCTGACCGGACTTACCATATGTATCAATCATCGTGTTGTAAGTATAAGAGCTCAAGCAAACATGTGAGTCCACCTTGTTGTCTTTCACGTTCAACATCCCAAACGATTTGCCACACGACCATTTCTTGAAATATTCCTCTGCTTTCTGAAACTCTCTTGCCTTTTTATACATTTGAAGAACAATCCCCGACGTAACTTCATCAGGCTGCATCCCTATCTTGCTCATCTTCCCTAGGCAACAAAGGGTATGTACTTTAAGTCCGCCTTTGCTATAAACATCAATGAGAGTCCCATACGTTGAATCAATCGGTTTGATACTTTTTCTGATAATTTCATCCCATAAACTCTGCACATACCTCCATTTACAAGCTTTTCCAAGAATCCGGAGCATGATGTTATAATGGATCATATTCAATTCATAGCAATCTTTGCTCTTAAACCACTCGAAAATCTCAACCGCTCTCTCCGACTATGTCTGTTCCTTTAAAATAATCGTCCTCTCCTTGTTACTAAGCCTCTCCGCCCACGGACTCAACGCCTCTTCAACATCTTCAATTCTATCCAAAGCCTCGAGAATAGCGGGAATATATCCTCCGTAACTCAGATCTTTCGCCGAAAACTTGGTGTGAACTTTACTAACCATACCATTCCCACCAAATCTTCCATTTCCTCCTCTATTATCAACAAACCCATCACTAAACCCTGATTTCCCAGACGCCACCATTACCTGGGTTTACAAAAAGTAAGCTTTTTCCGGCGACAACTTCATGAGCAAATAGTACCACAATCTCGGTCGCCATGTCTGGTGCTTCTATGAGGTCCCTTGTCCCTGTCGTGAGTTCCAGGTACGTAAGTCTGCTTCACTTTTGTTAACTTTCGAGAGAGAAGAAAAAGAAATTGATTGAGGAAAGTTTGTTATTCTCTTCTCTTGAGTTTGTTTCATCAAACTCTCTTTTATATGGAGATTATTCTGGTTTACACATAACCAAGAGGCTATTCTACCAAGTTAGTAATCGGTTTTCTCATTCAAAACACATTACATTTTACGTTCCTCTTCAAGTTCAGTCAAAAATAGACAATAAGTTCATCTTTTACGTGTGCAAACATGAAGAATCTTTAGCAAGACACTCTCAATTCGTTCTCGTGTTGTATGATAATCACGTTCAATATGTTTTGTTCGTTTGTGAAACACCAAGTTATTGGTAATATGGAATGGGAACTGTCTTTTGAGAAATCTGTAACTCAGTAAGCAAGTTCACTAACCAAGAAATCTCACAGCTAGCAAGAGCCATAGATCGATATTCAGACTCATCTGACGATCAGGAAACAACATCTTGTTTCTTCGATTTCCATGAAACAAGATAATCACCAAAGAACATACAATACCCAAAAGTTGAATGATTAGTATTTGGGCATGAAGACCAGTTATCATCACATAAAGCTTTGAGTTGTAAATCAGAGGTAAAAAGGTAAAATGAACCACTTTGCGAGCTGCATTGAAATGAGACATCTTTGGTGATGAAGAAAACTAACATAACTTGTTCACCCATAAGTAATATCGGGTCTAGTTATTGTCAAGTACATTAACTTCCCCACGAGACGTTTATAAGCTTCAGGATTATCCAGCTCCGGTTCATCATATGTTGAGTCAATTTGAGACTAGGCTCCATTGGGATACTAGAAGGTTTAGAGCCTAATAGACATGTTTCTTCCAGCAACTCCAAAGCATATTTTGTCTGGCAAACAGAGATTCCCGCACTCGTTCTTGCTATTTCCAATCCCAAAAAATACTTCAAAGGTCCTAAGTCACGGAGCTTGAAGACTTTGGATAAATCATCTTTTAGACAAGCAACCACATTAGTATCACTTCTAGCAATCAAAATGTCATCAATGTATACTAATAAAGCAATGTAATGATCAGAAGTATGCCTTAATGAACAGAGCATTATCAGAGTGTGACTTGTGAAAACTAAGACCAACTAATGTGGAGCTAAACTTTAAGAACCAGTGCTGTGATGCTTGTTTGAGACCATATAATGATTTATGTAACTTCAAAACAACATTTTCAGGCAATGATTCCCCCTTTGTTGATGTATAACCTTGAGGCCATGTCATATATATCTCCTCGTCTAAATCACCATTAAGAAAGGCATTGGAAATATCCAACTGATGTAAACTTGCTGCTGACACGGAAAAAAGGATTCTTACCGTGGTCATTTTTGCAACAGAAGAAAATGTGTCTACGAAATCAATGACTTTTTGTTGTGTGTACCCTTTTGCCACAAGTCGAGCTTTAAAACGTTCTAAGGTGCCATCAGAATTAAGTTTGACCTTGTAAACCCATTTACAACCAATTAGAATTTTACCATCAGGTAATGAACAAAGAGTCCAAGTTTTATTATCCTCGAGTGCATCAACTTCTACATCCATCGCATTTAACCACTCCTTAATCTTCTTAGCTTGACTAAAACAATTTGGCTCAGAAAACTTTTCAACCGCACAAACAAATGCTTTGGATTGTTATGGTAAGATTGAGTGGCATTAACAAGAACTGATCTGATGAAGCAACATTGAGTTTGTTACATCAAACTCTCTTTTATATGGAGAGTATTCCGGTTTACACATAACCAAAAATCTATTCTACTCAGTTATTAACCGGTTTTCTCATTCAAAACACATTACATTTTACAACTTTCTTGACGGATGGGAAATTATCGAGAGGCGAAATCGGTATGGTTTTAGTGGAACAGAGAACTTGTAAGCTACTGCCATCTAAACGAAGATTCAGCAACATTTGTCTGCTGGAACAAGCATTAGTTATTCACCAAAGAAAAAGGAAAAAGATTTGCACTGCCAATTGCGACGGCAGTATTTACTTTTCCGGCGAACGTGATTCTCTGTAGAGTTCCGACGAGATTTTCTCTGGCGCGTTGCAAATGGATATAATTGCGCGCGCACTCGTGCTTTGTCAGATTGAACAAAGAGGACACTTGGGTTAAATTAATCATTTCGTAATATTATAAGCCCTTAAAGGAAAGAAAAAGTTGTAATTCGCAGAAGTTTTATTGTTTTTACAAAGAACTCTTCATATGTTTTGTTTTACAATTATTTCCAAAATTTTCTCATATGCATCTAAAGAACCCTGAGAAAGCTATCAGATACTGCAATTCTGTCTCCACTTTATTTAACCTCCAAACTTCGTTACACAAATATCACATAATAAAAAAACATACTTGTAACTTCAGGTGTTATATACCCCATGAGCTCTTTTTTGTAGTTTAATATCCAATCCTAGGGAGGAGATTGTATCTCTTTTAACTTCTCCGGCAGTGTGGATACATGCGACATAGCAAGGGAGCTTCGCTGGTTCACAGCTTACAGTACTTCTTGAACCAGCAACCGATGTTCAGAAAGCTTTCAAAATTGGTCTGTGGTCTGCACACAAATGTGTTTTTAAGAAGCTATGTAATGAAAAATATGCTTTAGCTATGGCTTTTTACCTATCAAGGGGATGGTTATCGTTGGGAAATACTAAGACTTTAATCTGGACTCCTTTCTCCTTCAATGCTCTCATGTACTACAGGTTTCAAGAACAACAGATTAAACCACCATATCTTAGTTATTGAGTTTGTGTCTACAAAAGTGTAACCCAAAAGGATCTTACTTGCAATCCATTTGACACTGGAACACGAAGATCCTTAGTTCCCAAGAGAAACAAAGTGGGAGTTCTCACCTGCACAAGTAGAACACAAGACTGTTATGAATGTCTTTATTGTACTCCAGAACCAAAAGTACCGTGTGGCAAATGATAATAAAGAGGTGAATAAATATGGTGGCTTGACCTTGGAGACATGTGATATAGGAGACATCTGATGAAAACGAGAAAGATCATCGGGCGAAGGTGCTTCTGTAAAGTGATTCAGGTCTCCATAGGCTTCAAAGAAGCACCAATCGGGTATATCTGAAATGCCAACCATTGATGCTAAATTGCAAACGGGATTCCTTGCAACTGCAGCTACAAACTTATCCGGCGCCTGTTGAAAATTTCAGCAACAAAACTGAGGATTTTGATTTGGTGTCCTGCAAGGAAGAAAAAAAATTGAAGACTTGCAGTACCTGGCCAATCAAGTGAGTGGTCAGAAATCCACCATGAGAACCACCTAATACTGTTATTCTTGATGGGTCTGCAAATCCCATGTTAATGGCGTAATCTACAGCTGTAAGCACATCTTTCACGTCCTGTGGCAGATAAGTTATGGATTACGTAGAGGAAAGAGATAGACGGATAGGTAAAAAGAAGATAAATGAAAATGCAGGTTGTATACATACTTGGGACCCAACTTTCCCAGGAAGAGACTGCAAAGCATCCTCCCCAAATCCTAAAGAACCCCTTTCATTGAGACACCAAATACATAAAAGAAAAATTAGAATCGTGAGAACTATAAAACTGATGAGGAATTGGACCTTTGACAAGACATAGAAGCTCAACACCTGTAATTTACAATCAGCAGACTGTTTCCAATCGAGGAGAGATAAGCCAGGCTGTTGGAGAAGCTTGTTGGAGAGAGAGAATGAGGGCCTCCATGAACAACAACAACTAGAGGATCACATTTCTCGCTCTTTAACTCAGAAGATGATACATATATAGCTTCAATAGGTTTCTTGGCCCCTGCCATTGGTTAAGTATATGAAATGGTCAGAACAAGTATACAACTAAACATAAACAAGGAACAATAGCAGATAGTAATCATATCGCGTATTACAATCTTCTACTCACATTGAAATCAATGTCTTTAGCTAAGTGTAAAGTACCTTCAGTTAGATCTTCAGAAACATCATTAACTGGAATTTCCAGAATTTTGAACTGAAGAGATGAAAGCCCTGATAGGACCTGAGACGACAAAATCATATTAAGAAAAACATCAATTGAAACCAAAAATGGTCTGGCAATATGCTATACCTTCTCAGGGCATTTGAATACAGAGCTTGAGATGCTCAACCACTGCCATGAAAGTTTACCAGATGTGTTGAGAATCTTCTTCCCATACTTGATTTCAGGAACATTCACTGGACTACTATACACTATTCACAAAAGAAACTCATGTCTCAAGTCTGCATATGTTTAATGGGACAGTAAGTAACTAAGATATAAGAAAGTGATCAAGATGTTACCAGCAACAATATCATCACCATCTAACGCCAAGATGTTCCATGAATGACTTGAATCACTAGGGCTGACCCGTGACACTTCCCCGCTGTAATTCTTGTATTAGTTAGATCATTACTTTGTGGCAGCAGAATATTTTCAAGATTTACATATCTACCGGAAAATGTGTAGCACCTCAACAAATTTACTGCAAGTATTACTTGACAGCTGCGCCAGAAGGAACACAATACAAGAGTCTGGTCATCTGATAGCCACGGATCACTCAGAAGCCTGGAGCTGTAGAGCCCTGGGAAACAACCGTCCTCTGCACACTTCACTACATGAATCTGCATTATAAGATATATAGGCATATCAGACAACAGAGAAGAAAGAAACATGTGTTTGGTTACCAAATATGTTGACGATGGAATACATTTATAATAAGCTAAAGAAACTTTGCAGTCTTTATAAGGGGAGATAGAGAGTAAATATCCATATAATCTGACCACATCAACAATATTTGTAGTTTCAGGAAGATTCCCATCACTTGGCCAGTCAATCCTGTGAAGTGATTCAGTCGCCCGATGTGCCCCAGAATCAACAGCACTCTTTGAGGATAAAAACATAAGGAACTTCCCATCTTTGCTGAGAGAAGAAAATTGTATAAAGTTATGATTAATGGTGAAATGATCAAAACTAAACTTAATATATATTTACACATGTTTTCTGAGAAAGCCCCACTTAGAAACAGAGATACTAAGAAAACAAATCTTGTTTTCAAATGCATACAAATAAAGGCACAATATGTTGAACAAACAGTAACGTTTGCTTTTCGGTATTGTTTTGGCTACATCTCAGCCAAAGGTTATGGGAAAAGTATCAGTTGCAGTACAAATGCAAACCTGAACCGAGGGGAGAAACCACTGCTTATGCTCTTTGTCAGATTATATATGGGATATGCTTCATTTTCACCATTTCTGGAAGACAAGTAAACACTGAGAAATTAAGACCATTTCAAAACTATGAATCCTCAAATTACCCTCAAGTGAATTAAATGCCACAAACTTACTTGGATTCATCTGAACTTAGTGATGACACATCTGTAAACTTAATTGCGTATATCGCACAAGGTCGGTTGGAGCAGTACTTAATACCAAGTTTTCTTTTACCTCCTGGCCATCCCACAAAAACTAAATACTGAGCTGAACCTTTATTGTTTGGACTCCAAATAACCTGCCCGACACTTAAAGATCTTGGAATTCCTTTGATAGGTTGGACCTCTCCACTGTCAAATCGATATAGAAGTATTTCACAGGAAGTATCAGCCATCACTGAGAAAACTCTTTCTTTCTCAATGTTTAAAGTAAGGTTACCCAGACCTGTCTATATTGATAACAAACATCGCAGACTGCCTTTTTCCGCTATACGCTTCTCCCCAATCCTCTTCCCAATCTCCTTGACCTTTCCAGCTTCCACAATCATCACCTAAGGAATCTTCTTTCTTATAACCCAAATGGTTAAAGGAAGGTTTAGAACGAAGAGGTTCCTCAGCAACATAAGCTACATGAGTCTCATCAGAGTTCCAAGAGATCCCTTCAAACCTGCATTATACACAGCCTCATCATATCTTCCACTTCACCAGCACTTGTCCTTAACATCAAACCAAAACAAAAGTTACCAATGTACCATCCATCAACATATACAGATCCATGAACTTTCTGATGAATATGGAACTCCTTCTCTAACTGAGATGAAATCCATATCTCAAACTGTGTAGGAGATTCATTTTCAGAATTTCTAACTACAAGAAGCTTGAGTCCTGATGGTGATGGAACGTAAGCTGACACACCATTCATCTCAATGGGAAATGGAGACCAATGGAACTTCACAGACTCTTCACTTTCCTTGGAGATTTGAGTTGATAACATAAATTTTCTTCTTTTATTAGCTAAAAGATTTGCTTGACTCATAGCTAATATTGCCTGAGAACCTACAGTAGTGTAGAGACGCCACAAAACTTGAAATTTCTCCAATTATACAGTATATTCATCACTTATATCTACAATCGATTTGAAATTTCTGATGCGTAAACCTTTAAAATTCAAATTGAGAACAAAGTGAAATTGAGAGGTACCAGAATCAGACTTAAAAATCCAAGCTTTATCAATGTTGGGGATACACATAAACTCTTCAAGTAACTTCGATTGTGCGAGATCATACTCTTCCTTAGTTCCAGAAGAATCCATGGCCACAGTGCAGAGAAGAGCTTACAACGTGAGATCTAGAGAGTGAACAAAAAAAAGGAAGAAGGCGATGCCAGAAAAAGTCAACTCCACAAATCGTTGACTAACTGAGTTATTTTATTTCCTTGGTATTTGTTGTCCCCCCCCCCCCCCATATTTCCTTGGTATTTAAGTAATAACCCATAATAAAGTAATAAAAATAGATCGAACCCAAGAACAAAAAAAACTAATAATAATGGTTTAATGTTGAATATTAATGAGATTTTGGAAAAGATAATAATATTGGATTAGAAAATTATGTTGTTTTAAGCTTCAGAAATTTTAAATATAAATGTATAAGACGATCAATGTTGGTCAAGAACAGAAAACAAATCTTGTTTAATTAAAACATTGCTACTTATACATCTAAACATTGTGTATGTGTCCGTATTATACATAAATTTTTCATGTATCTTTACATCGAACTCCTTCAAATCTAAAAAAAATAAACAAAACAAATCACTAGAGATGGAGATCTCTCTCATCGGACAAATCCCCGAAGTTTCACTTTTTTGTGGTCAACAAAGTCAAACGCTCCGATCAGAATCAAATCAAAAAGGGTTTCATTCATCAAAAGCTCTCATCTCCTTTGGATCATAAGGAAGAGTCTAAAGCAGAAGCTTCAGATCCTTTCATGATTCTGAGTCTCTTACAAGAAGAAGAGAACATATCCCATGGAACATCACCAACTAACATCCAATCTCCATCTTTATCCTCGTACGTTGGTACAAATCCAGATCCTTTGTATCCTTCTCTCTCAGAATATTCACCAATCGTAAACTTGAACATGTTCTCTAGTGCCTTGAGTAGCTCAGGATAGTTTTTGTAAGTCTTGAGATCGATCTTCCGGAGGTATGGAGCTCCGTCCAAACTCACTTTCACATAGCTTACACTGTTCTTACGGTAAGATCTCACCGGTGGCCAACCAACGATTTGAGTTCTGTAAAGAAAGATTAAAACATCATTAGTAAACCTATTCATCAACCAATAAATTTTGAAAGAAGTGATTGAAAACTTAGATTTCTCTACTTACTTCGTTGGAGGTTTAGATTCTTCTTCATCACGAGTTTCCTCAAATTGACGTTTGTTGTTGCTTCTAACGCAAGAAACCTCCTGTTCTTCTTGAACTTTTTCTGTTCTTCCTGGTAATCCAAGACATAGCTCTGTGTCCTTAAGGTTAAGCTCGTTGACTTTCTCGAACACCATTGCTATTAGATCAAATATCTATGTTTATGCTTCGTTCTTGTGTGTGTTTCAAAGCTGAATCTTCTCTTTCTTGTTACTTCTTTCTTCTTCTTCTTGGTGCGTTTGGTTGATGAGTTTAGAGGAAAGAGGAAGAGAGATATATATAAATGCATAGAAGTTAGGGTTAAAGGAAGAGGGAGAGATGATGTCGGGAGCATCAAAGGCAAGAATGAGGCAAGGGGACAAAAGTGGGACATGAAGGCTAAGGCCACCCATGTGGACACGACTCTTTTGTTTATTCCACGCTCCTCATTTCCCTCCGCCAACTTTGTTTACGTTACATCTTAGCCGTCCATCTCTCTTTCCTTTATAATTTCAAAGGATATAAAGTTATAAGTAAGAATATAAAAATGGATGTAATGATGAGAATTTATCGACCGACCCGGAAAATTAAAGCAAGGTTGTATTATTATAACACTTTATTTACTGTTTCTTAAAGTTTTTTTTTTTAAAGTGTATATAGTGCAGGTTAGAAATTAAAAAACATCGAGTGCTGATAATAGTTTCTCTGTTTGTTACATAATAAATGTTGTATTAAGAGTATTTTTCTTTAAAAGATGTTATTTTTAGAATTTGAATATGAAAGTTGATTTTTTTTAGCTTTCTTCTAATAAAATTTAACTAAAATGTAAAATAAAGTGTTGACTTGTTTAAAAAAAAAATTATTTCGTGTAAAAAAGGCTAAAAAAGAAATTATATTATACAGAAGGAGTAAATTTTAGAAAATTTGAATATGGACTTTTCATAGAGTTTCCAAGTGCTCTTCTGGATCGGGAAGTTATTGAATGTGCCTTTCAACTGTATTTGTTGCCATTTAAGTTGAAATTGTTCGTTTTTGTACAAATGGTATAATTTTATTTTAAGAAATATCAAATTATGTTTAAATATCAGATTATACCGAGTATTATACATTAAAGATTCGAGTTAAGGTATGGCTTAAAAAGGAAAAAAGATTTGAGTTTCGAAGGTAGTGTATATTTTTTAGATTTTTTTTTGGCTATGACCATAATTTTGGATCGCATTTTGTATATTGTGAGTTGGAAAATGTTAAAATTCTGGAATAGATTTTAATTTTAATAAAAGAGAATATAATAGGGGATGAGACCCATGTGGATAAGGGTCTCAAATGTGTTGGTAATTGATAGAGGAATGGTAAAGCCATGTGATTGTTTATATATTTGTCTCTTTAATTATTAATTTAATTATTTTCCCTTCAAAATGGGTTGTGGGGAGAGGCTCTACACGTGCTATGTATACATTGAATCATAAAACTAAAAAGAGTGAACCAAACTGGTAATTTAATTCTCCCCATAATTTACGCGTAACTATGTTCATTTAGATTCTAATCCGCATGCGTTTTGATGTTTACGTTAGGCTTTATTCAATGCATTCACCAAATTTAGATATTTGTTTTTGTTTTCTCTCCTTTTGAGATAAAAGGCTCCTACTATGTTCTTGCCCCTTCCATCACCAAAAGATCATATAAAGAGATGCAAGATACGGTGCCTCTCTTCTTATATATAATTTTAAACGTTATGACGGTCAGTGTTTTATTATTTCAAGTTTAACGAACTCATGCAATGTATTTTCTCACTAATTAAGAGATGCACGAATGAATACAGTGTATTATCTGTTAATTGCACAGATGAATAATTTAAGTTAACATTTACAGATTTCTAAAATCAGTTAACATAGTGGGAAACCAACTTCTTGAGAATCGTTTTATTCATGTTTGTGTGTTCATGCATGTTTTGGTCTACGTGAGAAGGTATTATTTAAAGATAATTAACTACTAGATCTCGATGATTCTTGTATGGATATATGATTGCTAAAGCTAGTTGTTGGTAAACTCAACATTTTTACTGTAAACCAATTTAAGAAAGTAGAAGAGTATTCAGTTACTATTAAGTTTTATGGAGTTAGTATATATATGGAACAACAAGCCAAATAAATAGATAATGTTGGATTATTTTGGTTAGGGTGGTCAAGTTAACAGTTTATGTCATGAATCAGCATGAATGCTTGTTTTTTTGTTAAAAAAAACAATTACCTCTAAGGACAAAGATTAGACTACAAATTTTGATAAGAATAACTCATTGTATATATATGTCTAGATTTTAACATACATTTATCGAAGGAAGCACCTAATTAATGATCTGATGTACATCTAATAGATTCATTTTTATTCCGGTTAAAAATGAACCATTTTGAATTTTATAACGCTGGTGGTATGCCACCAATAGTGGAAGGTGTCTCATACATTTTTTCACAAATTGATCAATTTGTTGGAAAATTAAAAGAAGTATGATAGACAAGTCAAGAAGATTATCACAACGTACATATATATCCTCCTCCTAAATCGTGAGGAAATGCGTTCCTTTAAAAGGTATTATTTTTGAGTAATTCAATTCTTAATTAGTTATATATATTTCAATTACATATCTATATGTTTTAAGGCTGATCATTTTCGGCAATTTATTTATGACTCAAGTAAGATAAACTATCGAGAGAATATCATACGATGAAATTAACAATCGAAAAAATCAACATTTTGTTCTGTGGTTGAAAATCTAAGTACGAAAAATATATATTAATTATATATGTTTATATAATATACTTAATGATATAAGCAATATATTTATTTTTTATATAAATTTTTAGATTGATTATGATAATCCATTTGATCCACCATGTTTTATGAGTTGCTTCAAAGTCTAATCTTTAGGATAACCATGTTTTTATATATTTTATGCGAGGATATGCATTTCATGCTTACGAGTACGGTAAATGTCGAGCAACGGTCAACTACGGGATATGTGTGAAAGGGGAAACATAAGTCGTCGTCATGATTACTACAAAGTATGTGTTAAACAATTACGGAGTCGTTACTCCGTGGATAACAACTGCTTCGCGGTTACGACGGATCATCATAAATCCATTATTATATTTACTACGTGTTTACGATGATCCGTCGTAAAGCTATAGTTGAGTCATATAAGGCCATGCAAGCATGTGCTAATGTTATCATTGTGGCGTTAACAAAATTACGACGATTCATTGTAAACATGTCGTAACCGGTAACAACACGTTTACAACGGATCATCGTACATCCGTCGTAATCGTTACTACGCTAGGGAGACAATCAATTGTAAAGCCGTAGTTGAGCCATGCAAGACCATGCAACCTGCAAGTGTGTGCTAATGTTATTGTGTGACGTCGTAACTGGTAACAACGTGTTTATGATGAATCGTCGTAAATCCATCGTAACATTACGGTGAAATAGCAACGAGAGCAAAATATATATATACGCAAGACTCATTCCTTCTCTCATCGTTCACTCCTCTCCATTTCACTTTGTCTCTACAATTTGCTCTACCTTCCCTCAACAATTTCCTAATACTAAGGTATTTTCTAATGTTAAAAAGTTTTTTGATTAATTAAGATTATTAGAAATTATTAGGTTAATTGGCTTAGATTTTAGGATTTTTTTAAAAAAATTTTAGGGAATTTAAATTTGTTAGAATGGTAGGAAATTTTAATTTGTTATAATTGTTATATTATAAATGTTATTTATATTGATTAGGGAATTTAGTTTTGATTATATTTTATCTATCATTATTTATTAATTGATTATTTTAATATTTAACGTAGATGACTAGAAGTTCACGGGACAAGCATCCACACTCATCATAAGGTGGAGGGTCTCTTTGTACAAGGAGAACGAGAGGGTTTGCCGATGTTGGTCCCAACATGCCTTCGAACATATTCTGGTATGTAATTTTAAAAATGATTTACTTAGTTATTTTATTAAATGACATATATATATATATACTACAATTTTTATTAACTCTTAAATTTTCAATACTTTTTAAGGTTTATACTGGATTTGAAGGTCAGTTGTAGCATCCCCGATACCATCAAAAACTACTTCAATGAACCTCATCTGAATTGGTTTCTCACACCGGATCACATAAAAAAAACGTAGTTCAAATGTTTTGCGGTATAATTTATTATTACTTATTTATACTTTATATATATATATATATTATGTTTTTTATAAGACGGTGAAAGAAGAATTCAATGCCAAGGCGATGAAGTGATTTGCTAACAAAATCGCCGACTGAAAGGAGCTCTGGAAAATCAAAGGAGACGAAGCAAATCCCACATTTCTGACCCAAGGTGTGTGGGAGAGACTTGTACGTTATTGGGTTGATCCGCATTCGGTCAAAGTTGCTGCCAAGTGTTCTACCTCTCGTCTGACAGTAGGTCCTAACGGACACTTGCCTACCCCTCATACATCCAGATAGACACCTTCTGCGGGTGTCCGGTTACAGATGATATGTATTTTTACACATTTTTAAATTAAAATATATAGTTAGTTTATTTTTGAAAGTATATTATAATTACCTAACTATTTTTGTGTTTTTATTTTATAGGCTAATAGAGGGGAACTTCCGTCTCTTTCAAAGTTGTTTGAGCAGACTCACAAAGAGAATCCACAACGAGACTCAAAGTTTATTTTATGGTTTTGTGGATTCCATATCTGAAAGAATCCACAACGAGATCAATGCAAAGATCTTAGAGCGTCAAACTCAGCTTTCTCATCAGAGCAAGGATGATACTCTAGTAAATTTGAGTACAGTGAAATCGACAAGATCTTTGAAGATGTATAATATCCTTTTTAACTAATAATTATGTGTATGTAATTTAATTTGTTTATTGATAGGTTTTTCTTTCAGGTTTCTCCAAAGAAAAAAAAACATAATTTAGGATGTGATCGGTTAAGGATGTTCCGATGGCCACCTCTTCGTATGTACGTAGATTACACGATGATCAGTTACAACTTCGATCCGACCTAGCGGCCACAAATGTTGAGATTGCTTATTTGCATGTTTCATAAGAAGCAACGAGGAGCCAAGTCTAAGGATTGGACAACTTGTTCGACATTTTGGCAGCATGTAATCCAGCGGGAAGCACTTTGACAAGAACAAACACGTCAGACATTACAACAAACTTAGCAACAGAGCGAATTCAACCGTAAAGCCGTTGAATCCAACTCTTTATACTATATTAATTTGAACAAATAGAACATTTATATTTTTATGTTTGTACAAACCTTTTTGTATAATATTTTCTTATTTAGTTTATTTTTTATTTTATTTAAATTTTTATTTACTTATAATTATATTATATATAATTAATAAATAAATTTTTATAAATTAATAAAAATAACAATAGTCGTTGTTCTTTTGTCATAATATTTTACGACGAATTAACAATGATAGAGAAGAATTGTTGTTGTTAAATCATCATAAATATTACAACAAAAGAACAACGACTATTGAATGGGTGTTGTTAATGTGTCGTTAAAGTTAACGATGTATTAACGACGTCTATTGTCGCATCGAGATAATATTAGCTATTTGACAACGAATTTACGATAAATATACATCATTTGTAAAATTTTGTTTATGTTACGACGGATTTATTGATGGTATATTTACGACGAATTGTTAAACTTTTATCGACGATTTAATGTTCGTTGTAAATTTGGTGTACAACAAATTTATAACTATTTTAGTCGTTTTTAAGTCTATGTTTTTTTGTAGTGTCTGATATACATTTAATAAATTCATTTTTTGGTTTCGGTTAAAAAATGAAACTGTTTCAAATTTTATTTGTTTGTTTGTTTATTAAAATTAAAAATTGTACATTGAGGATTGTTTATGGAAAATGAACCAAAATTAAGAGCAACATTGGAAAGATTTTGAAGATGAAAAACAGAGACTATGTGAGGAGCCGAGTACATATTTTGATATGGACCGTTTTGAAATTTGAATTTAGTATGTTTGATGTGACTATAGTTTCGTACCAAAACATTTAAATAATTACGAATTTTCTAAAGAACTTAAAATATATATAGGCACCCGTAACCAAATAAACATGTATTAAGGATGATTATATACATGTATGATATTCTATTACCTAATAATAATAATAATAAATGCTACATTTGAAAAGAAAAAGAGGAAGTTAGATATGAGAAGATGAATGGTGTTAAAACACGCAACTTGTCTTGTGATCCATACACAAGCTATACTCCAAAGAGTCGTGTCCTTAGCAAATCACATTCGTGTGTATACAGTGTACGACTCAAAAAAAGTTGGGACTTTAAATTATTAAAGTTTTGTTCCCTTTTCGACTCATCACTATCTTATTCTTATCTCCACCTTGTTATTATGTCTTTTATTTTTGATATATACGATTTTTATTAACTATTAATGTAACTCTTACTTTGACTTCTTTATCCTTGTTTCAATCATCAGGTCTTCAAAACAACTGTCAGTCAAATGTTTAGGAGATAAAATGTTGTTTTCAAAGTTATTTATAGCAAACAAAAACCTATAAAAGGTCGAGTGTATCCAATAATCCCTTTTTATATCCAAAATTCGAATACAAAGTTATAAAGTCATAGGATTTGAAATATTGACATGACTCGTTTAGATTCACGAAATCAACCATTACTCAGGATCTCCATACAAGAATCTGATTTTATTTTTCCTGCCTTATTAATTACATATTTCGTGGGGATTAAACGATTCAAACAGGAGCAACCCTAATTAGCTGGATATGTCTCATTGTCTTTTCATTGAAGCAGTAATCATAACCTAAGCTGTTCAAAAGGCAACGTAGGGACGGGGCTAATACATTCGGACGGCAACATCGAACCAACTTCCAAGTATTGTCGATAAATAATTAATGTTTTGAAAAAAAGAAACTTGTGGACAGCGTAACAAAGATCGTGACACGAGATATAGCCGATCATGATCTTGTGTTGCTTATTCTCTGTCAGTCAATTAGATCAAATTTATCCCTCACTCAAATCTAAATTTTTTATATGGATATCATTATGATTTAGTTAAAGGTAATTATATTAAATAGTGATATATTTATATATTCAAATAAATTTTTAATATGTATAAAATGTCTTTTAAAATAGTGAAATAAATTAGAAAAGTCTTTTATTATTATTTTAATATGCTTTAGGATTATGGGAATCTTGTTAGTATCTTTTTACACAGACAATATAAATGATATTGTTGTCGAAGAGGAGAACTCTTAAAAAAAAAAATCTTAAGGTTCCCTAAAAAATCTTTCTTTTAACATGACATCTGCAATGGTTGTATAGTTTTATCTTCTTAAACTAAGGGTATATTAATATATGATAAATCAACATATGGATCTGAAATATTCATGGATAATTTTAATTTCTGTAGTATGAAAACGATGAGCCTGGAAAGTGAAGGAGATGGAGCAAGGAAACGAGTGAGAGTGGGGACTTAGAAGTGGTTGGGCAAACAATAAACATGTCAGTGGTCTGATTCATTTCTGATGATGAAAATGCACACGCTTGCATCTCCTACCTGTAATGTTTTCTTCTCTTCGTTGTTTTGTGGCTCCTGTTATTGTAAATTTCGTTGGAATCTTTTTCATTTTATCTCAATTAAATATATGTTTTTTATAACTGTTGGACCAGATTTCATTTTTATCTCCCAGGACATGTAGAAATTAATTACTTAAACTGTAAAATGGCCAAAAAAAGAGAAACAATAATGAAAGTTTGTAGTTGGTAGAATTCGAAAACACATACCAATATACCATAACCAAAGTCCAAGTAACCATCGCATATGCGAAATGTTTGGATTAATTTATTTTTTCGATAAAGTTTGCTAAATGTTTACCAACAATTATGAAAACCCCAATCAAACTTCCACTCAGAGAATCAAGATCCTAGCCTAACCAAAGAGTTAGGGATTAGTTCTCAAAGTTTCCAAGTATTTGTGCCAAGTTTTGGATAGAACATTTTTATTGAATGATTCATGACAGTTACGTGAAATACTATTCAAATAAATGCGTAGTTGTAAAATAGGTGTGTCCATGCGATATGTATCAAGTAGACGCTCGTGCGACTCCCGACAAATTCTGGAATGTAGCGAGTGTATATGGCCCAAACATAACGAGTGAGGCCAAAAGCCAACGCAGAGGAGAGAAAGTAAAATCAGACCAATGCATGTATCCCATATCAAACCTTAAACACACATGCACATGTGACATTTTAACCTCTTCACTATACTTTATTTTATTGTTAATAAACATCCCAAAAAACTTGATGGAATTTAAAGAAAATACATGTATATATATATCTTCGCGATAGTTAAGTCTTGCGAAAAGCCATAAATTTTTGTTTGTTTATGAGACATGAGTTATCTATGTACTTAAAAAGACTTTTTGATGTAAGCAAATATGTATGCACTTTCTTTATTTATTTCAAAAATATTATTTACATATTTAAAGATAAAATTTAAATAAGTTTGGAAAACGCGTATATTTAAATAGGAAAAGAGGACAAATAGTTAAAGTCTAAAGTCTAAACTGTATAGCATATACCATTAAAATGGTACTAAGACCACACGGTCCATAATCATTGATTGCAAATGATTGCATTGTTACCGCTTGGCAAATGGCAATAGCAAAGAAGGCGACCACAAAAAGTTCGGTTTGTATGGCAAATACAATTAAGTTAAACCCAGTAGTTGTGATCTAGAGATTAGAAATATGGGGTCAAAATTCCGCAATTTATCGCTTCTCGAGTTCAATCCATCATTTGGAAACTTTACATACATCTATTATATTGGGCCAGTTGGATTCTGAATTTAGATTTAGATGATTTACATGATAGATATTATCCAATGACCCACTTCACTCCATACTTGTTTGGGGCAAAAACCCAAAATACCTAAACTGTCATTAAAAATACAAATAAGTTTTGAATGGTAAACACATTAGTCGTAACAAAAGGGTTAATAGTAGTAGTAACATAGTTCATGAAAAATAAAAGAGAGTGTTTATGGTAACACGCAATCATACCACTCAAAAATTGAAAGCAAATATATTAAACTCGAGATGCAAAAAAGTTTAACGCTTATCGGCGTTAGTTTTTTTTTTTTAACAAATTAAAACCATTAACATGCAATAAATAGTTAATATGTCTACCGTTCAAAGAATCAAAGTTGAATCAAAGAACCTTTTTTTTTTAATATTTACTTTTATGAACTGATATGTTTCTGCCTTTCTGGCATTGGCTACAACAAAAAGCTGAATTTTCCTCGTCTTATCAGGTGGACCTCAATGTGCATAATTGAAATTGGGCTCACGTTAAAGTTGTTTTTGTTCTCTTCTATATATCAATGAAATTGGGCTTTACATTAGCTTTTGGGGGTCCTGAGGTGTCAATAGTCGACAAATATAGATTATTAATATTTTGTGATATCTCGAGTTTTAATCCGAGCTATAATATCACAAATACAGGGTTAAACATGTTTATCGCAGCGTCGGAACTGAATCCACGAGGATTGAAAGATTGCAACATTAGATTATGAGATCCAAAGTAATCTAGAGATAATGGTTTGAGAATTCATTTTTTAAGATCAAACTAAAAATTCATTAAGCTTAAGCTCTATTTAAGGAGGAAGAAACAGAATACAACAGATACAAAATCTCTAAATCAAATGCCATACAAGATGCTACACACTGAAAAGATATGAGTGAATCATACAAACGAGGGATGAATCTCACAAAGAAGTTCTGCAATTTCCTTAAACACCATAACTGATATTAGTAAGGAGAAGTGGTAAATTCGAAGAAAACTAGAGGTTAGAAACCACTTCCAAATCCTTTTCAACAAAAGGAATACAAAGAGAGCATATTTGATGCAAGACTAATGAAGCAAGTGATCGGCCATTGATGGGCCCTTCTCGAAGTGAGAGTGCTTGCCATGTTCTAATAATAGGAATTTTTGAAGCTCCAATCCTATTTGAGATTTTAATTTGATTTCTCAGCTAAAGAAAACAATAAAAATTACAGGGAAAGAAAGTGTAATTAGTAAATAAAACAACATATGAGTAATTAACTTTAAAGACAAGTAAATTACTGCTACTAAATGAAAATGGCACTAGATGTTTTAACAAAAAGAAAGGCAATTGACGAAATAACAAAAAGGGCTATAGAAATGATAAAAGCATAAATGATATAAAACAAAAACATAAATAGACGAACAAAAATGACCATAAAGTTTTATATTAGTATAGTTGCTATGTCATAACATAAATTTATATTTAATTGTATGCGTGAAAGAGTTTTATATATATATGAAAGCAATGATACTAATATATCATTATCCAACATATCTCGGTCACTTTAATTTGAATACTTACTTATGTTTTTACTTGTTACTTACTATGGTCTGCATCATAAACTATTAAAATGTCGCAGTCTACCGACACTAGGAATTCTACTACAATCAGGGGCGGAAGTATTAAGACACGAGGGGTGTCAATTGACACCCATAGAATTTAATTTTTTTTTTACTATTTAAAATTAGCACCCTTGATAAAAGATTATTGACCCCCCACAAAATATTTAAGTGCAAGTTTATAGGCCAATAAGTATATCTAATATTGTAGTCAAATTCAGTGTTTTCAAGAAAAAAATAAAAATAAAATAAACCCATGAATTAAACTCAACCCATAACAAAAAAAAAACTTAATAATTAATTTTAACACAAAACCTAATTAACCCTAGTCACTATTTGTATAGTTACTTTACCTTTTATTTTTTCTATTCTTCTTCTTGTTTTTTCCAATCGACATCTTGTGTATGTAGCAATTCTAACCTCTACTTTCTAGGTAAAAGTTTATATATTTTTTTAATATTACATTAATTAAATTTTACACACAAAAAAAAAATCACTAATCAATTTCAATTTGAATAGATTAAAAAAAAATCATTTTCCTTTTCACAAAAAAACATACCATAAATCAGCTTTTTATACACCATCCAAACCAAGAACTGATCAGAACAAAGTTATATACGTTATACTTATTTAAGCTACCTTTAATTTTACCTGTTGCGACTGCAACCATTATAAGATGTTTCTCATTGTTAAGACCACTTTGTAATCGTATGCTTGTTTTACCGATTGGTTTATTTGTTTTATTAAAAAATACGTATTTGATATTGTGACAAATAAAACTGTAATAAAAAATTTTCAAAACATGAGTTTGCGTAAGGTACATTTTAAAGATAATTATTTATAATGATTAAAAAAAATAAAATTTATGTATTTTGAAAAAAATAAAATTTTGACACCCATGACTAAGTATTTTGGCTCCACCACTGACTACGATTATTAAATTAACATTAGGAGTAGCTTAACTCTCAACATTACAATAATATTATCATGAGCATATATTATCATACTACTATATATTTAAATCAAGATTCATAATCTTTGAGTTAGCTATACTAGTATGTGAGCACAATTATTTTTTATTATCCAAATAACCAATGAGATTCAAAATAACATTTGACTTTTTCAGATATATTTTCATTAAATAATTATTGTACTATGTGAATGGTTTGAAAAAGGGAAACATTTTCTGCTCTGTTAAGGTATGCAAACAATATAACCTTGACTATGTCAATGCGTATTCACATTAAAGTAGCTTCACATTCAAGAATCTTTTGTTTTAATAAGACAGTTTTCAATGTACGTTTAATCGTTTACTTATAACTGAGAGGTTGTATTAAAACTAAAATATAACATATCCATTACACATACATATAAAATGATAATTAAAATATTTTTATTTAAATAATTAAATTAAACAAGTTGTATTGGCTAGTCTGTCTAAGTTTATCTCCAGATCTTGGGGAGAGGTAGGTGTTTTAAGGAGATGTTCTTCATCCCAAGAATTGCTAAAATGCTTTGACCGTCTAGCTAATTGTCAATAGATAATTGAAAAATCCAATGAAGTTCTGCAAAAATATGGGCCAGTTAAATATAGTATCAAAACATAAAATATACGTAGATAGTTTCTCATTTGTGAAGACTAGGTATCGGGAAACTCATCTCCATGTAAAATTGTTTGAAGATTATAATTCATAGTACACACAACAAGAGCCTCGAATCTAATCTGCACATACATGAGTAATTGTTTAATTAACATAAACTTAGAATAAGAAAATACTAAGAAAACAATAAACTAATTGTTCAGAACCTTAATTTATGCGCATATATATGTTAAACAATGTGAAAGTGTCAAATTCACATAGCTACTGAAAATTCGGCATCATTTCAACCAACTTTGTTTTAGAACCATGCTCATTTATTTAACATTTTTTACGGCAAAATAACATTTTAATTTAAATCATGTAGAAGATTGAGGATTGGGATGGGTTAATGGGTGAGGGATGTTGACAAGGCAAAGACAAGAGCCTGATTAGATGGGGTTGGTATGTTTCTTTGGACGTGAGTTGTCTCTTCCTCTTCACCACTCACTCTAATCCCCTTACAAATTAAAGTGTTCTCTCCAAGTCCAAGTGTGTGTATATAGTTCAGTAGCAAGTTTCGAATATTTCAACTAGGCTTGTGCATTTGACTGGAGTTTATATACTAATGAGTGCGGTACTAATATCGTCCTATAATCCAACTTATTTAAGAAAAATTTCGTGTGTGGGTTGTAGATGTAAAAGAAAAAGTTAGATATTTTGTTTAAGGATAAAAAATAAATAAATTAGATTTATGTATTTCGAATATAGGATATATGATCGGCAGCTCATAGCAAAGAAAACAATTAATATTGGGTAATTTAGATATTTCAATTATTACTCAAATAAATTATCGAAATAAATTATTAATCAAATTATATCAATTTCATTACCTAAACTCTCATAAAATCGGATAAAGGTTGAATTCAAATATTTTAGGTAATTTCAAATACATTTTGATTATTTTTGAATCTTTCTTTCTTTTGTTTGTCAAACGAATAATTCTTTGTTAATTGTCAGATTTTTAAATAGAAATAGAAAACGATGCTTAGTGCACAATAAATTAAAATCGTAGAAACCATTATTATGAAAAGGAATATATTTTTAGTATACCGTTGAATGTTTATCACTGACTAGATTATATATATATATATATATATATATATATATATATATATCCGGTCAATTACCCCAAAACCATCGGCTACTTAATTTTAAAAGACGTTACCTGCATAATCCATGTGCCCTTCTATTTATTAATTGTGACGGCCCAAATTTGGATTTCAAATGTTTCTTTTGTTTTGGTACCCAATGATTAACTTAGAAACATTCAGATGAAATTGACCGCTATTACTATATATACAACTGAAAATAATTTTTAAATATGTAAAATATTTTCACTGATCCGCGTTTTCCGTGGAATTAAGGTATTTTGTCATGTGGCTTTACATGATTGGAAGTTTCGGATACAGTCTTTCTCAGATTATGTATATCTACTGAACTCGGAATATTAATGATCAATTCATGAGTATCTTTCTTAAAAATAAAATTATTAAGAAATTGAGGAAGATGGTCAAAAATCAAATTATTATCATTGTATAATTTACTTTAACTGGCACAGATGATTGTAACTAAATTACGGAATGTTGCCTACGAACTTTTATTTTTTAATTAAATTTAAAGATAGAAAATTAAAAAAAAAATTGTTAAAAAGATAGACAATTAATTAAAATTATATTGTTCAGAAATGCATGTACTGATGTACATATTCCCTTTTCCCTTTTATATGGTCAAACAGTTTCTGAAATACAGATTTACTACTTCCCTAAGGCGGTTTTCATGCTGACATTTATGATAAATAAACAACTCTGTAAATCCCCTTCGTAGATTTTTTTTATTTTAAATCAGGCTAATTAACTGTCTGAAAAATTATAGAAATGTAATATAAAATAAATGAATAAAACGGTAGAGTTGTTTTGGCTTAACTAGTACAATGCTCTAATATTCTTTAATAGAGTTTATATATGGTCAAGTCGACGTGGTATGTTGGCGGTTCAGATGGAACTCACAACTTGATATAAGCGAAGAGCTGCTTAGTGGGTCATAGACTGTTTAAGTTCTTACTTAGTGACAGATTCAATGCATTTAGCTAAGATGATTTTGAAGCTGAAAAAAGAATTGCCAACTTTTGCAACATAATTGTGTGAGTTAGAAGCGATACAAATCTCTTTTCTTGGGTTTCGTTTTGGTTAATGAGCCTCCTATCTATGAATAATGGCAAATCATATTTTCTTGCAAAAATAACTCATATTAGAAACTCATGTTTTCGTTTGTAATCACTTTTGTACCATAATAATTTGTTACTGAGGCAAAGGTTATATTCTTATATAATCGACGAAAAATGCGTTTTTGGACCCGAAAAACTAAAAAAACCTACCCATGTATTTTTTACAGACATTTTATTATTTTTCTTTTGGTAAAGGACAACCATTTTATTATTATTATCATTAACTAGTAAGTTAAGTAGGAACTCATTTTATTCTGAATTTATACGGATTCAGTAAGAGAATTGATAAATATCAACTGCTAAAATGATTGAGTTGAGCTGATTTATTTCAGAAATACTTACATTCATGGTGGGGTGAGTGGCTTAACTTACTCACGTTAATATCCCTAACCCATGTGTAATTTATTTTATTTTATTTTCAAGGAAACATAAGTCTTAAAAATGGAACATTAGAAAGGAACTTGAAAAACAAATCATTCAATATTAGAAATGAATTTTTATAAAAAAATCAAGTTTTGTTGGTGCAATAATTAAAAGTTTAGAGAATTTTATATCATAGCCTAAAGTAAAGAAAACCCATATGTTAATCAAAAAATAATAATATTATTAAAAGTTTAGAGCGTTTTGGTGCCATGTTTTGTAAGCTTAATGACGGCTGGCCACTTCAATATTAATATGATGTGTATATTTTAAAATTATTTTAGATTTCGAAATCATAACACTTGATTACAAGAGTTCATTACACTCTATTCACTAAAGGTAGTTAACAAAATGTCAATCTTGCCGGTTGAACTGGATAAAAAAAATCAACGGTCGGCTTCAATTCACAAGATTACGGCCACTCGTGAAAGAAGACGACTAGAAAATGTTTATTCGACGAGTTACAACTATTCACGAAAAGATTTTTCGTCTAATTTCATGGCGGTTAGAAGAATTCCAAATGTCGTCGATAAAAAGAG
The DNA here is from genome assembly GCA_963922655.1 of Cardamine chenopodiifolia. NCBI lineage: Eukaryota > Viridiplantae > Streptophyta > Magnoliopsida > Brassicales > Brassicaceae > Cardamine > Cardamine chenopodiifolia. The sequence goes on along the minus strand of OZ000485.1, from coordinate 12,419,974 downwards.
GCCTTTTTTGCATAATCACTTTTTCCCAAAAGACATAATTTTATGAAAGCTACATTTTATCTCCTTCATTTTGAAAATCAATAGTTTATACAGTGTGTGTATGCGCACGTGTAACTACATTGCTGTAACATAAACTTTCGATGAAGCCACGTCCCTACTCACTGTATGTTGCTATATTTTTCTGTGATTATGGTGACGTAGATCTTGCATAGAATGAACATCCATTTTATTTCCATCTGAAAAAACCAGATATCCATCGTAACTAAAAAGAAAAGTAATATCATTTCAAACCAAAGCAAATTTGTTTCCAAAGTATAGATTCAAATGCTACATATAATGTTATAAATTTATAACATATATTTGATTATTTATATCTTTATAATACATATAAAAAGTTAAAAGATAAAAATATAATAAGAAACACCATTTTTTACCCTTTTAATCTTTTAATTTTGAGAAAACTATGTAATTTATCATAATTTTTTGAATAATGTAATTTATCATATTACCACTCGATAGTTTGGTATTGAATAATTTTTATTTTATTTTAAAGCTATGTTTTTTGGTTTTTTTTTGTTTCTCTTATGAAACAAAATAGTTCGGATATCTAACAGATTAAAAAATATAGATCAAAGTAGATAACAAAATTAGGTATCAAGTAGTTTACAAGTACAGATAAAAAAAAAGTTAGTTTTTCTAAGATATTTGCTAAATACGGGTTAATTAACTGCAAAGACATTTTAATAAGGTAAAAAGTAATAGAAAGCTGGTTATGGTTTTATGTGAGACAGACTAAATGACATTTTCAATCCATCAGTAATCTATAACTAGTTTCAACGACGACGACTATGCAATTTTTCGTATATATACAGCGCACGATTTAGCATCATTTTGAAAGCATATTGAAAGCCACGCTAACTTGCCTCACTCTCGTCAGCCGTGATGCAATGGTTCTTGATTTCATTTATAAAAAAAAACCATTAGCCTCAAATCAATCATTCAGTTACGTGTGTCTCCCTCTTTAGACTAGAAAAACGTGGTTTGTAGCTTTTAATTATATCTATGGCATACTGAATTATATATATATATATATATTTATATATTTATAACCATGGAGTTCATTATAATTAAGCGTTTAATAGCAAGATCAAATCAAAACATAATTTAAGTTCTTTATAAAAAAACATAATTTAAGTTTTGGGTTGAGTTCGTCTCCAGGTAAAAAAGAAAAGGATTGACGTCACTCTTAACCGAGTGTCCTCGCTTAGAAAATGAACCTAGACCAATACATAGATTATTCGTTTATATACCACAATGTCTACGCTTTTAAAAAAAGTAATAGTATTATCTCGGGTTTTCAGCAAATAAATGTCAATTTTTTTATATAAAAAATCTTAACCAAAATTTATAAAGGTTAATCGTAAGAATTCCAAAGTTATCCGTAATATACATTTCGCATATCATCAATATAATTCTATTATTTATCGTTAAAAAATTAACTGAATCTGTAAAACAAAGTTGTTTTGTAACATAAAAAAACATGATGTTTGATCTTTTATCACGTCGTTTTTGTTGAAGCAAAACGACAAGGCTTTTAACAATATTTTTTTATTACGGTTTTATTTGGGTAAAATAGAATTGGAGGCTAAAAATTAGGGTTTTTCAGCTCTCTCTCTTTAACAAAACTTGCGATTCTTGGAGATGATCTTCAAGATTCGGGAATAAGTAACTATATTTTACATTCTCTATCTCTATTTCATAACTGTCTCATTCTATGTCTATATTGTTCAATCGTTTCTAACAGCAAGTGTCATGACTCCATCTCCAATTTACAAATCTTTGCTTAAATTCTTACTCCTAAAATTAACATCTCCAATTTACGAATGACTTCTTCTGCGAGTTCAGGTGAGTTAATAACTTTGTTGGAATTCACTTTAATATGCAATTGTGTTGATCAAAAATTTTGAATTTTGTAATTGGTGAAGGTGTAAGCGATAGCTTGAGACGTCGTGGGACTAAAAGAGTTAGAAGAATTCCAAAGAAATGCAGATGTGGTGCAACACCTATGATACAGACCGCAGAAACGTTGAAGAACCCGGGTTGACTTTTCTATTGTTGTCAGTATGGATCAAAAGAGGTATTGTAGACAATCAATTACATGATAATTGATAGAGAATAAAACTTTGATGAGTTATATGTTTATTTGTTACAGAATAACACACATTTGTTCAAATGGACCGATATATCCATGGTTGAAGAGATGGAAGAGGTGGAAATGGTTGTTGAGAAATTTCAAGTAGATGTGGTAAGCCTAGAGAAAGGTTTACAGGATTTGGAAGCTCATATGGATATTTTAGCATGTGAAACACGCACTTGTGAAGGTGTAGCAAATAGCTATTCAACCAAGATTGAAGCCGTCAAAGAACTTGTAGAAGTTTGTGAGAAAGAGATTGGAGATCTCAAATCCATGCTTAGTTGTTGTGAAAAAACTGAATATAGTCATCTCCCGTATATGGACTTGTAAAAATATCATACCCTTCCTACAATATAAAATTCATTTGTAACATAAACCTACACAATCCAACCTATACAAACTTACAAATTCAAGTTTAGAAATTACCTTATTTGTGGAAAGTCAATAGGTCCTCTGTCATATATGGTCTTGTTTCAGCAGTAGGAGCAACTGGAAGAGGCTGAGAAGATGATATATGAAGGTTTTCATTCCTTCGAGGCTCTCTTTTCTATATTTTAGGCAATGCAGATGACAAACCTGAGAGATCTTGTTCAGCATTTAGTGGAGTGTTCTCTGTTGGATGTGGCTGAGAATATGAGGTTACACCAATAGAAGCCTATGGCTGCCAACCACCATCAGTATGAGTTGAGGAACCATCTTTACCAGAACACCAGGCCAGTTCAGGATGAGCAAAAGTTGAAGCTTCAAGTGGTCTCACTCGTGGCCTAACAGGTGGCTTCTTTGGAGGCATTGGTTTGGATGGGTGAAGACATTTAAGTTTGTTGTGGCCTTCTTCACCATAATTTCGGCAATACTGAGATCATTACAAGAAAATCATTAATACAACAATAGAAACAATGCAAAACATAATAAACAATATTTAATTTTACTTACCATTTGGATACATATTCTACCTAATTTTCATGGATGTTTTGGTGGTTCTTTCTCACCCTTCTCTTTCTTTCTTTTCTTCCCTGGTGGTCTACCTCCATGGCTCTTAAAAAAGGTGGTAGTACCCTTTCAGTTGTTGTCACCTTCCACAGGTTCACCCCACTAACATGTTCCAGACCTTTCTTGTACCATTTTCTTAGTGCTTCAGTTGAAAACCACTTGCTAATCAATGTCTTGGGATCTTGTTCAGCATTCTTATCTTGCCTTAGTATAAAAAAAATGTGACAGCAAGCTATTCCACTAACTAGGTAAACTTGACAAAAAAAACTTACTTCATTCCTAAGATGCACTACATACCTATCAACATTTTTATAAGTAACTTTATACTTACCAAGCCCATATGATAAAGACATACAATGCTTGAGCCCTAGGAGTAAACACAATCCTTGTTTTCGCAGTTTCTATCTGTTTCTTGTCATTACCAGTCATGACTCTCCTTTTGATTTCCTCCCGCATCTCAACAATCGACTTAGTCCTACCAATCCCAAAACTTGCATTGACTGACTCACCTAAGTTGTTTTCCACAACATCACACTTTGAATATCTCCTGAAAAAGTCTTACACAAAAAAAATGTAACATTACATACATATATATGATATCAAATATCATTTGTGTAACATTAGATATACACAAAAGATATCAAAAATAAATTACCTAGACCATGGAAATAAATTACCTAGACCATGGAACGTATACATTGATCTTTAAGTCAACATGTTCAACTGAATCATATTGAGACTCGTTTTTACGAAATAGAGACAATAGAGACAGAGATTGTCTTCGATACTTACAGAATCTCGAATGTTGAAGTTTCAATCCTCTTAAAATCAGAATCGCGAATGTGAGAAAGGAAAAACACAAAACCTAATTTTAATCCACAATTGGATTTCCCCAAAATTTATCCCTAATTCGCGAAATTTTAAAATTCTTGTTGTTTTGAGGTCAAACAACATGCTGCTTCTATGCTACAAAACAATATCATTTTATAAATTATGTTAATTTTTAATGACAAATAACAAAATCACCTCAATAATATGTGAAAGGTATATATTACAGGTGATTTTGGAGTTAGTGTGATTAACATGCACAAATTTTGATTAAAAGTTTTTCTTAAGAAAAGTTTGATAGTTTATTTTTAGAAAACTCTAATATTTATTACCTTAACATTTAATAACCAAGATGATAAAGAGAAAAACGGGAGACCGTATTCAATTAAATTAATGTATTTGAATGATGTGGCTCGACACAAAGTCACAAACTAATTAGAATGTAGCAGTTCGATTAACGAATTTCACCGCCCAATTCCAGTTGCTGTATATGCAATGAACTGTTGACCAGAGGAGACAATGTGTAACAAATAGACTATTAACAAATCACACAAGTAGTTAAGACATTCATATATATATAGACATCTTGAGAGAACTTATTCTTTATTCTTTTCTTCTTTTACAAACAATCGGAATTCGGTTCATACTATTATAAATTACATATGTAGTTATATCCCATTTTATATGCGCTCAAGCTAACTAGCATTATTTTAGCATTTAACTTTGATCCATAGTCTGTCTATAGCCAACTGGAATGATTTTCAGTATTTTAGACTACTGAAACCAATTATAAACAAAAACAAACTACATGATTCCACTTAGATACTCTAAGATATATACACATCAATATTAATATATCCCCTTTTTAGTCAAAGAATATTAATATATCGCTGAATCCAAAATAGATGATGAATTCACAATGAACTTTTATTATGTTTGATGTTAGAACCGTACGGGAAAAAACATAAATTTTAGTAGCTGCGTGTTGCAAAGTAAAGATGCGGAGCATACTTATACAAATGCGCTATACATCCTATTAGGATAATAAAGAGATCTAAAATGAATATATATCTAAGAAAAGTTCCGGATGAAAGTACTATAAGTCAGGGACCCATATTGGCTTAGTCGAATAGTTCATAAGAAAAGTCACGCAAACTATATTATATATATATATATATAAATATTGGCAAGATATGAGAGATATATGTGCCATCTTTTTATTATTGTACGAAAATTTATTATATATATTATTAATATGCGAAATTGAATTAGAATATATAGTGACACGGCATGAGATTAATATAAAACATTAGGCTGCATTGTCGACGGGTCTTGAAAGCAAGATGGTGTCAATGGTGGACTAGGGTGGAGTTGGTTAAATTTCAATGAATAAATCCATCTTTTTAGAGCAAGAAACTAACCGCGGCGATTATTTTCTCTTCACGCAAAGTTCGAAGTGCTTATTTGAACTATGAAATGCGTCATTCCATACTCTCTCAACTAAGCTTTCAGATGCGACTGAAAAACGGGAGGAGTAGACAAACTTTTCTATGGAGTTCAAACAATCTGCTAGGCCTAAAAACCGATTTATATCCCTTTCTCTATTTCATATTTTTTACGAGTTTTCATTCAAAAGGCCGATCATTTGGTTCACCTAGCTAAATTCTGTGTTAGTGTAAGTCGCACTATTTAAAAATTGAGTAATATTAAAACCGTTCGAAAAGAAAACCATTAGGCTATAGTATAAGTCTAAATATATTATAACGTTTAATCACATAACTTTCTCCTTCGTAACTAAAACATAATTTACTCGTCACTTAAAATTGTAGTAAAAGAGAAGAAGTGATTAACTTAACTAACATCTAATCAAGCCCACGTGTCAAAAACCCCACACATGAATAAAAAAAGAGCAAAGGACATGCACATGCAATAACACGAATACATACACCCCACCACCATCCTCTCTCCTTATATTATTATTGCCTCTTCCTCTCCTTTCTTCTTCCCCCTTACCTTTTCAGAGAGAGAAATAACATTTCTAATCTATTACAAGTGAGATGATTGGACAGCTTATGAACCTCAAGGCGACGGAGCTCTGTCTCGGCCTCCCTGGAGGCGCTGAAGCCGTTGGGAGTCACGCTAAATCGGCGGTGGGGAATAAGAGAGGTTTCTTCGAGACCGTTGATCTCATGCTCAATCTTCAGTCTAACAAAGAAGGAGCCGTCGATCTCAAAAACGTCTCCGCTGCTCCCAAGGAGAAGACTCTCTTCAAAGACCCTGCTAAGCCTCCTGCTAAGTAAGCTATATACATATATACGTATATGTAGAATATATAGATATGTCTTAAGTAAAAACCAAAAAAAAGAGAGATATGTCTAAGTTCTTGGTCTACGTATCTACAATGTTCACCACTATTGTTATCTGAAATTTCATAGTTATATGTCCTCCAAGATTCCAAATATCGTGAGGAATTTCCATAAACAAATGGACAAAATAAAATTCTTGAAATTTCTAATGTTAAATACTACATACTTCTCATATACATATTTTTTTGTTAAAATTTATGTATAATTTTGAAGTTAAATTTGTTTGCTAACAATATTTTATCAAGAAAACAATATAATAATAATAAAGGCGTGGTTGATACTTAAACACCAATACGTACATGCGTTCAAGCAAACATGAAATAATACATGATATATTCAATCCAATATATAGTCCGTAATGGTAACTAATAATAGCATTGGTTATATAAAAATTAATGTTGTTGTATATAGAGCACATGTGGTAGGATGGCCACCTGTGAGGAACTACAGGAAGAACATGATGACTCAGCAGAAGACTAGCGGTGCGGAGGATGCCAGCAGCGAGAAGTCCGGAAGCGGCGGTGGAGGAGCTGCCGGAGCCGCCGGAGCCGCCTTGGTGAAGGTCTCCATGGACGGTGCTCCCTATCTGAGGAAAGTTGACCTCAAGATGTACAAAAGCTATCAGGATCTCTCGGATGCTTTGGCCAAAATGTTCAGCTCTTTCACTATGGGTACGTGTTAGATATCTCATACCGAAAAAAAGAAAAAGATATCTCATAACGAAAATTCCGAAAAATTTAAAGTAGTATATATGTTAAAATTATCATTTACTACTTTTATTCATATAAAAACTCGTTGACCAAAAAAATATTCATGTAAACACTCTTGACTCTTACCAATATAGATTGATACATTCACATCCTATACAAATTAAAAAAATCGATACGATTAAATTAAGTTTATAGTACATATATATACACATAAGCACATAAATTTATATCATTTGTGAATGTCTTGAATAATTTCAAGGAAACTATGGAGCACAAGGAATGATAGATTTTATGAACGAGAGCAAGCTCATGGATCTGCTGAACAGTTCTGAGTATGTACCAAGCTACGAGGACAAAGATGGAGATTGGATGCTCGTCGGAGATGTCCCATGGGAGTGAGTCAAATTTAGTCACTATTATTTCATATTTTTAACTAATAACCCGACTCATTAACAACATTTCCGAAATTGGTAGAGACACGGCCAAAGATATTCAACATCCATGTGTTATAAATACGTACAACCATGCATTGGTTGGCAAGAGACAAGATTATCTTTCAACTTATATATACAATAGTATCAATATGTTTAGAGCTCATTCGTAGCTGGCACATCAGCTTCTTCTCACCACATTATTGCCTAAAAACCTTAGACTAAACTTTAAATGTTAACGACTTCTATACTAATGTTCTAACCGGAAACTTGAATATCTATTTCAGAATGTTTGTCGAGTCCTGCAAACGTTTGCGCATCATGAAGGGATCTGAAGCAATTGGACTTGGTATATTTATTTTTTATTTTATTTTATTTTATAAATGGATTTCTTAATTCCATTTTTGACCATTTCACTTAAAATAAATAAATTTTAATTCTGTTTTTTTCTTTTTTTGGTTTTGTTATAGCTCCGAGGGCAATGGAGAAGTACTGCAAGAACCGATCTTGAATTAAAAGAAGAAAAAAAGTAAAGTAAAGAGAAAAAAAAAGGAAGAACTATCAGTGATCAACAATATGACGGGTTCTTGATTTTATATGTATTTTTTACGATTTTATGTGGTCATCTCCTATATATGTGTGTTGTAATTTTAAATACTTGATGGGTATATAGGGCAATATTATTATTTTACCAGTAAGATGTGGACAAATTTATAATGTGACCAGAAGAGAGGAAACTTCAAAATCTCTGTGTTTGTGTCATATTTATTGCCCAGCATGTGTCTGTCGGTTTGATGATCAATCACTACTTGATATATACATATATATATATGTATATATGTCTATGTACATGTGTTTTGATCCCTACTGTGCTTCTTGTCGTTTCTTGTATGTGTAATAATATTTTTTCTTAAAATGGATATAATTAGTTGTTATGTTTCTATTTACCGATAAAATCTTGGGATATAAAAGTCCCAAGTTTCCTAACTTCTGTAATGCACTTATATGACACTATAAATGATGAGAATTAAGTACTTAATTAGAAGTTAATTTTAAAACTACTAAAACGCATATTTTTAATTAGAATACTGTTCTTACATTCACAACAACAAGCACGTTTACAATAAGAAACTAAAATCCAACTATTGCATAGAGAGATAACTTTTTAATGTGATAGAGAGAAGGAGCCTATGGAGGGAAGTTGTCGAGATTATTAATAGTTCCTCCATAAGACATCTTCCTAAACCAAAAATAACTTTTTAATGTGAAAAATTAAATATTCTTTTAATTAAGAAAAATATTTAGCTAATTTTAGTGGTGAAAAATATTTAGCTCTTTTTTTTGCTCTGGATCTTTTCTTAGAGAATCTATTTGCTCAAATCCCACAAAAAAAATGTATTGAATCCATCGTTATTGTTTACTGAGTTATATATTCCAAACACGGGAACAATTTTTCATGTATACACAAATTTAGGCAATTAGTTTTGAGGAGAAATAGAATCATTCACCAATAAGGTTTAGCGGTAATTTAGGTAAGTGGAGATATTTCAGATGTCCATTTGGATCTTTTAAGCAATAGTGATCAAGACGGTTGTACTGGACTGACTGAACATTTAGAGTTTAAGTTAAAATGATAAATCATATGTTATTGAAAAAAAAAAAATTAAAATATTTTTGAAATCCAATATTATTGAATTTGTGATTTTAAAATGTACTATCAAATATATTGTTATTGAAAATATTTTAAAATTTAGATTTGAAATTGTAGGTGAGATTTTATATAATTTCTTACTTAAAATATAAATATCAAAATCGCATAGTTTAAGATTAGATTTCAAAAATTTTAATAACAAATTTCATAATTCACAAAAATTCATCAAAATCATCTTAAAACTCATAAAAACTCAAATCTTTCTAATTTTTTTATCCAATACATCTCCTAAAATTTGTATTAACAAGTCACATGGTTCTAGTACTCATCAAAATCTACTTAACACGAGAAGTATTTTGTTGCTTCTGTTACCAAAAAAAGAAGAAGTATTTGTTGCTTTTAAGGATCTGATAATGTATAGACTTTTAGTCGAATTCTTTAATCAATGAACAAATCCTACTACGCACAAAACAGAGAATAGAAACTAAAGTTGGTTTGTTGTCATTTCATCATAAATTGGTATCCTAATTTTTTTTGGACATGTGGTCCGTAATCTGTCATGTTAAAAACTAACTGATGATTATATGTGTGGCGGCTTGACAAGATTTAATTAAGTAATCTCTCCCGCGATAAGTTGTTTTCCTAATTTAAAATCAACAAGAAAAATTTTCATTTTGTAAAAAAAAAGCGATCAAGTTCTTTTGGTCAACAAAAAAAGCGATTAAGATATTATATACTTATAAATGAGGATATAATTACTATATATATATATATATTAAACTTATAATCTGTTACGACTTACGAGTTATTGATGGTTCTTAGACACTTATAGTTCTTGTGGTTCTTATTATTTTGTTGATCAATCATTAGAAATATAGTTCTTATGGTTCTTATTAATTTGTTGATCAATCATTAGAAATATGATTCATATTATGAATTGCTTCAATAATCTCATCTAAATTATGTAAGTCGTGGATGCACGCTCTAATTTTGTGGGAGGAATTTATGAAATTCTGGGCCCATGAGAGGGTTAGGGAACAAGAGCATGTGCATGTCCATGGGTCTTTTAATTCATATGGCCATTATGTTATTGTAATTTGTGATCCTGTGAAGAAAATTTTCCCGATCCTGTGAAGAAAATTTTATCCTATTTTATAGTTTGTCTCGATGTTTGTGTCATATTCTAATTTAATATATACTCATATAAGTATCGTATTCCCGATTGTTGTATGGAAAAAGTAATTCAACGAAGGTCAAGCGTGTAATATGATAATGACTCTGAACCAAAAAATATTAATGCACAATTTCGTGGGTCCTAATTAAGTAATTATACACCGCACCTAAACTCTCGGTACACAAAATCTAGATGCTATCAGACACGGACCCCGAGATAGGCCTTACTTTCTTTTTCCGATCTGCTTTAGTTTGAAATTTCAAATTCTACCACCGCACCTACTTTTTTCGACTTCTCCTTTTGGTTTCCAGCTTTGTTTCTAACCTGTTTATTTTGGAGTTTTAATTGAGCATAAGCTTGGACTCGTAGGTGGCAGCACATCTCCGAAATGAGCTACTCCAGCATTCCTCCAACAATGTTGTTGCTTCCTCCTCTTAATTGATCTTGCTCTATACTTCAAAAAAGTGAAAAAAGAAGTAGAGATCTATATGTGAGTGTAAGCTGGACGAGCTACACTTGTTGGAACAAAGAAAAAGTTGTTTGCCTTTGGATATACTCAACTAGTCAGCGAAATTGTGACGTGGAGCACAACTGACGTGGACTTGGTATCGAGGAATTGATGAGGATCAGTTAATAACTTGGAAAATATTCGACCTAGAAAAGACTAGAGAGGAGTAGATACAAGGAGATATTCGTGGAATATCCAAAAGATTTAGATGGATCTAAATCTTATCCGAATAGGCTTGAATCATGGCTTGATCCTTCAACAAAGACTGGAGTCGAGGCGATGAAGAGAAGTCAACCGCTTGGAGAATCTGTGGGATTCGTCTATATCTCAGTAAGTTAAGATAGAATCGAACTTGCTCCTTAGGTATAAATAGGAGGTAAAGTTCAAGGTCTAGAGTTAGCCGTTTTGAGAAAAAGAAAAAATAAGAATCTAGCTTTTTCGTTTTGAAGAGAGTATTGCTTACTCTACTACGGTTAGAAATCATAGGTCTAGGATTAAGAAGAGAAGTTCTTAAGTTTTTGTAAAACCATTAAGAGTGAAAATTCATCCTAAGATATTTCTAATAAAGTGTGAAACAGAGTGTTACTTGTTTCAACAAAATATCTTGTAAGTTGGGGTATTTTATCCTTTACGTTTGGTATCAGAGCGGACATATGAACCGAGTTTTTTTATTCAACAACAAGTGAAGATCCTAAGAATAAGATAGACCCATCACGAGATCTGTTTGTAGGGTAGAAACACATCATAATCAACGATGTGAATTATGAGCACTGGAAAGTTAAAATAAGGTATGCTATACATAACATATATGAAGACGCTTGGACATCAGTGGAAAATGGTTAGAAAGAACCGGTTGCTAAAAGAAAAGATGGATCGTGGGTACCTAAGCTGAAAATAAAAGATTATTAAAGGTGAACTCTAGAGTTGTATATGCAATCATGAACTCTCTGGATGAGGATTAGTTCAAACAAATTCAAGACTGCACCAGTGCGAAAGAAGTTTGGGACACACTACAATTGTACTATAAAGGTACTGTCAACGTCAAACGCAATCGTCTGGATGCTCTTGCCTCTAAGTTTAAGAATCTATGAATAGAAGACTAAGAACATGTCACTGAATTTAGTGCCAAGATAAGTGCGACAGCAAGTGAAGCTAATGTTCTAGGAAAAAAGTACAAAGATAAAAAGCTAGTGAAAAAGTTCTTGTGGTGTCTTCCGAGAAGATTTGATTCATATCTATCAGCAATGAATGTTGCATAGGATACAAACATAATGAGGTTCAACAAAGTTGTAAGGATGATTAAGGCGTATGAGATGGACTTGGAACAAAAAAATCTAAGCACACAAAAAGGAATTGCTCTTGTAGTCTCTAATGAGAAACTGAAGTTTCAATGACTGGAAAATACTGTGAGCATGATGGTAAAAAATTTGATAGGACGCTTAAGCGTTTTACACAAGGAAATCGAAGATCTTTTGTCAAAAATTTGTCAGAGAGACCAGAGAAGCCAACCCGCAGAACATAGCAAAAGTGTCACGAATGTCAGGGGATAAGACATTTTAAAGCTGACTGTCCCACGATCAAGAAAAAGAATCACACTGTTACGAATGTAAAGGTTTCAGACACACAAAAGATGATTGCATGTTAAATCAGAAAGATAAGAGCAAATCATACACGGGAATGAGCGACAGCGAATCCATAAGTGAGTCAGAGGGTGATGATGTAACATGATACTGTGCACTTCCTGTACTGATAGAAGGTTCTTAAGACAATGATTCAGATATTAGCAAAGTGGAAAGTACAAAAAAAGTTATAAAGAGTGACTTGGATAGTGAATCAGAAAAAAAAACTACAGATCTGCTAGAAGAGTTCAAAGAACTATACGAAAACTGGAAAAAAAAAGTCAAGAGAAAATCTTGTTGATCAAAGAGAAGATGTTGCTCGAAGAATTGAACGAGAAGCTTAAGAAGGAACTTGGTGAAGAAACGACTAAAAAAAGAAAGCACTAAAACTTGAAGTCGTTGAAACTACCAAGAAAATCTTGATGTTGTACAGTGTAACAAAGGATCTGAACAAGATTCTAACAATGGGGAGAATCAGAAAAAACTAATTATGGGTGTGGGTATCAAGGAGAGTCCTCTGCAGAAAACTAGTGTTTGTCAAAAGGAACAACTCTGAATGTATTCCAACAACAACTTCGAGGAAGACTAAAACTGCAATTTTAAGAAAAAGTTGTTATCACTGTGGGAAGGCTGATTATATCAGAAGGTATTGTCGTAACTTTAGCATTTTTATGAAAAGATTGATGAGTGAGGGTGATACTTAAGAAATCTGAACAAGTAAAGACATTGATCTGTTCAACAATGTGTTGTGTTATAGATGGTTCAGAAAATGAAGAACAAGAAGGATCTGAAACAGAAGATGAGCAGGTTGTTAGTTTTGCTTATGTAAGTATAGTTTCCAAAGGATCATGGTATTTTGATAGTGGTTTCTTTTGTCACATGACAGGGACTCGCGAGGTACTTGATGAGTACACAAAAGTGAAAGAAAGCAAAGTTACCTTCGGCGGAGGCAAAAGAAAAATCATGGGAAAAGGTAAAATGGACGGACCCACCACATTTCAGCTAATGAATGTATACTATGTTCAAGGTCTTCAAGCAAACTTAATCAGTGTGAGTACACTTTGTGACGAAGGTTTAACAGTGATGTTTAATAGAGTCAAATGTTGGGTGTTCACTGAAGTTAATCAAGTGGTTCTCTCTTGAGTTCGTACAAGTAACAACTGTTATATGTGGGATGAACCGAACAAATGTTTAAGTGCAGCAAAAAACAGCTCTCAAATGTGGCACAAGCATCTTGGTCACATGAATGTAGGAGATATGGATCTGATCGTCAGTAAAGATTTGGTTCGTGGAATTCCAGAGTTAAAGAAGCTTGAGAATTTTGTATGTGGAACATGTTTTCAAGGGAAACAAACTAAAGTTCAGCATAAGAGGGTTCCGAAGTGCAAACCAAACAGGTGTTGGAACTTATTCATTTATACCTTATGGGACCTATGAGAGTTGAGAGCTACATTGAAAAAAGTATGTGTTTGTACTTGTCGATGATTTTTCACAATTTACTTAGGTGCATATTATCAGGGACAAGTCTGAAATATTTGAAAGCTTTAGAATACTTGCACTGCAACTTAAGAATGTCAAGTCTCCTATAAAGTAGATTCGAAGTGATCATGGGGGGAGTTCAAAAATGTTGTATTTGAAAATTTATGCGATACACATGGTATTATGAATAAATTCTCAGCCCTTCGGACTCTAGAATAGAATGGAGTACTAGAGCGCAAGAACAAAACACTCCAAAACATGGCCCGAGCAATGATACATGCAAAAATAGTACCGAAAAAATTCTGGACCGAAGCGATTAATACAACATGTTATGTGATCAATTGTGTGTATGTTAGAGCTTGAATTAACAAAACATCCTATAAAATCTAGAAGGGAAAGTAACCAAACCTGGGATATTTTCATGTTTTTGGATGTACATGTTACATTTTAAATGATAAAGACCAGCTCGGTAAGTTTAATGCCATAAGTAATGAAAGCATATTTCTAGGTTAATCAATCAATAGTGTAGCTTTTCGAGTGTACAACAAGAGAACCAAGATGGTTGAGATATCAGTGAATGTAATGTTTGATAAGTTTGGTTATATCCCTGGAGTTATGATCAGCGATCTCAAACAAGAATGACGAAGAAAATTCTGGAACAGATTTCAAACTGTTCCAACCAGGCCAAGTATGCCCATTTCGGATGATGTTGAAGAAGATCAGCAAGAAAAGGATAAAGAGACAAAGCAAACTTAGAGATTCAAGTACATTAAATCATTCGACAAATGATGTGATTGGTGATCTAAATGAAAGAGTGACAAGAGGAGTGCAAATTTACTACAAAGAAATGATAAGGTTCGCTTTTTTTGTTTCCATTTTCGAACCAAAAAATGTCACTGATGCACTCCTTGAAGATTTCTGGATTTTGTCGATGGAAGAAGAACAAGAGCAGTTTGTTCAAAACAGAGTATAGTCACTTGTGCCCCAATCAGAAGAAGTAAACATCATCGGAACCAAGTGGATCTACAAAAACAAGATTGATGAGAATGGAAATGTGGTTGAAAACAAGGCAAGGATGGTAGCACAAGGTTACACACAGATTGTGGTCTCGCTTGTGGTGAATTTGAAAGCTTGTTGGTTCCTGAGGGTGAAGATATGTGTTCTCTGAGGTCAAGGTTGAAAGATTCTTAATCGGTCAAGATCTTGGCTAGTATTTGGAAACCCATTCTCAATTATTTCGGACTTTTCAAAGATGAGGGTCTCTAGAAACTTAGCTTTTCTCCCTCTTAATGAGGTGTTTCCAGTTTCACAGTTTAAAATCACTCAAATCTACATTACCATGGTGGGTTCTCAATCTCCCTCTAGAACTAATATACGAGGACTTTAGCGTGGAATTGTCAAGGGGCGAAAGCTAAAACTACCTCTCGACGACTGGTAGATATGTGTCATATGTACTCTCCAGATTTCATGTTTTTATCAGAGACCAAGAACGTTATGATGTATCTGCAATTTTGCAAGTTGATCTAGGATTTGACAACTCCCAAAACTGTTGAGCCTGATGGCACTAGTGCAGGTTAAGAATATGTATTATGTTTGGAGTAGATGCACTTACTCCCGCTCGTCAGGAGATTAAAAGAATAGTGTGCATACATCAAGAGGGAGGAATGTGCACTTAACTAGGCCTCCTGGAGAAGATATACAACTATAAGTTTTTAAGTTTGTGTGGGATCGACTCCAAAGTCGGGTTAACTCTTGGTCAGCTAAATTTCTTTCCAAGGGAAGGAAAAGAATATTGATTAAGTCTCAAACGCAAGCTTTTCCGACTTATGTAATGTCATGTTACCTCTTACCAAAAGTTATATGCTCTAAACTGAGTAGTGCGATTGCTAATTTTCGGTGGAGTCAAAAGCATATAGTAGAAGAATCCATTGGATTACCCGGGACCAATTATGTTTGGCGCAAGCTGAAAGAGGACTAAGCTTCCGATCCTTAGAAGATTTAATTCTAGATCTACTAGTAAAAAACTCTAAATAATACTTAGATTCCACAATTCTCTACTGACTAGAGTTTTGAAAGGGAGATATTTTCGATATTGCAGCCCATTGGAGATACAAGTCTCGAATCGGCCCTCATACGAATAGAGAAGCATGTTGGCAGTGAAACCATTATTATGTTTAGGCATCTGTAAGACGATTGGCTCGGGCTTTGGAACGTGTATTTGGACGGAACCATGGATACCTAATGTATTAGCTTGGACGCCACTAGGATTAGTGGAAGATCAATATCCATTAGTTTATGTAAACATATTGATTAACTTCCAGACTAAAAAATGGAGGTTGGATCGTCTCCGAGAAAATTTTCTCCGAAAGAAATTACCTATATATTAGGGATAAAACCAAGCAGTAATGTCTCAAGTGATGGTTATAGTTAGAGTCTGACTAAGTCGGGGAACTATACAGTCAAATCAGGATATTGAGCCCCGAGAAAATTTTCTCGTCCTACATGCGACCATCCTCTTCAGGGACCTATTGTCACGACACTGAATGCATATGCATAGATATTAAAAACTACGTGAACACTTAAGCATTTTGTGTGGTAATGTTTATCGGGATTTTTGGCTTCATATCAACGCCTGTTTTTCTGACATATTGGTCAAGAGAAGGGTTGCCCAAGGTGCAGAGCGGAGGAAAAAACGATTAATCATCTTATTTTTGAATGTCCTCCGGCAAGACAAGTGTGGGCTCTTTCTAATATTCTCTCAACTCAAAATATATTTCCCTCACAATCTATGTATTGTAATATGGACTGCTTATATGAGAAAGAGAAAGACTATGGAGCAAGTGAGGATAGTTTGCTAAATTTTCCATGGATTATGTGGTATATTTGGAAGGCGCAGAATTGTAAAAATTTTGAAAAATTCAGGGAGAATCCGCTAGACACCTTAGGCATCGCCATTCAAGAAGAAGAAGCGTGGACGAAAGCAAATTAAAGAGAAAATCCAACCGATGAATAGTCTAGAGATATAGTGAGAGAGCTTGCCTCATGATATTTTGATTTGATATACGGATGGATTATGGCATGGATCAGAAGTTAGAAGTGGGCAAGGATGGACAACTGTTATTGGTGATAGGATGCTACACGTAGGTTTGAAGGGTTCGCGAAGATGTATATCCCCTCTTCTTACAGAGTTGGAGGCTTTAGTTTAGTCTATGCAGAGTTTGGTGGTTATTTCTATGACGGAGGTGTTTTTCGCTACAGATTATTCAGATCTTATCGCTATGACTTATAGTCTCGAAACTTGGTCTGCTTTCGCGTCAGAGTTGAAATATTTTTTGTATTACAAAGATTCATTTATGCCTTTTAAGATTAAATTTATTCCACGTATTGAGAACGTCCTTGATGATCATTTTACCAAATATGCAAGAACACGTGATTTCTATTTTTTCCATGTAACTCCTAGAGGGAAATCATAACCGATAATTTAATATATTAGGTATTGATGACAAAAAGTAATTCAGTAATTACACACCAGCAATATTTGATAAACAAGTTCTTATGTATAATTATAATATTCCTAACCGATATCATAATATTTTGATTTGTGTTATAAGCTTAGAACAATATATTAAATTGTTAGTCGACTTTAGTACCATTTTCAGTCTAGGCCAGGTACTTTGAAAATTCAGACATATGCGATTACGACTAGTCTAGTAGTATAGAGTTTTGCGGTAAAGTTTATTGGTAGCAAACCAATTGCTCGGTCATTCAAATATATTTTTAGTTCCATCTATATTTATAATTTATAATAAAGAAAATTATGAGTGTCATGGGATCACTCACTAATTACAAAATTCATGAGTTCTGATGATTGGAATACCCCATCGTTTTCCTTGGATCCGATGCAACGACGGAACCTACTTTATTTTAAAAATTAGCCAAGTAATGAAAAATGCTAAAGCTACTAGGACCATTCGTTTGCAAATTCTAGATCAAATGCTTTGAAATATTAACTACGCGTTTATTACTAGCTCATTTTCACAAAATATCGTTTTAACATTTTACATAAATATTTTAAAAATTGACTTATCCATATAAAATGATTTGTGTCTTTTTTTTGTTATTGATTAGTGGAAGATAAATAACTGTATATATACATAAGAGTTAAATCTATATCAATTAGAGTTAAGATTTATCTAAATCTTATGATATATATATCTAAATCAATTTAATTCTTATTCTATTAGCATTATAAAATATTTTTTATGGACTTCACTTCATAAATAAATTTTAATAGTCTACTATATTTGATCCGCAAAATACAAATCTTCCTTCTATAATATTCTCCCGCACGACAAAGGTGGTACACAAAATGCATATTCTACAATCACCATGCCGAATTACATACGTGGACAACATGTCGAAGACAAAGTAAAACAAGTCTTTGAAATCGGAAATCTTTGACAATCTTGGATAAAATTTAACTCGATGGAAATTCAGCTCGTCTTAATCTTAATAAAAAAAAAAACAACATCCCATGAGCGCAAGGCGCAAACTCTACAACTTTACAAACAATTGTCTTTTGACTCAGACTATCAACAAATCAAACTAAAAATTGACCTAATAACATGAGCTTTCAAAACCAACTCCCCCTAATGGTTAAAGTACGACCAAACTATAACAAATTCTCTATAATGGTTAAACTATAACAAATTACGACAAACAATGAAAACTTTGAAACTTAAAAATAAATTTCATAAAATTGTGAAAACACAAACCCTTACCCATGATCACGTCGTAAGAATCTCCCATTACTAACTCTATCACTAACAAAAATAAGACCTTATTTAATACAAACACCAACATAAACATAAGAAAATCAAAAGCGTAATTAAACTAAGATGAAAACCAAAACGATTAACTTTTAGTTAAACTCTAACGTGGACACAAGTGCACACCTCATGTCATCTTCATCACCTTCGTCACTTTCTTTGACTTCACCTATACTGGACGAGTTGGTCGATTTAGATTTTTGAATTATGTTTCCCGTGATCCTTTAAAGAACTAGATCACAATGATATAATTAGCGGAAGTAAAAAACCTATTTATCCCATACAGATTGTTGGCTCTGATACATAAATTTGGATAATGGTTTGTGTTATTGATTAATGGATGGCATACAATTGTATGCATACATAAAAGTTCAATCTATCTCAACTAGAATTAGAACTTATCTAAATATTTTTTTCATTAGGATTCTAAAATATACTTCGACTTGAATTTTACTTCATAAATGGAGTTTAACGGTCTACAATACTTAATATGCAAAATACAAATTTTTCTCCAATATTCCTACTTAATTATTTTTTTGGTAAACGTTTTTTTTTTGAATTAATTAAATTAAAATAAAATACAATTTTTTTCTTTTAAATAAAACCTAACCAGAAATCACAATTGGATCTGGTTAGGGTTACAATTAGGTTAAAACGAAAAGATCAAACGGACCTAAACCGAATGCGAAGGAGCCACCACAAGAAGACCAGAATTCCGCCGGAAAAAAACCTTGAGAGAAGAGTATCCCGATCTTCTGACGCTCAAGAGTAAACCGTCGTCTGCGGGAAAAAGCCAAACAAACCAGACATCAAGAGCTCGAGTGAGACAAAAGCAGATCTACGCTTTGCCGCCTTGATTTCATCGCCGCCAGAGCAAATCTGACTTCATTGGAGGATCAGGAGCGTCAGAAGATAGGGATACTCTTGCTGGAGAGTCGAAGAACGGTCGAAAAACGAGGGTCTAGAGACGTCGTCCCCTAGCATCTCCGGATTTCCCTAGATATTTTCATCCAACTCTCTACCGCGAGACCCCTTGCAACCACACCACCTCGCCGCATCGGACCCGCCACACGAGCTGTGGAGTCGCTGAGAAGAAGCTACAAACCATCAAATCACCACCTTGAGGAAACCCAAATCTAGATCCGGTCCTCACAGATATGGAAGCTGGAGTCCCTCGAAGCTTCTCAGAGCCGCCCTGGAGTTACCATGACCCGCACATGTGCCGCCGAACACTTCACCGTCGCCACCAAGGAGAACCATAAAAACGATTGAAGAACATTATGCCCAAAAAAGAAGAGAAAATAAAGCAAAAACAAAGAAAGTCCCTCTCACGGTGACCGGAGAGGGCTAGATCGGGAATTTTTTTGGCAACGCTAGGGTAATGGGTTGAGAGAGGTACGGCCTCACAAAGGCTTTTTTTATATATATATATTCACAGACCATTCCTACTTAATAAATGATTATTTAGATGATACTAGTAATTTAAATTCAAAAAAAGTAGTTGAGTTAAGTTAATTAAGAAATTAGTTTGAAAAGTCACACTAAGAGTATTAAACAATTTTTTTTGTAAAACAAAAAACCTTCAAACACAATATTATTTGTGAAAATGAGAGATTTTTGAAAAAAGCTTTGGAAAAAACAATAGCATGTCTATTTATTTTGTTGAAAGTTGAAACCACAAATTCAAAATGCTCATTTGAAAAGAAAAAAAAATCAATTTAAGAGGTGAAAGTTTAAATTCTGATTTTGAATTATACTGGTATATATATATATATGAATTATTTACTTCCATGCATTTCTTCACGTCAACTTGTACAAACCCAAAAGCCCCTTGAGCCCATAATATGGAAAGGCCTAGTTTTTATCTTTCAGAGGTTCGTTTATTTTTTACTTTCTATGAAGGGCCTTTCATCTACTCTTTTGTAGTATTTTTACTCTCCTTTATAAAGAATATAAAACAAAATAAGTTGACGGAAAAATAAAACATAGAAAACATATTTTAATACACTATCTTCAGAAGTATATGATAAATTTTTATTTTCTACCAATGTTTTACCTATAATATAATTAATGTGAATTCAGATTCGCTAATGTGAATTCTATAAATATTTCACCAAGCACTTCTTAAAGCTGATCCAAATATAGTTTATAAGAGATACTTTTTTGGTATTACGCATTTCAAAACACTAAAAGCAGCTTAAACACTTAAATATTTGGAAAAGATTTCTTAATATTATTGTTGTAACAACAAGTAAACATAATTTGTCAACATCTAACTCATCAAATATTATATATATGGGATAATTTTATACAGCTAGTATCATTCTTAAACATATCTAACTCAAACGGTATATTTGACATATAATTACATGCGAATACTTTTTCATATTCTGAACAAACGTCAATAGGAAATTTTTAAATATGTAGATATGTTCAGACTTCAGTCATAGGTACTATTGTTAACACACTAACTTCAGAAGTACATGACAAAGTTTTTTTTAATTTATAATACCAATGTTTTATCTATAATACATCTAATGTGAATTCAAACTCGGCAAATGTAAATTTTATAAATATTTCATCTAACACTTCATAAAGATGATTCAATAAATATTTTTTAAAAGATGTTGTTCTTGCAATACACATTTCAAAATACTAAAAACAGTTTAACACTTCAAGCATTTTGAAAAGACTTCCTAAAACTATTCTTCAAACTTCTCACTTCTCCTCCTTGTCTTCCAAACATAATCAATTTATCACTCAAATTATCATTGGCAAAAAAACAGAAATACTTTTTTATGTGGGCCACCGAAATTTTAATTTTCACCGTGAACTCTCTCTAATTAGACAAAGTTTCAAACTTAAGTACCTAACCCTTTCAAAATTATTTTTAGCAAATCCATATCCAAAATCAAAACATCTCTTCTTACAGATTTGTGAACTTTCTCTCTAACTCAACAACCAATACATATGGCACAATTTTATACATCTAGCATCATCATTCTTTAAAAGAAACCGTATATCTTCCATAATACACAATTTTTGTGCGTTCCAAGATGATATTAATTATAAATACATGAAATTGTTAAAAAATTTTAAAATTCTGACACATAAACTTAACTATGTGCATTTATTTTTCCGTTATGAAGAATATAAATAGGAAATTTCCAAATTATTAGATATGTTAAAGTCAAAGATACACATTTAATTTAATTCAAAGTTTTCTTTTTGTAGATTTTTTTCCGTACAAGAACCATGCGGCGTTACGTAAACGAAGAACGAAAAAAAAACTTTTTCAGAGATTGTTCATTGTAATCGAGAAGAAGATTATATATTTTTCTTTTCGGCAAAAACTAACTAACTTTCGAGAAGATGATACTAAAGGCCGAGAAAAAGGAGGTTAAGGAATGCTTCACATGTCCTCTCTGTACCAGTCTCTTTGATCGCCCCACCACCATCTCTGAGTGTCTCCACTCGTGTGAGTAACCCTTCGATTTTTGTATGATTTGATTGAACTATCGTCTGGATTCTGATATGGCTTCAGATCTGGAGTTGTGCCTCTTTTGTTGTTGTTATCTTAGAGTTGATTTGTTGTACTAGAACTGTGTTTGATCATTCAATCAATACACAATTTTCCTTTTTCTTATGCGTATAATCAAATCATTAATGGTGTATGCTAAAAATATTTCAGATCGATTCTGAAACTTGAAACCAATATTTTGTTTAAATTTTGATGAGAAGAGTTTGTTGTCCAGGCATGAACAGCCTTCATGAAGCTTCATAATAAAGTTGTGTTCAAAATGTATATGTTCCAGAAGAACATGTATATGCGTAAATAATAATATAAATTGAAACTGGTTATCTATACAAGTATTGTTTTGCAGATGAAAACTGTTTTATAAGTTGATGATTCAAGTTCAGTTTTAGTTGATTTCTCTTTGTGAATTCAAGTTATTTGCCTCCATTCATTTTTTATTTTGCTTGAGTGTTGAGAAGTTCTAATCTTTTTGTTAAGAAATAAATCAAGAATCGTAACGTTTTGGACAGTAATATGTTCTTTGGTTTGTTATGTTTCTAGTCTTCTTCTCTTTGGTCGAGCATATTAGAGGTTTATGCCTTTATGATTCTAGGACTGTTACTGTTTCTATAGCTGAAACTTATAGATGGATTGAGACTTACAAAATTTGTGGAAACAGTTTGTAGGATATGCATACATGACAAGTTACTAACAGAGAAATTGCAAGCTTGTCCAATCTGCAAAGTTGATCTTGGTGTTTTTCCTTTCGATAAACTCCGGTATAGTCTCTTTTTCATATTCTCCAATCGTGAAAATGTGTCTTCTCTTTTGCTCTTATTCCAGCTTGCTTACTTAAAGCATTTGCATCTATGTGTTGTAATGTATGTGTTTACTTATTTGAGCTATCTACAAGTGCAGGGCGGATTATAGTTTGGAAAGTAGTATGCTAAAACTCTTCCCACCAAAGCCAGAAACCGTAAAGGCTACAATTGAAACTATTGAAGCCTTTTTTAAATCTTCCTCAAAGAAAGAAAAATCTGTTTCTTCATTCCTCACCTCTTCATCTAGATTATCAATCACACCTGATTTAAATCTTGATGCTCCAATGGAACCTGATATGCTTGTCTTTAAGAAGCTAAGCGAACAAGTGGAAGCTGTTCCTCAGATCCAGAGGTTGTCCAAACCGATGAAAACATTTCAGAAACGCCAAAGGAAAAATTCAAAGCCTAAATATTTTGATAATGGATTGGAATCAGAAAAGCCTCATAAGGAAGCTGAAGTTAAGTTCAACATTGATCTCAACATTGGATTGGTTAGTAAAACTTATGATCTGTGCATAATTTCTCTTTCTTGATGTTCAACTATTTTTTTTTCCAGATTATGTTTACTGAGATGAAATGTTACATTACAGGATGAAGCAGGGACCTCTAACGGATACATACAAATGGAAAACAACTTGGAGAAAGATAATGAAATGATTCCAAAATTATCTAATCTAACCATTACGCCTCCGGTGATTGTTGAGCCATCAATAAGTCAAAATTGCAAAGAAACTCATGAAAATGTCTTTGTTTTTGGTGGTGATACAAAGAAAGTCACTGGTGAGAATTCAGAGGAATGTGTTGAAGTAGTAAATCACAACAAGAATGTTGTTAACTCTGTTAGGGAAAGAGAGGAAGTCACTGTTGAAGTTAATCAAAACATTATCCTTATTAGCTCTGATAGCGACACAGAAGAAGACTGTGAAGGGAAACAAAAGAAAAATCTTGAGGAAAATCAAGAATCTGTTGAGAAACAGAAGAATGATGGTGAAAAGAATCAAGAATGTGCTATCTCTAGCTCAGGGAAAATGTCTGGTAAGAAATTGAAGCAAAAAATGAATTATATTCCTCCAGTTTTGAGACCTCGAAAGGGGAGAACGGTGAATTATGCAGCTAGTGGTACTTCACAAGTTGCCATTACTGTGGAAGCAGAAAAGAAAGATATAGAAAAGAACAATGCGGTTTTGACGATGAATTCAACAGCTGGTACACCAGAAGCTGCTATTTCTGTGGAAGTAGAAAGGAAAGTTGTAGGAAGGAACATTGCAGTTTGGTTTTCACTAATGGCTTCCAAGAATCAGTAAATCCTTTTTTCTATCTTCCATTTCATGTCTTCTAACCTTGAATTATGATTATCTTGAAGATTTTACGACTCAAATTGTTCGTGTTTTTTTTCAGGAACACAGATAGACCACTTCCTTCGATTGCTCGTCTCTACTTGAAAGTAACGTAAGTACTAAGTTTCATTCGTACAATCTTAATCCGACTTTTGTAGTATGTACGAGATTGAGTCTTTGGTTTGTTTAATCTTCACAGTAATGGAAGCTTATCTGTGTCATATGTAAAGAAATATCTAGTGAAGAAGCTCGAACTCGAAAGCGAAGACGAAGTAAGTGCTCTTCTCTATATCTTTGTCCCTCACTCGTTTCTTTAAAGCTAATAGTTTGATCTGATTTTGCAGGTGGAGATATGGCTAAGGCATGAGAAAGTGTCCTCGTCAATGACACTGCTTAACTTGGTGGATCGGTGGATCGAAACTAATCCAAGTAAAGAGCGAAAAAGTGTGATGGTTGGAAGCTCTGGTGCTGAGTTCGTCATGGTCCTCAATTACAGTCGCAAAGAGACATCTGAGCTTCTCTGATTCTATCGAATTCTTCTCATAACATCGATCATTTTTCTTCCTTTAAACTCATTTCTTGCAAGAGGAAGAAAGCATGCATAAGTTTCTTTTGAAAAACTTGTTAGGTTTAGCAACTCTCTTTATTGAATAAGTATGGGAACTTTTGCTTTGCTTCTGAGGATTAAAACGGTACCGTTTGTACATTTTAAATAAATGCTCATTTTAGCCTTGTTTCAGTTATAGGTGATAAGATGCGCCAATGTTGTGGCTTGTTTGGGTTAGTTAGAGCATCTTCAATGCAGATATTTTTAGAGGTTCTTAAGTAATAAAAAAATTAAAAAATATTTAAAAGCAGAAAAACTTTTTAAGACTGGTCTCAATAGTTCTAATATAAGAAACGGCTCATTAATTCACTTTGCTCAGTGATTGGTCCATCAATTATTTTATAATTTAATATTTAAATAAATAATTAAATTAATTACAACCTATTATAATAATATATATTTAGATACCCATATTTGATTCACCGATGTGAATGGTCTTAGACAAATAAGTATACCTCTACTTTGGTTCTTCTTTGCCCGCCATCGATAAACACAGAGCCAGAGCTTCGAGACGTTAAGAAATCTGCTAAAGCTAAGATCTTAATTGGATTTTCCTTTGAAATTTTCATTTTTGATGGATTGGATTACATAAACAGTTCTATGTAAATAAAGGTGTTACCTTTAGTTCGAGCAATGATCAAACTCCATAGAGGAGATTTAGCTTTTCTCATGTGAACAAGGTGGATAGAAGTGAAATTTTATGGGTCAGCGCTTGTGAATGTGGTGATGATAAGTTAGTTTAGATTATTGAACAGAAGTTTACTTGCATATATAATGATTTTGGTTTTGTGTTTTATTTAGGTTGTTTAATTGGTTTAAAATTTTACACTGATTGTTTTTTTGGATTATTCTTTTTGTTTGTAATATAACGTATTTCATATAATATATATTTTAATAAAATAATGATGTTAATAAATAATAATTTTAAATTTTTTAATCTGTACAAAATATAAAAAATAGTGTAACTATCTTTTAGTATAACAAATCTACATATATTTTAAACCAAAATGGTGATATATAGTTATATATGTCAAAATGAATCATGGATCATCGATTAATATATTCCAACCTGTAAATCTTAATGGGTTGACAATTTTGATTTTAATGGTTGGATGAGTCAAATGTGCTGATGAATCAAATGAGTTAGATTTTAATGGGTTGATGGTTTAACCAGTTAATCCATCAATTTCTTAAATTGAATCAAGTCAACATAATCAATTTTCATATTCACTCAATTTCCCCCCCAAAATGTGAATATACAATTTCCGTGCAGATATCAATTTTCCCGCTAAAATGTGCATTCACAATTTTTCCGCCAAAATGTGTATCCACAATTTTCCTACCAATAAATTAATTATAATTTTTTACCAAAATTTAAATCCGTAATTTTCCACCAAAGTTAAAAATCCATAATTTTTTGCTAAAAATGGATCCGTAATTTTTTCGCAAAAAAATAGATCCGCTAAAATTAATTTGATGGATAATGGGTTGTATTGGATTGATTTATCCATTTTGACACCTCTAGACCAGGGCCGGTCTGACATTTTCAGATGTCCAAAGCAAATGAAAAATATCATGGCTTTATGGTTGTTTATGGCTTAAATTTTTATTTTTAAGCAAAAAATTTTACTAATAAAATTCATAAAATTTTAATAATTCAATCCATTTAGCTAATATCATGTTAAGTAAGAACTCATCAATATTGTTAAAAACGGTCGACAAATGTTATTTTTATAAAACAAAACCTATAATAATTTTTTTATACAAAATGCCTAAAATTATTTTACTTAAAATATGCCTCTTATTTTTCACATGCCTTAAACATGACCTCATAAGCCTATGGTCTGGGTTGTGCCTGCCTAGACCCCTATATATATATATATCTAGTAAGAATGTAAGGTTTGTTTTACTAATCACTAAATGTTTATGGACAAAAATAACCTTAGTGAAATCATAGTAAGAGGGTGTATTGAATAATGAATTTGAAGTCATTTGAGTTTTTAGGTGAATTTTTGTGAATTAGAAATTTTTTAAAAATTCATGTTTGAATAACATGTGTCATTTTAATACAAATCACTTCAAATGACTCTTTAAGTACAACCCCTAAATGTTTTTATCTCTTAAGCTTTTAATGAAAATATGGAAAATAAGTATTAATGGAAATGTTTTATTTCAAAAGATTATACTTTTAATATATAGTAGACTGAAATTTTTGGGAACAAATTTTTTTGTTGACTTGTTGAATATATTTGAATCTGGCCAAATTTGTTTTAGGCATGCAACAAATGATTTTGGAAGAATTATTGAATTTAACTGAATTTGGTCAATTTTTTTGCTATGTTACTATTTACGGTCTTTTTTAAGATTAAAGGACATATTTTTAAGAGATATTGTTTTTGCTATACACATTTGAAAACACTGAAAGCTTGAACACTTAAAACATTTTGAAAAATTTTATACAACTAGCATCATTCTTTAAAAGGTAATCTGATTCAACAATAGAGCTCGCATAATACACAATTTCAATGTAGTCCAAGATGATATTAATTATATATAAAGTTTTTAGAAAATTAAAATTCTGACACTTAACTTAATGAAATATTTTTTCAATTATGAAGAAATATAAATAAGAAATTGCCAAATTTTTAGATATGTTGAGTGAAAGATAAAATATTTAATTCTATTATTACCTTAAGTGTTAAAAATGCTAAAATTGTATTTAGTATACGCATAATTAGTGACATAAAAATTAATATGTAATTGCTTTACAAAAAAGTAATGCTGTATAATAATAATTTTAGTTACATAAAAAAAATTAAGGGCCTTAAAACATAAATATAAAAATTGTATCTTAGTATCATTCAAATTATCATTGGCAAAAAGAAATCTATAGGTTTTTTGTATGGGCCATTAAATTTTAATTTTTTTTACCTTGAACTCTCTAATTGCTCAGACTTTCAAACCCGACCCTCTCGAAAAATATTTTTGAGCAAATTCACGTTCAAAATCAAAAGCTCCCTTCTTACATATATTTATATCTCAGAGAGACAGAGAGGAAAAACTAAAAAGTGTAAACAAAATCCAACGAAAATAAT
This sequence comes from Cardamine chenopodiifolia, assembly GCA_963922655.1. Taxonomy (NCBI): domain Eukaryota; kingdom Viridiplantae; phylum Streptophyta; class Magnoliopsida; order Brassicales; family Brassicaceae; genus Cardamine; species Cardamine chenopodiifolia. The sequence goes on along the minus strand of OZ000485.1, from coordinate 12,391,818 downwards.
TTTTTGCGGGTTTTTTCTTCTTGCATGCCCCATACTGTGTTACGAGAACGAAGAAGCGAATCAATAAAAGGGAAAACAAAAACCTTTTCTGAGATCTGTTCGTTGTAACCGAGAAGAAGATGATATTAAAGGTGGAGAAGAAGGAGGTTAAGGAATGCTTTACTTGTTCTCTCTGTACCAATGTCTTTAATCGTCCCACCACCATCTCTGAGTGTCTCCACACGTGTGAGCGACCGTTCGATTTTGCCTTTTTCCCCATAAATGTTTTGTCTGATTTGGTAGAATTATCGTCTGGATTCTGATCTGAATTTGTGTCTCTCTCTTTCTTGTTATCTTAGTGATGCTTTGTTGTGATTACTAGAACTATGTTTTATCATTCAATAAATACACTATTGTCTCTTTTATTCTTTGGATAATCAATCCTTAATGGGTGTAATTTAAAAATATTTTAGATTGATTCTGAAACTTGAAACTAATATTTTGTTTACCTTTTGGTGAGAAGAGTTTGTTATTCAGATGTGAATAGACTTCATGATGCTTCATAATAAAGTTGTGTTCAAAAAGTATATGTATCATAACAACATGTATATGCGTAAATATTAATATAAACTGAAACTGGTTACCTATACAAGTATTGTTTTGCATATGAGGATTGTTTTATAAGTTGATGATTCAAGTTCAGTTTCATTTGATTTCTCTTTGTGATTTCAAGTTAGTTGTCTCCAATCATTGGTTTCGTTTTGAACATTAATATGGTTTTTGGTTTGTTATGTTTTTAGTCTTCTCTTTGGTCGAACGTATTAAGTAAATCATTGCCATATCTTATTCCTATATGATTCTAGGTCTATTACTGTTTACATAGCTGAAACTATATATGGATTGGGACTTACAAAACTTGTGGAAGCAGTTTGCAGGATATGCATACATGACAAGTTACTAACAGAGAAACTGAAAGCTTGTCCAATCTGCAAAGTTGATCTTGGTGTTTCTATTTTCAATAAACTCCGGTATAATCATATTCTCCAATCATATAGTAAATTTTTAGTTTCAAAATGTGTCTTCTCTTATACTTTTAATATTCTTCTTAGCATTTACATCTATGTTAGTATTTTATGTCTATGTAGATGTAATTTAGGCTATATATATATATGTAAATGCAGGGGAGATAACATTTGGGAAGATACAAGCCTAACACTCTTCCCAGCAGAGCTAGAAACCGTAAAGGTGACAAATGAAACTATTGAAGCCTTTTTCAAATCTTCCAAAAAGAAGAAAAAATCTCTATCTTCAATCCTCGACTCTTTATCTAGAGTATCAATCATACCTGATGCTCCATTGGAACCCGATGAGCTTGTCAATAAGAAGCTAAAGCGAGCAAGTGGAAGTTGTTCATAATAGTTCTCTACTACAGTCGCAAAGAGATATCTGTGCTTCTCTGATTTTCCCTAATTTTCCTCCTTTAAAACTCATTTTTTTTAAAAGCATGATAAGTTTTTTTCAAAAAACTTGCTAGGTTTATCAACTTCCCTTATTTTTAATAAGTGCTGAGAATAAGTATGAAAACCTTTTATTTACTTCTTGTTTTGCTTGTGAGGATTGAAAAACGGTATCATTTTGTACCACTTAAATAAATGCTCATTTTAGCTTTGTTTCAGTTATATGTGATAAGATGCGCCAGTTTTGTGGCTTGTGTTTGGGTTATTATTAGACACATAAGTCTATCTCTAACTGGGTTAGGGTTTAAGAAAGATCTATTTCGAAACAACCCTCTAGATATCTCTCCACTCTTCTCTGCTCGCCATGGATAAACACAGCGCCAAAGCTTCATAACGGCAACGAATCTGCTAAAGCTGAGGTTTTTGTTGGATTTTCCTTTGAAATTTTCATTTTTGATGGATTGGATTACAGAAACAATTCTATGTTAATAAGCCCATCACTCTCGAGTAATTTATCTCAGCAATGGCGATGAAGCCCAATCTCCATTTTTGCCCAACGAAGAAGTTTGTCTACGCGCTTCATAGCTCCTTCTGCTTCCGTTTCTTAAGTTTTAGTTCTTCAATTTCACTTTGGTCTTGTAAAGGTGTTACATTTAGTTCGAGCAATGATCAAACTCCATCGAGGAGATTTAGCTTTACTAAGGATGGTAATGGTGAGTGGTTAGAGAATTGGAACAGAATTCAGAAACGTAATCAACCTAAACCTCCAAAGATAGTTGTAAATTATCCAAAAGAAGGGAAATTTTCTGGCTCAGGGATTGTGAGTGGTGATAATAGTAGTAGAGATAGTGATGGTAGTACAATGGAGAAGATTGTGGAGAAATTGAAAAAGTATGGATACATGGAGGGTGATGAGGAAGTTCAGAATAAGGCGATTGAACAAGAGAGAAGGATTGAGAAAGGATCAGTGGAGGATATATTCTGTGTTGAAGAAGGAAGTTTACCAAATACGAGAGGTGGATTCACTGATGAATCACTATTTGAAAGCAGTGGAGAAGTTAGGTCCCGTGGGAGAAGATAAGTGCCAAGGAGAAGGAGTTAGAAGCAGAGTGGACTGCGAAGAAGGAGAATAGGTACTCGCTGGCGGAAATGACTCTTCCGGAATCAGAGCTAAGGAGGTTGAGGAATTTGACATTTCGAACAACGAGCAAGATGAGGATTCGGGGTGCAGGTGTGACTCAGGTGGCAGTGGATTCTATTAAGGACAAGTGGAAGAGCTCAGAGATTGTGAGGTTGAAGATTGAAGGAGCAAGCACACTTAACATGAGAAAGATGCATGAGATATTAGAGGTTACTTCTTTTGAGCCCCCAATAGGTGTATTTGGTTGCATTACGCTCGTCTTTCATCTGCAAAGATCATTAAGGCAAACTTTTAACTGCAATATTTAAGATGAAAACATAAACAGATACTATTCGGAAAGGTCATGTAGGCTTTTGGTTTTGAGCATGCTACCGTTATCCAATTTCACGTAAACAATGTGCATCTTGCTGATTGTAGAATCGTGTTAATCGTATTTGTCTCCACCCACTGGAAAAAATGTTTAGATTGTGGTAAATGTCCCTTTTCATACTCAACTGTAGTACTTGTTTTTTCTTCTCCATGGCAGAGAAAAACTGGTGGTTTGGTGATTTTGGAGGTCCGGGACTGCCATCGCTTTGTACAGAGGTGTCAGTTACGAGCTTTCATCAGCAAAATGGAACAAGCAAAAAAGAGAGGAGACATCACCTTCTTCCTTACCTGAAATTGCAAGTGTGGTAGATAATGGAGATAAACACGTGCATATTCCTCAGCTAGACCAGGAGACAGCTATTGTGGAAAAGAAAGACCAGACATCTCAACCAGATGTAGAATATGAAGATGAAATTGATGAACTGTTAAATGGTATTGGTCCTAGGTTCATGGACTGGCCAGGAGATAATCCATTACCTGTAGATGCAGATTTGCTTCCAGATGCCGTCCCTGGTTACGGACCGCCTTTCAGGGTACTTCCTTATGGAGTGAGATCATCTCTGGGACCAAAGGAGGCAACAGCTTTGAGAAGACTTGCCAGATCTCTTCCTCCACACTTTGCTTTAGGTATGAGATTTCGATTTTTTTCTTAATTCTTTGGGAGTATGATAGGGTCTTTGAAGAGTAGGAGTGTGTTTTTTTATTTCCAGGTCGAAGTAGGCAGCTTCAAGGGTTGGCAACAGCAATGGTTAGGTTATGGGAAAAGAGTATGCTAGCAAAGATTGCTATTAAACGTGGCGTGCAATCGACTACCAGTGAGAGAATGGCTGAAGACCTCAAGGTAATAAGGATTCCCGGCTGATTGATTCGCTATTATGTGAAAATACCTTTTGCGTACTAATCCTTGCACATATAATGTTGTTGCATGTAATCCTTCTAGGCAAGTTTCTGTTTTGGATAGAAAAATTATACTCGCGTTTTGAAAAAGTGAAAAAGAGACGCAAAAAAGTTTGAACTGATGCAGTCATCTTTTGTTGTGTGGTAAACATCTATGCTCTTTTTGTGTTTATCTGCATTTGAAGCTGAATATTTGATGTCATGTTCTGAGTAAGTAACTGCAGAAATTGACAGGAGGCATATTGCTCTCTAGGAACAAAGACTTTTTGGTTTTCTACAGAGGAAAGAATTTTTTGTCACGAGAAGTAGCTGAAGCATTGGTGGAGCAGGAGAGATTTGCAAGGAATTTGCAAGATGAAGAAGAACAGGCTCGTTTAAGAGGTTCATCGGCTCTGATTGTCCCAAGTATTGAACCTGCTAATAAACTTGTTTCTGCTGGCACTCTTGGTGAAACTCTTGATGCAACTGGTAAGTGGGGAAAGAATCTGGATGATGATGATCATTCAGAGGAAGTGAAACTAGAGGTTGAGATATGGAGGCATGAAAATCTTGTCAGGAAGCTTGAAAGGAAACTTGCTTTTGTGAGTTCTTGACTTGGCTCTTGTTTTTTTTCTCCTACCTGTGTTAAAGAGTTGTTCTTTGTATTAATCAGACTGTTTCTTCCGTTTTAGGCTGAGAGAAAGTTGTTGAAAGCTGAACGTGGTTTGGCTAAGGTAGAAGAGTCTCTAAAGCCAGCAGAGCAGAGAGCAGACCCAGAAAGCATAACTGATGAAGAGAGATTTATGTTCCGCAAGCTTGGTTTGAAGATGAAAGCTTTCTTACTTCTAGGTAAAATATCTATTAAGATGAGTGTAGTCGAGTGTGTTCTACATATGTTCGTAAAGGAAACTTGAAAATGTTGCTTCAGGTAGGCGAGGGGTGTTTGATGGTACGGTGGAAAACATGCACTTGCACTGGAAGTACAGAGAGCTGGTCAAAATTATTGTGAAGGCTAAAACTTTTGATGGTGTAAAGAAAGTGGCATTAGCCCTTGAAGCCGAGAGTGGCGGTATCCTAGTTTCTATTGACAAGGTTACCAAAGGATATGCAACTATCGTGTACAGAGGAAAAGATTATAAGCGTCCTCCCATGTTGAGGCCGAAAAACCTTTTAACAAAGAGGAAGGCTTTAGCACGTTCCATTGAGCTCCAAAGGCGCGAGGTTTGTTGATACAAAATCATCATTTGCTTTCCTAGGAACTCATTAGCTGATCTGTATTCCGTTTGCATTCAACAGGGTCTTATAAAACACATTTCAGCGATGCAGGCAAAAGCAGAACAGCTGAGAGCTGAAATTGTAATGGATCTAACTCATTTACAATGGCCTGTGTTTGATTATATCTTATCATGCATTCATTGATCAAACAAAAGAATGCAGTTTGTTCTGCAATGGTAGACTTAACTCCAGAACTTGCAATCGTTCTATCAGGAACAAATGGAGAAGGTAACAGACAAGGGAGATGAAGAGTTATACAACAAGCTTGATGTGGCTTATGCTTCTAGCGACGAGGATACAGATGTATTCACCTAGAATCACTCTGTTTTGTTTGGTTAACAATCATCACAAAATCGTGTTTAAGGTCTCACATGGCTTGTGCTATGCGGGTTTGTAGGAAGAAGAAGAAGAAGAAGATGCATTTGCAGAGACACATGCAGAAGGAGAAGATGGTGAAGAAGGTGGGTTTCTAGCAGATGGGGAACTATTTGAAACAAATGATGAAGATTGGGATTCAGATGAATCGGAAACCGGATTTGGTGATGATTCTGTAACTTACGCAGAGGATTTTCAAACGAAATCAGAAAATGTACAGAGCGAGGAAGGTCATCTGCAGCATCAGAACTATTGAAGATCAACGTGTGAATCTAGAGCTTTAGGATTTTAGGAGCTGTGTATTATGATTTATGATTAGTACATAGTAAGTTCTCATAACCATAACATTTTTGTTGAGATTATTGGTATCTTTTACTGAAACAGCCAATAAGCTCCATAGTCTGAAACTGTATTACAAGAAATACTCGACCAAATTATAAGCCCTTAGTTCAAAACTACTCTCTGCATGGTTCGCTTCCGAAACAACTAAACTCTTCTCAACGCAGTTACAAGAAACAACAAATCCATATCTATAATATATATTGCGGTTCTGTATTGGGCTACGAATGCTCCAAGGAAACAGATAAGATTATGAATCTCTCAGTCTCAGGTAAAAGATTTCACCTACGAGCAAGTCTCTGCCCAGCTCCAACCATTAACGCCTTACCACTAGCACTTGAATGAAGACCAAAAGCCAAAGCCACTCCTACAACGATCCAAACTGCTCCTTTTGTTTCCTTGAATTTTTGATGGCTTGTCCTCTTCCTTCTTCCTCTCCTCCAGATGTTTCCACCAAATCCAAGTTCAGTTCTGTGGTGATTCCCGCCATTTGCGCACTCCGTGACAGAGACGACCCTGGTTTTCTAGCAGTTTGGTAAGCCCTTAAGCCGGAGTTTAGCTTCTTTGCGGCTCCCCACATGCCATGACGGACTCCTAACTTTACCACGTCTTTTGGGATTCCCATGTCTTCATAGTGGACAAGAGAAACTTCACAAGCTGACATTTGCCCATCCCCTTTTCTGGATTCAACTGCATTTTTTTCGTATTCTGCTTAGAAACAGACATGACAATCTGGTAAGGAAACTTGCAATGTAAGACTGACTTACCCGCTTTGATAATCCAACTTGAAAAATAAAGCTCAACGCGCCTCGGCTTAACCCGCTTTGGCAAATCTGAATATGGTACTCCCTACAAATGTAAGATACCAAAACAGTATATCAGACATGTCTTCTACTATTCCAAACTACTAGAGAAATTTTGATCCATGAGAAAGGCAAAAGCAAGATAATACCTTTGTCACAGCATAATACTTCTTTCCAGATTCTCATATTCTCCTACCAATGATGTATTCCCGGTCACTACAGAAAAAAGGGAACTGTAGACGAAAGACATTAGTAATGGCTTATACAGTAGCTGTTCATGGAGGAAACAATGGAAAGGACCAAAATATCAACAATCAGAAATGCAAAAAAATACCTTTTTTATCCAATGAACAATAGTAGTTGCTGTCTTAGGATCTTCCTCCAAAGTTTTGAAGTAAGCAAGCAAAGGATCCCATTTACGTCGAAATTCATCATCCCAGAAGAAATCCCTAACAATGTCTGGAGTTGCATCCTCGAAAACAGTTCGACTACGATAAACAACATGACCTGTCTGACAAACAACATAACCTTTCAGGTACTAAATGCAGCAGCTTCACCAAGCATACCCAAAACGTAGCTAAGCCATACAAAGACCTCAGAACAAAGTAGTGATGCTCCATATCCTTCCCATTCTATATACATAACCCTTTCTATGGAACTACTAATCAATAAGTTGGCTCATTCCTTACTTTACCAAAACTGTCTTATGCCTATAACTCCTAGATTTTACAAGAAACAAATACATAAAAGCAATGAGTACCTCAGGCTCATGTCGACAAGCTTGGTAGCTCATATTAGGAATAGATTTATCCATCATAGATTGCCACTCCATAGTCGCATTTCCAGCTTCAAGCAAAATGCAACAAATGCTCTAGATCCTTCTCTGTCACAACATCTTGCAATTTCTCTGTATTCTTATCACTACCTCTGCAAAATCCACAAATGCATCAAACAAATCAATCCCACAAGAATAAACAAATCTCAAATCTAAATCATCAAAGACACAGAGGAACATATTCATTTCTTAATTTAACTATTTGTGAAAATGTTTCTGCTTCTTCCACCGGAGCTGAACCACTAACCTCCGATTTCTTGCCACTCGTACCAAGACTTGACCAAAGAGTACGACAAACGAAAAAAGCGGAAAGAGCGGTAAAAAGCAAGCCAAAGACGGCGAGCACCAAATCCAAGTGGAGCAGTTCGGAGATCTGAGAGTTTTATTAATAAGATAGATTTCAGATTCCTGAAGATAAATGGATTGCTCTGTTAACCGGAGAATCGGACGACATTGAACAGAGGCGATCCAAAAAAGAGGAAGAAGAAGAAGAGTAATATCCGCCTATTTATTTTATTTTTAAATTAATTTGGTTGATTTATAATTATTTTAAAAGAAAAATAAAAATAAATGATTAGTTTGGTATTTGCTGTATCGAAAAGACGTTGGCGGGTGAGATTGGCCTTAACTTGATTAGAACAGATCAGTGGTGATGGTGACGTGGCTTTTTACGTTAAACTGAATCTCACGCATTGTATTTAGGCGCGTGTTGTTTACTGTGGATAAGATTAATTAGTAAGTGAAATATGACGTGTCGTAACTCGTAATTAAAGTAGATTCTCAGAGTTTTTTTTATTAGTTATATATGATGTGTTGTTTTTTTTTTGAAAATATGCTGTGCTGTTGGCTTGTTGCTTACTGTAATCTATTTTGGCTGGATCTGGTTCATCGGTATATCAACTGAGAAATCAATCATCCCAACAATTATTTTTGAAGTTTGATAAATAAGTTGCAAAGGAAAGTTAAAAATTATAAAAGAGAGTTAAAAGTATATGAAGATATTAAAGCAGAAAATGTTAGAAAAGATTGAAAAGAAATTAAATTCTTACAAAAAAAAAAAAAAGCAGAATAAATAATTGAGAACAGAAATTCTTACAAAGTATTTTCTTTAAAATGAAAATCTATGGGTTGGGTTAAGACATACAAAACCAGCCAAATAGAAAATATTACAATATATGACTACTAAGTTATTGAAGAGTCTGGATCGAGACATATACATGACTCCACTCTTTTAATTTTATACATCCATTCCTCTCTTATTTTTCATGTAATATTTATTAATTCGTTTTTATACTTATATTTATCCAAACAGTTATTGGATCAACTTGTTTTTGGAGTTTGGATCCCAATCCTTCTTTTAGTTGGATTTGGAGAGTATTTGTAAGTTGAGATCTTTTGCTAGCCTTTTTGTTGTCTGTGAAGTCGGCTCAGGTATTACAACCAATTTTTGGCAGGACAACTGGACAGGGCTAAGCTGCTGGTCCTAATGGATCCCGATCATCTGGGCTTCCATTAGATGCTGTCGTGTCTGATGCTCTCCGAAACAGGGACTGCTGGATAGACTTTGGCCGAAGTCGCAATCCCATCGTTTCCATACTCAAAGATTGTCTTCCTCAACCCCTTCTTATATGTGGTGCTGAAGTCGATGACTCATATTTATGAAAAGTGGGCGATCACCTCCTCGATTGACATTCTTGGCTTCTGATAAATGGGATTGTATTCACCTTCAAGATCAGCCAGTTGCTTGGCACGCTTATGTTTGGTTCAAAGGGCGGATCCCTAAGCATGCCTTTGTAACATGGGTCTCAGCTCGGAAGAGATTACACACAATGGATATAGGCTACGAAGCTAAAAACTTGATGTTCCTTTCTCTTGCTTGTTATGCAGCAGCTCGGATGAGACGTTACATCACATGTTCTTTGAATGTGTGTTCAGCTCCGAAGTATGGTCTAAAAATTTTAGATCGAATCTATGGATATCTGCAAATAGCGTAGATATTTGATCTAAAATTTTTAGTTTTCGAATTCATAACTTAGAACATTCTTTTTTGGATCGAATATTTATGTCCAGACCTATATAGTGCACCGACTTATTGAGATAGACTATATAATGTGGAGGAGGAAAATAACAAAGAAATAATAAATAAAATTTCACGGGAATATTAAAAAAATAATAAATGAAAAGGTAGAAAAAAAAATGAGAAGGTAAGATTCACGTGCCGAAAAGGGAGCGTGAGGGCTTGTTTGATGTGGTCATGACTCACGCGAAACACGTGGAAATTTTGGATAATGACTCTTAATGATTTGGTTACAAAAATTTTTTGTCTGGTGTTGGAAATTGGGGAGATCTTCCAGATTTTTCAGTACCTCTCACTAACTTTGCGCCACATATTTTTCTGCGGACTGAAGCACTAATCTCTTTTCATTAGGCCCATTAGTATAAGGCCCATTAAACTATACGAGAAACGACCAATGGCCCCATAAGAATTGGGCGATTTTACTCGACCCCTTAAAAAGACAAATCAACGGTAACTTTATTTTGTTTGCCACGCAATGACATAGTCCAACAACCAAAAAAATGATTAGGGAATAATTGATCCACCAACTTCTTACCTATAATGACAGGTTGATCAAACAACTTCCTTATTTAAAATAAAAATAATATTATAATTATGATAAAACGGTGACAAACCCTTTTATAACAAGGCAATAACCTTGGGCCCCAGATTTGGTTGTCTCGATATTTAACATGTTTGGATTTGCCACAATAGATGAATATAAAAATATTTATAAGAAAAATCAAATTAGCGCATAGTAGAAGACTAGAAGTGGTGGATACTTTTTCTATCCATGTAGATTTAATCAATTTGTAGATTGCCTCAATATTGTGATTTCCTAATCTTCTGTCTCATTTTGTATCTTCTTCACCAAATTGTCTATCGAAATTTGTAAGAACATATAAATATGATACCAATGGTAAATTTGCACACGGCTTCTTGTAATCGAGCTAAGATGATAGCTTATCATATATGGTTGGGGAAATAAAAAAGACAATCAAGTAAAGTTAATTATTAAAAGATAAATATGCAAAACATCATTTGATTTAAAACGTGTTTCACTCTTTTATGTCCTAATAAACCTTCAATCTATCTTTAAGTCAACCCTTAAAATGCAAATCGACCATCACATATCTTTCTTTGGCCACACAAACTCTTACCAACTAAATCTTTCTTTTAACATTTTTAAATTTTGATCTACTTGCAAAGTTGCAACATATTGATAACATAATCAAACAAATAAAAATGATTAAGGAATAACCAGTTCATTTGATCCACCAACTTCTCACCAATAATGACAGCTTGATCAAACAACTTCCTTCTAATTTAAATAAGGTAGTGTAAATGTGTAATATATATAAATAGCACAACAGGAAGATGATTGTTATTTCTACGTCTACACATTCACAAACACAACATAAATAAATATTATATTACACACATGTACACTTCAAAATATAAGTTAATAAAACACCAAGCATCCCACAAATACTCACAACACAAACATAACCTTGTGACCAAAAGATTCTTTAGCATGCAAAACCTGTCTCCGGTTCCAAACTTCGGTTCTCTATAGTTTGATCAGTTTTCTGTGTGGTTTGATCATCATCGCCTTCTTTAGAGATCACTAGAGTTTTTCGAGTTTCAAGCCGCCTCGAAGCTCCTTTTGCTCTGTTCCCTTCTTTTGGGTTCCTCCGCCCTAGATTTGGCGATTTTGCTCGAGTTGGAGGAGGCTGCATAGTGAAAAGTTAGCAACTCGAAGTGGGGTTTTAAGTATACGGATAATTTCTCTCTTTTATGGATGTTGTAGTAAAATTTGTAGACAACCTTGTGTGTTACCTTCTTAAGTTCAACCTTTGGAGGAGGCCCTTCGTTGTAAAATTTTGGCATTGGGTTTGCTTTGAACATCAAACTCTTTCTTAATTGCCTTAAGGCCGCATCATTTTCTTCCTTTAATTTTTCGAGTTTTGCGAGAGAAAAGTATAGATTAGAAACATTAAGCATATGTTAATGAGCATTGTTATAAAATTCGATCGAGCTTAAAGGATTAGAGCATGTCACCTTGTTCCTTGCGTCATTTTGTGTTTTCTCAGCCTCCATGGCTTGGTGTTTCACCTCTAGTTTTGTATAGAACTGAAGAGCATCAATCAATTAAAGCCAAGGCACAATGTATTAAGATCGAGTGGAAATGGTAGGTAGAAAAAATATGAGTAACTACTAAAAAAAAGTATGTGACCTCCTTCCGCTTCTCTGCGCGCTCAGTGGATCGAAACGAAGGAGCTGAGGTGACAACAGTTCTTGATTTAGAAGACTTTGCAGCCGATGGGGCGCTGTCAACAAATAGTCAAAGACATGATATTTTTAACATGTTTAGGAGATAAATGGGTATAAAATTGTAAATTGATAAAAAAAAAAATTAATGAGAAGGAACCATACTAAGAAGCAACAGAGGAAGAATCTTCCTCATCAGAAAGCTTCTTGTTTTTTGGCTGCAATGGTTTCCTAGGTACCTACAGTCGCAAATAGATACTTAGTGTTACGGTAAGACAACGCATCAACGATTCAAGAGGGTAAAGATTGGTGTAATATCATAAATCCTAACCTTTGTGGCATGACTTTGTATTTTAGTATGTCCATCCGGAAACTTTTTCGACATAGCTGCTTCAAGATATTCAACGGTAAACGAACGCGTAGATGAAGCACGCTTCTCAGTCGCTAAAGAAAACGGTTGTGGAATGGTGTTCCTTGTTTTGTTACTCCCCCGACCTGTTTTTGAAGCATTTTTTGCAGGTAACACTGACTTAGCAACATCCTTGGACTCATACTCATCTCCTGTTGGCTTACCAACAGGGATTTCACTTGTACACTCTTTAACATCATATTCTTTTACTTCGATGTTCTCTTCCGTATATTGGAGCTCTGTATTCCCATTAACATCATCGCGTGATACCGAGTCTAAGAGAGGCTCAGAAACAATTTCTTGGTTTGGATTACACAAATCACCATTTGCATAAACCACCACACCATCTGGCTCTTTATCCATACAAATATCTGTAAAAAATAAAATCAAGTATTGATCATATTACAAAACCTATGTGAAACCAAGACAAACTTCACCTTACAAGCGCGTTTACAACACGATTCAATATTATGATATATTTGGTCTACTCAAGAGAAGAAACTATACTATGCCTCATTATAATCAGACAATATAATGATATATTTCGTCTCCTCTATTTTCTTTATTAGTATAATAACTAAAGTATGCTTAGTTACAAAATGATGAGTTTGATGACCAATAGTTCAACTAACCATATGAATTATTCTAGGAAAAAAGCAATTAGGCTAAACCAATGTGGGACCTCAAAGACAAAAACAGCTTGTGTAAAGGGAAATTAATATAGTATTCAAAGCATAAACAAACACACAAAATATAATAATCATTCAACTATCAATTTTCTTTAAAGTTAAATTAAACTGTACACACGGCCAAATCTTTTTACATAGTCTAAGAATCAACAAAGAAAATACACTTTGTTAAACGCATTAATCATCATGCTTTGGACCCAACATAAAACTTTGGGACTTTCTTGAAAAAAAATTAAATTAAGCAAAACACAAAACATGAAAACCAAATTTAACAATAAGAAACTCAAATTCTCTTCTTGCATTTAAACAAAAATCAACATGCAGCTATTAATCTTAACTTCTATGAACTATGATCATCAATCACAATCAACAAACACAGAAATTTCAAACCAAATTTAGAAATCAGCAAATAAGTAAAACATGATCAAACATAAACATAGATGAAATCGAAGTATAGAAGATTTTTTGCTCACCCATTGTTCGCGTGACTGGCTAGAGAATTTGTAACCGCTGTTTCTCTCTCTCTCTCTCTCTCTTCTCTGTGGGAATGAATGATGATACTATGCAATTTATGTTGGCGCTGTGTTTTTTATACCATCTTCTTCCTCGTCGGTGCTAACGCCGTTACTTGACACCGTCTTTTAGTGCTCCACTAATAACATTTGTATTTTTTTAACTCAAAAAATAGGTTTACTAGATGCTCTAAGTTCTTATTATTGTTAAATAATTTTACGGAGAAGAAAATTGTTATTATATTGTTACAAAATAAAAAAATTATTATTATGTTGGTGGTAAATAAAACGCGAAATCGTATACATGTTGATGTGTTTCATCTTTTAATGATTGTTGAACTATTTTCACTAGCAAGCTCCAGTAATAGCATTTCTTTGATGTATTGATTAAACTCAAACCCTAAAATATTTGAATTCAATGCTTGATACGTATACCCCGGTTAACCTTATTTTCTTACTCGTAAAAAAAGTTTGTAAGATGAAACTAGAGTCACTAGAAAACAGAAATTGTTTTGAGTTTTGAGAGGTAAAATGTTAAATTGATTTAAAAATCTTTAAAGTCTTCACCAACATCAGCATATAAAATTCACTAAACCACAAAGATTTGGTTTCTAATCGTAATATTTTAATTTAATCCAGAATAGCTTTCAGGCTAAAAAAATAGCTTTCAGGCTAAGTGTGGGGCAAGTTTTTTCAGCAATTATGCAAAATTTCTCTTTTTATATTATGTGAATTGTGAGCTATATATTGAATATAACCAGCCAATCATTAAGATAGCACAAAGGGACAAGATATCAAACTATTATTTCCAAAGTCCAATTTAAATTTTGGCTACAACAACTATAGTATTTTTTGAGCAAGTAGTCAAAAGTACATCTGTTATATTTTGTCTATTTACAATGTTTCTTCATACAAATACATCGTCATTCATTATATTTACTAGAAATTTTTAAAATATTAAAATTGGCTATCTACCTTTTATAACCATACCAAAAACATAGAGAATTACAACAATCATCATTTTAACCAACCAATAAACTAAAACCATTTCCCCACAAATTATTTTTATTGGTTTAGAAACGTGTTATTGGACTTGGCAAGTAATCCATAAATTGAACAAATAATAAAGTGATTATAGAGACATAACATCCTTACTGAGTTATTGGCATTGCTTCCAATCTTATTTATTGCTCTTTGATTTTGATTATCCCTCACCTAAATCCTTATTGAAAAATACTTTGCACCACCCTTGTTTATTATTTAATTTTAAGATAAGCATCTCATAGTTATTTTTATATTCCTGATATGCCCTTGATATATGTAAGGGTCAAAATCGAACCAGTGATGAGTTCAAGGGTATATAGGGAGTTTAAAAAGAAGACGTGGGATGATTGAGTTAGAGGTAAGCGGTGAGTGGAGTAAAAGAAAGACTATCCAACAAAATAGTGGGTCGGTCCCATTTGTCTATAGCCAAACCATAATAATAATTCCCAAAGATGGTTACAGAAAAACAATAATAATTTCACAAAAATATATATTAAATTTGGAAGATGTATATAGACGTTGCAGTTAGTTTAAGTGATTAACAAATCATCGGTCTATAAGAATTTCGAAACACAAATGAAATATATTTTTGATATTAGCATTAGTCTTTTCAATCAAAAGATAGAGACAACATGATTTTCTTTCAAAATATTCTACAAACCAAAAACATCTACATATCCTTCGCGACTATTACGAAATACACATTTGTTATAGTTAAGATTTCGTGACATCATTAACTACGTAGTGTATATTATAAATTTGAGAAATAGTTGATATTTCCAACTTCCAATAGTTTGAATGTCCCTTGTTCTTTGGTTGAGACTTGAGAGCGCAACTCTATAGAGCAATTAGCAAAAAAAAAAAACTCTATAGGATCAATCATCAATGCAAGTCTGCCTAATTTGATCTGTTGGATCAATGAGTTCTCGATCATAAATGAACTATTCTAACAATTTGTTTTGCAAGTTTTTATAAAGTTTCACAAACATTTTATACACAAATCACAAAAACGAACCGTACTTTCGGATGATGAACTGCGAACATTAAGAAAATTTTAATCCAATTATTTTAGTAAACTATATTTGATTAATTGGAAAATAATCTCTTTAGTTAATAGAATAAAAAATGCTTCACCTAATTAAATAACAAAATAGGTTATTAAATACAAAAGTGCTATCTCACTAATTTTTTTTCAATTTATCTTTCGTTTATTTAATAGCACAATACATTACACTTTAAAGAGGATATATTCTAACTTTATAAGTGACATATCAAAAAAATTTTTTTTTGCAAAAACTAATTTAGATATTCAATCGATGAATCTGCCTGCCAAGATTCAAAGTAAACGATGCTAAGTATTGAATAAAATAGTAATTAATTTTTTTACTTTATTTTCATCATGTAGTGGAGCTTATTAGTGAAATCACTGAAATGTAATACCTAAAACTTCTAAAAGTGGAATAATTGATGTTACAATTTAAAACTCTGCAATGGAGTTTTATGGTTTTTTCTCTTTTAATACCAAGGCTGACTCAGCATCCACGTAAGCAAAACAAAACAAATTCACATTACCGTGTCTTCTTATGATCGGAGCAACTCCAATTCGTTGTCGGCGACTTAGATTGAAAGCAATGGTTTGTGAATCGGAGAAAACAAAGCACACATGTCTCTGACTCCAATTCTCCGGCGCCGATCCAATTTTCGTCAAAGGCACTTGTTACCATTCTCGTTTCGATACCTCCGTCACCGATGGCTCCTTCTCTTGGATTTGCAGTGGTAAAAAAAAACCCCTAAATTCAAAATGTCACTGAGCCTTCAGGGTTTTTCGGATTTGAATTTTTTTTGGCTGTAATCGGAATTGAAGCGACGGAGGAGGAGGTGGTGGAGCGAGCTGCACAATGGGACCAGCCGGTATGGGAGTATTTGGAGCTCGCTGAGCAGTACTTAGGGTTTCAACAGCCTAACTCGGTCTATGGTTTCTCCGATGCTCTTGAGGGATGTAAACGGGTCAGTTAATGAAAATGTTACTTCTTTTGATGACATTCATGTTTATAAAGCAGCAATTACTCTCTGAAGTTGAGATTTTTGGATATGTTGTCTCTTTGATTGTTTTTGGTTAAAGCTCTCTTGGACATTTGAGAAGGAAGGGACTAAACTTGAATGGAGGTGGAAATGTAGACCATTACATGATAGCAAGAAGATCACAGTTGAGATTTTGGATTTTCTTATGGAGGCTAATATAAGACTAAGTGTATGTTTCTTATACGAATTTTGTAGTGATTTCTTGTGATGTTTGAGAATGAGATGGCTTAGGGTTTATCATATTCTGTTTTTTCCAGTGAATGTGATGAAGTAGATCTTAGTTCTTTGATCTATGTTTATCAGGATTGGTAACGATATTCGTGTTTGGAAGAAATGTTAAAACCTCTTAATAGTTAGTGTTTACTGAAATGTCTTTGATAATACTCTATAGGAAGAAGTTGTGAACAAGACGAGATCTTTTGAGAAGATGAAAAGTGAAGCTGAGAAATGTCTAGCCCAAGGTGAAAAACTCTGCAACGAGAAAACAGAGTTTGAGAATGTGACTTATGCTAAGGCATGTATTATCCTTTCTTGCTTAAACTAGAATCATTGGCTTTTGTAGTTTCTGAAATAGTCTTTTTCATGTTTAGCATTGATCTTCTTTTTGTTTTGGGTCAATGTAGTTCCTTTCTGTGTTAAATGCAAAGAAGGCAAAACTCAGAGCACTAAGGATAAAGAAGATTCAGTGAGAGCAGTTGAAGAGGAAGAGTCAACAGACAAAATTGAAAGCTTTGACAGTGGAAGAAGTGATAATGAGCAGAGTGAGGAAGAAGTCTCAAAGAAGGCAACGGGCAACAAAGCCCGTGGTCGGAAGAGAGCTGCACGCAGCTAAATGATTCTCCTGCCTTGTGATTTAGGTCAGAGATTACATTCCAAGTTTTTGTCAAGCTCATAGGTAGGAAAAGAGAAACATCTTTTGGTTGAAAATATTGGTAGAATGTGTATTGCTTGTGAATGTAAACGCAATACAGTTCGAGAATGCATGATTTATATAAAGCTTCAAGCCCCAACTTTCAAGTATGTAAAAATATTTCATGACTGATATTGCTAATAAATATATGTTAAAAAATGCATGAAATAAACTAAAATATGATTTTCTAGAGATTTTGTTTAAGATTGCTGGCTAAAAAACAGAGACAATCACATGAACCATATTACAAAATGATGAGAACATTACAACTTATAACACCAACAGTGTTTATTTAAAACCACATAGATAGAATCTTACAAAGGTTGACCAAAGAAACAAAATACAAATAACAAACACTGACGAACTAGTTACCGGAGTACAAACTTGACGAATCGGTGAAAGATGAGCTTAACGAGCTATAAACCACTCTTGTTTGTATGAAATGAAGATATATCCGATCACTAATCCACAAAGACACCAGGTCCAGATGCTATCGCAGCTGCTATCCAATTCACCACAACATGGATATCTTTACAAAATTTCTCGAGGCCGTAGAGTCCGGGATTATCCATGAATGAAAAACATTGTTGAGTGCTAAAGCGTGTGCTTTGTTGTAGGAAAAGTGGGCGGATGTTCTATTTCCACACAAACTACAGTTTATACGATCAGATACACACATATTTAAAATTTCGTTTTATATTCATCCAAAACAAAAAAATTATTGTTTAATACACACAATTTTAATATTCAAAATCTCAATACACATATATATTGGTTTCAGTCGGTTTTACTCGGTTTACTATTTATCAAACTATTTTTAACTATTTAATACAAAAATAATTGTATAAATCCAAAATATACAATTTATAAATAAGGACAAAGTGCAGAGTGGAGGTTTTTTTTGGATTACATATTTGGATTCGTCTGGATTCGATGAGGTTTGTGAGATTTTATAAGTGGAGATGTTACTGTCATTGATAAAACTACTGGAAAGATTACTAAGCGGATTTATCGAAGTTGAATTTTGATTGTAGAGTTCTTCAAATTAAAAAATTTTCAATTTGGAGATTTTTTGTTGGTGATAGATTTTATTTTGGTTTAGTTAAAATCGGTTTAAACTCGGGATTACCGACCAAAAAAATCAGTCGAAAATCCATCAAAATTTTTAATAGATTTTTTACGATATAGAACCAAGGAATTTGGCTGTCTGATTTCTACTGCATCTTATAGTGTATACAAATGTTATTGAAATTGACTTCTGGGTAATTTTGGTTTTTGTATTATACAATCTTGAGAAGTTTTAGGTTTTGATATAGAATGTGTATCAGAATCAGTCATTCGTATGGTATTCCATCAATAGCAAGTAAACCTGATATGATCATGCTTTCAAAATTGAATCAAACAGCAATGCTCACGCTAATTAAAATGTTCCCCTGGCTACTTCCTTCAGCCATATTTTGGCGTACCTATTTGATCTTGACATTTTAACCCCAAATTATCAAATTTAAAACAAATGGATGCATGCATACCACTATCGGAGGTATTACCAGCTTATGAAATAGTCTACTAATACTTTTTTACAATATATATATATATATATATATATATATATATATATATATTTAACAAAAGGAAAAAAAATTAAGTTTTAAAATCATAAAAGTGTATTTTACAAAATCTCATGACTAGACTATTTTAAAATATTTAGTACATGTAGATTTTATTAACAACGAATAAACATCCCAAATCAATCTAAATCTTTAGTTTTTGTTCCCAACAAGTTATTAGTTTCTTTTTGTGTAAAAATTTGTTTTATTATTTTTTATCTTTTTAAAATCATAGATGTACTCTTCTTTCCATTCCCCTTCCCTCGAGCCTTTGCATATTACTCAGCCCATTCAAACAATCAGGAACCAGTAATGTTTATCTCAAGTAGCTTACCCGAAATTGCTCTGTCAATGAACTCTATAGTTTTAGAAGCGTCTGTTGGGTCTAAATTATTATAAGCATTGGGCTTATAAATATTTGAGAATGTGAATAAGAAATAACTTATGAAATGGATTGGATTTTGGGCTAAGTGTCAAAATAGATCCATTTAAGTGTAAGTGAGTAAGTGGGATTTATTAAATGTCCCACATAGTTTAAGCCGAACTTTTTCGTTCTAGTATAAATGACTAGAAGGTGATACAAATGTTCAAATTGGCTAAGACTTATGGTGCATGTGAGAGAGGATGAATCGGACCACACGCGCGCACCACCACCACCGCCGCCAGGCCAGGCGCAGGCGTGGGCGTGGGCGTGGGCGTGGGCGTGGGCGTGGGCGTGGGCGTGGGCGTGGGCGTGGGCGTGGGCTTGGGCTTGGGCTTGGGCTTGGGCTTGGGCTTGGGCTTGGGCTTGGGCTCGGGGCTCGGGGCTCGGGGCTCGGGGCTCGGGGCTCGGGGCTCGGGGCTCGGGGCTCGGGGCTTTGGGGCTGTCTCGTGGTCGAGTGGCCCATTTCTTTTTGGATAATTTTTTATTTTAAATTATCTAAAAATATCCTCTTAATTTTTTCGGTTAATACGAGATTTGATTATTTATAACAAAAAATCAAAACCGATCGCATCATGTTAATGACGAAAATCGTAACTCTCTACGTGTTAATGACATGCAATCATAACGCAAAATCTTACCATCAATTGCATGCGTTTGAACTCACTCCGAGCTCGCCTATATAAGGGACTCGTCTCATTTGAAGAATTCACTCATTCGAAAAACAACTCTCTCTAAGATCCTTCACTCTCTCGCTAAGCGTTTCTCCATTCTTTCGGAAAACGGTACGTTTAGAGTATATCGTAGTTGTCTACGTTCGTAGATTCCACACCGAGTGTAGCGTTGTGGTCTCATATCGGTTGTATCCTGGGACTCCAAAAGCTCTGTGGATCCGTCTCACTAACGGGAGCTTTATTGAGTTAAGGACAGAGATCATATCTCGCCTCCGATTCTAATCGGTTTTATACGGGTCTTTTTCTAAATCGTTTTACTATTAAAATCGTTCTTACTTATTTTCTTTATACGATTTCTCTTCGCATTTCTTAACTCCGATTTTTAGGTCCATCAGCGTCCACCAAATCCACCGACCAATTGTGGTGTCCCGAATATCTCAAAAATATCAACGACGACAAAAATTATAATGCACCCAAAGCACCCACAATGATCTCATCAAAGTGAATAGTAATACATTGTGAAATTTAAAAGATGTACATCTTACATGTATTTCATTATTCGTTCTTTCACGGTACCATTTCTTTTTGTTTTAATAAATCACGATTCCGTCTTCATTAGTAAGTCAATTAACTTTTCTCAATTAGATATGACTATATGAGTCTATCTATTCTTCCTAAACTTTTTAAAAGTAAATTAAGTTTTCACATAGTATCATATCTTAAATCGAAATGAATATTTGCTAAAATATTAAACGATTTCAAGATGAATATTAAAGCAAAACAATTATTTTAACTTTAAGAGATACATACATAACATTTCACTCATTATCAATTGATTTAAAATATTAATCAATAAACTTTAAATTTCTATTTACAATTTCGAAATTGAATAAATGATTCTTAATAAAAGAACAGCAAAGCAAGATAGCTTGAATCAATAAGAAAGAAAAAAAGAGAGAGATTTATTAACAATAGCCAATATATGCATCGTCAATGAAATTATGTGCATATATATGTGATGGTCGTGGCCCGTGGGACGTGGCTAAATCAAGGTCATGGTCGTAGCATCATGGCGGTGGCCAGCGAAATGGCGTTCTTGGAAAGGGCATGGCGGACCGTGGCCGCCGGGGATGTTTGTGCAGCTAGAAGGATCTGAAGGAGTGACTTCACCTCTTTGTAGAAACTGAAAATTGCCAAGACGCTCTTTTGGTAAAAGCCTAGACGCATCGTTTGCTGGAACGTGTAAAACCATTAGTAGAAGAAAATTTAGTGAGAGTATCAATGCACGAGATTTTTTCATATTACTTATGTAGAAGTAACAATGGAATAGATAAATGAATGAATGAAATGGAAAAGAATAAATTATTTTTACAACCGAGAAATAGTAATGGGGTATTTGTTTGGTCTTTTCAAATTGGTGAGGAGTTTTGTGCTCGGGATTTTTGTATTTATAGAAGGAAAGATTTCGAAAATAGTAATGGGGTTTTTGTTTGGTCTTTTCTAATTTGTTGAATTTTGTTGACTATTTATCTTGTAGATAGATCTTGACTGTTGTGTCGTTGTATGTAGTGTTGTAGAAAAAAAAGAGTTAGGCCAGGTCAATTTGTTAGACCGTAAGAAATGGAGCGGACATCGGTCAACTTTGTTTACAAGAAAACTCTATTTAAATATTATACAAACCGGTATATATTAGATGAAATTTTTGAATGTGTTTTAAAATGAATTAGTTATTTTGGTCAATGTCTAATCGTTGCTTCAAACTTGTTCAATTCTTATTTTTTACGTAAAGATGGCTTGATGGGAAGTTGCTGGGAAGTATAGTTTTGTAATAGCTACCGAACTCGTTGATCTTTTTCTTATCTCAACCTAAATATGTTTAGAGAAGAAGTGTCAAAAACATGTGACACAAAAAAGAACCCAAATGTTTGGTAAACAAGGTATTTTTTTTTGGCATCTAGGAGAATTCCAAAATGATATTTCTTTGTCAGTCAAAGTTAAAATCAGTAACTGTTTCAGATTATATAAGAGATCAAATGTATTGCCTTATATTTATCATCATTTTTAAAAAATTCACTACCATATTGCGATGAGTTAATCTATTATCATATATTCCAATAAATTTGTTATGTAAAACACTTCGCCAGTATACAAATTAAAATAGTAATAATCTTACCATATGATATGAAATAAATAACACGTACATTACATAGTATAGGTTTTCAACTACCTAATTATACACCAAATTTTCTTTTTGTGAAAATAAGAGAATCGAAAATCATACATATCGTGTTGCATAGGACTAGAATTGTTATAACCTGTTTGAACCGAGATTTGGAGGATCGGTTACTCGGCCGAATAGTAAAAGTGAACTGATTCGCAATCTTTTAAAATGAGCTCGGTTAGTGGTTCGGTTTGATAAACCAAATAATTGACTGGTTTTTCTTTTAATTTTTCTAACCAATTTAAATTGAATTTCACAAAGTTATACCAAAAATTCTTGTAAAATTTTTTATCCAAACCAAACCAAATAAAATTTTGTAGAGATTTTAGCAATATAACTGAACCAAAATAACCAATAATTGAACTAATCCAAACCAAATATTTGTTCGATTAAATTCGGTAACCTTAATCCTTAACCGAAATATTCAAAAACCAAAATATCTAAATCAAACTGAACCGAATGATTTGAAGTCGTTGTTGCCCAAGTACCATTATAACTAAAATATATAAAAAAATTAAGAACGATAAGGAATAGAATCCTATAATTACAAGCTGAAAAAGGAAATAATATTTGGAGACCGTCTGATTCGAATATGAAAAAAGCATCAAGTCAACAGAACTTAAAGCGGCGGTCTCATCATACTCTCAGCCCAATACCCTGACTTTCTCTCCCCCATATATATAAACCCTTTCTCTAAAAAATTTCATTAAATGCAAAACTTATCTCCTGCATTGGTGACTAAGCAGTTTCGCTTGCAGAGAGAAATCACAGTCGTCAAAAGTTTTGTTCTTAATGATCTCTTTCCTATGTGATTCTCTGTGCAAGCGAAAGAGCTTCCTCCCCAATCTTTTCTCTCCGATGTTTAAATTCAAATCTATGTTTTTTGTTTTTTATACCGTATTATGGATTATTTATATTTGAGATCTTTGTTACTCTATTTGTTTGATAGATCTGATGTTTTGTTGAGTTTATGATTTGCTCATATGTTTATAGACTAAACCATGCTCATGGAAATATCGCTTTAGGTTAATGATAATGTGTTTTACGGTTGTAATAACAGATTTATGAAATTTTGACTGGTTTTGAATCTGGATAATATTTTGAATTGTGAGATTTTATACTTAAATCTTGGTTTACGAATTTGAACTTAAATTCGCTAGATTAGTTTACTGGTTTGGTTGATAAATTGAAAATTAATTATACGAGGAATTGCTGTTTGTTTATGTTAAAATGGAATTAAATTCAATATAGCTATGTTAATTCCAAATAAGCGAAAAAAAGAAGAAGAATAATCTGTGGGTAAACACAAGACTTGAGAAATCGGTATGTTGACTAAAGGCCCAAAGCCCATTGGCCAACAATCGTTTAGCCCGTAGTTCTAATATTAGTTATGTAAAGATAATGACGCCTGAATCTTGATTAAAATCATAGAATTATTTAACTTTTTCTGTTAATTTCATTTAAAATACTAAAATTAAACCGAAATTAGAAGTTCTAATATGAGAAGAGTAATCTCAACAAAGATTGTATGGTTCTTACTTTATAGTTAACTAAAAATAATAAACTAACATGGAGAACTAATAAAAGAAAAAAACAATTTTGAAATTAAAAGAAAAGAATTGCTGCGTATAACTTTGAATGTTATTGTTCCGATTAATCCTATCTCTCAGCAACTACACTACACGAATGCTAATAATTTCTTGGAAATATAATGAATTTCTAGATTAATGAAGACATTTTTTTAAAGCATGAATATCACTAAAAGCATACCTTTTTTGCTTTGGGTTAAATTTTCGAATAATTTTGGACCTAATCTGTTATTTTTGTTCAAAATGGTTCCAGAATATTTTTATAACACTAGAAACGTTATATCTCCTAAAGCCATGTTTTATAACCTTTAATTATTGGGTTATAGTATTATTATTAGTTTTTGTAAAAAAGGTGGTATTATAACTCAACTATTTTATATCTGGCCGATTCGTTTTGTCTCTTTTGGTTACTGAACCAGATTGATACTTCTATTCGGTTCCACTTTGACCAATATTTGGTGGTACGACCTTTCTAGTTTTTTATAGTTCCGTTTGACGTCTTTAGGTTTCAACCAAACCTACAAAGAAAGGAACAATATTCTAATTTTATGAATATTAAAAAAAAAAACTTGGCGTGAACTGCGACAGCCATTAGCCAATCACAAGTTTTACTTTTAACATTAAAAGCCAAAATATATGTGGAAAATGATGAAAATAAATCCTTCTCAATTAACAGAAAAAAAAAGACCTTTTCAATTTATGAACGAGACTTTTTTCACAATTTTGTAAGAAATTAAACAATAAAGAGTAAAAATAATGGATATTCAGAAATTAGTGATGATGTAAAACACGTAGGGAAGGGGCTAATGCAAAAAACAATAACGGATGGAACTACTGCGAGTAAACTCTGCAACTTCGATCAAAGAAGCTATAAGTAAATCGAGGCCCTTTATTCACAAATGGTAAACAAAAGAGAAAATAAAAGAGGCCACTAGACTTTTAGACCTTCACTTTCAGCCGTTGGATGTGTCCTTTCGATGATGAGAGATATCTTCTTCTAATTTTGGTAGAATCTTTTGTCTAATTCCACTCTCTCTGTCCTAAAATTTCCTCTCTTTTTCACTTCATTCATCTGGCAACAGATCATTTCAGGTTAATATCAATTTTAGATAATGAAAGTAAATGATAGTGAACCGAAAAATATTGGAAATAAACGGGGAACTTTTTCTTTGCTAAACTTTTTTAAATTGGTGGTGTGACGTTTCTCTTCTTTTAATTGGATACTACCATGCAATATTAAAATTTACTATTGACAGGTTATGAAGTCTAAGTTTTATTTTCTTTTTCAGAAGATTAATGACAATTACTAGAATAGTAATTTATTTATTTGGATTATTACAGGCGTTTTTTTAATTTTTGGTTAAGAATCCCATATTTTTTTATTTTTTTCAGGAGACTCGTAATAAATTAATTTTTTGTTTAATAGTAAAATAGTAAATTTATTGTATTTTTATTATCATCTAATTTATTCCCTTTTAATGGTTGTTAGCTTTACAAAATTTTAGCAAAAGTATCAATGTATAGTGATTTTTTAAAATTAATTTTATTAGTTGGCTCATAGAAAATCCGTAAAAGAACTTCTACGTCAACATTTTCATCCTTTAGAACCTACTATTATCATTAATATTTAGATCCTAATGTGTTATCTAAATAGAAATGCAGTGTACAATTCTAACTAACCGTCTACCAAAAAAAATTAAAGAGATAGTATAAAGATCACAACTAAGTATATGTCAAACAGCTTTAACAAGAAGTATATGTCAAAGAGCCCAAATCCGTCCCACTATGTGGCATGTGTCATGCAAACAGGTTCCTCATGTGAATTACTTTGATATAAGATTGAGTTGAGGGACATTTTGTGAAGCAGAAGAACTATATTATATTTGCGTGGTAGTAAGTTCATAAATTTAAGAATCTTGACAAAACAATGTATAAAAAAAAAAAAAATGAATAGTAATTATATTTGAAGTCGGAGACCTTAAGAAATCCATTGGTTAAATCCGCAATACTTGAGTCTAATCATTCTGTATGAATATGATACATTAATTTATTCACTAGATACTCTTCCAGGAGGGAATAACTAATCAAGGCCCTTTTCCTAGGAGGTCAGATTTACGATTTTTTTCCAATTTATTCTGTCAAATATTTATTTTGTCTTAAGTAGGATATATGTCGAAGATAGAATAAGATTTTACAAGAATATTAACCTCAACTGATTTTTTTTTTCAATCGGTGAAATGTATAACAACATGTAACAAAAGTTAGATTTCAACGAGAGGAGGGGAAAAAAAAGAGAGCGAGATTGTTTGATAAATTTCTCGTGTTTATATTGGGTGGATATATATGAAGCAGTCGGATGTGTATTAAATGAGACTTTCCTCGTTAGTGAATGTTGCGCTTTGTAATTGTACGGTTCCTCCAAAATATTTGCATTGTGGCCTTTGAACAATCCCACAAGTAAATTCATTTTATCTAAAGAGTTCAAACTTAGAATTCTTACATTCGATTTCACAATATTAATCGAGATGTAAACCATAAACCGTATATTAAATCTATTTTTTTTAGAGAATCTAACCATATAGAATCTAAAATCTTAGAAAACTAATATATTTACAAGATTGGGTTGACTCAGGTTAGATATTCCATGGGAATCGAGATTATTAGACGTAGGTCTTGAAATCAATGGGAATCGTTTTCCCAATTCCCCCTCTCATGTTCCCCTCAAATTCATTTAGATCCTTCATTTTTATTTACTTCACAGATTTCTCTATTATGAAAATAACCAAAAAAAAAGAAGAAAAAATTTGGGTAAATTCAGACATTTATTTTTTCTCCAATAGAATGTTCCAGATTTATTAATTAAACGACTGAGAAAAGATAATTAAACATCAATAAGTACCATAACTAACGATGAAATCAATGTCAAGTAAGGGGTCACAATTTGAGCAAACACCACACATGTTGAAAGGAATTGATCCAGAACTCATGGTGATATATTAACTATAAATACAACAAAAGAAAGGGACAATATATGCATCTATATAGTATTATATAAAATTTTGGAGAAAAGGCAAAATCTAAAGACCTACGTCTAATAATAATGTATGTGCGTCGTTGTCTTTTATTCGCTAACAAACAAATGTCAAGATATGGCTCACGAGGAAAGCTTTAGTGAAATTTAATATATATATATTTGATAAAATCTAAAATAAATTAATAAATAAAAATGGGAGAAAGGAACAGCCACTTTTCTATTTTCGGTATAAAGCTTTTCATATAAGATGTCCTTTTGCTCGCCGAGGTTTTCCTTATTTAGACACTCCCATCTCTTACATATTCACTCATCACTCCTTCGTCTCTACCTTTTTTTTTAAATAATAACATATACTTACTACTTTTATAGAAAATTATGACTAAAAACAGTGTTTTTCATTATATCTACTGCTGTGAAATGTCATATTGTTTGGTCTTTTAATTTGTTGCAAATAGTACAAAAGTTTGATAATCTGTGATTTCATCATGTCTTGATTGAAATATATATAAAAAAAGATAACGTAATTAGCCATTGCGGAATTTATAAAAATTGATAGTGCTTGGTTAAGATAGCATGATTACAATAAAATTGAATAGTGCTTCGTAAAGTTAAATACTACACTCATTTCTACTTCTTTTCCCCCATCCCTTATTTTCTCCCTTTTAAAAAAAAATGATGTTTTATGTTGAGATTTTTTTGATAGTGGTTTTCTTTTTCATTTGTTACAAAATTGTTTGAGAATTGTCTAGGGAGTCTTCTCTATCTGTTGATGCGAACAATTTGCTTCTTACTCTATCTTTTAGGTCTTGTTAAACTGTAGTTGTATGTGAATGTGTTTTATGGATAACACTAATAGAGTATTTGAATAGCATAAAAATCACTGAATGATATCTGAAGACAAAATTGGTCGTTGATTTTCACGAAAGTTAAAGGAGTGATGTCATTTAATGATCGTAACGTCTAAATTAGATGTACTTAATTAAATTTGTGTCATCTCCAAAAATCAAATCACGGAGAAGCTCGCTTAATACATATTTCCTCCCAACATAAATAAGTCATCTTCTTTTAATTTTCATTTTATTAATTAAATCTAAGATGGGGCTTTGATAATGCGTCCAAGAATCAGTCTCTTTCACAGTCTTAACACCAAAGAGCCCCAACCCTATCATCATACACACCCCTCTCTCTCTCTCTCTATGAGACAGATAGACATAGATCTTAAGATTTTTTCCCAGGGGAAAAAAGTGAGTTCATCTTTTCAGATCTTACAAACACTTTGCTTTAATAAACTGATGTGCCACAAATCATTATTAGTACTATCTTATTAACTCCAAAATCTGTGATCTACCATAGCCAAAAAGAAAGCTCAAATATGGAGAGATCAAACAACATAGAGTTGAGGAACAGTTTCTATGGTCGTGCAAGAACTTCACCATGGAGCTATGGAGATTATGATAGTTACCAACAGGATCATGAGTATCTTCTAGGGTTTTCATGGCCACCAAGATCTTACACTTGCAGCTTCTGCAAAAGGGAATTCAGATCGGCTCAAGCACTTGGTGGCCACATGAATGTTCACAGAAGAGACAGAGCCAGACTCAGATTACAACAGTCTTCATCATCATCTTCAACACCTTCTCCTCCTTACCCTAACCCTAATTACTCTTACTCTTCCATGGCTACCTCTCCTCCTCCTCCTCATCCTCCTCTAACCCTATTTCCCACCCTTTCTCCTCCATCTTCACCAGGATATAGACAAGGTTTGGCCCGTTCCCTGATCCCCAAGTCAAAACATTCACTAGAAAACGCTTGTGAGACCGCAAATTCATCTCTTTTAGTGGAGGCTGGAGAGGCTAACAGATTGAGCAAGAAAGATGATTGCAAGTTCTTGAGGAATGATGAAATCATCAGATTGGAGCTTGAGGTTGGTTTGATCAACGAATCAGCGCAAGATCTGGATCTAGAACTCCGTTTGGGTTTCGCTTAGATGACAAAGCTGTAGAATATTATCCATAAAGGATTCGAAGGTCACAATTCTAGAAGATATCCTGCTTCTCTAAGGTTAATTAGTTTCATCTATATGAATTTGTCTAAGCTTGCTAATTAGTAGAGCGTCATAGTTAATTATATGACTATAGTATAAGCTATAATTAAGCTTGCGTTAGATGTTATTTAATATGTATGTGCTTAATTACTACTGTTTTACAATGAAAATGGATACAATTTTGTTTCCTATTTGATCGTTTCCTATTTGATCGTTTCCTCGTATCAAAATTCCTACATATTTTAGTCCTTCCGTTTCATGTAAACTGACGTGTTAGGCATAATTCTTTTGTTTTATGAAGATTGATGTTTTATTTTTTATTTTCAAATTTAATGTATATATTTCTTAGTGAAGCCCTATATATATGACTATAACTGCACAATTTTCAAAATAAAAAAAATAATTACAAAGATATATTATATAGTAATTTGAATGTCTTGCTAATATATATGTGTGAAAAACTCCAAAACATCAAACTTTATAAAAGAGATGATTGTTGTTTTAGCCGAAGCTTAACTGGTTGAAATTTTGAGGGAACATTGTATGATATATATATATATATATATATATATATATATATATATTTATCTTGCTTATTAAAATTCCGGTCTACTTGTTCAATTCATATCTTTAATAGCTAATACGGTAGTGGAACTTGTAGGTGTCGAACCTAGTTGAAATTAGATTAACTAGCTACTTCAAACTGAATTCTTACACAAAGGAATATAATTTGAATTTTTTTTATCAAAAATATATATAAGATATATATATATATATAGAAAAAATGAATACATATCAATGAGTTCTACCTTGGAACGATTGGTTATTTTCAAAACTTTAAACTCGAACTTCATAGTGCTTTGATGATCATAACCTCAAGCAAATTGGATATTCTCCTAAACTCCTAATATCCGTCTATCTAAGACATCTAACATACATCTTAGGTAACTTATCTACCATACCCCGGCCACACGGGCTAGAGAGATTCAAAATAGATGGTTTCGTGGAACATACTAAAACTAATTTTCATTTGGTTTATAGAGCTCGTGTACTTAGGGTTCCAATCTTCATTTTTCTATATATATATATATATATATATATAGACACTTTAAGTTATAGAATATCATTTATTGAAAAACAATATTATTTGATGGACTATGAATCTTCACATGTGCCATTAATGGATCATGAGCTTTTGCAAGTGCAACTATGAATGTATTAGCTTTCGCATTTACATGTATATGAATGTTCACACTAAGAAACTATAACGTTTAAGCATTTTCAACTCAATTTTTAAACTCGAAACACACAGAAATAGTCGTTTTGTCTGCGTTTCGTGTTTGCATTTATATTTGAAAATGATTTTAAATAAAAGCAATAAAAGAATGTACTTAGTTCATTTTCTTAAAAAACATGTGATTTTATCAAACATAAATTTAAACGTAAAAATTATATACAATCAATCAAGGTTTTTAAGAAAAGAGGATTCCAGTTTCTTCATTTTCCGAATGACGTTGAGCAAAGTTTTCTCGACACTCAGCATTGTTGGTTAAGTTTTGACTTTTGTAAGGTAATTTATTAATTGCTTTCAAATTTGCATGGTTTGAAACTTTGAATATAAACTGTGTTTGCGTGTCTTGACTAATTGTACACAATATAATATTTTTGACTGATATCATTGCACTGAGGGTAACAAATCATTACTGAAAAACAAGTCCCAAAGCATATTTCAGTTTCATGAGTGCAAAACTGTAAACATGTCATATTTACTCGACCGCCATATATTTCCTTAATCTTTTCTTTTCTTTTTAGTTTGAAAAGGTCAACACGTACGGATTAAGTCATACAAAGCTATAGAAACATATTAAAATCTCTTGAATGATATAACATAGAATGATTATAGATATACACAGATACGCAACACATGTGTACGTGACCATAGTTGAATTTGGACGAGAGGGTATATATGCTGGAAGTTTGGTATTCCCCAAAACCTGAGGTTTTGCATGTTCCCGACAATGTCTGGGTTTTGAATGGCATGATGAGCTTTCCTTTTATAGTAAGATATGTTTTCGTCAGTTCTAAGCGTTACACATAACTAAACAGTACAAATCCCTCCACCAAATTATTACTTTCCTTGAAAAGCTTACCCAAAAGCTTTTAAGTCCTTCCTCAACACTTTTTCACATACTCAAACAGCCCACTTCAAATGTATATGCACTGTTATTATTTATTCTTAATTTCTTCATCTCATTTGGAGTCATCTCTTTGTTTCTTCTAGCTAGTTGCTTTTACAATTTTTTGTATTGGGTATGCTACGTGTTTTATAAGGAAAACCAACGTTTATAGAACAACGAAAACTCAAACGAGTTAATTATTAGAAAAAAAATCATTGTAAAGAGAAGCAGATCGACTTGAAATTGATTCTACGATAAAAATTTGCCTTACCTTTTGGAGATGTAAAAATCATCATCACCAATTCTCTTGTCTTTAAAATTTTTTTTCTTGCATTTATTTTTTTGGAGATGTTTCTATAGTATTTTACATATAATAATAACTAGTGATGATGCATCTTAGTACACAGATTTCAAGTTTTACTGGCCACTGCATTTAAAGTAGCAAATCATTAGCCCGACCGAAATCCAAATTTTCTTAGTTTTATAATTAAAAACAACACTTTAGCAGTTTCAACAGCTATAAAGATGACATTATAAACTTCGATTGTAAGAGACGTCGGTACGAAAAGCATATTAGGATTCTGAGAGAAAAAAAAAACAACATATGAATGATATTAATAAATGTTCTAGCTAGGTGACTAAAAAACAATGTGCACTGAAGATGAGTAGCAGCTGAATACCACTGTATAGATAGGAATAGAACATTCGCATATTTCTTTTATTTCTATTTGTATCAGATTTTGGGTTATATAAAAATGTTTTAGAATTTGTAATTATCCATTCACACTACTAATGAAAAAGCTTAGAAAAAGGATATTCGCCTCAATTTATCTTTCTTGATTTTACGTGTTAAGAGAGTTTTACAATAACATTCAAATGCAAGTAAAAGAATTTTTCTTTTTCTTTTTCTAAAGCTATCCTTAGGACTACACTTCTCGTATTTTCATTTAGCCTTTTTATAACCACATTAGCCACAACATACTAATATATCTATTATCCATCTCTACGGACTCGACTGTTTCTAATAAAGCTATATGGTCCGTACATAATGTCAAGTGATGTCAAGATCTCTTCACATAATGTATGCATGTGTGCATGACAGTATTAAAGTCATGAATTAAAATCAAAATTTTATACCATAGTGTGACATTGTACATTCAAGTAAATATATAAATGAGCAGATGCAAAAGAAGAACCCAAAAGGGGCACTTAGGGCTGCAACGTGAGGCTCAGACATCACATTGAATGACTTTGTTGACGTCATAAGAAAATGAAAACCCATCGAAAATTGTAAAGACAAATAGGCAAAGGAGAAGCTCATCTTTGTTGTTATTTTTGTGAAAGTGGAGAGAGACATGGGCACATAATGGTGGTATTTATAATACCATGAAGTGGTACTAATAATAAAAGTGATACTTTCATAGGAAGTACTATTAAGTAACAAATTAGGCAAATATCACATTCTAATTGGTCACCAAACACTCTCTGTTAATTATGTGAATAATCATATATATGTTAATTGCTTTAATTCCAGGTACAAGAATTACTCATATTATTTAGGTCTATATATCATTGCTAAATATTGACGAAAACAAAATATATCATTGCTAAATATGTTATACAAATTTTTATAATAGAATTTACATTTCAGTAAACTTAAAATTTGACAAAAGAGGATCTACAACTGGTCACGCACAATTTGAGTCCTCTGTTTTTAGGTGACGAATAGCCTAGGCAGCTACATCTTCCACTTCCAGTCAACAATTTTGATTTTGGGTTCAGGTATATTGACATTTTTTAGATATATTGATTTTGGGATCTCAGGTTTATTGACTTTTTTTTCTAAAAATATTTCCTCTTCATCCCTTTCCATTTTTTTTTCATTTTCACTATCACTTTCTTTCCGCAAAGCAAAAAAAAAAGTAACAATTATGTTATAAAAACAAAAAAAAACTACCCAATTTGGAACTCTTAAATATTTCAATGGTGATTTGGAGTTATTGATGCTCGTTAATTTTTTAAATTATTTTCTGAAATCAGATTACGCGGACTACTGTTTTTAGTCTAATGGTTTTACTTATACTTACACACATTATCATTCAGAAAACAGAATTTGAATCTTCGAAGATGGGGTGATAAAAGAAAAAAGGGTTGGGTAGGAAAAAAACCATAAAGGTATATCAGTGTATCACATTCTCATTGTACAGTTGTTTTCTCTCTAGCAATCATTAAATTAGATTGGGCTTTGAATTAGGCCTTTAAAGCCCAGAAATACTCTTAAAGCATGAGCCACTTCATGAACAATTCAAATCTTTTTCTTGACATTAGGAACAATTCATTAAATTTTTGAACTTTCACTTTTATGTTATAACGAAGAGAAACCAAGTCACATACCCAATTATTCCTATCGAGACTTATTTAAGTTGCAAGCAAATGGAATACAACATTGAATGTATAAGTGTGAAAATTGACGAAAATAGGCACATAGTCAGTGACATTTAGAAGCATTCATGAGTCTGTTATTTCCTATTGTTCTGATTGCATGTGACTTCTTTAATTTAGAAGATTAGCAATATCCAAAAATTTGTGCAATATATACTCCACACAATCTACTCTTTCAATTTATTATTAATTTATATCACCCACAAGTCCAAATAAGCACGTATAAATATTGACAAGCAAATAACGTTATTGCTATGATTGATAAATTTTCCGTATGTTTTTATGAAGCTTAAATTTATACACCTCCCTTGACCCCCCCCCCCCCCCGCCCCCCCAAATATATATATACCTGCCAATTAAAATATTTGTGCGTGCGCGTTTTTTCAGAAGACTATGCATGTAAATTCTGTAATAGGGGTGAAACCCTTTAACAAAAAAGTAATGGGTGAGAGAAAAGAATAATGTAACTAGTTTATGCTTTGCAGCTTTTTAAAGTCCACGATGAGCTGTGGTCCAAAAGTTCAGTTTCGACTTAATAAATTCACTAGTGAATATTCCCAAGTCAGTAGGATTCTGCCATGTTCTAGAAATCCTATGAAAATATTAATGCTCCTGAGCTTATAGAAAAAATTTAATGACCCAATACTTGTTTATCGAAATACATAATGGTATTTTGATTTGCATAATCAGGTCATAACTGCCTCTTAATTTATGAGATACTACATTTTTATATTTAAATTGTCTAACCTACCTCAAGCACAATCACAACTCCTTAGTAAATGCTTCTTTTAATATTTTTGGTTTTATTCTTTTATAGTTCTTACATATTCACATTCAAAATATAATTTCATATAAGGATTAACTTAAAGTTCAATTTTACACTAGTTAGCCTTCCAATTTCGTTAAACAACTTTACTAGGCAATTTTCACACTCGATCCAAACGTATAACTTTTTTTTAGCAATATTCAAAGATATGCAACTTTATATTTAATGTGTGCATATGTGATATATCACATTTTCTTTACTAGAATGTGTCTATATGTATGATCACATTTTCTTAAAGACAAATTAAATAAAATAGAGAGCCACACGAGGCCTTATAAATAACACCTTGAGTAGTTTGTTTTCCTAGGAAGAATTTTTTCAATTGATATGATACCCTCCTTCGTTAAAATTTTCACTTAAAATTGTTGTAATTAAGATAAACTAATTAAAATAATCATAAGCTTTGGCGTACATGGTCTTTTTGTGGTGAGAAATGATTAATTCATGTGTGACCCTAATTTATAATAAACAATTTATTAATGTGCACAATTTTTATTTTTATACCAAATCGTTATAAAACCAAATTGTTGCAAAAAAAACTGTTTTACTCAATTGAAATCAAACTAGCAGTACTCTTTTACGTATTAAAAGCGCTACTTTGTCCTCTTTGTTGTAACGTCTCAAACGATATATATCTTCTCTGTAAAGTTTAATGCTTATTAATTTTTATGAAATATATATTTAAAAATATCCATAATATATTAGTGTCTGTTTTTTTTTCTTATTAGTGTCTGTTCATACACATACTCTTTACTAGCTTATATATACGCTCGTGTGTGTTTTTTAGGAGCGTCATAAACTAGTTTCAAAACATTGAATATTGAGAGAGACCCCAAAAGAAGGAGAAGAAAGAGATGAAACACCGGGACAAACAGACTGATTCCGGCTCTGGCTCCGCCAGCTCCGGAGATAACCGCCGTACTTATGACTGCACCATATGCAAGAGAGGTTTCACGAATCCTCAAGCCCTCGGTGGTCACAACAACATCCACCGCAGGGAACGCGAAAGCTACCTCTCCTCCTCATCTTCTTCTTCTTCTTCTCATTCGTTTCCATTTTCTATTCCTTCACTGTCTCAGTCTCTCTCCTCCTCCATAAACATCACAAACCCTAATAATAACAACAACCCGCCTCCATTTTTTCCGACCATTGAGTCATACCACCACCAAGGGTCGCAGCCACCGATTAACCCTAGCCACAACACACAATACTTCGGATCTTCATCATCATCATCAAGAGGAGGAGGGAATTATGCTCAAGGGGAGTTTCTTGGTCCCAATTTGAGCCTTGGGCTCGGATCCTTGAACGTCGATGATGACACTCACCGGAGCCCATCAGAGACTGGAGGTTCTCAGCCTCAAGATGATGATCTTGATCTTGATCTTCGACTCGGCGGTCATCATCATCATTAAGCTTGCAACGATTGTTTTAACACGTTCAATCCAGGCAATTCTATGCAATATATATATAGTTAATCAACGTATAATGCATGATGCTTCTTTGTGGTGTTTTATGTTTTAAATATGTAGATCTACGGATAAAAATATGTTTGAGTGGAGTCATGTGTTTACTATGTCGCGTTGTATGAAGTTTGTGTTTGTATGATTCAAGACAATATTATTCTCTTGCATAATTATAGATCAAATAGTTTTGAGTAATGTTCTTATTATATTACGCTGTATGAAGTTGGTTTCTATAATTCAGGATTATTATTCTCTTGGATAATTATATAAGTGTAGATCCATATATAGATCAAATAAGTGTGAGTAATGTTCTTATTATTTACATTGTATGAAATTTGGATTTGTATAATCAAGACTAGTTTTGTCTTATATATAATTATATAGATGAATTTACTTTTTAAAAAGAAGTTTTACTTCTGTTCTGAATGAATCCGAACTGCAATGGGATAAACATAAGATGCGTTTTAACTATAGGTTGGTGATGGTAATAAATTATAACATTTGGAAAACAATTCAAACTTAGAAACTACATTTTTGCAGACCCATGTGAGTGGATGTGAATCAAAGTCTTGATGTTATAAAACAAATGACCATAAAAATGTGATAGAATATATATTGCGTGTATATATTACACTTACACCATATTGCTAAATAATAAAGGAGAGTAGAGCCGTAAAGGAAAGTAAAAAATCTGGGCTTTATGAACTGACGGTTGAGGTTTTTGTTTTTTTGGCGAGTTCAGAGTTTTTTATGATTAAAGAAAAGAATAAAAAAATCTAACGAAACAGGTCGAAGAAAATCAAATACACTTTCTATAATTACTCATATGAGAACTACAAAAATAAGAGATTTTTGAACTTCTTAAAATGAATGTGAGCTAAGATGTCCTTGACATATCTATCGAGTTGTTCGAATATTTTGAGTGAATTAAAAGTGGAACTGTAATGTAGTCTACTATTTTTTTTCCTTTCGTAAACTGTTGTTTGAGCAGTGATACACTTTAAGCTTAGTTTTATTGTCGATGACGATGATGTAAGCCAAGTGATAATGTCTGTCCAAGTGTTAAGGTTGAGATTTGGATGATCTAGGGGACGCAGAGGTGATCACGAATTTTTTCATGTTGATCACAAAAGCAGCAATAACTATCAGCTATAATATCATTAGAGGCTTATTTTTTGGGTTCGTAATTTTCAAGAGCCAAATTATCATATGCTGGGCCTACAAATCATGGAATTTTGGAATTAGCTAGGGTCTTAAATCAGATTATTGATTTGGCTATTGGTTTGGAAAAAAATTAACTCAAATTAAGGTAAAAAATGTATTCCACATACTTTTGATGGATAACAAATAATTTTTATCTCACCTATAATATGGAACATTACCTCGTTTTTTGTAATTATAAATAATCATTTTTAGTAATAATTCGTGGTATATAGTATGAACGAAAAACAATACAGAAGTTATATAAATATTATTACAAAATTAAATAAATAAAAAGGTGAAATAACCCATGTCACAACTCACATATTGTTGTAAAATATTATTGGGCCAAAAATAAAAGCTAATCACTATTTGGTCGTCAAGTTGAGCAATGTTAGTGGAGTTTTATATATTTTCGTTTGACCAAAACATTCTCCTTGGAGGAACCCACATCTCTTTTGGAATGTTCTATTTTTTTTCATTAGTAAACCTCGTATCAGTCCATAATATTATAGTACTAATTTGGTCTGTGTTGGACCTGATTTCTTTTGTTCTGCTTTTCATAACATGATAATTTAATAGACCATTCAGTTTATTATCTGACAATTTTATATACATATATATGGGATAGGAGTTCCTAAATCTCGGTTCTAAGAAAGAGATAGAACTCAGCTTGCTGCATAGCTCGTCTAAACAAAACATTTCAGATCCGCATTTCCCTTTTGAAAGTACATAAAATTTCTATAAATTAATTAATAATTACTATAAATTAATAAAAAAAATTTGATCTTAAATTGGAGCAATATAATAATTCACATAATTTTATAAATTAATAAGCTAATATTTTTTTAAACATCGTATGAAATATATGGTCTCATCAATATCATAAATTAATAATTATATAAAATTATAATATATAAATAAGATTTTTTAGTGAAATATGACTCTATTGTTGTTAGTTTATTTGTAAATTTACAATTTTGTTGAAATTTATTTTAATTTTTTTTACTATATCAAAATGAGCTCGTACTATTTTTCAAAGTACATCAAAAATTATGAAGAATTATATATGCAATAATTGTTTTTTAATGTGTAACTGAAACTAAAAATATAAAACTATTGTATTCAACTTCTTTAACTAGATTTTTTATTTTGAAATTAGAAATTTTTTTCTATAAATTAATAGTTATTAATTTATCGATAAATTAATATCAAATTAATAAAATACTTTGGTCCTTACATTATTAATTTATAAAAGTTTTACCGTAATTAGTTAATCTAAAATAAAATATAGAGTTTGATTAGTAACATAAAGCGGTATAAACTTTTTAGTAGAAGAATAAAACGACAAACAATATAATAACTTAAAATAAATAATATGATATACTTAAAAATTAATTTTAATTTTCGTCTATATTTAATAAGAGAAAGAAAATGATTTTAACTTTTTTAAAAATTATAATTATTTAAAATATTTTATGATTTTAATTTAATTATATTAATTTTGTTATTACTATTGTATTTTTAATGATTTTATTTGAAAACACTAAAAATAAATGACATTTCTTGTAATATTATACCTCCTAAAATTTTTTTAATATTGAGTTCTTCCCAATTAATAGTATAGATTAGTTCATTATTAATCGTATTTAGTTGCATTTATCCTTTAATTTATATTATTATTCAGTGAAACTATATATAAATATCGTAATATATTTTCCGATACTAAATATTTTAAAATAAAAATAGTTCTTTTAATTAAGTAAAAATTATCAAGAGAAAATATTGCTTAAATATTTCTTTTTCCATATTTGTTTTCCAAAACCGAAGAATTCAGCTTCAAACATTGAGTGTAGAAGTATTGTGACGAGATATGTAAGTGAGTGGGAGAAGGTTATAACTAGAACTGGGCGTTGGATTGATTTTAGTAATGATTATAAAACTATGGACTTGAAGTATATGGAGAGTGTTTGGTGGGTTTTTGCTCAGCTTTATGAGTCTCGGTTGTCAGCTCTTCCTGCTGATGACCCCAAGGCCAAGTCAACTACTGATACCAAGAAAGCGAAAGGTGCTAAAACTTGATAAGAATCAGCTGCACTGGTCAAGTTTTTGAAAATTTTAACGGAGCTTCTTTGGTTGGGAAGAAGTATGAAGCTGTGTTTGATTACTTTAAAGAATTTTCAAGTGTGGCCTTTCGAGTAGTAGCAGATGATTATGTCACTGATGACAGTGGTACTAGTATTGTCCACTGTGCTCCTCCCTTCGGTGAAGATGACTATCGTGTTTGTCTTGAGAACAAGATAATTAACAAGGTTAGATTTGAATACATTCTCCTTATCCCTCCTTAACATCAGAAGACATGGGCTGGGGTGTTCAGATTACATTTCAATTTCTCATCACATTTCAATTTATCCTCCCTGCAAGGGGAGAAACTAATTGTGGCTGTTGATGATGATGGGTTGTTTATTGAGAAAATTACCCTCTTCAGTGGCCGCCATGTCAAAGGTAAAGACATTGACAAGGATATAACTGAACAAGTGAAGGTGATTTCTTATGCCTAACATTTGTAATAGGCCACATGAGTCAGTCAAGATCATAATGATTTTTCATGCCTCTTAGAGAATCTTAGTGCATTTTTGGACTATTAGATTGTTTTATTATAGTAGGTGACTTCTTTTTTTCCGTTAAGTAATATTTTTTGTTATTTCAGAACAAAGACAGGCTTGTTAAATCGGGCAAGTTTACTCACTCATATCCACTTTGCTCGCGATCAGACACCCCTCTCATATATAGAGCAGTTCCGAGTTGGTATGCTTCGTATGAGTTTTACCTAAGGTCTTAGTTGTTTGATCATTTAGTGCTAGTTCCAGTGAGGCATTCTTTGTATCTCTGGTCCTTGTCTCGAGTTTGGCTTTAAAATGTAGGCTTTCGTCCTGTACCAGTCCCGTTGGCGTAAATAATGATCATATAATGTTTCATTTCATTATGTATGCCAGCCTCTTTCCGGAGCTCTATATGCTATCTTTATGTGTATTGTTTTGGCATATAATCACCAAAATGTTTAGGATATTTTGATTTTATCGAACTTATATTTTATAATTATACCTAGAAAGTAGCAAAGTTGACTTGTACAGTTTGTGCGCGTGGAGGAGTTGAAAGAAAAATTGTTAGAAAACAATAAACAGACGAAATGGGTACCAAAATTTGTGAAGGTCAGTGGAAGAAAGGATCAGTACTCTGTATGTATTACAAGTTAGTTCGTTTAGATGAGTACTGATATGAATAAATTTTCTTGGCTAACCTGCAACTCAGGAGAAACGTTTTCACAATTGGCTTGAAAATGCAAGGGATTGGGCAGTCAGCCGAAGTAGATTTTAGGGAACGCCTCTTCCGATATGGAC
The DNA here is from genome assembly GCA_963922655.1 of Cardamine chenopodiifolia. Lineage (NCBI taxonomy): Eukaryota > Viridiplantae > Streptophyta > Magnoliopsida > Brassicales > Brassicaceae > Cardamine > Cardamine chenopodiifolia. The sequence goes on along the minus strand of OZ000485.1, from coordinate 12,351,297 downwards.
CGACCATGATATGAAGGAAGTTGTGGTCATTGATTCAGTTGAGAAGCTCTCTGGTGTCAATGTATCTTCTTTGTTGTTTGCATTTGTTTATTTTGTTTCTCAGTTTCTGTTTCTCATTTGTTTTTCTGCTGTTTTATGGTGCAGGTCTTTGATCTGCATCGTCACCATATTGATCATATTACAATAAATCTAGTAGTGGTCGTGTGCTCCGTCGTGTAGAACATGTAAGACGGATCCATTTCGTTTTTCATTTGATCACTTATCCGTGATTGTCTGTGGTGTTATCCCATACTTATGTTATCACACTTTTATTTCAGGTTTTTGATTGTTGGTTTGAAAGTGGGTCAATGCCCTATGCATATATTCATTATCCATTTGAAAATAAGGAGCTAGTTGAATAGAACTTTCCTGGTGATTTTGTGGCTGAAGGGCTTGATCAAACTCGTGGATGGTAAGTCATTCCAAATCTTGATTGTGGTGAGACATATAAGCCATTTGATTAGTTAAAAACTTGCATATTTAAAATTATTTAAACGTTCCTTTACTGTGTGGGATGACCTGGATCGTATGTATCGCTAATGATTGTACTTAACTAGGTAATGAGTCAAGTCTAATGGAAGGTGTGATCAGTATAATAGAAAATGTGATTCTAGAAGTGTTTTGAAAAAAGCATAGCAATATTTTTTTTTCTGCTAAGTATGCAATTAAAAATATCTAAACTTGTAGTTTGGTATCTACAGGTTTTATACTCGTGTTATCTACTGCATTATTTGAAAAACCAGCGTTTAAAAATCTGATTTGCAATGGTCTCGTTCTTGCTGAGGATGGAAAAAAGATGAGTAAGAGATTACAGAATTATCCACCACCTTTGGAAGTCATAGATAAGTAGGGGGCTGTAAGTTTTTTTCCCTATAATATGCTATTATGCTGTATTTTCAGCTCTCTTTTTTGTCAACTAATCGAAAAATAAAATGTAGAGTTTGATTTTTTAGCAGAAAAAAAAAAGAAAGAAAAACAATAGTGAAATTAGGGCCAACTCAAAGTTAAAAAGAAAGAGTCTTGTCAATTTTGTCGGCAAGGAGATGGATGAATATGAGCTTTGCACTGTAAGATTTTAACATGTAATTTTCAGCATGATCTGGTGTTTGCATTAGAAAAAAAGTTTTTGCAGTCTTGTGATATTTATCACATCTTTGTTTTTCTTTTTCAGGTACTCCTGAAGTTCCTTGAGAATCTCACTAACATATATGTTAGATCCAACCGCAAGAGGTTAAAAGGCCGTACTGGAAAGATGATTGCCACACTGCTCTTTCAACTCTATACAATGTATCGTGTAAACACTTGTGGGATACTTTTGTTTGCATGGTCACCATCATTTGAACACTTGTAGTAACTAATTATTGCGTTTGGATTTTCAGTTGCTCCTTACTTCTTGCAAAGTGATGACTTTACACCGTTCTTCACTGAGACTATGTACCAGGAATCTGCGGAAAGCGTATGAAGGTCCTGAGGAAAGCATTCATTACTGCACTTTTTCCAAAAGAGAAAGAAACGGTAATAGTTCCATAACTCTATATCCGAGGTTAAACCAGAAATTGTCTGAATTTTTGCTCATTTATATTTTCTTCTCGTGTTCAAACAGAGAGATGAGAGGATTGAGAAAAGTGTTGAAAGCATGATGAAAATCATTGATGTTGCTCGGAACGTTCGTAATCGTCACGAACTTCCCTTGAGAACTCCTCTGAAGTGAGCGTTGTACTTGATCATTTTTCAGTTTCTGCTTTGTTAGCCTAAAACTGAAAAAAGGTTAATACATGTCTGTGGTGTTACAAGAACAGTAGTTTTCTGAAATTTTAATTATACAAATAAGAAATCTTAGAGTTTATTATTGAGGACCGCTTGAAATCAGTAAAACATGTCTCTAGAGTTGTGTTAGATAAGAAATACCAGGAAAGTAAAACATAGCTATGTGGAAGTAAGTCTCCACGAGTCCTGAGTGCATGCTAGGCTTTGCACATCAACTATTTTTTCTCTTTACATTCAAGGAACCGATACTTTGGATTTATGCTGTTTGATTTTGCACTGCAGTATGTTTTGGACGAACTTAATGTAAGATCTCTTGTCCCATGCAATGATACTCTGAAGTACGCATCTCTAAAAGCAGAACCAAACTTCAGGTTGGTTAAGTTTTCTTCCTGCGTTTTGCCTTTAAACCTTGAGTTCAATGTGCTTTAGCCTTTCCAGAAGAAATGTATAATGCAATTTTACTTGTTCATTCCTTCAGTGTATTGGGAAAGCGACTTGGAAAGTCAATGGGGGCTTGTTGCAGCGGAAGTTAGAAAAATGTCTCAACAAGATATCTTAAGATTTGAAGGAGACTGAGGAAGTTACTATTGCTAAACACTCGCTGAAGCTATCAGATATCAAGGTCTCTCATGCTATGGTTTTTTTCTTGTGGGACATAATGAAGAATATGTTGCAAAGAGCTTAATTCTGACACATTTTGTTCATGTATTGTTCAGATTGTCAGAGTTTTCAAACGCCCAGATGGTTTGAAAGATACATAGATTGATGCAGCTGGAGATGGTACAAATCTCAATTGAATACCACTTCTCTATATTCAATCTTTGGTAATCTTTATTGATTACCGATGCTCTATTGTTAAGGAAACATATAATATTTGCATTCGCTCATGGTGCAGGTGATGTTTTGGTGATTCTGGATCTACGAGAAGATGAATCTTTGAAAAATGAAGGTGTTGCCCGTGAGGAAAATAGATATAACGTATAATGTGAGTCATTGATGAAACTAAATCTATAACTTGTACATTTGCTATGGGTTTCCTTTTCTGTATCTAAACATTTAATTCCAGATAAAGAAGCTGTTATGAGACGTTGTGCTCATGAGCTTTCTCTCTCCCTGTTCTAGATTGTCAATACGATCCAGAAACTACGGAAAACTTCATGTCTGGAACCAACAGACATTGTGGAAGTGTACTTCGAACGAGTGGACATGGATGAATCTGTTGTGTAACAAGTTTTACACTCCCAGGTAACTAACTGTTTTTGGTTTGTTACTAGCTTCATATTGATTAAGTTTTACTTGAATTTTACTAATGTTGCATTGCCAATATGAATAACATTGTGTTCTAACTATTACATATTACAAAACAAAAATGGAATGTTCCAACATGAATGTCCTCAACAAGATGCCTTAATTCTGTCTCATCATTCTTGTTTGTTGGACAGGAACAATACATTAGAGATAAAATTGGTTCAGTCTACTTTGATGCCACCAGATGTTGTAAGTCAGCCACTCTTCTCTCCCATCTGCTTAGTTTTCCACCGTAGAAACTAAATGTTTGCCGTCTCAGTTATTTGGCAGGGCATAATATCTGAATTGGAAGACTCGAAACTGTCATTTAAGATAAGTTTGGCTAGACCAGCTTTACAGTTCAATGAAGAAGCTGTTCTCGCTTTATACTCGGGTAAGTCAGCATCTCATCACAATGGATACTCACCGCTGATTCTCTCTTTTAACAAGTGCAATATATCATCTATGGTTTTGCAGGAAATAGGAAATTTGCAACCTGACTCCAAATGTACACTTGTTATCCAAGGGATCATTCGAATTTAAAATCAGAGTTTCAAGCCGGAGATGGGAAGGTTTGTTTTGCCACTCAAAAATGCTGATCGTTAGTTAAGCATTATTGATAATCCAAATTAATCATTTTCTGCATCTTGTATGGCAGATAACTGTAAGCTGCCTGATGTGACTGTGGTTCTAGGAGAACTTTTGCATTTGGCAGGACTACTACTACATGAGCAAGATGAATGAATGAGCAAGCCATGTCTCGGGTTTGTTTGGTTCATTGTGGTAGCTTTGGGGTTAACTGTGACTAGTTTGTTATAATACTTTGTAGCTGTAGGAATCTAGACTCCATGATTGAGATGTGGTCCAAAGGTTTTTAGTTTCAGCTGTTATTAATTCACTAGTGAAGAATACTCAAAAGTCAGTAGGATTTTCCCATATTCTAGAATTTCCATAATAATAACATCAAGGGATGCTCCTGATCATTTTTAAAGAAAATGAATGATCAAATAGTTCTTTATTTAAATACATACACACACAAGTGGATCTGATTATGTTCATTTCGATTATCTTGTATCTTTGCAAAACTAGTTAATCTCTAAATCAAACTAATAAAACTCTTAATGGGAGTTTCTTGGTCTCGATTTGAGCCTAACTAATCCCGATACTCTTGATGGATAGCCTAACTTGTCCATTGATCGTACAATCTGGAACCGTCTATGCTCCCGCCCAAGGATCCGCATCTTCTACTTCTTTCTTTTAAGTTTTATTTTAGTTGTACTTAACAACAAAATGTGAGTTAGTCCAAATATGTTTGTACATAATCTTTGTACAAACATGTTTAAATCAGTAAAGTTAACTAACTAAGAATGTTGGTCAGCCAAAGGTGTTTATCTCCTGCAAATAAAAACAGCAATAAAGGTAGTCATTTGCTTGTCTGTCCATAAATAATTAAGCATGTGTTTTATTAAAGTAGTTCATTCGTACTTTTTAGATTGACTTCTTGTCTTTCTTTTTTTTAAAGAAAGAGGCATTATGGTTTAGCGATGGCTTCATTGAAATGGAACTTACCCTTCTTTCTGAATTCAACGTATGAAATAGATGGTCAGTGTTTAAGCTAAATTTCATCTATAATCGGGTTATGTTTTCCCAATCAAGCCATAAGTAAATTATAAATAAAATATGTCCACCTAACTAAGGTTTTTTGGGTGGTTTTTATGTTAACCTTTATATAAAAAAAACTGTGTTTACAATTTACAAATACATCTTAACTCTTAAGAGAGAAAGCATAAGTCGAGCATTCAAACTTAAGTTAACGACTGACGACAAAAAAAAACTTAAGTCAACGACAAAAAAGAGTTATAGTCTGAATATGTATAATACTAAGAACAAATAAAATTTGGAATAAAAAAATATGCTTTGTTTTGAAATATATTTATGACACAATATATACCAAATGATCTCAAAAAAAGTTTCAAATTTAAATTCATATAACATTTAGACGACACAATACCATCTACTTAGCGACAATAAGAAATTAAAAGTTTATTACACCAAAGTTATGAAATGATCTAAAAAATAAATCCTAGTTTTTTTTTTCTAATATCGAGTTTACCAAAGAGTTAGACCTTGGATATTTTAGCCAAAAGAAACAATTATTTTCTCAAATACATATATCCTTCAAATTTTTATTTATCTTTTAATATATATATATATATACACTTTAAATTGGTCGTAGAAAACTATTATTTCGCATAAACCAATGTTTGAATCTGCTACATCGATTACACTACACAATGAATCTAACGATATTAACATGTCAGCACCAAGTTCAGAAACAACTTGAAACGATCTACGTGCGATATAATGCCTGTTGTCAATTATATCCTCCAACTTTGTCACTAAAGTAAGGTTACGGTAAGTGTTTATGGCTTAATATGCTTTCTCATTAAAATGTTTTATAAAATCTTAGAACGCAAATGGTGTTACAACTAGAAGAATAAAAGTAGTTAAATAAACCATTCAACTAAAAAGAATTGAAAACGTTTGACACATCTATAAAAGATGACCTCAAAGCTTTTTTTTTCTCGTACAACTCTATATATTAACTTATTAATATAAATCGATGAATTTACATTAAAAAAATAATTAGTGCAATATTAACGATCCACGTAATCTAGAATCGTACAAAATAAAGTAAAAGAGTAGTCAAAGACCAAAGGCTACGACAAAACTTTAAAATATGAAAGGTAAGAACTCTTGAAAAAGCGGACACGCCATGGATATATGTCACTCGAAGTTATGTAAGGCTAACCGATGTTTAATGGTCGACCTTTGAAAGATGCAATACCACACGAGATACGAAAGTATCTGCTGTATTTTAAGAATCAATACTTGTATCTGAAGTGCTGAAGCGCTCGATCCCTGAAAAAGGTGATCACAAGTAAGACGAGAAAAAATTCTCTCAAACCCCGAGAAGAACGGGGGTTTGGTTGCCAAATGCGGAGGAGCAAAATCTTAATCTCTTAATACCGTAATCGCAATCCAAGTAGCATCAATTTTCACGGAGAAAAGAGACGCCATATTTCTCTTCCTAGTAAAGGATTTTGTACAAAATAAAGTCTTCGACAGAAATATCCTTAGAACATTAAGATAATCATGGATGAAACATAGGGCTTCAAGTTTGATAGACCTTAATGGATTGTCCAGAGAACTGTTGAGGCTAACTAGAACAATTACTCTCGTATTAGACGCACTCGACCACACTAAACCATCAATTAACGACAAAATAATCAACAAGCCAAGTGATTTTTCTATAACCACTTTTTTTTACGATGAGATAGAATCAAGCGCACTGCTCATTGAGCGAGAAAAGTGTAATAGAGTTCTCTTCTTTTCAATGGAGGATGTTAAAACAATTATAAAGCTGTCCAGACAAAAGGCTTTTTAAATGGGTTTTAGACCCATGAAAAATATTGGACCATCCAAGCCCCAGACTTTCCAAATGCTGGGCTAGGCCCGAGCTGAGCTCCTCCTCAGCTTTTGAACAACAAATGTTAATGGGCCAAACAACCTCCAATTAACCAAACAGATGGTCCAAGCCCATAATGAAGTATTCATCTTCTCTTGGCCGACACATGTTTATACATCAAAGCCATGTCGCTGCCGTTTGTGAGAGAGTGAAGCCTGATCGATTACGGAGACCGAGAACTGGGACAAGAAGGTTGTCCGACTTCTCCACCAAGCGTGTGACCCTTCCCAGGTTAGATCGAGGTTCCGATCGGTCTGGATAATGATCAAGAAACGAAACGAACGACTCAGCTTGACCTCGCAGCCCCGCTTCTCATTGCGGGAGAGAAACACAGCAGGACCGAGGAAACTGAGCTAAACATAGTGGTTCTGCCGACGGTGGTCTCAGAAGATGACAATCAATCTACCAAATCTTTGCACAGACATCGAGAAGGTTCCAGATCCTACAGATTTGAGAGATTCACCGGATTGCAAACTGGAATTGATGTAGCTTGGGCTCTTTGGGTCGTCGAGCTCTTTAAAGAGGTAAAGATCTTCTCGGTTGTAGAGGGTTAAGGAGATGTTTCGGGGTTTTCTCGAGAATGATTCACTACCGGTAGAATCTAACTGGCGCTTAGGGATGGCCGCCACCGAACAGGATAATGGAGAGTGTCCAACCTGACTATTAAAGGAAAAGACGCCGCGACATTTACTGACTACGCAACCTAACGTTGATAGGAGGATCTCGTCAGTGACAGATATATCTCTCCGGCGAACTTAGGCAACCAATGCAAACACTGGCTGGTGACAGGATCATCCAGCGGAAGAAGAGAAAAGGGATCTTAGGGCCTTGAGACCGGTGCGGCGAGGAAAGAAGACAGTTGACTGTCACAGGATCTCCGACCACACGAATCGACATTCCGATTATGTTGTCGTGGTCGGAAAAATGTTAAAGAAGATCTAAAGTAAAAGGGAAGAGGAAGAAGCGACGAACAAGCGGAAAAACTTGAGATGCATCTCGATGCTGGCGAGCAGCCATTCTGCTAATGTCGGAATTCCTTGTCAAAAAAGTTATCTCGATTATAGTGCCTAGAAGAATTCAAAATTCAAAAAAGTATTTTAAACCTTCATTTTTTGCTTGGAACTTTTGACTATACACAACCCCAAAGCTTTTATGTAACCAAGAACATAAAATACGGCAGTTTAGTCTATGTCAATATCGTCGTCTCTGCACAAGAGATTTTGAAGTGTACCCCATCAATGCAGAGGCAACTAAAGCTGAAATATGAGTACTAGGTCACTGTTTCAACAGCTTTTGATCTAACAAGTATCAGGGGTTTATAATATTTTTAAGAAAGCGACCATTATATGGTAATACGATATCAACTAATGAACAGAGTAAGGCCAATACATGAATATTTGGGAAAGACAAAACGAATACTTGATTAAATTGTTAATTGGTTTATTCAAAAAGCAAAGCAAACGGAAAATACTTAACATTCGATTTAACCCACAAACTTAGGTAACGTGTCGTCTCAAAACTTCTAAGGTCAATTTGTTTAGATTGAATGCAGTGCAAACAATAAATAAATATTTCCTACCCTATAAGTAATGATGTTTTCGAAGACGATATATAGATATTTATTAGAGCTCAATATATGGGAGAATACATGCGATTCTATGGTCTAATTTGATTTCTAGAGTCAAACCATAAAATTAAAAGTTAGAAAAATAATAATAGACTGCCAATGTGGTTTCAAATATATACTCATTACTCTTCAGATTCATGTATGGTGAAGGAAACATTTAAAAAAATCTAAAGTTTTGTAGGTCCCTCATACTAATCAACGCCTTAAGCGTTATTTTGTTCTTTTTGGTAATATTTTACTAATTATGATATTGATTAGACTAATCTCATCGCTATCTGACTACTTTTGTCAGTTCCAAACACAGTGATTAGAGTTAGATTTTGTGCTCTTTTCTTTATTATTACTCTTTACGCCATTTGCCATAGCGATGGAGCAAAACATAGTTAAGAAAAATCTTTATATTTTTTGGACTAACCCATTTATTAAAAATATTTTAGCTTCCTAGATTCACGTCATGTGCCTTGTTGGTTTCCAACACTATGATCATTATTTAACTCATTTATTCAAAAAAAAAAGAAGTATTATTCCATTCTCATTCTCATGATATACGGGATTTTGATAAATTCAGAGTACCCATTCAATTATTTTAATTTACAGCTTGTAATAAATTACATAGAAAAAAATCATTTCCTTTAAAAAATATAAAACGGACAAGTTGAGGAAGGAAATAACAAAAGTTACTAATATTTTAAAATTTTAATTATTAATACATTAGTGAACTAGTGTAAATAAGAAAAACAACTCAGAGAAAATTCAAAAGGGCGTCTAAGTTCGGTTCATGTAAGAACCCAATGGGACCCATTAGTTTCTAAATCTAAAAATAAAGAACCCCAAAACCTTCCTTCCTAAAACCAACGGCTCCGACCTTTACTTACAACCTATGACCTATACATACACCAACGGCGGCTTATGGCGGTTTTACGCAGTTTCCGATCAGTAATCAGCTCCGGCATATGTGTCATGTGTGTATATAGATAGATACATACTTTGCACTTTTTTTATATAAATTCTAAGCAGTTTCAGATTTGTCGCTATCTTATCTCTTTTTCAGATTCTTTTGTCTGGTTTTGTTCTTTTTCTCTTTCTCTTTTTTTTTTATGCTCTCGTCGTTGTGGAATTATGAGAGGAGGAAGATCGGAATGCCGGCGAGATACCGGAGATTTTTGCACGTCGTTTCGTTGGAATTTCACATGTCGATGAGATCTGAGAACTGTCTCACTTTGATCCAAAATAATCTCTTTCAGGTATTCTATTTTTTTTCCTTTGCATGTTCTTTTCACCATTACCCAAATTTTTTACTTTTCAAATTAAAGTTTTGATTTTTTTGTTCTTAATTCTTATTTAATACTTATTCTGTTTCAATATATTAGCTGTTTTAGGAATTTATTTTTGTTTCAGTTTATTTGATTTTCCACATTTCCCAAAAATTTTTAATGTATTTAATTTTAATGATTTTTTTGTCGCCACTTTAATTTTTAATGATTATTTATATTTTATTATGTATTTTATCATTTTTTAATATTTCACTTTTATATAGCGTAGAAACATTAAAAAGTAAATAATTTATACTATAGTTTATTAAATCCTGCATTTTAACTAACACATCTAATAATCTTCTGTTAATTAAAATGATTTTTTTTAACAATTGCAGAGTTTAAGCTTACAAATGGATTAAGGCATTTGTTTTTTTCGAATATGGTTCGAGAAATGGCGTCAAGGTTAATAATACTATCAATGGTGATATTTATTTTACCGGCGGTAGCCACAAACGGTGGCTATCCACGGTGTAACTGCGAAGACGAAGGAACAAGTTTCTGGACAACAGAGAACATTCTTGAAACACAAAGAGTAAGCGATTTCTTAATCGCCATAGCTTATTTCTCAATCCCAATTGAATTACTCTACTTCGTAAGTTGTTCCAACGTTCCATTTAAATGGGTTCTCTTCGAATTCATTGCTTTCATTGTTCTCTGTGGGATGACTCATCTTCTTCATGGTTGGACTTACTCTGCTCATCCTTTTCGATTAATGGTGGCGTTGACCGTTTTCAAAGTGTTGACTGCTTTAGTCTCTTGTGCTACTGCGATTACGCTTATTACTTTGATTCCTCTGCTTTTGAAAGTTAAAGTTAGAGAATTTATGCTTAAGAAGAAAGCTCATGAGCTTGGTCGTGAAGTTGGATTGATAATGATTAAGAAAGAAACTAGCTTTCATGTTCGTATGCTTACTCAAGAGATTCGCAAGTCTTTGGATCGTCATACGATTCTTTATACTACTTTGGTTGAGCTTTCGAAGACTTTAGGGTTGGTTAATTGCGCGGTTTGGATGCCGAATGATGGTAAAACAGAGATGAATTTGACTCATGAGCTTAGAGGAAGAGTTGGTTATGGTGGTTGCTCTGTTTCTATGGAGGATTTGGATGTTTTGAAGGTTAGAGAAAGCGATGAAGTCAATGTTTTGAGTGTGGATTCTTTTATTGCTCGAGCTAGTGGTGGAGATGTTAGTGAGATTGGTCTTGTGGCTGCGATTCGAATGCCGATGCTTCATGTTTCGGATTTTAAAGGAGAGACGAGTTACGCAATTCTTGTATGCGTGTTACCGAGTGGGCAGCCTCGGGATTGGACTTATCAGGAGATTGAGATTGTTAAAGTTGTGGCAGATCAAGTAGCGGTTGCGTTAGATCACGCTGCAGTTCTTGAAGAATCTCAGCTTATGAGGGAGAAGCTTGCGGAACAGAACAGGGCGTTACAAATGGCGAAAAGGGACGCGTTAAGGGCAAGCCAAGCGAGGAATGCGTTTCAGAGAACAATGAGTGAAGGGATGAGGCGACCGATGCATTCGATACTCGGTCTTTTATCGATGATTCAGGACGAGAAGTTGACTAATGAGCAGAAGATGATAGTTGATACAATGCTGAAAACAGGAAATGTTATGTCGAATTTGGTTGGAGACTCTATGGATGTGTCTAACGATAGATTTGTAACGGAGATGAAACCGTTTAGTCTACATGGTACGATCCGTGAAGCAGCTTGTATGGCGAGATGTTTGTGTTTATACAATGGATTCAAGTTCTTGGTAAACGCGGAGAAGTCTTTACCGGATAATGTAATAGGCGACGAAAGAAGAGTCTTTCAAGTGATACTTCATATGGTTGGTAGGTTAGTAAAGCCAAGAAAACGTCAAGAAGGAGGTTTAGTGATGTTTAAAATTTTGAAAGAACGAGGAAGCTCGGAGAGGAGTGATCAAAGATGGGCTGCTTGGAGATCACCAGCTTCTTCAGCAGATGGAGATGTTTATATAAGATTTGAAATGACTGTAGAGAATGATGATTCAAGTTCTCAATCTTTTGCTTCTGTTTCTTTAAGAGATCAAGAAAGTGGTGATATGAGATTCTCTGGCTATGGGTTAGGACAAGATCTAAGCTTTGGTGTTTGTAAGAGAGTGGTACAGGTTAGTTTCTTGTCTTAATCTGAGTTTAGGTTTAGGATAACAAAAATAACGAGTACTTAATTTTTTTGTGTTCTTTGTGTGTAGTTGATTCAAGGGAATATCTCGGTGGTCCCTGGCTCGGATGGTTCACCGGAAACCATGTCGTTGCTCCTTCGGTTTAGACGTCGACTGTCTGTTTCGGTCCATGGATCCAACGAGTCGCCAGCTCCTGATCACCACCCTCACTCTCATTCGAATTCTCTATTACGTAGCTTGCAAGTTTTATTGGTAGATACCAATGATTCGAACCGGGCGGTTACGCGTAAACTTTTAGAGAAACTTGGATGCAATGTAACCGCGGTACCCTCTGGATTCGATTGTCTAACCGCCATTGCTCCCAGCTCGTCCTCCTCTTCTCAGTCGTTTCAAGTTGTGGTGCTTGATCTCCAAATGGCAGAGATGGACGGCTATGAAGTGGCCATGAGGATCAGGAACCGATCACGGCCGTTGATTGTGGCGACGACAGTGAGCTTAGATGAAGAAATGTGGGACAAGTGTATGCAGATTGGAATCAATGGAGTTGTGAGAAAGCCTGTGGTATTGAGCGCTATGGAGAGTGAGCTTCGGAGAGTATTGTTGCAAGCTGACCAACTTCTCTAAGTTGATCTCAATTTCATTTCTACATTCAAAATTTTACAACATTGTTTTTACACCATAGATTATATTAGCTATCAAAATGAAATTTCGAAATTGTTATTATATAGCATCCATAACTCTAAGATTTGTGCCTCTCTTTTTTTCATTTAAACCCCACGAAATTGCATTGGATTATAGTATTTCAGTAAGGTAATAATATAATTTGAATATTGGAAAACATAATTCGCAATGGCTATTTACCATATATGATATATTAAACACTTGCACTAAACGGTTTATCTTTTAGTATTTATTTTAATATCATTTGAATCGACAAAATTGGATTCATAACTAAAATTTTATTTTGCAGGAAAATCCGATCTATTAAAATCAACTTCCGGTAAAAAAGTTAAAAAGGTAAATGGTTAACCACTTGACTAGACAGTCTTTTCAAATACGATGATTAGAAGAATTATCACTCGTGTTGTTTACTAAAATGCTATTATTTATTTATTTATTTTTCATTTTTCATCATATTCTTTTATTTTGTTTTCCAACTTCCTTCTCTTTACAATTTAGTTGGAAAGAAATATAACCTAGAACTAGAACACATCAATTGCTTAAAACCATAAAGTTATATACGCTGACATGTTGTCTTATGTTATAAGAAAGTTTATTTTTAGTAAGTAGATCCAACCTTCTAACCTTTATTTAATCAACCACATCATAAAGAAACGAAAAAAATCTAAAAATTAAAAATTTGTATTTTTGAGGATAAATTTTCTTTGTTTCTAGAGTATATTATCTTAATTCTCTAACAGATATTTTGTACTTAGTGATTAGATTATGTTAATTTTCTTACTTATTCCCCACATACTACAATTTTTATTTATTTCCTATCTCAATTATTTCTAGTATGATACTTTTACAAAATCAAGAGTTGACGGGATAAGTAACTATGTTTTTTTTTAATTACTCTTCAACTTGTAAATTTGTAGATAGTGTCGTCTGCCTTTGTAAACTTTTCAAACAAAAGAAAAATTATTGAAAAATGTGTGACTTTAGTTACAAGTTAAAAGCAATATATATTAGAAATTCTTAGATACATGCCCCCTGGACTAGCGAAGATTATACTAATCTAAACTGCACAATCCTCGAGCCAAATAAACAAAAGAAACTGCATAAAATAAAATAGAACTAGATTGGATTTGCAGAAAGCGAATCTAGGGAGAGATGGGTTTACATATCTTACAATTATATATTCAAACCCACTTGTGCTAATACATTTGTTTCTTCGAACCCGACAATCTATACAGAATAGTATTAACTACTCCTATTAGTTAAAATACTAATTATCTGCCAAATACAGTAAAAAACCATCATGCCAAATAGATTACCCCTCTAAAAACATTTCATTTAGTAAGAATTGAGATTTTTACCAATATTTTTATTAAAAAAAACTATATCGATAAACATAAACATGTTTTAAGAAACTGGTTTTTAAAAAAAGTTTTTTAAAACACATTTACTAATATAATTTATATTTAAAAAAATTTTTAAACTTTTCTTAAAATCTTCTAAATGGAGGAGCACAATGGAGGTGCTCTAAGCTATTTTAGTAGTTAGTGTTAGTTATTTTTTCACAAATATCTATTTCCAAAAACAAAATTATCTTTATATGTTTAGAGGCGGCTATCAAGACCAAAATGGTCGTCCCTAGTCAAAATAGCAGACCTAGTGATTCAAATGATTTGCAAAGAGTTGAAAAGTCTTCAAGATTCTGATTACACACTCGCACAAAAAAGGAAAGATGTTCGTGTACTATTCATTCACTCCAAGTCGAACAAATACCAAACGATCTAGACCGAGGCATATGTTAAACATATCTCCTTTTTATTTTTCTTAATATTATATTTTATTGTATTTGTATAGTATAAATATGTGAATACATCACGCATAAATTTTGTTTTCCCTCTAATATAAATCTTTAGTTAAGAAAAGAAAGGAATTCACGGTTTATTTCTAAGTATGAATCTTTGTTTAAGAAAAAAGAAATAAAGAACTCCACCAAATTCTAATTACAACACGAGTAACACAACATACAAAATACAAACGTAGATAAAATAGTCTCTTCGTATATTAAAAAATGTCAAATACGATCAAGAAGTCTTATATGGTTAAAAAGCCTTAGAACGGCGGGATCTGGTTTTGACTTCCTCCTGTCCCATGTCGCGGCGTCGGTGGCTCTCTGACGGTTATCTCCGGGTTAGGTGATCCTCTCAGCCATCTCTCCTCTCCTCGCTCGAGGACGGCGTCTCTAGGTGGAGTAAGTTGAGTCTTCGCCGCTCGATTGAGCTCCCGATGGTTTCCTCCCGTCGCCGGTATAACCTGGTAAGTCCCTGCTTTGGCTTTGCCTAGGGGATAGTAGAAGATGGTGTTCTCTCTTTAGTTGTGTTGCTCAAGGACATCTTCCTTCTACGGTGAGTGTTTCAGATTCGCTTCTCTAATGGGTTAGGTTAGGTAGCGTATCTCGTTTAGGCTTAGCTTAGGCTGTCTCCATTCTCGTGGTTGTTGGCTATTCAGTTCTGGTTAGTTTTTCCCCTGTTTATGCTCTCCGGAATTAGTCTTGCTATGATCGAGTTTCTGGTTACGGTTGTGATTTGTGTTGCTATGAAGGCTGTATTCTCTACCTTCCGATTTGGTACTTCTTTCTCTTCCTCTCCATATCTAACGGTGTCTAGGTGTTCCGGTTGTTGACTCGTCTGCCTCTGGTTCTTTCACGTTGTGGGATCTCTCTCCTTTTCCCTGCCTCCTCGTTAGGAACAGTTCTCCTTCGTGCTTGACTTTGAGGCTATCACTTCCCTTCTCCTGCCAGTTCAATTCTGTTGAGGTTGACTCCTTTCATCCTGTTGGGTATGCAGTGGGTTAAGGTTTGTTGGTACTTTACTTCTCGGAAAGTGCCTTCTATCTCTTCTATACTTTCCAAGGCGTGGTGTGTCTCCAGCCTTCACTTCGTCATGTGTTCATTTGTCTCAGTTTGTATAGGTTCTCACCTCTAGGTTTGCTTGTCTTGTGCGGGGCTTTTTCCTTGTCGACTGCGAGATTGTGGGTTGGTGTTGGTTGTGTTGTCAAGTTAGGTGGTTTGGATTTTTCAGTTGCCGTGTTTTTCTGCGTCGTGGGTGTCCTCGTCTTGGCTCTATGATTGTGCGTTCGTGTATGCTCATGTTTGGGTTGAGAGGAATGTGTGGGTTCTCGCTATTTTTCCCTTTTCGGTGTCTTTGGCTCGCTCGACCAGCCTTTCATCGATCTGTTAAGGGTAACCAACCCTCCACCGTGTTGCTTTAGCCGTCAATCCAAGCCGTGGGTAAATGTGGCTTCCTTCTAGTTCTTGGGGGTTTGCGGTGTACTCGCTAAAGCCTCGACCACTTGATATCCTTGCAATATCTTTCTTGACTTCTTAATTTTGTTAAACCTTCTCTTGTTAGTTTATGTTCTTTTTATGTTCACTAGGGCTGTTAAAATTTAACTCAGATTTGCGGGATATGCAGATTTTAATCCACCGCATAACGTTTTTGGATCGATAAAAAGAGAATTTTTGCGGATCAGTCGCGAGTACAGACTAAAAATTTGGATTGCGAGGCGAATGTAGATCGTCAAATAAAATCTGCGATTTTGGCAGATAACCTGTATATATAGTTTTTTTGTTTAATATATATTGGATGGATCAAAAAATCCATCAACAAAAAAATCGTAAATTAATTTGAAATTAAAAAAAAAACAGATTAGCAGATTATCCGCAAATTTTACAAATTTTAAGCGAAACAGATTCGGATTAACCGTTTTTAATCTACATATTAAGCAGATTAAGGATTTGCATGTTAATTTTTACTCTAATCTGCTGATTGACTCATTTAACAGATCTAACTTCCACCACCATGTAGCACTTCCATAGTATTCAATAGAAAACATTAAAAATAACCAAAAAAAAAAGTCTTGTATGCTTGTGATCACGTCATTGACAACATTATATATTGGTCAGACGAATTAAAGTATTTATCTCACTATTGTTGTCTTTGAGTTTGCTTGAGTCAATATAAGTCGAGGCCCAAAACCAATAAGCCCTGGCCCAATTTAATTATACTAAAAAATTTCAAAAACTTTTTCTTCTCTATTCCTACACGCAACAATCAATCGCAATATGCCAATAGTAAATGAAATTCTCATGGTTGACACAAAAAGAAAAAAAAAATCACCACCACAAAAATGTCAAGCTTGTTTCAAAAAACATCAATGCAATCTCTCTCTGATTAAATGCCTTCATCACCTAACCTCATCTCTCTTGTTGGGTTGGCTTTATTACATGTCTAACAAAAAAGCTCAGATTCTGAAACAGACACATACTTAACTTCAAGTATGATTTGAACCATCTCTAAAAGATTGAAGTAATCAACAGCAAATTCCACCATAACTTTTATGTAACCAAACAAGACTAGAGATTTTAGATATTCACATTATGTTGAATAATAAAACAAATGTATTCTATAAAACAACACTAAAAAGTACTCCAATTGTTAGTCCAAGTAAGCTGCACGACATTGCGTCTGCCACTCGAAACAATCTTCATAATCAAAGCTACTCGCGCAATCCAGCAACGCGTTTTGCTGCTGTTCATAATGGCATATGTAGTTTAACCCAACAAGAAGTTTACAAATCTCAGCTTCTGTTTTCTCTCTATCAGCAAAGTAAAGCGTCTGAAGTAGAAGCACGTTTGTTCGCTTCACAATCTGATTATGCTGCTCGAAATTGCGTTCACTCTGCCAACGGATCATGTTGTGAGCTAAAGGTGCAAGCCAAGAAAGTATACCATCTATAGTTTCTTTCCAATCATGAGCTAAAGGAGCATCGTAGATCGAAATGTTCTTCAAGTAAGACCTGAGATTAGCCTTGAGCGTTGTTTTCAAACTCGTTGGTAACATTTGGTAAAGATCATCTCTTGCTTCTTCACCTATTAAATGAGGATACTTGAGAAGCTTCTCTACCACAATCACAACATTTGCATAGTGCAAAGATAAAGCAGATCCTCCAATCGTTGAAGCTGAAGCATGTTGAGTTAACCTGCTCTTAAAACCAAACTTACTAGTCCGTATCATTCGAGCTCCACTTAAAGGAATTGAAATACGAGCAATACCATCTTCTTGTTCATCATCATCACCAATAGTCCTATTCATAGCAAGACATTCCATGAATAACCTCCCAGGATTAGTCCCACAAGGGAAATTAAAATCCCCTGTACGCGTAAACTCCTCTACTTCACTTCTTCTCGTATCCTTAAAACCCGCAACAGATCTCGAATTCATAACCTTACTAGCTTCATTCTTGCTACGATCACTCTTCAAAGTCGCATCCTTTTTACCTCTCAAACCCAACCCACCAAAAACAGTTTCAATCCTACCATAGATAGTACAAACTGTTCTAGCCAACATCTCAACAACCTTATCATAAGTTTGACTCCACAATGAAGCATCTCTAAGACTTCTCACATCTTGTCTCTGCCACATAAGCTTCTGTTCAAAAGCTTTCACACTCTCTTGATGTTGTTGACTTCGTTGCAGCTTCATTATAGCTTGTTCAAGCTCATTCATCACTTCCATTTCACAATACAAACTACAAGTAGCAGTAACAAATCTCTCCATCTTCTTAACCATTCCTTCCATATCTTTCACTAAGAACCCTAATTTCTTAAAATCAATTACCCCATTCACTATATCTTCATAGACATGCTCAAACCCGTGTAAAGCTGGTTCATTACATTTCTTACCTAACCTAGATACAACGCTAGCTACACGGCTTAAATCATCGAGCTTTTCAGAGACAGCGAGGTTTAAGAGATGAGTCTCATCGGAAGATATAAGATTTTTGACTCCTTCTGACCGAAAAACTTCGGATTTGAGCTTAGAGATCTCGTTGTCGGAGAGAGAACGGTGAAGATGTACGGTTTTGGACATGATGTTAGCTACTTCGAAAGATAAGATTCCAATGGTTTGTTTAGGAAGAGAAGAAGTTGGTTTGTGGGTTTTCTTGATTGGAGAATCAAGAAGCAGAGCTTGTTTGAGATTAGCACTTACTTGGTTTCCCATTTTGATAATCCAAGTTTCTGCAATCATTGCGGAGAAACCCAAAGATAAAAATCGAGGAAAATTCAAAAAGTTTGGTTTTTTATTGGGGATTTAAAAAGGGATTAAGAACAGATCCGGGGGGAAATAAAAGGAATTTGAGAACAAGACATTTAGCTTTCGTGAGAAACGAAGAAATGAAGTGGGATTCGCGCATGAAAAGGAGACAATCATTCGGGATTGTGGGCGGTACTCAAAAAGAACATTGCCATTGATGTGATATGATGTTTAGATTCGGCGTGTATGCTTTTGAGTAACTGGAGATGGGAAAGTTAAAGTGGTAAAGAAGAAGAAGAAGAAGAAGAAGAATTGATGATAGGAACTTGGGACCCAACTCACAATGTTCTTGTAGAGAGAGAGACTTTGAAAGTTGTGAAATTTGGGTTTGATTTTGAGAAAAGTGGAGTAGTGAAATAGAGATGGAGAGGTTGTTATTCAATTTTTGAAAGGTAGTGATGCAAGCTCGTACTTGCTCCACTAATGTTCTTCCTATTTTAGTATTTTATATTTCCTCAAATTACAACATATTCAATATTTCAAAATTTTCTAAATATTTCCACAATTTATTGTTCTTTTTCTTCATGTTTTTCTTTTACTTCGAATTGTTAAAATGGATGAAGCTGATTAAATCATATTTTGTTTACCATTCATAAGTCATAATTAGTATTGCACTTGGAATGGATATGCCGAATGAGATGAACAAAACTATTTAAGGATTATACCGTTTTTATTAACTTTTAATAAATTATAGTACCTAATAGTACAAACGGAAAAAATAGAATTCTTTTTGCTAAGGATTACAAAAAATAAATTAAAACTGCAATAAAAATAAATTAAAATTGTAATAAATTATTATACATCCAAAAATAAATAGTTTACTCCGTCAATGGTTCATTGCAACTATCATTCGGAATCATAGTATGATAAAAAATTGCGTGGACAAACTATAAACCATTTTTACCGAAAATAAATTTAGTCCACGGTAAATAGTTATCCATTCTAAATAAAATAGTTTAATTCATTCAAAACTTTGTACACAATTTTGCTTATAATCTCTTGAGATAGTTTATAAATAATACATAGTTGACTTTGTTATGACCCATCTATAGTGTTTCTTTAAACGGACCAATATACTTTCTACACTCATATAAATGAACATAATTAGCAAAAGCAAATGTACATAGTACACACTGAATAGTGATTATTAGGATAGGACCCAGAAAGAGTACACATATTTGTTGATGATACTATTAGTGGTTCATTGTTTTAAATTAACAATTTGTATCAATTCTAAAAAGAATTCGGTTATCCATTAAAATTCAAATTTTCAGGATATTATATTAAAATGTCGAACCAAACTCTAAAGAAATAATTTCAAAAATTAGTATAGTAATCAATAATAATACATTAAAATAGTAATTCTCGGTTGCATTCATTTTTCCAATTCAATGAAATCTTTAGGAGAAGTTCGAATAATAGAATAAATGTTGTGTACGTGTGCGTGACATCATCATATCTTAATACCAATGTACATTGGAAACAAGAAGCACTTAAAAAAGTTGACTACAAGTCTACAAAATAATTTGTTTGACCAATGATTTTCTTCATGTTGTCTCCATTCTCTTTGGATTTTTTGTCGGGTAAAGATTCCTAAGTTCCACTCACAAACTGTAAAAAACTCGGAACTCTTTTCTCTCTCAACTCCAATTTTTTCGTTGACCTAATTTGGAAAAAAAGATCTACGATCAAAATCAAGTGGCATTTTTCAACACGGAATTAGATTTTTAAATATTCAAAGTCATTGTGTCGTGTTTGAAATGTTTTCAACAAGAAATAAACTATTTTAGAGGATAAATTAGTTGAGAGGAGGAGTTGGTGTGTTTCAAAATTCTTCATGTGAAGACAAGACAAAGTATACAGAGACAACATAAATAAAAATACAAGTTGGTTTCCAGCTCAGTGGACTTCCTAATCATCAAATATTTATTAACTCGCGATAAAATTCACACAATTTCTTTTATATGTATATTTTCACTACGGTTTGGTGGGGTGGCGTGGGTATTGGATCCTAATTGAGACGGCTTGAGCCATGGCTGAGTAGCGCCTACGATGCTCGTGGTAAAACTCAGGAGCTTTAAAAATCAAACTCAAGTCCAAGCCTATTACAATCGAAGTTTTCCTTGGATGCCAATTCACTACAGAAGTCCTCGGATCATCCGCACCCGGAAAAGATCTAATTCTCGGATGGGATTCCTACAATATACTGAAGAAAAGGTTTGATATTTCAATCGAACCAGGAGGAATCAAATGGAAAGGACTATTCAAGGCTTTCACAACATTGCATAGGTTATTTGCAATAGAAAATCCTATCGCTCCAACATTTGAAGAAATCAAAAAGGAGATTGCAGCAGTCTCTTGTGCAGATTCACATGTTGAATTTCTGACGAAATGCAAAACTCCTCTATGGCTCAACCAAGACTTCTTTGTATCACTTCCGTTCAAAGAAAAGATGGCAACAACTCCTACTAAAGCGAGTCACGCAGGAATGTCTCCAGCTCTACTGCAACAAGCCAACGACGAATGCGACCAACTAATCCGAGAAGGAATAGTCTCATCAACTAACTCACCATGGGCGTGTAAAGCATTCTACGTCAACAACCGAGCGGAACAAGCACGAGGAAAGCTAAGACTGGTAATTGATTACAAGCCACTAAATCAATACCTTCAAGACATCAAGTTCCCATTACCGAACAAAAGATCGCTGCTCCAGCATCTCTCAGGTGCAACAATATTCTCCAAATTTGACCTCAAGTCAGGATTTTGGCAACTCGGTGTTCAACCTGAAGATCAATACAAAACGGCATTCTGCCTACCGAACCGCCACTTACAATGGAAGGTTCTACCCTTTGGTCTGAAGACAGCACCATCGCTGTTCCAACAGGCGATGCTAAGGATATTCAAACCATTGATACATACGGTGTTAATCTACATCGACGACATCCTACTGTTTTCAACTACAGAAGAAGATCATATCAGAGACCTTCAGAAATTCCACGAAATCGTGAAATCATATGGTATCATGCTTTCGGCCCGAAAGATGATCATAGCCCAATCCAGTATCGAATTTCTTGGAATGGAAATTACTCAAGGACAGTTCGCAGCCCAAGCCCATCTAGCTACAGAACTTCTGAGCTTCCCAGAAGAAAATCTGACAAAGCGACAAATTCAGCAATTCCTTGGTGTAATCAACTATCTAGGCAACTTTATCCCGCAACTTTCGCAGCTGACTCATCCACTACGAAAGATGTTGATAAAGAATCCTTAACAGTGGACAAAACGACAAACTGAAGCTGTCAGACACCTAAAAAAGGAGATTCAGAAGCTACCTCCTTTAAAGATTCCCTCTACGGGAACACGGGTTCTACAGACTGACGCAAGTGACAAATACTGGGGTGCAGTATTACTTGAAGAAGAAAATGGAAAAAGACAAATATGTGGATACAAAAGTGGACGCTTTAAAGATTCAGAGATGCACTATCACTCAACGTTCAAAGAGATCTTAGCCGTCAAAAGAGCAATCGGAAAGTTTGAATTTCATCTGATCGGACATAAATTTCGAATCGAAATGGATATGTCTTCTTTTCCGAAGATGTTACAATTCAAGCAGAAGATGGTCCCGCATCAACAGCTTTTACGATGGAGTGAATGGTTTTCAAAATACGACTTCGACACCGTCTATTTAAAGGGCACGAAGAACATTCTAGCCGATATGCTCAGCAGAAAGCCTCTCCAAGGCATAAACATCATGGCGAGTTCTTCATCATCAAAGACATATTATGACTTCGACAACAACATGCCAAAAGACGTGAAGCCTCTCATCACAAAAGGACATTTTCGAGAAACTTTGCGAAACAGGATATTCCACTACCAATCAATCATCTTAACAAACCACGGGCTCTACGGAAGATACATTGCACCGCTAGGCATTCATCCCGACTACCCGTTCGCTCATCTGTACAAGATCGAGAACAAATATATGCCGGAAGAAGTTCTCTGTTTCCTCTGGTATCTCTGTGCAGTATACACTATTGGTATCTCATTCGATATCAAATGGTTATACCAATACGTCAACGAACAACAAGGTCAACAAGAAGGACTTTCAACATTCCTCACATGGTTCAACCCGCTAGTCAACTGGAGTGGCAAGCTACGAAATTCAGCAAAATCGATGCAAATCCCCTACAAGAAACTCAAAGAACCAGGTGGTCTAAATCCTTTCTTTAGTCCACACACTATCTATTTCTTCCATCGACCAATTCAAGTCAACGACAGAACCGCAAAGGTTCACGCACTACCCAACCTCATTCATCACAAGGATTTCAAGCATGGAATCAGACCAGACTTCAACGTTCGTGATAATGCTCTATATGAAGAGTTTCAGACTCATGCATTCCGCCTCAACAATGCTCGACAGACATTTCACATCCCGTTCAACCAGAACTGGTCCTACTATTCCATCGACTATCAAATGAGTCTCGACGAGGATCTACAATTCTTCATATCTAATGAAGAAAAACGTCATTTCAAAGCAGCAAAACCAGAACCATCCTCACCAAGCTGTCCAGCAGAATACTTCCAAGACGCTCAGTCACCAGACGATAATCCTGTTATGGATCTCGACGAAATCGGACGAGAATTCAATATTAACGTTAATATGGACTCCCCTGAAGACTTCTCTGAGCCAGAACCACAGTATAAGTGCCCGGGAACAGAGTACGGATGCTGCACGAAGCACATTGAAGATTTCGAGATGAATCATTGAGTAAGCTTGATGATTAATTATGTATAATTATTATGCTAAATAAATAATGTCAGCATGATGTCAATATGATATCAGCATGATATTAGTGTGATATAAGTGTGATGTCATCGCTGATGTAAGCGATGATGTAATATATAAGTAGTGTGATGTAAGCGATGATGTAATCATGATGTAAACATGATGTCATCGCTGAGGTAAGCGCTTATGTCAGCGTCTTCACCTCCCCCTATAAATATGTGTGCTCCCCCATTGTAAAAATACATCGAGAAATAATAAAAACTTCTCTCTAAAATTTTCTCTCTCTAAACATGTTCTAAATCTCTCTAAGTTTTCCGAACTTCAATAGATCTTCATAAGCTTTGTTTCTTTCTTTTCATTCATAAGTTGACGATCTGCTTCTATGGCTTAATTTTCGGAGGAAACTCCGGTGGTCTTTGTAAGAATTTTCCGGTAGATCAACACGACGGTTTGATCTTACGGTAACCAACACGACTTTCGTGGGGTGGCGTGGGTATTGGATCCTAATTGAGACGGCTTGAGCCATGGCTGAGTAGCGCCTACGATGCTCGCTGTAACCTGGAGCCCATAAACCCCCTCGCTTTGTCAATACGGTTAGCGTGAGATCCGACTTAGTCAATACGGTCTATCGTCGGGTTCTTGCTTAGTTCATCGTGGGTTCTCCCTCGTCTGTTATGTTATGGTATCAAAGAATGGTGGAACTCACTCGGTGATTATAGACAAAACCAAGTCTATGACACTACAATACCGATGTTACTCGGAGAAATCCATCGAGAATTTATCGGTACACCAAATCATCATAAGGAGCAAATACAAGAAGAATACTTTGCAGCAAAGTGTTGTTCATTGAAGAAGAAAGATCTGGCAACACATTTCAAACATCAAGCGAGAAGGTTCTACGCTCTAAACGGACTCAACAATCCGAGCTTGAAGCACGTCTACCTCTCATCAATAGACGAATATCTAAGCCAGCAAACCAAACTCTACATCAGAGATCAAGGTCAGACGGTTGAAGAAATCTCAATCGGTCAAATTCAACAATACATCAATCGGACCCTTGACAAGTTATGCAAACAGAAAGAGTTTTGGATGGAATTCATGGATAAGTCTAAACAACTATCCAAGATTTGTGCAAGGCCAGACCTATCAATCAAATGTTCGAAATCAAAAAAGGCGTGTTCCTGCAACACCAGACACAAACACAGAAAGCAAAGAGGAGCAACACGAAGAGACAACTTTAAAGGTTTTCGACGCAGACGATTCTTCAAGAAGAAAACGAGCTTTCGAAAGTCAACCAAGTGTTTTCTTTGTCACAAAGAAGGACACTACGCCAAGAACTGCCCACACAAGTCAACGAAGAAAAGGCAGTATCTCATCAGCTCAATATCACGCATAGCGCCAGATATCGACCTCGAAAATCATGATCTCGAATCCGTCCTATCTTACGACAGTGATGACAATGAAGCAATATGTGGATACTCCGACTATGATACTTCCTCAGAAACTTCAGATGAAGAAGCGTTTGATGATTGTTGTTTCAAGATTTGTCAGATACCGCAACAAGAAAATATCATGACAATTCCACACCTGCCGGTCACAATCTTTGATCCAACAGAAGCTGAAGATCCAATCCATGTCATTGCATTCATCGACACTGGAGCTCACACGTCGATACTAAATCCAAAGATTCTACCTCCATCGATGTGGACACCATTTGAACAAGAATTCAGAGTGGCAAACTCAGGAGCTTTAAAAATCAAACTCAAGTCCAAGCCTATTACAATCGAAGTTTTCCCTGGATGCCAATTCACTACAGAAGTCCTCGGATCATCCGCACCCGGAAAAGATCTAATTCTCGGATGGGATTCCTACAATATACTGAAGAAAAGGTTTGATATTTCAATCGAACCAGGAGGAATCAAATGGAAAGGACTATTCAAGGCTTTCACAACATTGCATAGGTTATTTGCAATAGAAAATCCTATCGCTCCAACATTTGATGAAATCAAAAAGGAGATTGCAGCAGTCTCTTGTGCAGATTCACATGTTGAATTTCTGACAAAATGCAAACAACCTCTATGGCTCAACCAAGACTTCTTTGTATCACTTCCATTCAAAGAAAAGATGGCAACAACTCCTACTAAAGCGAGTCACGCAGGAATGTCTCCAGCTCTACTGCAACAAGCCAACGACGAATGCGACCAACTAATCCAACAAGGAATAGTCTCGTCGACTCACTCACCATGGGCATGCAAAGCATTCTACGTCAACAACCGAGCCGAACAAGCACGAGGAAAGCTAAGACTGGTAATTGATTACAAGCCACTGAATCAATATCTTCAAGACATCAAATTTCCATTACCGAACAAAAGATCGCTGCTCCAGCATCTCTCAAGTGCAACAATATTCTCCAAATTCGACCTCAAGTCAGGATTTTGGCAACTCGGTGTTCAACCTAAAGATCAATACAAAACGGCGTTCTGCCTACCGAACCGCCACTTACAATGGAAGGTTCTACCCTTTGGTCTGAAGACAGCACCATCGCTGTTCCAACAGGCGATGCTAAGGATATTCAAACCGCTGATACATACGGTGTTAATCTACATCGACGACATCCTACTGTTTTCAACTACAGAAGAAGATCATATCAGAGACCTTCAGAAATTCCACGAAATCGTGAAATCATATGGTATCATGCTTTCGGCCCGAAAGATGATCATAGCCCAATCCAGTATCGAATTTCTTGGAATGGAAATTACTCAAGGACAGTTCGCAGCCCAAGCCCATCTAGCTACAGAACTTCTGAGCTTCCCAGAAGAAAATCTGACAAAGCGACAAATTCAGCAATTCCTTGGTGTAATCAACTATCTAGGCGACTTTATCCCGCAACTTTCGCAGCTGACTCATCCACTACGAAAGATGTTGATAAAGAATCCTCAACAGTGGACAAAACGACAAACTGAAGCTGTCAGACACCTAAAAAAGGAGATTCAGAAGCTACCTCCTTTAAAGATTCCCTCTACGGGAACACGGGTTCTACAGACTGACGCAAGTGACAAATACTGGGGTGCAGTATTACTTGAAGAAGAAAATGGAAAAAGACAAATATGTGGATACAAAAGTGGACGCTTTAAAGATTCGGAGATGCACTATCACTCAACGTTCAAAGAGATCTTAGCCGTTAAACGAGCAATCGAAAAGTTTGAATTTCATCTGATCGGACATAAATTTCGAATCGAAATGGATATGTCTTCTTTTCCGAAGATGTTACTATTCAAGCAGAAAATGGTCCCGCATCAACAGCTCTTACGATGGAGTGAATGGTTTTCAAAGTACGACTTCGACACCGTCTATTTAAAGGGCACGAAGAACATTCTAGCCGATATGCTCAGCAGAAAGCCTCTCCAAGGCATAAACATCATGGCGAGTTCTTCATCATCAAAGACATATTATGACTTCGACAACAACATGCCAAAAGACGTGAAGCCTCTCATCACAAAAGGACATTTTCGAGAAACTTTGCGAAACAAGATATTCCACTACCAATCAATAATCTTAACAAACCACGGGCTCTACGGAAGATACATTGCACCGCTAGGCATTCATCCCGACTACCCGTTCGCTCATCTGTACAGGATCGAGAACAAATATATGCCGGAAGAAGTTCTCTGTTTCCTCTGGTATCTCTGTGCAGTATACACTATTGGTATCTCATTCGATATCAAATGGTTATACCAATACGTCAACGAACAACAAGGTCAACAAGAAGGACTTTCAACATTTCTCACATGGTTCAACCCGTTAGTCAACTGGAGTGGCAAGCTACGAAATTCAGCAAAATCAATGCAAATCCCCTACAAGAAACTCAAAGAACCAGGTGGTCTAAATCCTTTCTTTAGTCCACACACTATCTATTTCTTCCATCGACCAATTCAAGTCAACGACAGAACCGCAAAGGTTCACGCACTACCCAACCTCATTCATCACAAGGATTTCAAGCATGGAATCAGACCAGACTTCAACGTTCGTGATAATGCTCTATATGAAGAGTTTCAGACTCATGCATTCCGCCTCAACAATGCTCGACAGACATTTCACATCCCGTTCAACCAGAACTGGTCCTACTATTCCATCGACTATCAAATGAGTCTCGACGAGGATCTACAATTCTTCATATCTAATGAAGAAAAACGTCATTTCAAAGCAGCAAAACCAGAACCATCCTCACCAAGCTGTCCAGCAGAATACTTCCAAGACGCTCAGTCACCAGACGATAATCCTGTTATGGATCTCGACGAAATCGGACGAGAATTCAATATTAACGTTAATATGGACTCCCCTGAAGACTTCTCTGAGCCAGAACCACAGTATAAGTGCCCGGGAACAGAGTACGGATGCTGCACGAAGCACATTGAAGATTTCGAGATGAATCATTGAGTAAGCTTGATGATTAATTATGTATAATTATTATGCTAAATAAATAATGTCAGCATGATGTCAATATGATATCAGCATGATATTAGTGTGATATAAGTGTGATGTCATCGCTGATGTAAGCGATGATGTAATATATAAGTAGTGTGATGTAAGCGATGATGTAAT
Organism: Cardamine chenopodiifolia; assembly: GCA_963922655.1. Classification (NCBI taxonomy): domain Eukaryota; kingdom Viridiplantae; phylum Streptophyta; class Magnoliopsida; order Brassicales; family Brassicaceae; genus Cardamine; species Cardamine chenopodiifolia. The sequence continues at coordinate 12,323,368 of OZ000485.1, read as the reverse complement.
CATGATGTAAACATGATGTCATCGCTGAGGTAAGCGCTTATGTCAGCGTCTTCACCTCCCCCTATAAATATGTGTGCTCCCCCATTGTAAAAATACATCGAGAAATAATAAAAACTTCTCTCTAAAATTTTCTCTCTCTAAACATGTTCTAAATCTCTCTAAGTTTTCCGAACTTCAATAGATCTTCATAAGCTTTGTTTCTTTCTTTTCATTCATAAGTTGACGATCTGCTTCTATGGCTTAATTTTCGGAGGAAACTCCGGTGGTCTTTGTAAGAATTTTCCGGTAGATCAACACGACGGTTTGATCTTACGGTAACCAACACGACTTTCGTGGGGTGGCGTGGGTATTGGATCCTAATTGAGACGGCTTGAGCCATGGCTGAGTAGCGCCTACGATGCTCGCTGTAACCTGGAGCCCATAAACCCCCTCGCTTTGTCAATACGGTTAGCGTGAGATCCGACTTAGTCAATACGGTCTATCGTCGGGTTCTTGCTTAGTTCATCGTGGGTTCTCCCTCGTCTGTTATGTTATGGCTTAATTGTTCTGGTCCGGATGAATTGATAGCTTTCGATACTATCTTTGGACTATGCGCTATGTTATTTCTTGTGAAGTCTTCAGGCGGGGGAAAAGGAGGGAAGTCGTCTGGACTCATCATCATGATTTCTTTCTCCTTCTTTTTGTCCGAATATTGGACCAAGAATTCGTATCTTCCGGTTCCTTCGCCTAAAGTGCCGACTGTAGGATCGCCATCAAGATATCTTCGATAGAGAGGATCCTTCTTTTTTCTTCTTCTTTGTCGGATTTCTTCATCAGATTCGTAATCGGCATCCATACATGCTGAACATGAACAGACATCAAAGTATTGATGACCGTTTTCGTCCTTGAACGGGAATACGACAGAGCCGTCTTGACCAAAGGATATTGGTTTTGGCATCTGTTCTTTGTATGGACCGTAGAACTCGTGTTCATCAATTCTAATGGAGAACTGAGTGAACAGCTGTTTGTGAAACGAGGATGATCTTGGTTTCTCGAACTTGATTTCGGTTGTACCGTCGTTTCGTGTGTGAAAGCTAGCTTCAGATAGTTGAATCGGAGTTTGGGCCGATTGATGTAGCTTTTCGTAGCTAGTTATCCATTTATCTGGTAGCTGCTGGATGAGTTCTTCTCGAGATATTTGTCGAGGAATCTGGACAGCGTTTGGAGCTTGTGATGCTGACGTGACTTCAAGGTAGAGTGCTTCGTCAGAGGATGGCAGGATGAGATCAAGAGCATGGTCTTGAACCCGATAGACTATTTGATGATGAATAGTCGCCATGATACTATCTTCTTTCATTCTGGCTCCAGTGAGTTGTAGTTGGACCTTTAAAGTCTTTAAAAGATGTGGATCTTGTAAAGAAACATTAAAGTTTGGAAACAATGTAATGAACACTGTTCCGGCGTTTAACGTTGTCTGTACCGTTCCAATACATGCTTGCTGGTAAGACTTTAATCTTGAGTCGAGCAGGGCAATTCTCGCGTAGACTGGTAGACCTTTTCGTGCATGTAAGGTCAGACCGATACGAACTACTCCGAAGTGTAGATGCGTATAGCCTTGGTGTTGCCATAGTTGTGGTAGATTCTCTGGAAGATTGAGCGATATGAACTGCTCCTCTTTTGTAGCTGGAACTTGGCAAGATGAGAATTTGCTTGACTGCACGTATTCGCGAACCTTCCTGTGTGAGGATGGTCGGATGAGCTGTCGAACTCCGTTTACCGAAAAAACACTTGGCTTCTTGGAAAAGATTTCATATGGATTTACAAGAGGAAGAGTAGTTTCTGGGAGACGTTGATCTCCTGGAACATACTCGATTTCATATAAAGAGTTTATAGTAGGAAAAGAAGAACGATTTTTATTTTGGTTTTTATTTTTAGGTAAAGTAGATATAGCAAACTGTGAATCAAGAACGGAATTTTCGGAAATAGACATGATTAGAAAATAGTTTTCCAGAACATTCAAATCAATCATTCATAAACAATGATTCATTCCATCAAAACATAAGTCTAGGCTCTGATACCATAACATAACAGACGAGGGAGAACCCACGATGAACTAAGCAAGAACCCGACGATAGACCGTATTGACTAAGTCGGATCTCACGCTAACCGTATTGACAAAGCGAGGGGGTTTATGGGCTCCAGGTTACAGCGAGCATCGTAGGCGCTACTCAGCCATGGCTCAAGCCGTCTCAATTAGGATCCAATACCCACGCCACCCCACGAAAATATACAAAATTTAACAACAATCACACACATGTTATTCATATTTTTTATTTGTATTTGTAGCAAATAAATGGTAGTAATTAGGGGTGTTACATATCCAGATATCTGGATTTTTTAGAATATCTAGATTCGTAGTCGTATCTTACCGAATATCTGTTTTTTGAAACAAATACCAAATCTAAATATGCGACGAATTCAGATAATGATACTCAAACCTAGCAATGGATCAATATTTATATATATATAACATAAAACGTCAAATTATATATCTAGTTTTATTTTTCCATAGTAACAACAATTGAAAAATTGGATGAAGTGATATAAATCCAGAAAATAAAAAAAGACACAATTGATTTCTGAGTTGTTTATTCCAACTTGCATTCCCAACACAACGTTTTGAAACGAATATAGATAACCAGAAACCATCTTAATTGGAGTATTTTTTTCTTAATTTGAGAAATTTCATATTCTTTTTTGTTGGAACCTGACCAATAATTGACGAATATATTATTTTTCTTTCCCGCTGTTGTATAATATAAATTGATATGAAAATATGAAATAACTTAGTAAAACAGAAATGGTTTATATATTATATTGCATAGAAATGTCGGATGGTTTACAATTCACAAGCACATAGTATAATTCTATAACAATTATCTTAATAAAAGAATTAAAAATTCATCTCTTTTGCATTGATGTAGAATATAAGTAGATACTAGACACTATCAGGGCGTGGTGAGCCAACTACTTTCGACCCACATTTCTTAACAATTTTAATTTTTCCCTGTCAATTTTAGGTTTAGATTTTGGTGGTTTCCATTTGGACCCAAGTCACATGCATCACAAGTGACACTTTATTTATTATTCTTGTACTAATCCCTAAGAATTAATTCACTTTAAAAATCCGAGTGATCGTTATTTCCTTGAAAATTGGATACGACAATATGGTGTCGCAAATAGAAACCACTAAACTAAGAGGCTTCAAATCGTCGCTTTCATGTATATAGCTTGCCGTTGTAAAAGATAACCAAATCAAGATGATTTACTTAATTGAGTTTGACATTTACTGGCCTGAGTCTGTTTCGAAAATAGGCCCATTTTTATATTAAGGCCCAATTTAGTTTATAATCGAAATTGAAATAATGTAAAACTGTTGGAAAATCACTTTCACAGAAAATCTACTAATTTTGGAAAATCATTTTTCACAAAAAAAATGCTGTTGTGTCGTTCTTTTAAGTTTTAACTACGGTTCAAGGATGCTATGATTAGATCATTAGAACATATTCAGCTAGCTTTAACTACCGTTGTTACTTAACATCTGATGGAGAGGAAACAAACTTAATACAAGGATGAATCACATTTCTTCATCATTCTAGCTAGCTTGGTAAAAGGTGATGCAGGTCATATAGAATTTAATTTGTAGCACCAATATTAATGTTCTATAAAGCAATATAAAATGTATATTTTGATAAAAATTTTTATATAATACAAGTTTGTGCCCCCACATAAAATATTTCTTTGAATCCACCATTGATAAAAAAAATTATATCAAAATAATATGTGTTCTTCGTATCACATCCATGTTTATATATAGCTTTATTAAAAAAATAACAAAATGAAAATTAACAAAATATATTTAGTAAAAAGTTGAAAAGAAAAAATTGGGATATATATATATATATGGAAAACTAACATTATTTGGAAATGTGTGAAAATAAGTGGGAACCAGATATATGAGGATAACAAAACTAAACATTTAATAAATGTCAAAATGTAATCAACCAATTGACAATTTGACATATAGCACAATCTCGTTATTTAAAAAAATTGGTATATATCATATTTCTATGAAAACATCAAGTTTAAAACTCCGTTGCTATGTTTTAGCCAAAAAAATTTTGTTTTGTTTTAAGTGATGTCTTATATTGAAAATTTGAAATGTAAAACTATTTACTATTTTCCTTAATCAAACCTTATATTAATAATTTCTAATATTGTTATTTTTTGACATAATAGATATTATATAATTTTCTTCATTTGTCTTTAAAATCTTTAAACATCACTTAAAGAAATATAGAAAGAATATAATTCTATCTTGAAAATATAAAATAAATAAATGATCAAACTAAAAGAAAGAGAGAAAGGAATAAGGGCATGTTCTTTTAAGTATCTGGCTATAATTATCGGCAACTATAAATATAAAAAGAAAATAAGAAGATTAATTCCACAAAAATTCAGAATCTCGTAAAAATTTAATTTGACTTTAGTCTAGTTTATTAAAATAAAATTAAACTTAAAATTTTATATTTGTACTCTATGTTTTTCTATAAAAATATTTAGGATGTAAAACTGAGTTCAAAAAGTCAGTAATTGATTTTAAAAAAACCTTTGCTTTGACTATGACAAATAGCCTCTATGGTAATTTCATATCTGATATTGAGTTGAATTGAAAATTTTCCAACTTCTAAGCATGTCAACCTTCCATATGATTCACACAGCATTAAAATAACAAAACTCAATTCATTTGTACTAATATATGCTATAAAATTAAATCATATATTAAATAACTAATCAAGATTTAGTGAATAATCCAACGGGTATACATCATTGTATATAAATCAGTAACCAAATATTGATTGTTACCAACTTCTTTAAAACTTAGAAAGACAGGGAGAGCGAGTGACCAAAGCGATAACATAAATATAATCAAAATTACCATGAAGCTTTCGGAAATTGAGATTTTCATCTTTGCGAATTTTCTCCGTACGCTGATATCTTGTCTTTTTATATTATTTTAAATTATATTTTTCATTAATTTTTTGTGTTCGCATTCTATATTTAAATTTTTAGGTGCACGTTTACGTATATTTTTTGTTTTATACGTATTGAAGGGATCATTTGAAAGCAATAAGAAAAATGATAATCCAGAACCAATATAAAGTGTTTTAAAAATTGATTTAGACGAAGGTTTTTCCTCGCGTTTAGCTCAACACCCCCTGATGAAAGTTATAGAAAATTGAGTTAACTTTCCAATGGAAGTGGTCTCGAGTGATTTGTCAGTGGTTAAGAAGATACAACCAATTTAGTGAGGAACGGTATGACCTAGCGGGATGATGAAACCGTTAGAGAAGTGGTAAAACTCACCGGGAGAACCAGCGGGATTGTGTACCCGATAGACGCCAGCGAGATGCCTCAAGCGGTTTGGCCAAACCGCTGGACCGGTCCAAATTGGCTCAAATTTTGTTTTAAAACTGGACTCGACCTTATTTGGTTATTTGTTGATCCAATCTTTAGCTTCTCCTATAAATACACTAAACATATTTTAGAGAGATCTATCCTTTGTTTTAGGAAACTCTTAGCCACTCTTTAAAAGGTTTTCAAGAGGTTGTATGGATCATTTTGGTTTTTGATTATCTAAGTTTGCTTTTTTTTTAATCTTTGTCTATTTACTAATCTCATCATGATTAATCATAGGTCAATCATTTGGTTTTGTGCTTTCATGTTGATTAGTGAGTAGTCACCTTTGAACTCTTGGGTTTAGGTAGATCTAGGATGATAGGTTGTTGATTAGTGGAGTTTAGGTTTAGATTATGATATATCCTTGCTTGCTTAATGATAGTTTTTAATGCTAGATTAGCCAATGAATTGGTAGTCTATGGGTTTAGGTATTTCACGCTCGGAAATTGTTCGATGAAATGTCAGAATGAAAATCATTAAAAGCTTTTTGTTCCTAACCTACGGAAGTAGTTGATTAATATGAATTGTGGTTAGTTAAGCTTGTAATTAATGCTCTTTGATCTCCTAATTGCTAGCGGAAGTTATTGTTGATTAGATAATTAGAGTAAAGATTTGTACCACGGAAGTGTATTAATCGACTTTAATGACTATAGATTGAAGGATTAGCTTATTGAAATAGAATGAAACTCCATTAGTTAGTAATTTTGTGTCTTACCATCATATCCTTATCCCGAAAGTTCACTTTTCTATTAGAACCTTTCAATCGTTTTAGTGTTTTTCTTGCTTTCATTTACATATTTGAATCTACTTTTCGAAACCAAAACAGTTTGATTACCTTATATTGAATTTAGGTATTTGTAATTGTAATATGTTAATTTGTTATCTCTGTAGATCGATCCCAAAATATTACAACGTACTTACGTTATTTGATAACCCCGAATATAAAAACCTCTTTATCATATAATTTTTTGCGAATCATCGTATCCTCAAATGAAAACCAAAATCCTTGTTAAAATCGAGCGATTCGATTAGGAAAACTACTAAATTCTCTAACGAAATTTACAACACTTACCAATTTGACCTCGAACGATTATAAAGAGAAGAATCCAAATAGAAAATAAAACCAAGAATCAAGTTTGGATTTGGATTATGTCTTCGGATCTGACATCAATATAGAGAGATTATCGATTCAAAGGACTCGGGTACGTAAAGTCGCAAAGGGACGGATATATCATATGAGTTCTGAAAAAATTTAGATTTCAGAAAATGAAACAATCTCATACTAATCTGCTACGCGTTTAGAGCCAACAAAATATTTACTTAATTACAACCGACAATTTGTCGGTATACCTTAAATTTTATTAAAATTTTGAAAACCACACAATTTACAAGCATTTGAAATATACATTTTATGTTTTAAAATGACATTTTTTCTTAGTTAATAAATTAAAAAAATTAGTTTTGATAATAATTTCTTCAATTAGATTAAGATAAGTTTTAAAAAAATTAGATAAGTATTAATCCAAACATCATAACTAAATCAACGACCAAAAACAATAACTTAACCGTTTAAATAAGTTGACTATGTACATAAATCAATCAATTGAAATATAAGTCGATTGTTCAATAGGTAGTTGGAGAAAAAAAATTAAGTGGACATAAACAAAATATAAGTTGAAAATTCAATAAATCAAATTGATTAATAAGTCAACATAAAGTTATATAACTCTACCAAAATAAATAAGTTTTATAAAATACAAGTCGACAATTCAATAAATTAACTTTATTAATAAGTTAATATAAAATTATATAAGTCTATCAGTAATAAATAAGTTTATAAATCGATGAAAAAAAATCAACAATTTAAATAAGTCAATTATATACAAAAATCAACAATTTAAATAAGTCAATTATATACAAAAATCAACTAATTAACAAACAACTCAACTATAAATTTTTGTATTAGATATTAGTTTTTCATAACAATATAATTAATTATTTAAATAAATTAAATAGATTATGATTTTATTTATATTATTGAAATATAAATATAAATTTTAACTAATTATTGAAATTAATTAATTTTGTTCTGTAATTAGATAAATATAAGAATAATATGGTCATTGTTGTAAAAAGTAAAAAAGTGTATTTTTCAAGCCACTATAAAATTAGATATAGTTTTCAAATCTATTACTAAATATAGGATAGTTCCAACTCTCCCCCCTCCCATTGAGATAATTTGTTAAATTTTTCTTTAAAAAATTCACATTTGAAATCGGGTAGGTAAATGACTTTAAAAAACCGACGACTCCTAATACCCTTATTTTGTAGTGTATATCTATTATTGCGGATCGTAATGCATATGGCCAGACCTTTTTTTCTGAAAAGTAAAATATTTCCAACGGAGATTTCCAGTCACTCGATCTAACTAGAACATATTCGTTATGAATTCCATAGTTTTATAGCGTATTTTATGTTATAGCTGACTCTAATTATAATCAAAACTACTCAATGTTACAATTTTAATATATTTCAATATTTCATAATATTGTATTGATTCAAGGGTACAAATTGGAACTGTTATTTCATATCTAATTATGTAACATAACATCGTCACAAATATAATAGAGTAACGGTTCCAGCTGACAACTCATCTCACTTCTAATATCACTCCTTCTCAGCACTATGATAAAACGGTCTGGATCATTCTCCTTTCGTCACTTGGTTCAAACAGGTCTGGCCTAAACACCAAATATTCTCTTCTTCTTCGGATTCAACCATTAGACGAGCTAGCTCTTATGGTTCAAAATGGGGATCACATATCTTCCAAGCTTGGTTCCGTTCATGACAAGTCCTCTTCCTTTCTTTCTTTTATTTTTTATTTTTTTAAAACTGCGCAAATTCCGGACTTTTGGTCTATAATCTTCTATGAAACCAGCCTTTAGTCGATTCCGTTTTAAAGAACATATCTCCATCTTTTCTCTTCTTTCCTTTCTCTCTTATCTCATATTCATATAGACTCTTGCTACTTCTCTGGGACGATGTAGTTTAGGTTGTGGAGTTCACCTTTATTTCAAACCACAAGAAGCTTTTTTTTTTAATATTTTCATCAATCATAAGATTTAACGGATTAATACATAAATGAGATCAGTTTTGATATAGAGATTAGCAATCAAACTCGCAATATAGTGTAAGAAATTGACCGAAAGGATCAGGAGAAATTTCCTGAAAAACATCAAATTCGTGTTTGATTGACTTTTGCCTTGCCCATTTTTCGCAATCCTCCACAGTTTTTGTCAATTGCTTCTCCTACTAATTTCCCCTTCTTTGTTTATCAAAACAGTCTAAATATTTTATCTTTTTCTCAGCTTTATAGTATCAATCAATTAACATTATACTGAAACATTTATTCCGCGCTAACAAAATCTAGCAACCTAAATAATTGTGACCAAATTAATCTTGTCCACACATTTCGACGGACGTTCTTATATGCAGAGACATCCACAATAATTGAATTGGACTTGGCTGTGCATTAAAAAAAAAGCATGCTTATTAATGTAATAATCTTTTTATTTATTAATCTATACGAAAATCGCGTTTCTGTTCCAACCACAAAATAGTAAAATACGCGTTGTTACACAAAAGGCGTTCTCTTGGCCGTTAGATCTAAACCGAACCAGAAAAGAAATTTCTGAGCCGTTGGATCTTTAAACCAATACTAAACCGGTACAAACGGTCGAACAAACCTCGATGACTCATAATAGAACGCCGCCGCCGGATGCTGCCATTTCTTAAAAACCGGCGTTTTCTCAACCGCACCAGCGTTCGTCTGATTCTCAACCGGTGGTTGTTGTTCGACCGACGATTCGGTAGAAAGAGATAGCGGAGAGAGAAGAGGGATAGCCGTTTCCGAGTTATTCACCGGAGCCGGAGCTGGAACAATTTTTATCGCCGGAGGTCGCTTTTGTAGACGACTGGGCTGCCGCCGATTGCCGGAATCTGAGCTGCAGCCCGGTCTTTCCATTGTGGACATAAAGCGCGAAGCAAACGATATCAAAAGAAGGCTAAATAAGAGATTTTGGAATCGAAAGGTAAAAAGAGATTTGTGGTTTTCCGACAAAAGCTGAGAGTTTCGATACTTTAGGGTAATGAATCTGTGAAGCCTAAAGATTCCTGTGCATGTGTTGTGTATAAAGGCGTGTGTGTTATGCATATAAAGAGATTTGTGGACTAGACACAATTTTGAGTTACGGTCAATAAGTCCTTTAAGATAATGTAAGAGAGGAATTAGCTGTTTTTATGTTCTGTGGCTTTGCTGTATTTCATAATCTTTCCGTTTCTGTTTATTTTATTGCAAAAGTTTCTTCCTAAATATTATTTTCTGTTTCTTTCACCAATTTTCTCTATTTTATAGCTGACTAAGCTTGTTTTGGGTCGATGTATTTTATATAAAGTAATCGAAACCTGTAATGAGATTACTTATATATATATATATATGTTATATCACATAGATTGAGAATCTGAGATGGATCAGTTTTAAAATTACAAAATTTAATAACTAATCACTGCTTTACATATAATCGCCATCATCTAAATTTAAACAACAGACAAAATTAAATTTACATGATTTAGCTTATAAATACTAAGAAACGATATAAACTTGTAAATTATCAAGTTGATTAGTATAATATTTGTCTATCTTTTACATTTTTACTTGACCAGTGCTATTTAAAAAATAATAATAATTTGTGGAATTTTCATGAAATTTGATTTTTTTTTTCTTTTAATATAAAAGCATGAAATAGCTTTTATGAACTGGGTAGTTATTATTGTTTTTTTAACGTATTTGGATAATTCTATACCATTTAGAAAACGCATATAGATTTTATTTTAGTTTGATTTGTTATTACTCAAAAGTCTAAAACACTAGCTTCAGCTATTTTTTCTGGTTGCTGCTTCCCATAAGAAAAAAAGTGATGTTTACGATGAAATCAATAATGGGAAAGCAACGGAAGAACAGACGTTGAGAAATGGGACCAGTTGAAGTAGGATCCAATGGACTTGGTGTAACTGATCCTTCATGCCACCGCCAGACTTTGAGTCTTTTGACTACTTCTCATTTATTATTCATTCTATCAACTTTTCTTTATGATTATCTCTAAAAAATCTATATGCAATACATTATACAGGTAAAAAAGTTGATAACATGACCAAACCAAGTCTTTAAAAATGATGTTGTCTATGTTAATCTGGTAGAGAAAACTTTGTTATAAGTTGTAACAGAGAGAGTTATGCGATAATTTCGTTATTTTAATATTTATTGAGTACGTCTATAAGTCAAATTTATTGACAAATGAACTACTACATTTATCGCTGAAATTATTAAAACAAGAACAATCAGGAAGTTAATCTTTGACGTCAAACGTGATAACGTCGGTAGGATGGGTGTGGCGTTATCATTGACATGACTTGTAAAACTCCTCCAATAGATTAATTTTGTACGTTGGCCTACAATTTCAATGACAACTTCCGAAAATAAGAAAACAAATTACAGAATACGTAAATTTGTAAAATATAATAACTAAAATAAGCATGTAACTGAAAGTTACTCTAAATATGAAATGAAGAAATCAGTCTTTATTTCATCTTCATTTTTTATCTTCTACTTATCTCGATTTCATTACATGGTTATATAGAAAGTTCGGTTTTGTTCTGGAGTGATGACAGATGTCCTTAGCTGCACGTGATGGCACAACAATCCAGGGCGTCGTAACGGTTTGATAGCTGGATTCGATGACCGGTCTTCGCTGTACGAACGTCACGAAGATTGTGTGAAGATACTCTGCTTTTCGCGGTTGATTTCAAGGCAGAGTTGGTGCTGTGCGTTTTGATGTTGGGCTTGAGTGTTTCTTCTGGCTTGTTTGTTCGATGGGCTTCTCGAGGCCTTGTTTTCATTTCTGAGGAAGAGACAGAACTTTCTGTCTGAACCAGAGTGTCTTGTTTCACATGCTCCCTCAAACTCGTGGCGGGAGGAAAACAGACACCGAATTTGAAGCGAAGATCAAAGAATGATTGTTGTGGCAAAGACTTAGTGAATATGCCTGCAATCTGAAGAGCTGAAGTTATGTGTTTGATCACTAGTGTTTCTAATGATACTCTTTCTCGGACATAAATGCCAATCCAGTTCGAAATTTTTTGATCTTAAGTGTAGAGCAGGATTTGCTATCAAACATATGGCAGAAAGATTGTCGCAATACATCTCTGGAGTTGTTGGTTGAGCTATGCCAAGAGTTCCGAGTAGAGAAGTGATCTAGGTAGCCTCAAACGCTGCTAAAAACAATGTCATATACTCTGCTTCAGTTGATGATTTTGAAACAGTTGGGTGTCGTTTAGCTGACCAGGTAATGATGTTAGTGTCGAGGAAAGCACAGAAGCCACCAGTTGATCGTTTAGTATTGTTGCAGCCCGCCCAGTCACTGTCACTATAAACTCGGAGAGTTGAATCATTTTTGTTAGAGAGATATACTCCCATCTGTCGTGTGCCTTTTATGTATCGGAGAATTCTTTTCAACAAGTTAAAGTCTACAACTGAGGGATTGTGCATCTTCTGACATACCAAGTTGATAGCATACTGAATGTCTGGTCTGGTGATTGTCAAGTATTGGAGTTTTCCGGCCAAGCTTCAAAAATAAGTCGGATCCGGGAATAGCTCTTCTTGTCCCTTTTGTTGATTGACCTGTAACGGTAAGGGTGTAGACATTGAGGCACAGTCAGCCATACCAGCATTAATAAGCAGGTTTGTGACATACTTTTCTTGACTGAGAAAGAGACCTCCAATGTGAAAGTGTGCCTGTACCCCCAGGAAATAATGAAGAGACCCCATGTCTTTCATTCTGAACATTGTTTGAGGCTGGTTAGAAGTTGCTGAAGCAAAGAATTGTTACTTTGGGTGAGAATCATGTCATCCACATACAGTAATAAATACATTACGTCGCTCCCTTTTGCATACACAAAGAGTGAAAGATCCAGAATGCTGCAGATAAGCTATATGCAAGAAGAAAAGAGCTGAACTTGTCAAACTAAGCTCTTGGAGCCTGTTTCAGACCATAAATGGTCTTGTTGAATTTGCACACATAGTCTGGATGTTTAAGATCCTTAAACCCCGGTGGTTGTACCATGTAAACAGTTTCTTTTAACTCACCATGTAGGAATGCATTTTTCGCATCAAGTTGTTTAATATCCCATTTCTTGATTATAGCAACATGTAACATAGTTCTGATAGTTCCTGTGCATATAACTGGACTATATGTTTCAACAAAGTTGATTTCTTCTTCTTGTTCATATCCTTTTGCGCTAACCTTGCTTTAAGTCTGTCTACAGAGCCATCTGCTAATAGTTTGGTCTTGAAAACCCACTTGCAGCCTAGTGGTTGTGCTTCTTCTTCCGGTGGAACTAGATCCCATGTTTCAGTTTCATACATAGTATCAACTTCTTCCGTCATGGCACTGTTCCAACCTGGATCTTTAATAGCAGTTTTAATGCTTCTTGGTTCGGGATAATTTTCTTTTACAGTGAGAAGAGCGTACTTTGGATTTGGTTTTCTCACACCATCTTTTCCTCTAGTAATCATTGAGTGGCTGTTGACAGTAACTGTTAAAGGAGAAGAGTTTGCTTTAGAAGAATTACTTGGTTCTGCTTCCGTTGCAGCATGTGATGCAGGTATCGTTGAGACATGTGGAGCAGTCCTCAAGTTCTGACTCGGTGAAATTGGAGTTAACAAAGTTGCAGTATTTTCATTTGTATTACTAATGACATCAGGAACGCTGTCGCCTCTAGAAGCAGGATCAAGGCATGTCGTACGCTCAGTATATTCCATAGTCACAGTAGGTACAAATGAGACGTCAACTTGATTGGAGAATGAAGCAGCAGTTTCTGTAGTTGGAGAAAAACTTTTGTGCCAAACTTTTGACAATGTTGTTTCTAGTTGAGGAAGAAGGTGAAGGTATTCCTTTGAAAAAGGAAAATATTTTTCCACGAATAACGCATGTCTGCAGATATAAACACGTCATGTAGGTGGATGGAGGCACCTATACCCTTTGTACTTTTCATTATAGCCTAAGAATACACACAGAGGGACTTTGGATCAAATTCTTTCTTGGTATATGGTCTAAGATAGGGATAACAGCTGCATCCGAACACCCTTAGAGCAGTATAGGTCGGGGGCTTACTCATTAGAAGTTCAAATGGACTCTTGTTGTCTGGCAAAACTGATGAAGATAAGAGATTGCCAAGAAAAGTTGCAGTAAAGAAGGCTTCAACACAAAGACGTTGAGGAACTTTGCTCTGAAACATCATAGTCATTCCAAGTTCTGTAATGTGCCTATGTTTCCGTTCAGAAATGTCGTTCTGTTGAGGTGTGTGAGGACATGAAATCATTTGTTTGATGTCACATGACATTAAGTGTGACAGAAACTTTTGACTGACAAATTTCCCACCTCCGTCACACTGAAATTGTGATATTTTCTGTTGAAAACTGTTTTCAACCATTTGCTAAAACATATATAATAGAAGTCTTGCTTGAGCTTTAGTGGAAAGAACCAAGTAAATCTCAAAAAATTATCAATGAAAATGACATAATACCGAAAACCTTGAGATGAAATAATAGGCGAAGGTCCCCATAGATCACAATAAATTCGTTCTAAGGGCCTAGTTGAGACAAAGTTTGAAGCAGAAAAGGGAAGTCAACATGTTTTCCCCATATGACAAGCCTCACATACTTGAGAACTGGTCTTATTTATACTAATAGCTTTTGATCTAGATAAGTGTTGTAGAATATCATCATTTGGATGCCCAAGCCTCATATGCCATACTTCGTCACTCGTAGACTGCTATCGTGAAGAGTAGAAAGACTGAAAGCTTGAATTCTCCAATATGTATAGGTCTTTATGTCTGCTTCCTCGTGTGAGGAGTTGCTTTCTGTTTGTCCTTGACAGTTACAGAATCCGCATCAAATTTGAATGAGCAAGGATAGTCAGCAGTAAATTTTGATACTGATAGTAAGGATTTAGCCATGGTAGGACATACGAGAACATCATTTAAAGGTAAGATAGTACCTTGAGGAGTGTTCAGTGGAATATATCCGATGTGAGTGATCGGTAAAAAGTCCCCATTTCCGACCATCACTGAGTCATCTCCTTCATAAGGCTGAGAGTTTTGTAAATGATCTGAAGTGTTGGTGATGTGTGCGGTTGCACCAGAATCGGGATACCATTCTTGACATGTTTTATCACTTATCTTCAATACAATCATGGCGTGTTGAACTTTCTCTGTTTGATAGGCATGATCAAAGCGTTTGTAGCATTTAAAGGCAACATGACCGTATTTACCACAGATCTGACAGGTTGGTCTTTATGAGGGTCCATTGGAGTTTGTATTGCTGTTAAACTGTTGGTGAAAGCCTCTGCCTCTTGTTGAGTAGGAGCCACGACCTCTGCTGCCACCCCGACCTCTGTTTGAGTATCCCCTTTCAGTGGAGAAAGCAAGGTGTGGAGTGACTATAGAGACAGTTTGATAACTTTGCAGCTTGTTATCAAAGGTAGTGAGTCTAAACATCACATCTTCAAAGTTTGGACCAGGGAATGTATCCATGGAGTTTTCAATATACGTGGCTATAGACTCATATTCTGGACCTAAACCGTTTAGAACAGAAATCTTTTCTTAATCAACAATTGGATGTCCTATTGAGTCAAGTTGATCACATACGACTCAGCCATCATTTTTCCTTGTTTTGTCACTGTGTTTAATCTTCTTTGCAGATCAAACTTCTTAGACGTAGAGACCCGGTTAAACTTTTTTAGATAGCGTAAACCATACCTCGTGAGACGAGTGAAGACCATAGACTACTCGTAATGATTATTCAGAGAGAGCCCCAAAGAGCCACGCCAAAACCATTTGATCGTTTCTAACCCATTTGGCAAAGTCTGGGTTTGGGATCTCAGATATGACATCTCCATTTTTGATTGCAACCGTTGGTGTTGGTCTGGGAGTGCTGCCGGTAACATAGCCGAGAAGTTGCTGGCTTGATAGGAAGGATTCAATCTGAGTTTTTCACAAGAGATAGTTTGAGGAAGTGAGTTTTAGTGTAACGCATTATGAGATATTTAGTGAAGAAGGAGATATGGTGTTTGTGTCACCTATAGCTCTGATACCATGAAAGTTACTGTAAATATGAAATGAAGAAAATAGAGTCTTTATTTCATCTTCATTTTTTATCTCTTACTTATCTCGATTTCATTACATGGTTATATAGAGAGGTCGGTTTTGTTTTGGAGTGATGACAACTGTCTTTAGCTGCACGTGATGGCACATCAATCCAAGGTGTCATAACGGTTTGATAGCTGGATTTGATGACCGGTCTTCGCCGTACGAACGTCACGAAGATTGTGTGAAGACACTCTGCTTTTCGCGGTTGATTTCAAGGCAGAATTGGTGCTGCGCGTTTTGATGCTGGGTTTGAATGTTTCTTCTGCTTTGTTTGTTCGATGGACTTCTCAAAACCTTGTTTTCATTTATGAGGAAAAGACATAACTTTCTGTCTGAACCAGAGTGTCTTGTTTCACAGTAACTATATGTCCGTGTTCACTATTTTCTAGACAGCACATCTACGTGTTCAATTATCAACCATTTATGTAAATTCTTCATTGATTTTAGTGGCTTACTTGGTTTACCGTTTATCTTGTTTACGAAACATGTTTATACTGTTTAGTCAAATCATTAATCTGGTCTACGATACGTGTTTTGTCAAATCATTAATCTGATTACGATTTAAATCTAGTCAAATATACTAAGATCCAACTATATATCTCACATGTAATCATCAGAGTATACACATGAAGAACACTATGTGACTAAAAAGAAAGAGAAACTAGCAATTTCATAAGGAAAAATAAAAGAAAGGAAGAGATATTTTTGTGGAGAAATGTAATCCTTGAACATTACGGTGAGAATTGAGATGATGATGATGGCATCTAGGCAGGTAGTTAGGTTTCAAGTAGTTACTCGATAGAATCATTCATGTGTAGGATATTCAGATGCGATATGTCTTTATTATATTTGATCAGATGGTAAAAAAGGTTCATCAAAAGCCATAGATCAACCACAAATATGGAATCTATATATATGCACACAATCTAAACAACATAGAGAAGTATGATTCAAGACCTAACCAATTTATATACATGGTCTAATGGTTAAAAGATTCATCTTAGGATTGAGGATCATGGTTCAAATCATTTTAATGCAATTTTAATTAGATTGATCACTGTAGATGTCTTAAATAACCAAAATGCACAAGTTATACATATTCTGAAGATTAGTCTGTATTTTGGGTTGGAATCTTTCCTATTATTAAAAGATCTTGTGAGAGAGACTTTAACTGCCTTCACTATGTGTAGGACGAAGGAGTCGAGTGAGAACATTGGCTCTTCTTACTTGTAAATATACCAAGTACAGAGTAGAGTTGGGTTGTTCTAATTTCTTGTATCTATTACTACATGAGCTTTTCTACGTTATCTTTCAGAAATTTATTAATTCTAATTAACTTCAGAGACATTTTACTACAACCATGTCATTGTTATATGCTTACTTGTGTGTTATAATATATGGATTCTCTCAGAATGTAGCGTCCTGAATAAGTTTTTGACCACCCAAAAGCTTCTTAGGTGTTGAATACCAAACCTGTGGATCAAGAAGTATCCAAATTGAAGAAATTGGTGAAAACGGTTTTGTGTTGTGTTTTTTTTTTTTTTTTTTTTTTTTTTTTTTTTTTTTTTTTTGCAGAGCATGGCTCAAGAAGTATCATCTTCTTCTGTCTCCTTCTCCTTGTTCTTCTCTCCCTCTTCAAGGTTATCAATAGAATGCTTCAATCCAATGTAATAGAGCAACGCACCGATTAACGTCAAGTTCTACAAATCAATCACAATCTTTGTTAATCCTTAAACCATGAGATCAATGTATGGATTTACGTGGTAACAAAGCTTTAACCTGACTGAAGTCATTCAAGTTGGTAGGGAAAGGAATAACAGTTGAGAGAATTTGTGTTGCAAGCTGAATCAACAAAACATGTTTTGAGATTAGAATCTTGATAAAACAAAATGACCAAAACATTTCTCAAGATTTTACCAAGAAGAAGCTGGGATGGATTGCCAAAGATGAACCATAAAGCTGCAGTTGCCTTTGCGCTTATGAGTGAGAACTCAGGAAGTCGAACATCCATGCGACTACTTGCATTCCAGTGTAAATGTGAGAGCCTTAGAACCGTATTTGGTCATCGTGTTCACGGCTGGTCCCAAAGACTTCTCGAGTGGCCACCATCGCCAAAATGATCAGCATAACTATAAGAGATATGCTAAGAATCAAGCCTTGTGGATTCAAACCGAATCGAGGATTAACTTTAATATTTCTTACTCTTGGATAGCAGAGATTAAAAAGACAAAGGCAAATGCCATTCTTCCAAAGAATGCAATGGCTGGCATTGACTTTGTTAAGGTTGTGCACATCATGTTCTTGACGTTAGACATCCTCAGATTTTATAACTGAAAAATCTCAAATCATTAAAGAGAAATATAAAGGGTATATACAAGAATCTTGAGGGCCACTAAACCAAGAATTCTAAAAACAAATTGGTTTTTTATAGTTCGTAGAGTAAATTTTTTGTTAACATTTTGTTTTTTACTTGTCACAAAACAAGAATCGGATGTTGATTGGGGGCAGAGATACTTACATGTTCCAAAAGTGAATATGAAGAAGTAACAGAATTAAAGCTTTGATGAATCTGTTGTATATGACGATGACGTAAGGATTTACGTGATTAATTTGTTCATTGATAAAGAAGAAGTTTGGTTTAGTCATTCAGTCATAATAAACAAAGACCGATCATTCACGTAGACCGGCTTGTACGTACCAATTGTCTTAAACAAAAGCCTTAATTTGTTCATGATAAAAAAATGATGAAAATCTAATTTTATCTTTAGAGAAGGTGACATTCATGATTTGGATATTTGAAGTCGACGTTTACAACAACGAAAAAAAACTGAAGTAAATGACATTATTGGTTCCAGTGGCGTCCACATGATAGCAAATCACCCTTTTTTTCTCTCGTCAAAGGTGATTTTCCAAAGTTAACTCTTCCAGCAAAACCTCTCCATTTTCTATTGTTTTCGGCCGGCGATGGTTTCGTTGGCGTCTGTCGGCTTCTCTCTTTCTCTCCGTAGTTTATCTCATCTCATTTTCGCATAGGTATAGATCCTAATAATGGCAAATCATAACAGCTCTAATTGATTGAAGTTGCATTTCCGGCGGTTTTTCGTAGGTGATTTTTTGGGTGATCGCTTTTTCTCCTCTTCTCAGTTTTCCCGATCATATTTCAGTGGCAAATCTGTCTATGATCTCGTCTTTTAGAACCGATATTCTCTTTCACAACACAATTGGGTGGTTGATGTCTTTTCGTCATGTCTCTTCAACATGTTGTGTATGTTCATGTGTTATACCGACGATCTCATCATGCTTTTACGAGAAAAAAATCTGAAAAGCCCCTAAATCTAAAACCAAAATCTCAAGACTCCACCTTGGATAAAATTACTTTTACCCTTAATGAAATCTGATTATTTTTAAAATTGGGTTATATAGCACTAATTGTAAGAGATACCAACGAAAACACAGTAACTCAAATGATTTTTACATGCATGCACGTACAAGATTTGAATCTCGCTCAGGGTTCAAGTCATAGTAGTGCTTGTAAATGATGTCAAGGAAAACGCGGTAGGTCAGATGGCAACAACCCTTGTGCGAGAGGTTCAGGGTTCGAGTCTCATATTTGTATTAGTACAACTGGATATTATTCGGTATAATTGGATTGGTATTACTCGATATAATTGAGTATATATTTCTTATTTTATTTAAAAATAAAATGAGAGGTAAAATCGTCACTACACTATTTAAAGTGGGTATATAGATTAAAAGAGAGTGTATAAGATTTGTTTTCTTGAAAATGACCTTCTGACATGATTTCTCTATTTTTCCTGCTCTCAACACTACCGGTTGAGTTTTGTTTAATGGGTTATTGTACTATAAAATATTTACAGCCAACAAAATATTCGCACAAAAACAACAAAATTATTAGGATCGTAATAGAATTGTCTCTTCTCTTCTTTTCCGTAGAGTTTTGTCCGACAACTATTATACTAGTGTTGGTGTTTGCGTTATTTTTTAAAAAGTTAAAGCTGATAAGCTACCAATTAACCAACCATCTTATGGGTTATTTTGAACAGAAAATAGTAAAATACACTCGAACTTAATGATACCAAATTTTTTTGTTAATTGATTAAACATACAATCACGGAGGGACAGAATAAGTTAATAACCCATCTTCAACAAAAAAATATAGATAATAGAAAAATGTGTTTATATAATCAAGCTAATATGTATGAACATATTGTTAATTATAAAATAAGAATAGTTAGGTGTCTCATTATGATTAATAAATTAAGAAGAAAATGCAAAGTAGTGACTAGTGACATTATTCTAATCATGCGTTCATCGTGGAGATTGTCTTCTTGCCAAATTACATTGAAGAAAAATTAATCATTTTCACAAATTATAACAACAAAAAATCCATTCAAAGCAAAGGTTTACAATATTGAATCAATAATTTTCCTAAGACTTTTATAATGTACGAAAAAATATTTCATAAGGAATAAATTTTTATCGTCAAGTGTTCTCGTCCCTTGATTATTGACTCTTCTAGTAAATTCACATCTCTTATCTCCTCATTCGTTCTCCACTTCTTCTTTTACTATCTCCAAACCAAATCATACCTCTCTCCATCTTATTTTCCCCTATATCAGTTCTTATTTCGCCTTAACTACGAAGGATTTGGTTTTGCTGTAATTTTTTTTGACAAGTGTCCATAGTTATCTTGTATGTTACATGTGAATGTGACGAATTGGAATTACTATTTTGCAATACCACACTAAGTACATTCAAAACATAGATAATAACAATCGTGTTGGATTAATAAATAGTACACATACCTGATAAACATATCATGTGTAAAGTAAACCAAAGGACAAGTAATGGTGCACCCTACACAGACGTCAATGAAATATGCTACGCACATCATCTCATTTAATTAAAATTCTCATGTTCTTTTCCTTGTTCTTGATGTAATTAAATCTATTTTGTTTTCCTTAAAAGAACAAAAAGCTTAGAACGTGCATCCACTCCTTTCTCCAGAAATATCATCATCATCATCATCAACAACGATGTCCTTTGACTTATTTTCAGGATACAAACGTAAGAATTGGAGATGGATGTTATGCAAAGAAAAGTGAACAAATTAGGAACAAAAGTTGCTTCTTTCCCTTATGTCGAAACTATTGGAAGAGCTCTCTTTGCCTCCTTTTTCTTCTCTGCTTGGCATGAGTACGACTCTGTTTCTTTTCTTTCTCCTCTTTAAATACCCCTTTTTTTATATTGAATGATTCTAAAAGAAAGAAGAAAGTTGAAAGCTTGATTGAAGAAATATAGAATATTTGAGATTTTCATTATTTGATTAAACTGATACAATGAATGATAATTTATATAGAGAAACTGAATGAGGCTGTCAACATGACACGGTGCTTATTCAACAAACAACCAAGCATTAAATTTGTTATATAAGATGATAAAGATTTTGTTTGAACAAGCAATCTTTTTTGCTGGCAAGAGCATCATCTGGAGTGAAGGAAGATTCGTGGAAGTTACCCCTTGAGATTGGAAAAAAATATGTTTTTATTGAAGCAGAAGTCAAGCAGTGAGAACTTGATTTTGACTGAAAGCCGCTTCTTGATGCACAATGTTTGAATCTGTGTAACTGATAGACCCCTCAAACTTGGTGTGGGAAGTCGCTCAACACCGAGTTTTACTTCCCACACCAAGTTTGAAACAAATGGAGCAAAACGGTTCTTGATGCAGCGACTTAGTGAAAATGTCAGCCAATTGTGAAGCTACAGGGATATGTTTCACTAGAAGAGTTCCATGAACAACACGTTCCCTCACATAATGGTGGTCAACATCAAAGTGTTTTGAGCGAGAATGTAGTACTAGATTAGCAGTGAGGTAGATTGCAGATAAATTATCACAATAGAGTTCAGCAGGAGTAGGTTATGAAACACCAATTTCCTTTAACAATGAGTTGATCAAAGTAAATTCTGAAGCTGTGAGAGATAAGGATAGATATTCAGCCTCATTAGAAGACTTGAAGACTGTTGGTTGACGTTTTACAGACCAAGAAATGATATTCTGGCCAAGAAAAGTACAAAACCTCTTGTTGATCTCCGAGTTTCTTTACTGGGCTTCCAGTCGCTATCACTATATGCTGGTAGTGTGAAGTTAGTATCTTGACGCATAATGAGACCATAATCTAACGTGCATTTCAAATATCTGAGAATTCGCTTGAGAAGGTTGAAGTCGGCAATAGTAGGTGAGTGCATTTTCTGGCACACAGTTGATTACAAATTGCACTCTGGTCGAGTAAGGGTTAAGTATTGAAGTTTACCAGCAAGGCATCTGAAGTAAGTTGGATCAGAGAAGGCAGCTGTTTGATGAGGAACTTGGTCTAACTATAAGGGAAGATGAGTGGGCATGGGAGAACAATCTAGCATACTAGCAGTGATTAATAGACCTTCAGCATACTTTTGCTGACTTAGAAATAAGCCATTTTTTGTAAACTTAGCTTGGATTCCTAGAAAATAATGTAAAATTTCCATATCCTTCATCTTGAAAGGAATACTCAGACTTTCAATGAGCTGTTGCATTAAAGAATTGTTATTTCCTGTAATCACCATATCTTCAAAGTACAAAAGAAGAAACACATAGTCGAATTCTTTTGATAAACAAAGATCAAATGTGTAGCAGAGAAAACCATATTCAATCAAGTAATTGTTGAACTTATCAAACCAAGTGTGTGGAGCTTGTTTTAGGCTATATAGAGCTTTGGTGAGGCGACATACAGAGCCTATTTTACTCATATTGACAAATCGTGGTGGTTGCATCATGAAGACTTTATCTTCTAATTCACCATGTAAGAAGACATTTTTAACATCGAGTTGTCGTATCTCCCATTTCATGATTGTGGTTGTGTGTAATACCATCCTCACAGTTGATGTTCTAACAACCGGACTGTAAGTTTCAACATAGTCCACTCCATCTTTTTGTAAGAAACCTCTACCAACAAGGCGAACCTTCAATTTATTCAAAGTTCCATAAGCATGGAGCTCTACTGTAAAGGCCCATCTACACCTAAGAATTTTTGTGTCTGATGTCTGAGGAACCAACACCCATGTGTGACATTCTCTAATAAAGCCAATCTCTTCATTAATTGCAGCAGTCCAACCTTCATGTTGTAGTGCCTCTACAACTGTGTTTGGCAAGCAAGGTATGTCATTTTTAACTGAAAACAGAACATACTTGGGAGGCTTTGCCATTCTTGATTTTCCTCTAGGGATCTATGGGAATTTTCAACATAAGCAGTAGGTTTTAGAGGAGGAAAGTCATCATTGGTGAAAATGTTATCAGTGTTATGATAATCATTTATCTTTGAGTCTGAATTTTCGACTACTGGATAATTTATCTCTGCTGCAGTTGTTGAAGCATATGTTGTAGGAATAAAAGTAGGCTAAAAAGATGGTGAAGGTATTTCCTCAGCCTTGGTGTCTGATGAAGAAACTTGATCATCTGGAATAAAGCCGGTTTGCCAAGCTCATATAAGTGGTGTAGTTGATGTAGGTTGAAGATGTTTATATTCATCATAAAAAGGAAACCTTGATTCATCAAATACTACATGTCTGCTAATGTAGACTCTACCTGTTGGAGGGTAGAAACACCTGTAACCTTTATACTTTTCAGTGTATCCAAGGAAAACAAATTTTAGTGATCTCGGATCAAACTTGTTTTGAGCATACAACCAAAGAAGAGGAAAGTAATCACATCCAAAAGTTCTTAGTGAAGTGTAGACCGATGCTTTTTTAAAGAATTTCTCAAAGGGGCTGAGAGATGAAGAGGCACGGATGTAGGGAGCAGATTACTCAAGAAATTGGCAGTAAAAAAGGCTTCTACCCAAAACTGATATGGAATATTGCTTTAAAAAAACATTGAGAGACAACGCTCAGTCAAATGCATGTGTTTCCTCTCTGCAATCCCATTTTGTTGAGGCATGTATGGATAGGAGAAAATTTACTTTATTCCACAAGAAGCAAGATGGTTTACAAAGGCATTACTAGTGAATTATCCACCACCATCACACTGAAACATGACTTTATTTTCTTTTAACAGATTTTCCACAGTATGTTGAAAGAGTTTAAAGATTGAAAAGAACTCAGATTTGTGCTTCAAGGGATAAAACCAACTGAATCGATAAACACCACATAATATCGAAAACCTTGATTAGATATAATAGAAGATGGACTCCAAAGATCACAATGTATTTTCTCAAGAGGATTAGAAGCAACAAAATTTGAAGATAGAAAAGGAAGCCTTGAACTTTTTCCAAGTTAGACAAGACTCACACAACTTAGAAGCAGTTTTATTTATGAATATAGACTTCTTCTGAGATAATAGTTGAAGAATCTGTTTATTTCCGTGCCCCAATCTTTTATGCCATATGTCTGCACTTGTGATTTATTGTCTTGTAGAATAGAAGGTCATGAATTCCGGATTCTCTAACACATAGAGGCCTTTACTTATGTTGTCTTGTGTAAGAAGTTTTTTTGTCCTATTGTCCTTGATTTTCACATGATCACAATCAAAGGAGAATTTGCAGGGATAATCACAAGTAAGTTTAGACAAAGATAATAAATTTTTACTATGTCAGGACAAACAAGAACTTCCTCTAAGGGCAATGTACATGTTAGTGATGGCAAATCAATGGATCCAACGTGAGTAATGTGAAGAAAATCTCCATTACCTAACATGAATGTATTTGTCCCGGAATAAGACGGCCCTATGTGAAGATTCTGAGAAGAATGAGTGATTTGACTAGTTGTACCAGTGTCCGGATACCACTTTTTTTTTTAGTTGTCTTCCTTTTCATAAATGTGCATTGCAGCAAGATCATTGTGCATATATGGACCTTGATAAGCATGATCAAAACATTTCCAGCATTTTTAAGCAGGATGGCCTATCTTGCCACATATCTGACATACAGGACGAGAATTCTGATCTTGAGGGACTGAGTCACTGTGAATTTGTTGGTGGAAACCTCTTTCTCTTGTTGCGAAAGAGCCACGACCTCGCGATGAGCCCCTACCACGGTTTGAGTAACCAAAATCACCATGACTAGGTGCAAATGCCATTTGTGGAGTTACTTCCGGGTTCACAACATGGGATTTTAGATGGTAATCAAAACCAATGATTTGAGCCACCCTAGATTCATAAGATTGACCAGGAAAGTTATAATAGAGCTCTCAATAATTGCAGCAATAGCCTCATATTCCTTTCCTAAGCCATTTAACACTCTAAAAATCTTCATATTCTCTATAACATGCAATCCTATGGAGCTCATTTGGTGAAAAATTCCTTTAAACTCGGTAATATAGGCATCCATGGTTTTGTTATCTTTAGAGATGGTTTGATTTTCGTTGAAGCTCAAACTGTCTTGATGTTGAAACCCTGTTGAGATTCTTAATGAGAGCAAACCAGACATCATGAGAGGTAATAAAGTGATAAAATTTGCTTAGGATTTCTTCAGACAACGAGCCAAGAAGCGAAGATCTAACCACTTGATCTTGTCTACACCAACGAATGAAGTCAGGATTGCTTGTTTCCGTAATGACATCACGAGATCTTGACATCACTGTTGCAAAAGGATAAACTTCAGATCCATTAATGTATCCAAGAAGAAGTTGACCAGCAAGAAAGGGTTCAAACTGAGATTTCCAGAGTAAATAATTCTTCTCAGTGAGTTTAATAGTGACACACTAAGTGATACTCATAGTGGCTATTGAAAACAGATCATTCGAGCTTGAACTTGTCATTCTCTGATACCATGACAAAAAGAAGAAAGCTGAAAGCTTGATTGAAGAAATGCATAATATATTTCAAGTTTTCATTACTTGATTAAACTGATATAATGAAGGTTAAATTATATAGAGAAAATGAATGAGACTGTCAACATGACACATTGCTCATTCAACAAACAGCCAAAGCATCAAATTTGTTATATAAGACGACAAAGACTTTTTTGAACAAAGAATCTTCTCTGTTGGTAGGAGCGTTGTCTGTAGTGGAGGAAGATTCGTGAAAGTTACCTCTTGAGGTTGGGGTAAAATCTATGTTTTTACTGAAACAGAGGACTTCTCTGTTTTGACTGAAGTGAGAATTTGCTTTTGACTGAAGTGAGAATTTGCTTTTGACTGAAAGCCGCTTCTTGACGCATAGTGTTTGAACCTGTGTAACTGATATCTTAGTCATCAAATACTCTGTTTTAGCAAGGAGGAGGCTTTTGATACCCATCTTAGGTGATTATTAAACATTATTTGTTCTGTTTAGTTTCATGGAGCTCAGATCTAATTGGAAAGAAATGAGGATTACTGGAGACCAAAGTTTGGTTATTCAGATCTTTTCCATGTTGATCACTTCATTCTTGAATAATGGTGCTATAATTCGTGTAGTCATGATCGGTAATAAGAAATTTTGATATACATATGACGAGATTTATCTATTAGAAATTTTAGCTTGAAGTAAATTGACCATCTTTGCACAACTGTTCACGTTCTAGCTTAGAAAAGAACAACCAAATGAGGAGTTTTAAAGGAAAAAAAAAAGAGTTTCTAACTTTTTTAAATATTTTATTTTCTGTAACTTGAATAATGGTGATATACACTATACTTAAAAACAAATTCCGATCGGAAGCATTAAAACATCAACTTCTAAGGGCATTTCCAATGGGGGGCTCTTAGTAAGTTTTTTAGAAGGATTTTTAAGATTAAGAGAAGAGAGAGAACGAGAAAAGTTTATTAAATAAGAAACTTTTGAAATTCTTAAAAACCCCCATATTACGTTTGTTTTGATATGATTGGTTACTTTTTAAAAAAAAAATTAAAATTAAATCATACAATTATATTTATTAAAAATATTGTTATAATATTTGTAAGAGACTCATCTGAGTTTTTTTAAGTCTAACCAGTCAAACTAATCAACACAAAATATTAGTCATTGTTTAAAGCGTTTTTCAAATCAACACAAAATATTAAAACTAAAATCGTAGTATCTTAACATGTCATTTTTGACATAAATATCAGTCATTGTTTAAAGCGTTTATTATACTTCCTCCTTCTATCCAATATATATATATATATATATATATATACAATTATAGGTTATATATATAGCTGTATATGCAAGTATTCCATCCTTAACCATCTTGTCGTCTCCTTGGGGATCCAAGCAAGTACTTCATCATCTTTCTTCCTAGTAAGCTCTCTTCCTCTGTGTCATATATTTGGACAAACACACACATACATAGATATACATACGATTTAAAATCTCCCTAGTTATGATTATTCAAGAAAACATGGAGAAAAACACAAAAACCATCTGTGGTAGAATATGGAAAAAAGATTGAGAAAATGCCATATCTTATGCACGCCGGTCGACTTCTATTCGCATCTGCGTTCATCGTGTCTGCTTTGAGAGAGTAAGCATTAATCAAAATATTAGAACTAAATGAAAAAATATATTTATTTTTGTTTTTCAAGCTAGTGATTTTTTTCATGTGTTTTTTTTTACTTAAGGCTTCATGGATTCGACCTTAATGGTACCTGCCGAGGAGTTAAGACCAAAACTTCGTTTCTTTGAGAACCAGGTGAACATTTTATTATACCAAAGCGTTAATCAAACAAAAAGGAGAAAATTAACACATTCAATATATGTTTTTTTTTTAATGTGCGTTATGATTGATGGTAGGCCAAGTACATAGTTGGTCTTGGTATAGTGATGAAGGTATTTGGAGGGATCTTGTCCATCTTCAACACCTACCTCAGAGCTTTGCTCTTGGTATATATAATTATATATACTTACTTTTGTCTTTAATACTGAAATAGTAAATCGAATTTACTAAATTTTGCATATGGTTTGATCTTAGCTTATACACGAAGCAATGTTGAGCCCGACATTGTACGATTTCTACAATCGTGATTTTGATAGAAACCATTTCACCATTTTCTACATAAAGTTCAGAGCGGTAAGCAATCCGATCTGCGGATTTAACTGTAATAAGCAATATATTTGTAGTTATTATTCATAATATATGATACATATAAGTATCTAACATGATTGCAATATATGATTAGTTTGTGAACGAGACGGTGTTAGCAGATGATGGAGTGGTCATGAGCTTATATAGCTCCATTGTTAACGAGGTAATAAAATGTAATTAGTAACTATTATGTCACTATTTTACATAGCCTTCTTGATGGTTATGTATTTGCAGATTGCGACACTGGCCATCTCAAATCCCCAGTTCACACCGAGCGAGCTTAACACATTGTTCATGAGGTTCATTAAGGTATTGACAAGTGAAACAACAATTGTTAACTAACATTAAGAAAACAATAATCCAGACAAAAAAGAGTCAACAATAATTAACTAACTGAAACTGGTTGTGTCTTATTTTCAGGGTGTTGGGATTGTAGCTGCATTGGTGTTCTTCACTGCGATGAAGCATAAGCATGGGATGTTCAAGAAGCCATCCAAGAAGCTAAAAACTAACTAAGCCAATAAGGCTTTTTCACTTGTTTCTCAAAACAAATAAGAGATCTCTCTGTTTTTCAATAATTTATTTTAAAAATTAAGATTTGTGATTTTTTTTTTTTTCTGTTGAGTTTGGAAATAGAGTTGGACTATTCTGGCTGAGTAACAAAAAAAGTTCAACATTACAAAAACTGAATTATTATAAACAACATCAAAAGCCAAAAGCCTGATTAAAAATTAATTAAATCAATCAAATAAAAAAAATACAATTTCCCATTCGAAAAAGTGAACTTCCAACTATGCAAAAGACCAAAGATGAAACTAAAAAAAAAACACAAAATTTTTGTCCATCACTTTCTCCATTAGCTATTTTACTATTTAAAAAATTTCCACCTTTCAATTAACAAAAATAAAAATACGCATTTGTTCTTCTTCGTCCTCTCTCCTCCTCTCTATGTGCCCTCTCTGTTGAAAAACAAAAAGTCTTCAATTTTCCCGATTCTACTCCTCTGTTTTCTCAATTTCGTAACTTGAGAGCGGCAAAAATATCAGCTTTTGTTTTCTCACCGGAAAAATCGCCTGAGCTTTGAGAAAGTTGGATTCTTTTCCGGCGGGATTCTGAATTTTCAATCTAGGAGAAAGTAAACAAGACTATAAATTACGATTTGGGTTGTGTTGATTTTTGGGAATAGTGTGGAAGAGAAATGATAAATATCCCTGGAACACCAGGGACTTTGACTGGTCTTGTCTTGAGAATTTCTCAGTGTGTTTTTGCTGCTGGTTCGATTTCTTACATGGTTACTTCTGGTGGATTCTTCAGCTTCACTGCTTTCTGGTAAACTTATCTTTTTGTTTCTGTTTGATCAGTGGTTTTGACATTGAGTTCTAGGATATTGTGGTTTGAAATTGAGGAAGGATTCTAGATGGAATCGTACAGATCCAATCCCAAGAAAAGTTGCTTCAAAATCTGAATCCTTTAATACCTCTGACCTCTGCTCAATTGATTTTGATATTATGTACCTTGAAGACCTCTGCTTTTTAAATAGTTAGTTTTTGGGGGCACCTAGAAGATCTTGTTTTAGACTAGCGTGGCTTGATTTGTGTATTGGATCATGATTTTGGATCCATTTAGGAGGAATATTGTTGTTTTTCTTTAGTTTAAAACCTCAAGAAGCTATGTTTTTGTGTGTGCTCTAGTCACATTTCACGAAACCGGACCAAGATGAATGTAAAGCTCTGCTTGGTTCTTGTAGTGCAAGGATCTTGGGCATTCACAGTAGTTAACTTATGAAGAATTCATCAAAGCTATATCTCTTTCAGTTGTACATCTGATTTTGTGAATCTTTGATTCTGTAACAATTTAGCATCCTCAAGCATATGTAGAGTGTAAACAATGTAAACTTTTCGTGTGTTTGTTACCGCGTAATTGTACTTAAACCTTGAAATTTGGTTTGCAGCTATCTAATTGCAGCAATGGGTTTACAAGTCTTATGGAGTTTCGGTCTTGCGGTACTAGACACCTTTGCCTTAGTGAGAAAGAAAACACTTCTTAGCCCGGTTTTAGTCAGCCTATTCGTAGTTGGAGATTGGGTAAGAAGACACTCTCTATCTCTCCCTTCCTCTCTTTTTAATGATCAAAAACCTTAACTCATCTTACGTTTTCGGTTCAGGTAACATCAACATTGTCTCTAGCAGGAGCCTCGTCTTCGGCGGGAATAACGGTTTTATACTTTGGCGATTTAGGAAGCTGTAGTTTCGAAGCAGCGTGTTGGAAGTATCAACTCTCTGTAGCTTTAGCTTTCCTTAGTTGGATCACCATCGCCATTTCTTCACTTACCACACTTTGGTTACTTGCTTCCGGGTAAATTAAAACCTAAAACTCTCTGTACAATTTCCATATATATGCACTTATTATAGAAGATTTTTGATTCTTTATTGTGTTAATAGAAGACGATTACACCATTTCTTTTAATTCTCATTGTATGTATACATATATTTTTTATTTTTTTTATGTTGTAATAATGTTTATGGTAATTTAACAGATGTATGAATTGATAAAAATTGCTATTTTTTTTCTTTTAATAAATTGTAAATTGCTCTGTTTTTTTTTCTTTTAATAAATTGTGTGGGACATTTCAATTATGGATGATGGTACTAAAATAGATATATCCTTTTATGATACAAACAAGTAAAATTCAGTTGGTGGTTGTTTTGCCTTGCTTCGGAGCTACAAAATGGCAAAGATCTAACGGCTGGGAACTAATGAATTATTAACGAGTGGCTATGATGCTTCTTACTATGACCCACTAAGGACCACCTAACTTTTTAAGTACTTTTACAAAACGCTCCCTGCTTTTCACATTCTTTACATTTGGTATAATAGATTTTCGATTTATCTATTGGGAACCAAAAATTCATAAGTTTCTCAGAAATTTTATTCAAAAATAACACTTGACAGACGGAAGAATCATAAAATTTTCTAATCCTCAATGGTTTAGTGCAAAACTAATGATAAAGAATCATCTGAAGGAACAAAAATTCCAAAGTGATTTGATAATTTACGATCAATGATGAACCCAGAGACAGACGATTTTATGCAGCAGGAGACTGCTTTAGGTGATCATGAGAAGTATCACGGTCCGCAGGATGTAAATATGGTGGCCACATTGGCATGTTTGGATAGTAACCATAACTCGGATATATCGCCATTTTATTAGGATGGAAAACTGCTGGATGCGAGGGCATGAAATCCGGTGATGGAACCGCCATAGATTTCAACTGTTGTTCCATCTTCTCTTTATCTGCCCTCAACACCAGCTTTTCTTCCCGTAGCTCGTTTTTCTCCGCCTAGTCCAGACAGTTAAAGCCGATGTCAAAATCCGCCTTATGGATAATGGTTAGGCTTTAGGACAAAGTGAGAAACTAACCTTCAGACTCTTGATCTCTTTTAGAAGTTTCTGGTTGGTTTCTTTAAGCTCATGAGCTTCACCTCTGAGCTGATTCACGGCCCGAATTGCATCATCTAGTATAGCTGATTTATCCGTCTTCGGAGTCCTGCCAGGCTCTAAAACAGAGCTCAAATCCATAAACCTGAAAAACATCCGATTTTTCTCGTTTAAGACTGCGAAACAACACAACACGATGCCTACAATATATAAAACATACACATTAGGCAAAGCTCTGAACATACCTATCATTTAGCTTTTCCCTTCTCAGTTTCTCGCGACAAGCTTTGGTTCCTGGCTTGCTACATGATCCAGTTCGTCCCCTATTCATACACAATCACATCAGACAACACAGAAGATAACCAAACAACGAGACCACACTGCTTACTGCAAGTTTAGAACTTTCCACCTTGAATTAGTAATGTACTACTGTTCCTACCTCCAAGGAAACTTGTGGTTGAGCCATACAACCCGAAAAAAGTTTCTCTTTTTATTTTGGTTTTAATCAAAAACTCCTACAAAGTTCATGCCCTCGGATACTAATGCATCACTCAAGATCGCAATCAAGGTCAATGGAAGCTAAAAAACTAAAAAAAGAATTGAATTCAAGACCTAACTAAAACTACTGGAGACCAAGACGTGAGAACCATCAGCTGAAAATAGTTTTAACCTAAAGAAACACACTAGCACAGAAAACACAAGCAGAAACCACAAGACTGTTGAAAATCAATTCGGATTCTTAAAAGATTACCTCTTTCTCGAGCATTCTTCCTCAACATGTTCTTGCTCTTCCTTAACAGCTCCAACAGATGAAGAAGAATTGATTTCCACTACACCACTACACACTTGTTCTTGTTCCTGCATCACACGAGGTGCTGGATCATCATTTCCCCCTCTAAAGCTACAAACTTTATGTGTCCCTTGCTGCAAAACTCCACTATACGATGCAGCCAAATCCAATTGTGATGATCCAATGCTGCTACTATAGACAAGGTTCCCAGTAAAGGAATCAAATTGAGCTCCAATGTTACAACCTTGTTCTTGTCCTTCTGGTTGCAGATTCACACCAGATGATACAAAATCCGGAAATATGTTTTCCTCGTTTGTTTGAATATATGCGTAAGGATCTTCTACTCCATTGCTACAGAGTCAGAATACAATCTCAATCAATAACAATAATAAAAAAAAAAAAACTTTAGGTATTCAAAATCAAAACTTTTTGGTTTTTGGCTATTTGTAATCAAAATTGAATTGAAAAAGTAGGAAACCCTAAGAAACCCAGAGATTAAAAAGGTATAATATATCACAATTGAAGAATAAAAATTGAACCTTTGATCGAAACAAAGAGCAGCGAGAAGATCATCGTCGTCGTGTATAGATGGATACATTAGTCACTGAATGCAGAAAGAGAATCACTGCCAAAAATCGTTCCTTCAAAACTGTATCCCTAATAAATTTGAGCGACACTGTTTGTGTGTTGAGAGATTATAAATTAGAAAAATCTTTGGGATGTAAATAAATATTCGGAGTTTGTTGTTTAGAAAATCTAAAAGAAATTGAGGGAATTTTGGAATTTAACCTAATTTTATTCTCGAAAAAACATATCGAATTTAAAGACACTTTGGTTTACGAGAAGACAAACAAAATCAGAATCGAGCTCTATTAAATTAAAAAAAAAAGTTATAATAAATGTATTTGTGGGGTTTTGGAAAGCCACGCATTCAGCGAACGAAATTGGTTGGGTCAAGAAGTGAAGAGAATCGTTCGGTGTTGGTGGACCGCATTAAAAAAGGCAGCGCATTACGTTTTCTTTTGTGTTGGTCCGATTTATTTATCCTTTTTCTCATTTCTTTTTCCTCTTTTGCCATTCTTGGGTCTAAGAAAAACAATTTCATCATTCAACACATAACCTCAATATCTACCAAAGAAATTGCATTGTATTAGGATCTCACATCAAAAAATTTTAAAAATTAACACTACTATATAAACTATACGGACTAATCTATTAATTGTCAATTAATTTTGATTTAAAAACTTATAAAACTAAATATGTTACGGATTTTTTTTTGTCACCGAATATTAAATTTTTTCTTAAAGATCTAAAAGCTAAAATTTTAATCATTTATTATAAAAAAAACTTAAAATAAAAAAAATTATTTTATGAATTGTAATGTTTTATTTTATGAACCATAAATGAAAGAAAAAAAAACATAAATGGCCTAAACTCAACTTTGACGGACCTCTCGGAGAATGTAACTGGCTTTTTCCGCCAGCAAGATCAGAGAATCAAGTACTGCTCCAGGCTCCCCTCTCAAATGCAGAAGACTACTATGATTGGGAAATTGAGGGCAGAATTTGCAATCGCTTCAGAACAGGATAATTTTACGCCCAACTAGTGAGCCAACGGCAGTTAGTCCCCTGCGAGAAGGTGGTCTGGTCGAAAGGAGGAATCCTAAGACACAACGTCCTCATCTAGTTATTCACGCTTAATCGGTACCCAACTAAAGATTGCATCATCAGCTGAGGACTCCAAAGTAACCCTCTTTGTCTACTGTGTGGCGCTCACTGTGAATCCAGAGACCACTTTATGCTCATTAAATCATAAGCCCAATCAAACTCATATTCCATATGTTTAGGGTTTCAACAAGAGAGTTTCATATATATGTTTGTGTAATGAGTAGAAGAGTTGCCATTTGGAGCAACTCTCCTTCTTCCTCTTTTATTACAGTAATCTAAGAATCTTTAGCCTTGGTGTTTTTCATTTAAGTTTCCATATTTTAGTTTCCTACACTTAATAAAGCTCCACTGACCTATTTCAATTTCTAGTTCATATATTCATCTTAATAAAGCTTCTTAGTTTAGAAATCTCAACATGGTATCACAGGTTAGGTGATTGATTTGGGTTCTACACTCACAAACGCCTGAGAAGCATCTTCTATTTGTTCAGCGTGTAAACTCTTTATGACTTTTGTTGATAATGGTTTCCCGTAGAGGTTCGGATACAAAAGCGACAGTCTGTATCATCACAGAAAGATTTAGGGATTCGAACAAGTGATTTTTGCATTTGTCTGTCGCTAGTCTACTTGGTGTTGCTGGTTTCTTATTTGCCCTCAAACACGGTCGATTCCGCAACTCTAATCTCAATATCTTCTCCGGTAGAGAAGATGATGATGCCGGAGACGATTCTTTTCTCATACATGGCCTTCAAAATCTAGGCAATAACTGTTTCCTCAACGTCATCCTCCAAGCTCTAGCGAGTTGCAAAGATTTTCCAAGTTTTCTTAAATGGGTTATAGAGGATGCGAGAGATACACTAGCAGGAGGAGAACATGACCAACAGTTTCCTCTTACTTTCGCTTTGTCTGCTTTATTACGAGAGCTATGCACATTTGGAAGAAGACCATATGTATCTAGCCCTCGTAAATTTATGCTGGCATTGACTCACTATCTAAGAAATTTTGATTTGTCAAACGAACAGGATGCAGCATAAGCTCTTCTTCATCTAATATCTTCTTTGCAAGAAGAGCTTCTAGTTTGTTATCGTCCTAGCCAAACTACTGCTGAGTTGCTGAAGAGGGCAAATGATTTGGTAAGGAACAAAATACATCCAACATCAGTTATCAGTGGATACAGGCTAGCGATGAGAGAATCTTGCAAATACATCGAAGAGAAGTTGGTGACAAAGGTTGAAAAGCTTGGGAAAGTTCCGTTGATAAACTATGCTAAAACCAGTATGTCCTCCAAACTAATATCTGCTGACAACGACTTCTTTGCCAATTTGGTTGTGGATGATGTCCTATTAGTAAAGATGACAAATCAACGAGGGGAGATCAAGTACCCTATTAAGGGTATTAATATTATGAAAGCTCATGGACAAAGTGCAAGAGATAGCTATTTGTTGAATGGATATGCACTCAATACTGGTCTTGCTGCCCAAGGGATGCCATTACTAGTGTCTCCAGCAAAGATTGGTTGCCTTGACTTCAATATGCAGAAGACAAAAGTGCAGTTGGGTGTCCAAGTTGTTGTAATGATCCACGAGAACTTGAAAAAAAAATCTGTCAAAGAGCAGCTGATATGAAAAAAGATCGGATAGAGAAACTTCTTAAAGCTGGAGCCAATGTAATTCTGACCACAAAGGGAATTGACGACATGGCACTGAAATACTTTGTCGAGACAAGAGCTATTGATGTTAGGCGTGTGAGGAAAGAAGACATGTGTCATGTTGCTAAGGCAACAAGAGCAACCCTGGTAACCACTTTTGCAGACATGGAGAACAAAGAAACATTTGATCCAGCACTCCTTGGTTCTGCATACGAGGTTGTGGAGGAGAGAATTGATGATGATGATGTTGTATTGATAAAGGGAAACCAGATTAATGCTGCAAATCTAGACTTCTCTGAGATCTTAGCAGAGGAAGTTGAGGCCGACTTGAAGGAAGCAGCTGTGATTTCCATGGGAGCAGAAGTCAATGACCTCGACTTGTTGCACATTTGGGATCTCTGTGACCAGGTTCTTTCTCTTGCGGATTACAAAGCTCAGCTTTACGATTACCTGAAGAGCAGAATGAACACTATTTCTCCCAATCTCATTGCCTTAGTTGGGGAGCTAGTCGGTGCTGTCTAATTTCTCATAGAGGTAATTTATTGAACCTCTCTAAGCAACCTGGGAGCACCATTCAGATTCTCGGAGCTGAGAAAGCTCTCTTTAGAGCATTCAAGACACAGCAAAACCACACCGTCTTTGCCTCCACTTGCACAAAGAGAACCATCAGGTGATACCGCCAGTCATGTAACCAGTGTGACCAGCAAGAGTCGACATGAACTTTCAGTTCTAGAGGTTCCACACTTTCACAGTTTTGTCACACAAAGTTGTCACAATCGTTGGCTGGAGCGGGTTAATGGACTGAAAATCAAGCTCCATCAACTATGGTAACGTGCTTAAACCTTCTTCTTAGGCTTAACAAGAGATAATGCTGTTAGTTGGGTTAGACTTATAGGTTTGGAATCAAGAAGTTAGGATGAAATAGATTGTTTTGGTGGATTATGACAGACTCATATGGAAAAGGAGAATGAACATTGTGGTTGTTTCAAAGCAAAGAATATCATGGGAGCACCTCCAAGAGAATGGAAAACTCTACAAGTGTTGACCCAAATTGTGAAAATTGAGAATAGCTCTGAGAGAGCAATCGTAACTCTACAAGTATCATCCCAAAATTGAGAAAAGAAAGATCAGACATACCTCAGAGAGTTCATAAAACTCTACAAGTATAGACCTCACATGGTTTTAAAGATAAAATGTCTCTACAATGATGTTAGAAGTTCTCTTACTATATCTCTTTATGGTCTACAAGTGTTGCTAAACCTTGGTGTTGGTCTTTTTTTTGCATTCAAACTTATTTCCGGTATTTTCACATCTGTTGCTAAATTTGCGGGAGAATATCATAACATAAACCCAGTTAAACCTATAACCCTTACATTTAAAATTTCAATAAAAGATATATATATATATATATATATATATTTATGTAATGAATAGAAAAATTGT
Organism: Cardamine chenopodiifolia; assembly: GCA_963922655.1. Taxonomy (NCBI): domain Eukaryota; kingdom Viridiplantae; phylum Streptophyta; class Magnoliopsida; order Brassicales; family Brassicaceae; genus Cardamine; species Cardamine chenopodiifolia. Next base: position 12,286,592 of record OZ000485.1, on the reverse strand, counting down.
AACCAAGAGAATTGCCATTTATAGTTTCTCCGTAGTCTAAAAGTCTTTAACCTTGGTATTTTTGGTTTAAATTTTTCTTCCACTTAATAAAGCTCCATTAAAAAATTTTAATTTCTATTTCATATATTCAATCTTAATAAAGCTACAAGCTTTTTAGTTTAGAAATCTCAACATTGTTCGACTGCACTTTCACCTGGCTCCTATGGTCCCGAATTGCAGCCCGAGCTCAATCCACTCTGATGCCCTCATGGAATGCCTCTATTGAAGCACTGCAGCAACTTCCGCCTCGAGCTGACTCCACCCGCCTCTTGATCCTCGCCTGGCAATGTTCGATCTATACAGTCTGGACTGAAAGAAATCATCGGCTTCATCAACAAACATGATAGCATGATTTCCTCTAGATGCGACAATCCGGAACAGAATCTCTTCCCTCCGAGACTCAGAGCTTCCCGCATGATGCAACGGTGGCTCTCGACGGCGTGAAATCGCAACTCTGATCACATCGCTTCGTCTCTTCTCCGATATCCTCTACTACGGAGACCTCTCGACTCTTCCTCTATACTGGGCCATTCGTAAATGGGCCACTTCTGCACAACATCACTGGTTCAATTAAGTTCTTTTACCATGACTTTTTTATAGGGCTAATATTATTGTAATCTTATTGGGTGAATTCCAAAAAACTCTGCCTGGGCTGGGCTGTGTAATGTTTTTTTCATCTTATTTCAATAGAAAGCCAATTATCAAAAAAAAAAAAAATTAGAACATTAATTTTCGTGTATTTTTTAAATTCCATTAATCATTTCCAATATAAACAAAATCATAACTCGTTCATATATCAATGCTGTCAAGATAATATTATATTTTCCACATTACTATTGAACTTCTGGTCAATAAACATAGTGATATAAAGTTTATATTATCTACTATTGAACTTCTGGCCAATAAACATAGTGATTAACGAAAATACACAAATATTTTATATTATCTAATATTCCATTCGTTTCACAAATAGTATCGTTCTAAAGTTTTATTTTAATTTTATAAAGAATTTTTATTTATATTTTCAATTTAATTTTTCAATATAATTTCCTAATTTACACTTAATCTAAAACTACTATTTGAATTTAAGTTATGAACCACTTATTAAATGAAGGCACATGATATAATAGACTACAAAGAAAAGTAAAAACATATATAGATAAATATCAATCTAAGTAGCATGGAGACTCACGGAAAAAAAGTGTAAAAATGTAAAAACCATTTTTCCAAAAAAATGGTAACGGATAAGTATTAAAAAGTTTAAGTAGAGATAAAAGATCATAAATACCAAAATCAGATATTTAAATCAGCATATTCATTCGTAGTACTAAATTATTTAAAATTTGATTATTTTAATAATTATGAGATATTCATATCGTTTAAATTAATTAAAACATTTAATTTTAAAGAAAATAATAAATATCATATATGTTTATTAAATCTCCAAAAAAAAATTAAGTTTTTATTGCGTTTCCAAAACAGAAAGAGATTTTTCCATCATGTTTTTAAATTGTAATCTTTAGAAAACGTGTTTCCAAAAAAAATATCGTATGTCTAAAATTTTTTGTTTTCAAAATGTTTTTTAAAACGGAGAATAGATCTCGGATGTAGTTTTCATGCTACTTAGATATTAATTAAATATTTTTTGAGTTCGTGTAAAACGGCCAAAACTACATTTTAACGGAGATAGTATAAATGTTTTGTTTAACCAGCAAACAGATTCACACACATTTCTATGTGCTTGGTGGTAATGGTCAAATTGAAATTTGAAGACTGGAGTCTACTACACGTGCGGTCAAAGTGGACACGTGAGACAGTTGGTTGAAAGAAATAAAAAAAGAACTTGACCATCTTTGGTCAAATAAAAGTGAGAGGCTGAGAACATCTTTGGTCAAATACTTTCTTTCAACTTAGCCGTCTCCTTGACCAGCCAGATACATTGGACTTCACTCACAATTCTCACTTTACTAAATATTTTCATTTTGGCCCCTTAATTCTTAATAAATTACAATGTACACATAGCTGCCACAATGATTTCCATTTTTTTGTCAACCCCAATAATTTCACTAAATATTATAATGGCGCACATATATTTTTATTTTATAACTTGTCCCATCTTTTAACTTTATTTATAATTTAGAGGAGGCTTTTGAACACCACACATGCGTTAAAATAAGATCCACTAGATTCTAGATATTCTCATTACTTCCACGTATAAATTATCACAACTTTCAACTCATATACATACAAAAACATAAAACTTTCAAAAACTTATGGAACATAGAGAAGAGTCAAACACGAATGAAATGAAATACAGAGGCGTACAAAAGCGTCCATGGGGGAAATATGCAGTGGAGATACGTGACTCAGCTAGACACGGTGACTTGGGACGTTTGACAGGGCAGAAGACGCAGCTCGGGCTTACGATAGAGCCGCTTTCGCAATGAGAGGCCAAAGGGCCATTCTCAATTTCCCTCACGAGTACCCAATAATGAGGGAGGGTTCAGGTGGCAGCCGGGAGATCCAGTGGCTTCTTCGTCTTTGGAGTTTACAGGGGGAGGGGATGGTGACGGGAAGGAAGTGATTGAGTTCGAATATTTAGACTATAGTTTATTGGAAGAGCTTCTAGAATACGGAGAGAGTCATAACCAATACGGTTGGAATGAGGCAAACCGTTAGATTAGCTGTCACTTTTGTTCTTGTTTTTTTTCTTAAACCGTTATAGACCATCACTACTTACACTAGCTAATATTTTATTTTATTTATATTCTGAAATCAAAATACATCACATTTTAAAAGTTCATTTTTAGATGGACCAGATCCGGTCTAATTTTTATTTAAATTAATTATATTATAATAATTATTTTAATAAAAAACAAAAAATTTTGTTATAATAATCATAAAACTGAGAATTCTCAAACTTTTTTTTCCAAAAAATGGATTTGAATTTGAATAAAGGGATATGGGATCAATTCTAAAAATCCAAAATAAAAATATATCACATTTTTGTTATAATCTATTATATATATATGGACCGGATCTAGATCTTGAGATGGATCTGGATATCCAATTTATAATTTATTCAAAATTCGGATCCAAAAATTTAATATTCAGATCCGAATCCACTGATTCTAAATATCCGATTTTTTTAATCCGATTATCCACTATATCCAGATATTATGTTACAGGTCTAGCTAGCACAAACTATTATGTTATTTGTCACTCACGTAAAATATCTAATAATCATGTTTCTTTTTCCTTAATCAAGGAAGGTATCTTGTTTTGTGTCAATTTTCCTGGGAAATTTTAAACTACTATTAGTCACAAAGTCGGTTGGTTTGTTTATTTTTATTTATATGATGTGATTTTTTAAGTTATTCTTGGACTTTAGATAAATACTTTTAACTAGAGTCGGCCTTTGTTGGCTAGATTATTGTTAAATGCGTACCTCTCTTTCTAGAATCTGCAAAAATGCTTAAAGGGATATATACTGCTAAGGGAGAAACCAACGATATAATTACAAACTAAATTAGCAAATACGTAGAATCATACATATTACGAAGGATTGTCAACTGTCATGGACTTCATGACTGAGTCCTACGATATCATCGATCTAAGTCGTACACTAAATCTAGAGAACAACATTCATCAAATCAGAGAACTATATCTAGAGTTGTCTTTCTTATAAACAATTCCTAAATCAGTGTCATTCACGATAATCATTTAGATGAAGTTCTCTCTTTTGGTTTATCATTGTAATGAAATTATTATTTTACTTTTTCAAAGATGGATATTTTTTATATTTTTCAAAACAATTATGATGAAATATATACCATTTATTCACGTTTTGAAAACATGATTTCTCTAAAAAAAAATTACAATTTACAACATTCATCAAATTTTCACTTTTCACATTTTTGAAAAGTGAGGTCTTTATATATATATATATATATATATATATATATATATAGAAATCACGAGATAAAATATGATTAAAATCATTAATCATTTTTTTAGTAATCGACAAAAGAAGTTTTTTTGAAAACAATCGATAAAAGTTAGTCTTTTGGCGCCTCATGATTTTTTACCAGAATTTTGTTCAGCTCAAGTGTTTTAGTATTTATCTGATATACTTGTCATCACTAATTCAGAGCACCTTGAGTGTATCTCAAGATGATGATGATGATGATGATGATGATGATGATGATGATGATGATGATGATGATGATGATGATGATGATGATGATGATGATGATGATGATGATGATGATGATGATGATGATGATGATGATGATGATGATGATGATGATGATGATGATGATGATGATGATGATGATGATGATGATGATGATGATGATGATGATGATGATGATGATGATGATGATGATGATGATGATGATGATGATGATGATGATGATGATGATGATGATGATGATGATGATGATGATGATGATGATGATGATGATGATGATGATGATGATGATGATGATAATAATAATAATAATAATAATAATAATAATAATAATAATAATAAAAAAAAAACAAAGAATTAATTATAGGGCACTCAAATACCATGAGAAACCATATAAATTCTACATATATAATTTTTTGTATGAGTTTCTAACGCTACAATTATTATTTTTTATTTTTCTTTTATTATACTCATAGAACCTTATCAGATATTCTCAATGAGTGTCTCTATAAAGTGCTCTTAGAATGCTTGTGAAGTTATTATGAAAAAATAATAAATATATAGAACTGGTCACTAAAAAGAGAGAAAATTATATACCAAGAAGCAACTTTGAAAATTAATGTTTTTTAATCAATTTTCTTTTCTAAAGATGCTGGATTGAAAAGTGATGCAACGTACTTTTAGAATATTTATTTATTCAACTTATTTGATTAATCATGGCAATTATCTTCTTTCATTAGGAAAGGTTTTTAGGTTTTCAGATTTTCAGGTTTTCTTATTGATATAAGATTCAAGGTGCAATGATAAGAGATGGAGTGATAGAAACTAGTAAATTAGTTTTAACGCTCTCTTTTATTGGTTCAGTGGATGGAAGTGTTAATATTTGACAGAGATTGAATAATTTTGTCGTCGGATCAATTGATGGAGATGTTGGTGGACTGAGGTCCGCCACAGAAAGATGTGAAAAGCCTTGTGAAAAATCACTGCTTATGCTATAAAACAAAAACAAAGTTCAGAAGACATATTTCTTATTTCTATTAATAAAATGATACATGAGTGTGAACTTATATAGGTCCATGCCTAGCTAGTTTAAGATACTAAAAAGAATACAAATCAAAATAAATGATAAAATAAATCCGTATAAATCATAAATCAATAAACTATTTGATTGATATGGCTTTAAAAACTTGATTGTTGTATAAAGAAACATGATGCTTTTTTGTATCCGGACAATTTGGACATGTAATGATGCATTCTTGGAAGTCTCTTGAACGTGGGGAAGGTCTCCAAGTCTTATCCAATCAATTTGAAAAGGAGTTTAGCGTTTAAATTCGATCAAATCCAAATAAAGAAAATCTAGTCTTGAATAGATTTGTTTGATCATATTTGATTTTTTGCAGCTAAGGACGTGTGGTGGGAGCATCTTGATGATGTAAAATATATTCAGGTTTCCAGATATAGCTTTGAGACGAAGCAGAACAAGTACGATGAAAACTTTCTATAAATTAATCTGAATATGTCAATTTGAAGGTGTTTTGGACAAGGACCCGGTTGGAACTGTTCTTAGGTAAATCGTTCACCACTGTTTTGATGTCCTCATACTTAAGTTTTTTCTTGATAAAAAGTATATTCAAGTTTAAGGATTTTATTCAGTTCTTAGTTTTTGATTATAAATTAATAGAAATTTCGGTTAATACTCACAAATTCTCTTACTAAACAAATTAATAACTTTGCAATATATCATATTTGTGGTATTTTCATATATAATCAAGGAATCACTTGTACAGCCTATAAACTTATGATATGTCCAGTTGATGCCAAAGCCGTGATTTTTTTTGGTTTTAAATCAAAGTTCAGTTTTAAATGCTATGTTGATTGGTTGTGTTCCTACTTTCAAGAATGAAAGCATGTTTTTTAGAGGAAAAATGGATGAAGTTCGCATAAAGATATACGCCAGTTCTTCTACCTACGACGACGATGTTCTAGTTGTAGAAACAAGTCGATATATGTTATATGTGTCATATTTGTTTTTATGCTTATTATGATTTTATTTGATAATCTAAAGGAAGAAAAGATTAAGCAAGTATCTTATGATAGATACAACAAATACTTTCGTAAAGTCACAAAATTATTCTTAGAACTCCTTGAGGATAAATCTGTTTTAACAACAAAATCTGATCTAGCGTATTTTCACAACATTATGTTTTGATTTGTTTATTTTAAATTCATAATAATTATTGTATTTCAAATTTTTTTACTCATTAGAGTTTCATTATTTTCAGATTTTTTTTGTATATATCAGCTTATTAAACTTAGGAGTTTTATTTAGTTTTAACATTTTGATCGGTAAGTACGTAAACAGAGTTTGTGTCGTATTTTTCTCGTTTTCGATTGATCAACAAATATTTCAACGAATTGGTTTTATTTGGAGATTTTGAGCAAAATGGATAACTTTACAAGTCCTTTTATCCAAAAATTTTTTTTTTACATAGTCTTCAAATATATTAATTAACAGTTCATTAATTCTTTGGACTAACGTATCATGCGCAAGTTGGTCTTATACTATGCTATATTGTTCTATTATAATATTCTTTTAGCACACCGATACCAGTTCAGCGTCCATCGATTGTTTTAAGGCGGTTATAGAATTTTTCTTCTTTGACTTTTCTCCTAAAACCTAATTAATTTAAATGGTGTACTCTTTTTTAACATCAAATGGCGTTCTTCTGTTCTTGGGAAAGGAATCACAAGATATCATTAAGGCTATAATCAGAAAAACATTAGACATTAATGTTATACACTATTGATTTTAATCACATAAAACTAAATTTGAGAAAATAATCGATCTGGATGACATGTACGAGGTTTGTATCACTCAAGCAATTCGATTATGCCTATAATAACAAACCTATTGGCATGTCATTTACTCAAGTGAAGATCTCATCAAATGTTAAATAACTGAATCCCTGTATATAAAAAATAATGAAAGCTGGTGTACGTAATTAAATCATCAAGTTGGTCTTATACTATGCTATATTTCATAGCCGTGGCACGTTATAAAAGTTCCAAATTATGTACTAAATAAGCAACCTACATGCACATAATGCACGTAGCGATCCACAACAATGCCACATAAAATAACAAACAAACAAAAAAACTAATCGTGATTCCTTCTTTTCCTTTCTTAGTCTGAATCAAGAAGGTCTTCAAGAACCCTATTGTCCAAATACTCAAACTCGAAAACTTCTCTCTGCTTTTGTCGACTCATACCCGTAGAAGTTGAACCCGATGACGAAGAAGAAGAAGCATAAGGAGGGCGAAGTGAACAGTCGTCCATACGTGAATAGTACTCATTAGGGAAGTTGAGTATAGCGAGATGGCCCCTAAGGTTAAAGGCGGCTCGGTCATATGCCCGTGCCGCCTCCTCGGCCGTCTCAAAAGTCCCAAGCCAAAGACGAGCACCTTTCCTTGACGGGTCTCGAATCTCTGCAGCAAACTTTCCCCAAGGCCTCCTCCTTACGCCCCGGAAACGAGCTTGCTTGTCATCTTGTAATTGGCTGTTGCTCCTCCTGTTTGAGCCCTCCATTAACTTGTCCTATAAACTTTGATGGTTCAAGATTGTTTTGCTTTGTAATAGTTTGGTGAGCAATGTTATTGAATAAATTTAAAACGCTTAAGGATGATGCATTGTCGTGCGTATATTTATATATAATATTGGATTTTGGCCGAGTCAGAATCGACGTCCGTTCCTTGTAATGTGACTTGACGATTCTTGGGTTGACTGTTCTTATCTTTTATACCCTTTATATTTTTATCTCTTGTTCCTTTTTATTCATTAATAATGTAGTCGTTGTCTTCTAGGAAGGTTCCATCTCCTACACGTCCATATTTGGTTGTCACATTTTAACTTTTTCTTAATTATGTAACTAATGTTTAGTGACTTTAGTCTTTGACTCTATAGTGACCTCATATTTTAATTTATGTAGAAACAATCGTAGTATCGGTGGTAGAGATTTTAAAAATCTTCATATTAGTGATAAAAATTTCCGAAACATTGTTTTTTTTTTCTTTTGAAAATCAATTACGAAACATTGTTAATAGTTTGACAAATATATCTGTCCATAGAATAGAAAAAGCATAATTTAACCAAAGTAAGTGCCTGTACCATATATGCCCAATCCCGTAAGTCCTACGCATTCAATGACGAAAGGTAAGCTGTAGTTTTACGAGCGTAATTATAAAATTGATAATTAATGAAAATGAAAAAAAAAAACTGATCTTCAACCAAAAGAATACTTAAACAAAAGTTGTCTTGAACAATAATACGTAAAAATCACATAACTTTTGCAATTATACAATAGTTAAATTAATTTATAGTAGTTTAGTAGTTAATTTTTTATAAATAAAATTATGATTTTAACTATGATTGGCCACCGTAAACATTATAAATATAGACATATGGGGGTTTTAGATGTTTAAATAATTAGTTACACCTTTAGTTGAGGATAAAGTTATGTATATAAAGAAATAAGTAAAATATGAGATTTTATCTAATCATATGTTTCTATATAAACTTCTTTTAATATTTTACCTTTATTCTACCATCTTTTATCCATTATAAATTTAATATACTTATAAAAAAACTCAAAATGTAAAATTAACTAATTCAAAAAAGATTATAAACAGATGGATTAGTTAAATATTAATCTTATATAAATTAAATGGTTAAATTTTAATCAAAAACTTTTTAATCGATAAATTCATAATTTTATTTCTGTAGACTGTGTTATCAAATATATAAGTAGATAGAGAAGCCGACTACATGCATATTATCGGAATTATTTGTTACTTCATCGTATATCCTTGTTTTTAATGTTGTATATATGTTTGAATGATCACTTAGTATCTGTTCTTAGGTTAGTTTACTTATCAAAAACGTTATTAAATTGTATGAATTAATTTAGATAAGCAAAACGTTTTAACCAACAAAAGTTGAGTTAAGGAGTTTTGTGAATATTCCTAACTCCAACTTAAATACATGGTTAGCCTCTTAAATTCAAACGACAATTTCTGATCCAAAGTATTAAACAAAGTGGTTTATAGTGCAATAGTAGATTGACTATAAATTTTGTGATTTGATTTCTAGAAGAGTGTTTCATCAATTCTCTTTTTGAATATCTAATTTTTTGTGATCTATGATTCTTTGGGATTACTGTAACGGCTAGCACTTTTTTCATTGATTTGATTTCGTTGTTTACTTGTTCTTATGAAATAGAGAGAGCAGTGACACATAGAGGTTTTAATTCAAATAAAAAATTTGTAAGTGTATAAATAATCACAGTAGCATAAATGATATCGAATTCATAGAAATTAAAATTACACTGTAACTTTTAAGAACGAAAGTAACAATTAAAAGGGTATAAATATCAATTAAACAAAACGCTAGGTCAAAGATGATTCACATGAATTTAGAGATCATAAATCAAAAAATTATTTAGGGAACGGTTAAAGATAATATTAAACTCAAACATATATGCATTACTAATCCAATGTTATAATATCAATTACTTTATCTAGCAAAGATTATAAAATATCGTTTGAATTTAGAATTCTAAATAATCATTAGCGAGCATGTTTTATCTGTTCACGGATCATCTTACCATTAACTCTCGCTGGTTAAGAACAATCCGCTCATCTATGGTCTTTCAGACCTTTAAACTACATTTTTGATGTGTTAAACAACTTAAGATCAGAAACTAGGTAACTAATCAAGTTCCAGCAATCAGATCAACAATAAATGAATAAACCCTAAGATAATTCTCTATTTGTATCTGATTCAATAATTCATAAATCCCCTTGAAATCCTAAGCCTAACGATGAGACTACTCAGATATAAAAACTGAGAAACAATACAGAGATGAAGAAAAATTCATGATCAATAAAATAGAAATCCAAAATAGTTCATAAATCATCTCAGAGATATAAGTATGAATAGAAAATAAAATGTTGTCTAAACAATGGCTGAAAATAAAATAAATAGGTCAAAAACATGTTTTGGTTCGAAATCTTCTAGCAAAACCGATATTTCATTTTTATGCGATTTGCTCGGTTCGATCCGATATTCGCTGGTCGATCTGGAATTTCACGACATTTCTCATATGTTGGATTAATCAATCCAAATGAAAAACAATCGATCTATGTTTCAAAAATAATGCTCTTTTGCTCATAGCATTGCTTTTATGCATTATACCCCATCTAAACATATTTAAATCTGAAAAGAATTTTAAAAATACTCTGAAAACTTTGGTTATAATCTGTCAAAACCGCAATAGTTATCAATTATCCCAAAAGAAATAAGTATGGAGCTAATTGCATGGATAGTTAAGGAATCATTAAACTCATAACAACTATAATCGCGCTATTTAATGTCCTCGTACATATATCATCACATCAGTCCGCTGAACCTAACCTCTCTGATTACATGTACTACTCTTCTCTGGCGGTGTATATTATCAAAATTAAATCCTACAAATCGATCAAACTCGATTAAAAATTAAAAACTTGGTATGAACCCGGGAATATATGGCTCTTTAAATATTTTTTTCATACCAGAACTTTTGGGGAATGAATACAAGAAAATTTACAAAGAGCACCGATTATATTTCTCTCAGTCCCATATATTATATACGCAAGACTATTCAAAACTACGGATGGTATTTCTCTCAGTCCCCTATATATGTTATAGCTTTATATCTCTAAAGGTCAAATCAATGTTTATATGTCTGATTATGTTTGCATTTTCTTTTACCGAATATATCTGATCTCTCTTTTGTCTTAATCTTTTTTTAACTAGGGATGGGATTCTGATTTGCCAAAATTGGAATATTAGATTTTGTTCGAACTTTACAGTTGATGTGACATGAGTTCTGATTCCGAAGCTACCTTTGAACATTATGGGTGTTTTTCCTATCATAATACAATACAACAATGCATATTTAATCAGGTATCAATTGGTAAGTACTAGTGATCCGAGTGGTTTTTGGTAACTCGCAAAATAATTGGGAAACGACCCCGTTATTAACTTTTTGTTAACCTAATTAAAGTTACCTTTTGATATCTTAGATCAAGACCAGCCTTCGATAAAATTTATGAAGGGTCTATAAACGTAATTACGTAGATCATCTCTTCCCAAAATACAGTATAGCACATGTGACTCAAACTCAATTTTGTAGCTCTGAAATAGCAACCTTTTTAACTAGTTGGGCCAACTACACTTTGATAATCTCTGTTTTTATTTTATTTTGGGTCAAACCTCAACACTTTGATAATCTCTGTTATTTACGAATAATCCAGATTTTGTTCATTTTTGGCTTTAAGTATTTTTGTAGTTTAATGCAGATGTAACTAGGAGTTATAGCGGACGTTTAATTTGGTTGAATTGTCACTTATAGTTTGAGAGGATTTTGGAAAAAAATAAAAGTTGAGATTGTTAGTTTTATCATCATCCAGAAAAACTAAATTATTGTAAGACATTGTAAAAAACGTAACGAAGACACATAAATGAAATTTCTATGCATCTATTCAATCGAAGATAAATTAATGATATATCTATATGAACATCCAAAAGAAACTACAGTAAATAATTATTTATATAAAATATAAAAGTAATATATTCGAGAGTTTGATGTTGAGTTAAATAGTCGAACCTTATTCGGTAGCTTTTAACAAAAATAATTTAGTCAAATGTATGTTTCTTAAAAAGTAAAAAGTGTGATGATTAGTATAAAATTGATTGCAAAACACTATTCGGAACATGACTCAGATTTTGCAATTTGGTTGATGCGGAATGTCATAAAATTGTCTCTTAGAGATTACCCTTAAATTATAATATAAACTAAACTTGGTCAAACGATGGCTTTTTTGTATAAATTTTTCCTTTTCGACAATCGAACGAAATGATATGTTCTCTTTTTTCTTCTTCTTTAAAAAAAAATTCACCTGAAACGATATCATTTCCGGCGGACCTTATAATTTACTGACCAATAAATAACAAATTTTAAGAAACAAACCCACCTTAATTCTTAGAAATGTCTTGGTCATTCTACATCCAAGATCCAAGGTTTTAAGCTATCGCAAATCTGGAAAAGCTATATGTTTGTGACAAAACTTTCATACTTCATGAACTTTCAGATCTATACAAAACAAAAAAGGGTATTGCAAATCATGGAAAAGAGTTTAAGACGATTTATACGCACACTTTCTACAAAAAATTCAGATTTTTCCACGGAGGAGTTTGTTACAGAGAAAGAGCATGGAGAAATTGAGAGAACCTTAAACATATGAGTTTCTTATATACAAACTACTAAACCAAGTACAAACCATAAATCAAGCATAATTATATAACTAAGAGTAAACCGATGGATATATATATTTATATATTCTAGTAAAATCATCCAAGTTTTGTATGTTATAGACTATTTCTTTTTCTGGTCGGACTATATTGTAGAACAGATAGTCGACAATATTTAGCAAACCATGCAATAAGTGAAAAATAGAGATATAACGTCTTCTTCTTTTTTCATAAAATACATTGTCACGAATGTATATTTTTCTATTAAATTAAAAAGTCTACAGTATTTCTTAATTTGTACATATCACATCTTGGAAAAAGCTGACGTCTTGGATGCCCCATAAAAGACGTCACAAACGAATATCTTAATGGTCATCTTTCGCCATTCGCTTTTTTACTGATTGTACAACCGACCATAATCTGTTATATTATTCGAGATTTCAAGTCTTATAATATTATTTGGAGAAAGTTAATAGTTTTTATATTGACGCCTAAACCTCAGCTTTTGGAAGTGGATGAATCGCATTAAGATAAAAAAAATTAATGGACAAACAAAATGCAATGACGTTGAAAAAGAAAAGCAACGGACAGCAACAGGGACCAAAATCTCAAATATATTTGGAGAGGAAAAAAAGTTGAGATACTTTTCCTTCTAATTTTTTTTAAGTATCAAAATTATGATTTTAATTTTAATGAAATCTGATTATCTACCAAATCGATTATATAAATGTTATTGTAAATAATAATAAAAATATACGGTAATTCAGATGATTTAAATCTTCGGTGCACGTTCTGAGTTTGAATTTGTTATTTATAGTATAACTGATTTTTTGATTAGTACAATTATGACATAAATTGTACAACTAGATATAATTATATGACTATCAGACAAATGACTTTATATAGTTTGACGAAAAACAGAGATAGTTTGAGCAAAAGAAATACGTATATTTGTAATTGTAAATGATAACAAAAAAAACAGAATAGTTCATATTGTAATAATCTTTATGCAGATGTAAAGAGTTTGAATCTTCTCTTTGTATTAGTACAACTATATTTTAATTTTTTTTAAATGAAAAATATTTTGGATTTTTTATATAACAAAATGTATATAAAGTATATTTGAGAATTTGATCTCATCAACAGTTCAAGAATGGTTCGTTAATCATAAATTCATGTTATTTATTAGATCGGCCTTGGTAAAGGCAATACGACTTTCTCTTTCTTAACGTTATCTTGTTGATTTCAACAACTGTTTACAAAGCCACTCAACAAAAGTTAACTACCACCTTTAAAATTACATTCACTCACCTCCATTAATATATCAACAACCTTTTTTCAAGATATATTGAAGAACTATAGAAGAAGAAAAATCATTCGTTGGCAATATTTCCCAAAACATCGCTACATGCATTAAGAAGCGTTATTATTATAGCTGCATAAGCATCCACGAATAAACCAATTTTTTCACCAACTAAATTGAGAGATTTTGAAGTTTTTTTGGTAACATGTGAAATATTTTTACCGATTTTAAATTTGTGACAACGGTTAATGGAAAAAACAAAGAAAACAGAAAGATGTAATTTTTAAAAAATTACGAGTACAATAAGAATAAAAATGGGACAAAACACAATTAAAGAAAAATACACGCGAGAAACGAATCATAAAAAATTTCGATGAAAAAACACCGATTATGAGTAGCGAAGTTTGGACATTCACGTGATTGTTGCAACTTTAAGGAACTCGAGTCTTCATCGTCATTTTTACGAGCAATCCTTATTGGAGACCAATGCTCAAACATCAAAGCATACAATTTTTCTGAAGACAAGCGAAAACAGGATTCGTACAGCAGATTTTTTCACATTCGGCGGTACATGAGCCTTTAGAAATAATTAGAGAAACCACATCCGACCACCATTTCTAAGCTTACGAAACTTATAAGAACCATCGAGACAAAACCGCCACTTCTATTCAATACCGAACGACCACTACAGCTCCATACGGAACCCCCCCCCCCCCCCCCCCCCCCAACTGCATCAATGAACCGCTTCATGTACTGCCAGAAACGAAACCCAAGAGCAAAAGAAGCAATGGAGAAAAGCGGAGGTGAGTCAGGTGCACATGGAAAAATGCCACACTTGGGCCACACAAGCACCAAGGCCCAAACTCAACACAAATCCAAACCAAACGACACGAACCATTTAGCATCAGATCGGAGATCCTTTGCCACCAGACCACCGGACAACCAGCACACTGACGTCTCGCTGCCACCAAACCATCGGCACATTAAAACGAAGGATACCCTACCACCGTAGCCTCCATTGCCGAACAACACGTTGCCCAATCTGAAGAGGGCGTTGCTAAGGAGAGCTCGTCATCAAGCAATAGAGACAGACGGAGCTTCCGGAGTCGTTCTCACCCACCGGAAAAACATAACCCGACGCGAACATATATAAATATATAGAAAAATAACAGATCTATATTTAAAATTAAAAATATATAATAAAACAATAAATCCATATTTAAAATCAATATTTAAAACTATACAAATATAACACATAAATATTAGGTAGTTTAAATAAAGATAAAAATCATAACCATCAAAATCAAAAATTTTAATTAATATTTTATTCACATTTTAAAAATATTTTAGTTTTCTTATTTTAATAGTTATGAGATATTTATATTTTTAAAATTAATTAGATTTTTTAAGTTAAAGAAAAAAAAATATCATATATATTTCACATTTTTAAATTAGTTATTTATTAAATTTCTAAAGAAAAAATTGAAGCGCTTTCAAAACAAAAACAGACGTTTTAATCGTAGTTTTAAATTATGATTAATTGGAAACACGTTTTCAGATTTTTTTACCGTGTTTCTAAAAGTTTCAGTTTCAAAAATGTTTCAAAAATGTTTCAAAAACGAAAAATAAACTAAAGTTTTCATGCTGCCAAATATTAGACTCATTAGCTATTATTATTTTTATCAAAAAAAAACTCTAGGTTTATTTCCACATAATTTAACATATTGATTATTGATCTGAATTGTGAAACTCGTGTTGTTTAAAGTCAACTGTATAGTTCCGGCTTTATGTCGGCTTAATATCCGACTTTATGTCGGTTTTATCACCGGTTTTGTGCCGTTAACTTCCGACTGTATGTCAATTTTTCTTTTCTTTTCTTTTGTTTCATGCCTTGGTTCTCCAATTAGATCGATTGGATTGTTGATCGATTTCAATTGAGTTTTAATTGAATCGGTTTTTGATTCAGTTGATTGATTATTCACAAAGGCATGTTTACTCTTCTTCTAGAGTAGATAGTTATAGTCTCTCCGTTTCTTCATACATCAGCTGATGGCGGTGGTCCAAACTGTTCCGAGTGTTCGAGCGTTCAGCAGAACAGCGGTGAGATGGAAAAATTCCGGGTGAAGACTGATTGATCTTCTTTGTTCACTTGTCTGCTCAAATCATCCGTCATATCAGAGTAATATTTTCGCCGATTTAAAGGGTTTACAAGCTTTTAGGCACAACGGTGGAGCTTCATTTGTGAAAGATGGATTGAGAAGGAAAAAAATTGATTTGCATATGATGAGGTTCCAGATAAAATTGAAGGTTGAGTTTAAAGTTTAGAAGTCGTAGGAATCGTCGCATAAAACTAATATTATATACTCTGTTTTAAAAGATTAATATTCGGTCTAAAAATTTCTGGTATTTAAAAAAAAAATGATAACTGAAGATTGAATCCGTGGTGATGAGAGTTTAGAGCAGAGTGGTGGCGGAGTATGAAAAAAATTATTATAAAAAAATATAAACAATATGAGTATAAAAGTTGCGAATAATATGACCACATACCATGAACGTGTAGCTATCGCCTTACGCCTAACACCTTAGTCAAAATTGGACTTTGTTTTCTTTCATTTTTGATTTGACTAATACATCTTTTATATTTGCATATCTATCAGCTTTATATAAACCATTTTGCCTTAGCTCAGACGTTCTTAATTATTTTTATCCAACGAAAATGAAAATTTCAAATTATGATTATCTGATATATGATTAGATGTCGAAATCGGTCTGCATTCTAACTAATTTCCAAATAAAATTATGACTCGATAATACAGTTATTACAAAGTAAAATTTTCGATCATTAAGAATATAAATTTTGAAGCTTCCACAAACAGAGGGGAAAATATAGAAGATAGAAAATTTTAGTTAAAAATTTAGAAAAACTTGTCCCTTTTCCTAATGATTGATAATTATTCGAATAAATATGGAATTTTTTTAGCAACTGATATGATAAAGAATTTATTTTGGATTTAATTTTTACTTTCTCCGTACAATATAAGATGTTTTGAGTTTTTTTTTTGATATTAAATGTTTTCATATTTTTATGTAAATTTTAAATTTATTGAATTTGTGTGATTAATAATATTTTGTAGTCTTTTATAATCGATTAAATTATTTTTATTTTATATAGTAAATGATATTTTTAAAGTAAATTTTTTTTAATTTCCTCGATTGTTGATAAATTTTTTTTTATATTTTGAAATGGAGAGAGAATTAGTTAATCTGTAAATTATTAATTTATTCGTTTTTGTACGTATAAGAAGCTTAAAATAAAGCCAAAAAGACAATTTCTAGGTTTGAGGTTTAAAATAAAGCCAAACACTTTGAACACGTGCGGTACATCAGACATATGAGTGTGTGACTTCTTTTGGAAAGCATTAAGAAAAAATTAAAAAAAGAATTGCATTTTAGACTGTAAGATTCGGGATGCATGTGTAGTGTTCTCTTCCAATTTGATTATCTATAGACTATATGACTGACTAACAGTATCATATATATACACATATATTTATATTTATACGTTCATAATTTGTATGCTTTTTGTTTGGTTTACGTAATTTGTATTTTTATGACCTTTATATATATAACTATATATGTTTGTGTAAATCAAATAATAGACTGTCACAAATGAAAAATATTAACGGAAATTTACAATAAACAGAAACATAGTGAGGGCTAAATTTATCAACCTCAAAAAACTTAATAAACAAACTCGAATCCTAATCTTTCACCAGACCCCACTATTTTCAGAAGAACCCAAAAGCTCCTCAAGATACTGTTCTCCCAAATCCTCAAACACAACGACATTATCTAACTTCACGGAGCGGTGATCACAGTCAATGTCTTTTGTCTTTCTATTGGTCATTCTCCGTCTCATTGAGTGTTTCCTCTTCAACGCTATCACCGGAGAACATCCTTCTTCGTAGCTATACTTAATCTCGGAAAGCGATTCTCGAACTCTCTCCGCCGGAAAATTAAGAATCGCCGACGACCCTCTCATCGAGAAAGCCGCTTGATCGTAAGCAAGAGCCGCTTCTTCCGCGCTTCCGAACGTGCCGAGCCAGACTCGAATACCGTTTCGAGTGGAATCTCTTATCTCCGCCGCGAATTTTCCCCATGGACGTCGTCTTACACCTCTATAAGACTTCTCTGACTTTCTCGAGGTCCTGGTCTCTTCCCCGGATTTGATCGGAAGATTCGAATCGATGAGGCTTTGTTGCGTGACTTGCTCGATTAAGCCGTAGAGAAGCATTTCCTCTGAGTCGTTCTCGTTAAAAGGGAGATAGTAGTTGTTGGAAGAAGAGGAGGAGAAATATTCAGGTGACGATCCATGAGAATATTCCGGCGAGAAGCCGGAGACCGGTGACTGAATAAAAGATGGATCCATGATGAGAACTTGAGAAAATACTCTGTTTTTTTTCTAATACTCTGCTTTCGGTTAGACGATCGTTAGTGGATTGACGAGGTCTATTTATAGGCAAAAAAAGAAGTGTTTGTGTATGTGAAAATGTCCAAAATACACATGAGTTTTCACTATCTCAGTGAAAGAGAAACGTCACGTAATAAAGGGTGAAATTGGGAATTTAGTTTCTTTTGTTGTTACATTCAAAGGAAAATATATTTTGTTTTGTTGTTACATTTAAATGGAAAAAAAATTATGTTACTTCCTCGAAGATTCGAGCAAAGACGTTTTGCATATTTCTTCTATAGGAATCCCAATCTTAAAATATGATATTTTTATGAAAATGTATATTGTTTAATTTATGTCAAAATTTGTATGTACATTAATACTTTCGTATACTCTGCATATTGAGAGGATATATGTCTTTTAATCTTCAAATGTAAATGAATAAGCCATTTTAGATTAGGTGTATCATTTGGTCTCATCACATGATTCATCGAAATTTTGGCTTTTTTGCATTCATATTTAGTAGAATGTAAATTATAAATATGCTGGAAAATATAAAATATTTAGCAAAAGTAAAATGTTAAATATCATTGTCAATTTTGCATAAATTTCTTCCCAATGTACTAACAAGTGCATTGCCCTTGTAAAAGATTCTTTACACCACCTTCGATTTGAATGTTGATGTGCACAATAAGAACAAATAGAAATGATAAGTTTATCAAAATCCATAGTTGATAAATTTTTTATATAACAACATAAAATTAGTTATAACATTTATTTATTATTATTTTAATGTTAAAACTAAAGGATTGATGGTATTATATATAGTTCCTATAATAATTTTGTTCATATCGAAACAAAAATACATGTACATGTACTAACAAGTGTCTTGTCCTTTCCAAATGAGATTTAAACTCTGGACTCTATAAAATACATGATTGCGCTCATAATTAAGTTTTGTAAACACCTATATCTTAGCTGTATAAAAAGTTATATATTATTGTAGCTTACTATCTTACAAGGGATAAAATAATTTTTGTCAAAAAGCTTTAATTGTTTTTTGTTGGTTTCTCTGAGGCTTTGAGCATACAGGGATAACCGATTGTTATTGTAAGAGAAAGGGGCATAGTATTTTCGAAGTCCCATAATATTTTTACGCTGTTTGATATGCTCAGGATAATTGAGAAATCACCCACAAAACAATAAAATCAGAGAAATTATAAACCAAAAACATTAACATTACTAAAATCAAGGATGCTCACAAACACATTTGATTAAGCTGAAGATTTGAAATAGAGTTACCTCGAGGTTTTTCACCGAATTTGATTTTTCCATTGCTGGAACCATTTGATGCTCTTTGGCGTACATCATGGAGTTCAAAACCACATCTTAAAGGCACAAACTCTTTTGTAGGTGAAAAAAATTGACAATATATCAGAACCAATTATAGTATCAGTGATTAAAAAATATCGTCAATTAATTTTAAATGATTCTCGATTGATTGTTTAATGTCTTTGGTGTAGATGGATAGCCGGTATGGGTTGTGTTCTCCCAATCCCAAAACATTAAACAAACTATTTTCTGAATTTTGACATCCTCCCCCTAAAAAAAAGCTGATAAATCAACGAAAAATTAAAATAGAAAAATATAATTTTTTTTTTAAAAAAGTTTGATTTGATTATCTATATTATAGATTTTATCAACCTAGACAACACATTTTAAATCAAACTAAATCTAGACAAAACTACGATAATCATTTTAGTAAAAACCAGTTAACTAAAATATTTCTATGTAAAGAAACTTTTCATATCTCCTATTTACAAATATATCTATGTAGTAGAGTGACTAGAGTCCATATATCTAATTCTTACTAAGATTAGTTATGAGTAAAACAAATAGTTGTGGAAGTTCGCATTCCACACATAGAATAACAAGATCGATGTGAAAATGAGTAAGCCATAATCCAAAATAACTGCTGGATCAACTCAACTAGACAATTCTTATGCTTTGGCGTTGCAAATATGATTACATAAATATCAAATTCATATCCTATAATATTAGGAGTCTATCATTAATTATTATTTAGACAAAAATAAAATGGCCAAAAACAGGTAAAAGAAAGTTGTTGGTTGGAAGGAGTCAAGATACATGCCCCCTTGAACCTCAAACAAAAAATAACTTCTAGCCATCTCATGTTTAAAAGATGATATGGCTTTATTTGCTTTAAACGTCATTAAAGTGAAAAAGATACATCATGTGCCATTTTCCTCATTATATTTAGCTTCTCTTTTGTTACATTATTTCTAGTTATTATAAATTTCAAATTTTTAGTGCAAACTAAAACGAACTGGAGGTTTTAAGTAATTTGAATTATAGTACTTTTCAGGTAATTGATTTAATTGATCAAATTATTGTATCCTAGTTCATTTAATACGTATATTAGAGGTAAGTTTTTGGCTATTAGGGAAGATAAATCTCAAAGTAGCATATGAATATTTAACCTACAAAAGGACGCATAGAGAAATTTAAGTATTTTCGGTTCCGCTAGAAATACCTCTAAAACAATAGAGGACAAAGTCTTAGTCGAAAAAAGTCCCAAAAATTGCATATTATCATCTCTTTTGGAAATTTTATAAAGGTAGACAACTTCCCTTTGAACTTGAATCTGAGGAGCTTTGCTTTAGACCGCCGTACTAGTAACATTCGCACTGATGCATGCAACTGTAGGGAAGTCATACCATGTAGTCATGCACCAAAGAGCAATATCTAAATGCAACCGTCATCTCTGGCTATGAATGCAGTCCCCTAACAGATGTATATCAAGTCATATCTGTCGAAAAGCACAATATAGTTAATTAGTCGACCACTGTTTCGCAGATAACCACGACCCGGTTTAACATATGAGTGGGATTTACGAATCTAGACTATATAGTCTCTAAAACTTTTATTTTTCACAATAAGAACATTTTCAGATCCGAACTTCATGTCTGATTTTGATATATAGTTTTTTTTTTATCTTCAGTCTTCTTTGGAATTTATTTTTCAAACGGTTATTTACTTGTAACAATTTGTTTGTAAATTCTTTTTATAATGTTTAATATTTTTTATTTAAAATATATACATTTTGAAATTATATAATTGGATATATTTTCACAGTTTTCTTTTGTGTAATTTAGTCGTTATTTTAAATAAAATAACAGAAATATTTAACCGGGTCGTTATTTGGTAGCATCGCAAAAACAATTCGTTTTATTTATTTTTGTAATACTTGACTTTCTGATCAGTTCAACGTTAGGTGTAAAGTCTTTGTCCCTTATTTCAACTAGCGAGAAAAATCTCAACTTTTATTTATCGTAATCAGCAATTAATCCCGTTTTGAAAGAAACTTTTTCTTTTGCTTTTTTTTTTGGTCAACTATCTCCTCATTTGTAAGAAACTATTTTCTTTAAGATAATTTAAATCTACGTATTTTACAAAAAAGATATTTTTTAACCCACTAAATACTACTAATAAGAATTTTGCATAAGGCGACATGTATTTAAGACGCCCTTGGTCGTGATAGTATTCAATAATACAAACGCAGTTTTTAAGTAATATTCATAAATTTTCGAATGTTAAATTTGGAAAGGTATATGACGCTACGAGTATTTAGGATCGACCTACGTATAGTATTTTCTATTTTTCGTAATCAGGAGCTACCTAAATCTAATAGGACCCCAACTGAAAAAGATGGTCAGGGGTTCTAATGAAAACCGTGACTTGACTTCCTTGCGATTAGCTGGCAACTTCTAGAGTTTGTGTTATTTTTTCTATTATTTAATTAATGATTTAAGGAAGCTAGTGACGATAATATATGTGAAATCTAAGGTAATTGATCTGATGATAGAATTTTGAACAAAAGAGTATGTTTTATACATGCATAAACTTTGTTTTTCTTTTATAATGAGTGTGTTTCTTTTTTTTATTAAGAATTTTTGTCTTTTGATTAGTGCATGATATAATTTAATTATGTATGCAGAAAACGAGATCATTATTTTGCAAACGTTTTAGAAAAGAATTAGTCGCATGATTTTTTGGAAGTTGAGGCCACCAGAACGTTTTGTCATAACTTTTGGGTTTGCATGCGTATGTGTATTGACTAAGTGCAGTGGAATCAAAATGAAGCCAATGATATGACATTATGATGAAAAGAGTTAATATCAATCTTAAGACCATACAAAATTAATTATAAAATTTTGCATTAAACTAAATCATATATTATATTTTTGTAAACTATTTAGTTTAGATAAAAGCTAATACCAAATATGGTGCGATTTGAGAATTTCACTTAGTAAATGATATTGGGAGATCTTAAAAACAAATATACGTACACGACTATTTGAGTTTAAAATGCATTTTATTTTTTGTAAGAGGTGAATCTTGTCATGAATTTACGAGAGAACAGAAAAACAGCATATAAGCATTATAAAGGTTAACGGGTATGCACATTTTATTTCAGCACGTGTTTTTTTGAACGCCGGCGAATCGCAGAAAAAAAGATTATTATTTTTACGATGGTGGGGGCCAATGGTCGTCAATATATTGTTGGGCGTTATAACAAAAAGCACATATTTAAATAGCTAGTGATGAGACGAAAAAAAAAACAAAAAGCTAGTAATGAATAAAATAGGTGGAAAAAGGCATAAACTGTACATCGACTAATATGCTGACGTGGTTTGCTGATAGCTTATCCATTATCTAGAGATATTAATCATCATGATATCCACGAGTTTTTGAATATATTCAGATATGTATTCTTATCCATATTCGTAATATACGTGGTTTTGTTATTTATATATACGGATATTTGGATTTAAAAAAAAATTACTGAATATTTGGAAAAAAAATCGGATATAAAAAAAACAAATATTCGATAAAAATAATTTTTGGACTAAATATAAATGTTCGTATCTACCATTATCCCATCCACAAATAATTATCTTAATTTGGTTCAAAAGAAATATGAAACTTATTTTACAAATCCCATTTGTACGGGAAACAAACAATAGCAATAAATTATATTTACTTACGCACTTCACAGAGCTTTGTCCGATTCTTTCCATTTGACAAATAACAGTGACAACTTATTATAAGATTTTGATATTAATATTTTTATTCTAAAATTCGTCTGATTTTATAAAACTACAATCATTAATAAACGTGCTACAATAAATCAAATATGTTAATATGTTATCCAGTATCCTCGGCATTGACCTACTATTAACATGTCATGCATCATCACTTTTTTTTATAACTGCATTATCACACTTAACAAGACATACTTAAGATTATTGTATAAAATACGAAAGAAAAATTTGGCCAATTGGTTAAAGGTTTAAAGATTTCTACATTAAATCTAGGGTTTGATTTTCAAAAAACACAATTTTTTAGATTAAAGGATGTAAATTGTTTCACAGATTTCAAATTGCTGCAAATAGAGTCGTCCATCATAGTTTCTTATGTTGAAAGGAAAACCAATCCATCGTACGTATATATAAAACCGTTCGTCGTAGAATCGAGTGTTGTGAAAAAAACACATACATCATAGAGATATCGTATATGTAGAACTATATACCGAAAAGAATTTGTATCGTAAAATCGTTGTTTGAAAACATTATTCATCAAAATCGCATATACTACACATAATCAATTATTTTTAATAATAATTATATAATAAACCAACGAAAAAAAAAGTAAATTAAACTTAAACTAAAAAGAAAAAAATAAACTTAAACTAAAAAGAAAAGAGTGTGACCACAATAGGAATTTGCGCTTGTCAATTATGTGTACATATTCCGATGAGGTAAACTATGGAAGTTTGAAAAAACAAATCTTAATTCCCAAGAAATTCTCAATTCTCAACAGAAAATCTTGTATAGCTTTTTTGTCGTCTTAAATAAATGGGTTAGGAACGAGACAATCCAACATTCATCAAAAAGAAAAAACATTCACAAGAAATACAAACGAAACAAAACCACAAATTTTTTAAATAACTGTGTGTAATTCAAAATCTGGATTTCATAGCATATATTATCAATTTGGTTTATGGCATTTTTGTTTATAGTAATCCTTATCTGACATTTAAAAATCTAATAATTACTAATTCATGGCCACTTTTATTAATAATTATTCATATAGTTCTCAGTTATTACAGAAATTTTCTGAGATATATGTGCTCATGCTAATTAACACCTGGATATTGTCACTGCGACACTGTCTTTCTAGGAACATTAAGGATCAGCCCATCAACAACTTGGCCCGTTTTGAGCTATATAGTCCATTTAGACCCGCGACATTATCACGATATTCAAGCTTTTCTAAATAGTTAGTATAGATGGTTCATTTTGATAAACTTGAGAATTGATATTTTTTAGTATAAAAAATTGGTCATTCAAGTGGTTCAGATGAATGGAGTATCTGAATAATTTTTAAAATTTAGGCAAAATTGTTAAAACTATTTGAATGAATCAAATTGTACCATTAGTATGAAGATAATTCATAAAAAAATGACAAATGTATTTCTAACAAATTTTATTTTCTTTGTTGGTTTGATTTGTTTTTTTAAAATTCACATCAATATATAAAATATAAAGGTAAACTTTTAAAATATGTAAAATCATAAATAAAATTATTTTTTAAATTAGATTAATAAATATTGAGATACTTATGTTCACAAATATTGATATAATTATTTGTTAAACATGTAAAACCATAAATAAAAGTACAATTATTTTTTGAATTATTTTATATATAAATTGATATAATTATTTGTATACATATAAATATAACTATTTTTAAAATATTGATATAATTATTTTCATAAATATTGATATATTTTTTTATAACGTATTAGATATTACGTTTGTTGATCTCGTTTTTTCGCCAAAATTACAATTTCACGTTTTTAGCAGAACTCAATTTCAAGATTTTATTGTTTTCTCGCAAAAACGTAATTCCACGCTTTTGCGTTTTAGCAGAAAAACTCTATTTCACGATTTTGGAAAAATATAATTATGAGATTTTGCGATTTCGGCTGGAAATACTATTTTAAATTTTTTGCTAAAATTGTGATTTCACGATTTTGGCAGAAAAACGTTATTTTATGATTTTCTGTCAAAATTACGATTTTGTCTGAAAAATGTAATTCCGCGATTTTGTCTGGTCTTATCTGAAAAATGTAATTCCGCGATTTTGTATTTTTAGTGGAAAACTTTATTTCATGATTTTTTCTCAAAATGTTCAATTTAAAATTTTGGCAAAAAATCTAATTCCAAGACTTTTCGTTTTGACAAAAAACATCAATTCGCAATTTTGTGCTTTAGTGCAAAACTGCAATTTCAAGATTATATATTTTTGTTAAAAACATCATCTTACAATTTTTCGTAAAAAAAAATCGATTTTATAGAACATTTAAATATAGTTCTAAATATTTTTTTTTAAAAATATAATTAAAACTCAAATATAATTAGATTAAATTATAGGCATTTTAGTCATTTTCTTGTTAATCATAAGCAAACAGATGGACCTTAGTATAGCTGGCATAAATATTAAAGGATCATAATCTCTAAAGACAATGATTAAAAACAAAGGGTAATGACGATTAACGCAGTTCAACGTCTCATCATCCATGAAGCAATGCAATGTCTAAACCATCATATGCTTCTCTAAAAAAAAAATCTTGGAGGAAATTAGAAGAAGAATTATTCCCCAAAAAAAAATGAGTTGGTCCTTTTTAAAAATGCTTCTCTAGAAAAAAGCGCGATTAAACCTATGAAGCACAAGTTTATTATACATGGTAAATTTGTTTAGACGCACGGGCTTTAAGCATGTTACAACATCCTCCCTCCAATTGGCAATTGAGATTCTTACAGTCGAATGTTAGCAATCTTATTTTACCATTCTTATGTTTGTGTTTTTAAGACTATGAATAGTAGTAGCTAAAGAAGGAATATAATTAGATGAAAGGAGGACAAAAACGTTTTTATCACCTTTCGTAGTTTGGAACTTTGGATTAGCGAACAAACAAAATGTCCGCATATAAACAGTTATATCAAACGAGAAAAACATTTTTATCTGCTTTTCACGGTTCACTCTAATTACAAAAAGTGAGTAATCAATTAAAGTAGATATTTTTCTTTGTTGCATCCGCTTAGTTCGCTACGTTCAGAGTATTCAAATTAAGCTTCTGGGAAATATGGCTCTACTCTGATGTTTTGATATTTTGTTGAATACTAAAATAAGCTTTGAATCCCATTCACTCTATCCTTAATATCATGGGTTCATGATTATCCAGTTCTAACTACTTATCTCATTCCTTTCTGACGGCCCATCCGAATTGTACATTAACACATAACGTTTGATATTCGTTTGATATTTCAATTGAGTTTACTAGGCCTGGTTTGCTTTAACATATTTATTTTATTTTTGCGTTTGCCTGTAATAGGAATTCTTCTAAATGAAATCATAATCCCATATATAAATGGTTGAAGGGAAATCTCCATAAAATGTCATGTGAAGTGATACATCGTATATGTTTTATTGCCATGTAAGCATTTTTAAAATATTATATGACTCGTTTTTTAATAATACATAAATTACTAGATGTTAAATAAAATGTAATATCCAAAAAGCTGGTTTAAATAAGTTCAAATCAATATATACTATTACATTTGATCTTAAATGGACCATTCAAAACTAAAAATATAAGATTAGACGTGTGATTTTAAAATTTAAATTTCCTATCAAACCAAAATATCAAAAACAAAATTACCATCAGTATTCAAAAGAAAAACTATTATTATCAAATTTGGTAAACAAAAACAACCATATATAATATAGCAAGATAAAAAAAACAATCATCATAATTCTAAAAAATAAATTGTTATCATTTTTAATTGTAAAATATATCACTCAACTCAACTAAAAGAAAATCAAATTTTTAACAAATCAAACTAGCATAAAAATCAAACAAAATTCATGTATAATCACATTATTTATATATTCCAACTAGAATATAAATTTAAAAATACATCTACGAGTTCTCTCCTAATTTAGATAAAATCTCTTGATTTTTGTTTCTTTCTAAACATGAACGCTAAAATAAAAGAAGAAAAATCGTTGGTGTATATGATATCAGATGATTCATATACTTTTTTTTTAAGGTTATACTAGCTTATACTTTTTTTTAAGGTTATACTTTGTAAATAAAAAAATTATATATCGTATTTTAGTTTTATAATAACAAATATAGGTATATGATATAAAATGATTCATGTATCCTATTTGTATATTATTGAAAAAATGATATCAAAGTATTTACCATATTTAATTTACTCGTGTTTATGTTTTTATTAAAGTTTTGTAGGAGGTTAAAAAAGATTTAGAGAATATATATTTTTAGTAAAACTACAAATAAATATTAAAATTAAAATATTTTTTAAAAGATATTTTAGAACGGTTCTTCCGAACCGTTCTAAACTATGTATACTAAACTTTTTATTTCATTTACCGTTTTCTCGCATTACTATATAATAATACTAAATATAAACCAACGTAGACTATTTCTAAGTTACCATAGTTAATTAGATAACGTAAATGTAATGGATGCTTCTGTTTTTTAACCGTTAGACTTCTACATTTAGCGACCAATTCTCTACACAAGAATTTATTCTTTCGGATGACCAAGAGCTATCATGAAAAATTTGGAAGATTTTCGACTGGTCGTATAAAATGATATTTGTATTTTGTTATTATTAGTCTCATATGTAAAAATCATAATCACTTCCAATGGGTCATACATCTTATAGTTACAATGACTAGGTTGGTTTTAACCCTGCATATTTTCTAAATGAGTTTTTAAACAATGTACAATACTAGTCAAAAACGTTTCTAAAATTTTCTCCATACCACTATTTTCTTACAATATGGGCTATAAAGTATAGGCATTAAACTGTAGGCAAAGGAATCATATTTCAATTTATCACAAATATTTACATTCAATTCTGGTTTCCAAAGTAGAGGATACCATCTCTATAAACCAATGACCGGGACGCGTATATGTAAGTTGAAGTTTGTTCAAAGTTAGGCAAACGTTATGTTCGTCAAATTGTAAACCATCACAATCACTCAGAGTCATCGATTTATTAATTACCCAGTCTTCCACTATCCTTTTTTTTCTTTGATAATTTTAAATAACTCGAATCAACATCAAATTGGGGTCTAGAACCAGAACATGTTCAAAACACATCCGGTTTAAGTCATACGATTAATTTTATGAGTGAACTAGCCCGAGAAAAAAAATTTGGTCCACCAAATTCTTAACTGAGTTCCAATACCAGACTGGAGGAACATAGTTCAGTTTGCTTTGTATGGACTAGACAACACAATTAATAAGCAACACAGTCGATCCCAATCTCGATCCCGATCCCAATCCCTACCTTATAATATGCATATGATTGTGTTCCTAGTAAAAATGGAATATAGGGAAAAGCAAGTTTAAATCTTGCCTCAGGTCTAAATACCACTAGATCACCAGCATGTGGTGTATACGCTATCCTTTAATATTATTTTTATGATCTTTCGGTAAATAGCATATACAGAAGATCAATGCTATCTAATACATGTCTATACTAGAGAAACTCATGATCATTTGATTCCTTAGAAATAATTTATAGATATAAAAAATGTATCTCATGTGCCCTTACAACAAAAGAGCTAACAGAATACATATGTAGAAAATTCAGTAATTGTGCTCTAGTGGTTGGAAGCACGGGGTGATAGAATATAGGGATATATTCTTTCTATATTCTATTCTATTATGGGGGTCGTCTTTCGATTTCGATTCACCCGCTGAAAACTTTACACACACCTACAATATCAGTTGGGTTTTGGATTTAGACTCAAATGATTCACATGGTAGAGAATACCTAAGGAGTCACCTCATTACATGACTGTCTGGATCAAAGGGTCGAAATACTTGAGTTATATAAAAAAAGAGAATACATATATAGAACTTCTTAATTCAAATTTATATTGAAAGAGGAAGAAAATGATCAAATTTTATTAATCAATTTTAAAACTGAATAAATTTCTTCCTGAAACATCATATTTCATATTTATAAGAAAACTTGAAAAATTTATAACTAGAAAAATAATCCTAAATGAAATAAGATAAATGTAATATAGTGGGTTAAGTAGTATTATTGCTGTGTCATCTTAGAGATTTGAATCGAATAGATTACATGTTGTTTTTTGGTTAAAAAGATTACATGTTGTTGGTTAAAAAAACTACTATAATATATGAAATAATAACTAAAAACAAAGAACAAAAAAAGTACCCTCAATTTACTTTGCCTGAACCATTATTTTAAATATTATGATGGGATGGTACAACTTGGGATCATTCAAGTCAAACAAAACTTGGATCAACTTGGCATATACTAATCTAGCGTTAAGATTAATCTATAAGTAGGAATTGATAGTCTCTAAACCATAAGTATCACAAGTCAACCAATAATCACCCTAATCTACTATATTCAAAGAATTTTGTGGAACTACTCGCTAATTATCATCAAAACAAAAAGTAACAAGTCAACCAATAATCACCCTAATCTACTATATTCAAAGAATTCTGTGGAACTACTCGCTAATTATCATTAAAACAAAAAGTAACAAGTCAACCAATAATCACCCTAATCTACTATATTCAAAGAATTTTGTGGAACTACTCGCTAATTATCATCAAAACAAAAAGTAAAAACTCATAATGATACTTTGCATGATCATGAAAGATTAAGAATCAGAAATGTAAATATGAAAGGAAAACAAGATACATAAATGTAACAAAGACCATACAAAAATTCTTAGAAACCTACAAAAGGCAAAAGATTTCTATCAATGTTTTTATATTTGATCTGTATATCAAACCGGACTACCTTCCAGGTCACCGGGTTACGGTCGATCCGGTTCGATCACGGGTCAATAAACTAATAAATATATATCTTATATATGTATAGTTGTGTAAATATAAAGTAAAAATATTCATATTATATATTAAGAAAGTATAATATCCAACAATAACAAAAATGTCTAAACATTTTAAATCAAAATTAAACTTAAACAATAATAACAAGATAGTAAAAGATATCAATTAAAAAACTAATAATGAAGATAAATTATTTATAATATAATATAATCGATTGTTAAGAAATAAAAAAATATTAGAATGAATTATTATAATACAAGAGTATTTGAAATGTTATAATTTATGTTGATCATAAGACAAAACTGTAAAAATATATAAATTTTTTTATTATTATACAATATAGTTTGTTGTGCTTGAGTCGGAAACAATAATAGAGGTAGTTGTAGGTACGCACTTTAAAAGAACTGAAATTTTTTATCAAAATAACTGTAAAATATTATTTTATTCTCAAAATGAATTATTTTCTTCGTATTAAAAAGGTTCTAAAATCAAAATTTTAAAATATTTTAAAATTTTCTCGTGATCCGCAATCCGATGAACCGATTGACCCGACCGGGTGACTGATTAATGGTAATTTTTTTAGGTTTTTTGGTTCTATTACTAGCGGTTTTAATACTAAATCCGAACCAGAATAGTGTCCGGATTTCAGATTAACCAGTTGGACCGACCGTACGGTTGGATGTAAAAACACTGCTTTCAAAGATAGAACTAAAAAATTCTTAAAAAATAAGTTTAGAATTTATACTGCATCGTAACCAAACTAGACCAATCCGAAACAAATTGAGTTGGATCCAAGATAAATTTTGGGTGAGGGTGAGCGAGAAAGGATATAGTGGTGTCACCAAACCGTTGTACCATCCTGCTGGATGCCTGAAGTACTTTTCATCTTCAGAAAATCTTGCCGCCTACGTCTCCATGCCCTTGGTACCATACTGCTGGATGCCCGAGATATTTCTTCAACTCGTTTTGCTTTTCTCTCAATCTTTTGTTGGTCTCTTCTTGCTCTTTTGTTCCAAACACTTTATAGAATTCTTCATTCTTTGAAACTTTACTCCGAAAATTTAATTGAAATAATGCATATGATATTTGCTTCTAAATGTCAAAATGTACATGAAAATGCATAGAAGAACTAAAGAAACACAAAATTCTTATAACACAAGATATCACTCAATTTTCCAAAACGATCAATAGAATTGCTTCCAGTAGGCCAGAAGTCGAAGTTACATCTCGAACGTTTTTGACAGGCAAACCATCCTCAAATCAAGTAAAGCAGATTAAGTATTTAATACTTGGTATTCACGTCAACATCACCTAGACATATTCTCCACCAAAGAAGACATCAAATTCTAGGCCAATTCACACTACAGTTAGCCAAAACACTTTAGTTAGGTCACATTGTTGTCGTCGAACACATGCAGTGAATAACGCCATATCTGATATGATTAGGGTGACTCGGCCTAAGAAATGTCTAATCCGATTTTTCAGGCATGTTAGATAAGCGCATCTTCGGGAAATACTCTATTAACTTTAAATATGAAGGTTTTTACATTCCAAATTTGAAATATCACTATTTACTTCAAATTTGAATTTTCATAATTTGTTTTGCATTTCAATCTCTACAATTATATATCATACATATAATCTTAATAATTTTGTAGTTTATCATTTTAGTCCCTAAAAATTTATATCTTATAATTATTTTACATATAAACTTAAATAAACGCCTTATAAATATAGGGGTTACTTTTTATATAACAAAGTATAATGCAAACCGAAACCAACCTGATTAATTCCCTGATGAGCAGTGTGCTAACTGAATTTTTAGTAGAGTTAAAACATGAACACCACTGGACTGGCCAAATAGTGAGTGAAAGAATTCTCAGTTGGACTCGAACCTATAGAGAAAGCGTTAACACCATACTTTCAAATCTTTTACCACTAGACAATATTTAAGGTTACTTAGGAGAAATTATAATTTTCTTAGTCATTATATATATTAGAGTTTACTTTAGACTAAGGATGTATAAAATGCTGATCCACTAGATTAACCACTAAGTACTAAATGAAATAAACATGTCTGTTTTAGAGAAAAATAATGAAAAACATCGGTAACCCATTATTACTTCTTTTTCTTTCTTAACTTTATTTTGGAGAATTTAACAAAAAAAAAGGGAAACAAAGAAAAAACTTTATTTTGGAGAAAACGAAGAAATCAAATAAGACAAGTTGGTTTGTTATCGACAAGTGGTAAGAGTTTAATACAAAGGTCAAATTTTTTTGTAATGTTCGAAATAATCATAATCAATTTTATGGTATTTGAGTCTAGTTGAATCCATAATTTTGTTATCTGAATTTGGATTCGAAAATTTTGAATATTTATTAAAAAATTGGATATTCAAATTTTTTATTTTTAAAATTATGACTATTATATTTTTACAAAAGCAAATAGATGAAATGGTAAAGTAATACAAAAATATTTTAAAATTAAATTTAATAATTAAAATATGTTAATTTTACATTTTTAATTAAGAATTTTTGGAGATCGTCAATGAAAAAATAAAAAAATGTTTGTGAAATTGTACAATGAAAAGTTTTTTTAAAAATATTTTTTCAAATTAATTGATTTATTTGCTAACATTATTTTAGCTTTTTAAATTCACTAATAAACCTTATTATAGTTTTATTTATTTAAAACTAAATAAGTATTATTACACATCACTCTAAATCCGAATATTTGGCTCCTAATTTTTTATTATGCGAATCCAAATTCATAATTTTAATATTTATATTCGGATCCAGACATCTCAAATATCCAAAATTTTAAATTGAATTGGATAATGAATCAGATCAACTAAACGGATAATTTGTCCCTGGTTAATATAGATAATAGAATTGGAAGAAAAAAAAACTAATAAAACAGAGAAAAAGTTATTCTTAGAAGAAATTTTATTTTATCTCAATTTTTTAGAAAAATATTCCTCTATTTTTCTATTGTTTTTTATTTTTCAGAATAAATCAGAATAAAAATATTTCTTCTTGATTGGTATAATTCTAAAATAAAAAAGCTCTTCTATTTTGTTTTCCTCTATAATCGTCATCCAGTCGAATGATGATTAACCGACGCCTTCACCGTTTATTTTATTAGTGGGTTTTAACTTTTAAGTCGACCAAAGTACCAATCCAAAAGAAAATTTCTATTCATTTGGTTTCTTTTTGCATGGAGTTTAGAAAAGATCGATGCTATTTACAACAACTGTATACAACTCTTTGAATTTTTTTTTTAATCATTTAGCGTATTTGTCACACCTTTTGACCATTTTAGTTAAGGCTATAATATATGAAATTTTTTAACCTCTTTGTTTCATACTCCCTCTAAAATGTAAACAAAAAACATTTTATTATAGTTTTTAAATAAAACATTTTCTTATATTTTTTTAAATAAAAAAGTTTTTGTATACTTCTTTAACAAAAAAACATTTCGTATATTTTATGGTTACAGCTTTTAAAAACAACAGAAATTAGTAGGAAAAACAATTTCGTTTATGGATGTGAACGTGGCTGATCTTTGAAAAAAAACAATTGTGGTTGTAAGATGATAGATTATAAAAACACCTTGATCGAGTTGTGATTGTTATGAAAATATACTGAAAGAATTTTAATTTATCTTTAATTTTGGCCAATTCAATTTTAACACTTGATTGATCCCATTTTTTTTTGGAAAATTTTTGTGGTCCTGAAAATATTAATATGAAATGTGATCTGGTTGACAATATACAATTCTAGGATGCATGACAAAGTTCCAATCGATGTATGCCATTTACTCTTATTTTTTGTACTTTTTTGTTAAATAAGAACGCGGAAGAATTAATACCTCAATTCATTGTGATTATGAAAAGAATCGTGGACATTTTGTACATACACACATACTTTCAACTATATATTTGGTTCTCTCTATATATAATGTTTGAATTGTGTAGTTTTAGTCTTAGTCTGGATAAGGTATTATTATTCTCTAATGCCAAGTCTTCTAAAATTGAGTTCACATAACTTGGATTTAAATTCTGAGAGTAGAAGTTGATCGATCGTCTGGTAATTACCAAATTTGGCAAACTTAATTTGGACATCAATAGTAGAATATAAGTAGCAATATGACTGTCGTTGACCACAAAAAAGTAGCAATTTCTCTATAAAATTAGTTATAGTATAGTAATTTCGTATTTATTGGTCATAATCAACTTTTATCAAATACGTTTATTTAGCCACTGTAAATATAAATCAGTCGTACATCATCGACCAACACTTGTTTCATAATACTTTATAATAGTGATATCATCCAATTGCATAATGGTTTACATTAGTTATAATGTCTTAGTGTAATAATTCGGATTCAAATGTTCACGTAAACAACGACAGAACAAAAAAAATCAGCGGTAGATCAACAAGTTCAATCTGAATATTGTAAAAAGTAAATATGCACTATCTTTTTAATTTTCATTAGAATATTAATTAAGAGTCCCTATAGGAGAAACAAGTCGATATAAACTTAGAAAAAGTACATAAATATGATTAACGACCAAAACAAGCAATATCTTATTCTATTGAATGTGAACACAAATATTTATATGATAAAAAAAGTTTCTATTACGCAACTAAATCTATAATTGACCCGTGAGAGAACGAAGACCCGTCTCCAAAATGAAACCCAATATTCTTTGTAAATATATTATTGAAAGAATGAAAAAGGGTGAAAATAGTGGAATGATGGTCCTCTTTTTATAATATCCCCGGCTATTTTGGGAACAGGACAAAAGCACCAAACCCCATCTTGTTCTATCACTCCGTCCGTACTATTGCGACTTTAGATTTCTTATTCTGTAACACGTCTTAAAATCTACGTAATAAATAAATTTTCCTGCTTAAAATTTCATATTGTGTGCGCATAAAATACAAGAACTCAGCACCTGGCGTTGATGATTTATGGTAGGAAATTAAATGAAGTTCACATTCATATCATTATTTCAATGTCAGCTTTACTATTACAAAATCATTATATCCCATTTTTTAGAATATGATTTACCCAGTGATTAGTGGATCAAGCATGTATATACTAGTTTAAGGTAACCCATGGAAGAAAAAAAGTTGTTTTTCCAACTTGTGAGTACAAGATCTATAAATCTTTTTCAACTGCATGCAGTGATCTATATTTGATTAATTCTTTACCAAATTAAACAGTCAAGGGTGACATGCTTTCACATTATCATTTGTTCCACTATTAAATTAACTTTATATTTTATACTCCTAATTTATTAATTAGGCGATATAGCTTGGCAACCACTTTCGTTCTTCAGCTTAATATAGATTACATAGATGTCAACATAATTTATAGATATACAGACTATAATATATAGATATAGTACATTATTTATTTCCTGAAGTCAAATTCTTTTACATTTCTTCTTATATTGGAGTCAATTGAATTCAGATTTGAATATGAAAAGGCAGAAAAAATTGAATATACGTGGTAAAAATCCCTGTATTATGTGAATACATAGGACTTTTTTATGTTCATTCATTAATTAGCATTATGAACCAATAAATTGTCTAATTGTACCAGGTATTTTAAACTGTTTGGGTTCACATTCGAGAAACAGTATTTATTTTGGGTTAGTTTCGAGACATGACTTTAACATTATGAAGAAACGTTCTACTTTGGTATGTATGAACATTTGTGTACAAATTTTATCGGCTATTAACACGGTGAACTAATACGAATCGCAGCCAAGTATAAAAAGTTGTCCGTAAAAAAAAAGTAAAAAATACAAAAAACATCTGTATCTAGTATTTGAGAACACATTTATGACTTGTTTTCAACATATAACAACTTTGTTTTCAATACATAACAACTTTACGTGTATGAAAGATGGTAGGAGTAGATCCTTTTAGAACGATATTTGAAGAATTACCATTTTTGACAAACAAATGGAAAAATAAAACACTTTTACATAGTTGGAGAAGATTACGGTATTGGCTTGCATACCAAAAGAAAAGTGATACGAATGTATCTCCAAACATAACTGAAAATAATTATGCATTAATGGTGCCAAAAAACTACATAATAAGTAATTTAGCATTGTAATTGTATCAGCGTATTAACTTTTAGTTATGGTCAGTTTCTGTTAATACCACAATTCTAGACAAGGTAACTTTGTTAAACAGTAAGTAGGGATATTACTATGAGTAAAAAGACTTTAGTGACAAAATGGTAAATAAGTACTGGAAAGGTGATTTTTCATTAAATATATTTTTTGCACTTTTATAATTTTTATAAAATAGTGTGGTATTTAATAAAACAACTTGTTGTTTGGCTAAATAGCGATCAAATAGTCTGAATAAATATCCATGTCAACATATTGTCTTTTTAATTAAAAACATACTAGCACAAAAGTTAACATGTTATTTTTTGAAATTATGTGCGAAATGAAGGTTAAACGGAATCAGCCAAAATGTTGTTTATCTTTTTCAGAAGAAGCTAAAGTTTATTTACTTAATTTATGAGAAATGTAGAGTTATCTAGTGTTATTGTTTTGATAAAAGATTTGATCTAGTGGTGTTATATTCCTATTATTAATAGTTACCATGATATTCTTTGAGTATATAAATTCGTATCCAACATTCATAAGGTTTTTATGACAATAGATGACATGATTTTCCTGATACTGTATAATTTAGTTTAATTTGGTAATAAAGTCATAACAAAAGTTTATTTTCTATGTGTCAATTTATTATAGCTATGGTGAAACTTGTTGATAGGCCTCTTTCATTGACCAGAAGCTTGTGAACAAAAATGAAGAAGTTTTGGTTATTGACAGGGTGCAGTGCGTGTGAACGCGTTAGTCAACTTGCATCACATGTTGCTATTAATAACGCTTGTTTTCTCGTTCGCGCGGTCGTATAATCTTTTAAAAAATACATTTGGGATTTTTTCTTTAATATCCCTTATACTTTTGAATTGAAAAAATCAAAAATGGGAAATAGCTTTTAATTTGTAAACAATTATCACATGCTATAAAGAAATTGTAAAAAAATACTGTAATGCAAATATATGGATCAAGTATTATCTATAGGATTTTTTAAATAATATAATTTAATTGATTGTTTTTATCGAATGGATAGAAATCAATTGAATTTGCTGAACCCTTTTCCATAAAATTTATTATATATGATCATCAAAACATTATAATTTCGAATATAACTAAATCAATAAAATAAATTAAAATTTTCAGTTATTACAATATGTTGAACACATGGGTAATCTTCTTATTAACTATATAGTTAAATCGACTTTTCTATCATTATGTATTTTCTTAGCCAAGCAAGTACTTTATGAATTTCTTTCCTCAAATTTCTTACTTTTAGTGATGAAGAGTGGTAATTCTAAGACAACTTCGGTGATCATACCATTAAACCATGTATCATGGACTTGTTTCTGGCGTTTCTGCAAGTTAGCCTTTCTAAAATAAGTATATGCATTATAATTACTAGAAATGAATGCAGTTAACCTTAACAAAATTATTACCAAGATTAAATTAAGTTTAGGTTTAAGAAGAAAAGTAAAGAAATTACTAAACAAACTTATTAGCAGATATAAGAAATAAAGTAATATTTTTATAAGTACTAGAAATGGACGTAGTTAAAGCTAACAAAAATTACTACCAAGATTAAAGAAGTTCAAATTTAATTAAAAAGTAAAGAAATAACGAAACAATTTGACAAGCAAATATACTTTATCAAAAAGACAAAAAAAAAAAAAAAAAGTTTGACGAGCAGAAATAAAGAATAGTGTTTTTTTTTGGGTCAATATGTAATCCATCCAAAGTTGATTTTTGTTTGTCGTATATATCCGTAAACTTTGATTTTCTAAATTGTACGTGTGGGCTCATTATATTAGTTCGTGTGTCTAACCCGACGACTTTGATTTGCTTTCACTACACCATATAACTCACCACCACATACACATTTGCATACATGCAGATCAATTACTATATACTTTTATGTTTTATGCCGTCCATTCATCCCCACATGTAATATAATATATATAAATGGAAAACATACTTTTGACAATACCCAAACTAAAGGACAAATCTATCTCTCTCTTTCCCAGAAGCTCACCATTTGCTTTTGAATTCTCTCACATGTCTATTGACTATTTCAGTATAAATACTCAAACCCCTTTAGTCAGTCATTCTCATGTTCATTACCAACATTTAATCATAGCTCATAAGCATTTGATCACTGCATTCTTCCCACAATAAAACTTCAAGTTTTTATCAGCAATCAAAAGTTAACATATATAATCAAAAGATGGGAAGAGCTCCATGCTGCGAGAAGATGGGGTTGAAGAGAGGGCCATGGATGCCTGAAGAAGATCAAATCTTGATCTCTTTTATCCTCCAACATGGCCATAGTAACTGGCGAGCCCTCCCTAAGCAAGCTGGTATGAACAAATTGATATCCCTAATTTAGTCTAATTTCCTTAGTTTGGTTATATAAATTTCCTAACATTGATGGTAATTAATTACAGGTCTATTAAGATGTGGAAAAAGCTGTAGACTTAGGTGGATGAACTATTTAAAGCCTGATATTAAACGAGGCAATTTCACCAAAGAAGAAGAGGATGCTATTATCAGCTTACACCAAATTCTTGGCAATAGGTATTTTAATTCACATTTATTCGAAATACAAATTCTATTTTGTTTTCTTACTATATAATAAATCACCAAAAGAAAGTAACTTTATTAGGCCCACTAGTATTAAACAAAATACACAATAATTCACTCCTTTTAATTAGTTTTCTATTAACGTTCTTTGTTTTCCTTTTGTTATCATCTCTAGATGGTCGGCCATTGCAGCAAAATTTCCAGGAAGAACGGATAATGAGATCAAGAACGTATGGCACACTCATTTAAAAAAGAGACTCGAAGATTATCAACCCGCTAAACCTAAAACCAGCAACAAAAAGAAGAGTACTAAACCAAAATCTCAATCAAGATTCTTCACAAAAATCCATAGTAACGAAAAGCTTACAAAAGCAAATTCTTCAAACCCTTCTGGAGAAAGCTTGTTCTCAGCATCACCTTCGATGAGTGAGGTTTCTTCGGTGACACTCATGAGCCACGAAAGCCATTGTAACGAGATTAAGATGGATAACAAACCGGGAGACATCAGTAGTATCAATCAAGATTGTTATTCTTTGGAAAGTTTTGGTGCGGACATCGATGAGAGCTTCTGGAACGAGACGCTTTATAACCAAGATGAACATAACTACGCATCAAATCTTGAAGTGGCTGGTTCAGATGAGATGCAACAAGTCTTTCAGCAGTTGGACTCCGTTGATAATAAGATGGTTTTCGACAGTGAAATGGACTTCTGGTTCGATGTATTGGCGAGAACCGGTGGGGAACAAGATATATTAGCTGGGCTCTAATTAACATGTTCGAGAAGTAGATGCTTAATCCGTGGTTGGCTCGTGGAAAACTCATGCCAAGATCGAGGTCTGCTCACCTTTGGAAATAGTCGGTTATGTTCCCTAGTTTTGGCTCTGAGAAGTCCGCGAACGGATATCCGGTGCTAATTATAAAAAAAAACATGTTCGAGAAGTAAAGTGAAATGGTGCAAGTTATGGCTAAGAAATTCTCTAATTATTGATGTCATCTAGTTTTTTTTAGGCGTAGTTTACGTTTTGAAAATATAGTATTCATTTGTTTTTCTCCAAAATTGAGTAGTTAGTTAGTTCGAACAGTGATCAATGACAAGTAATTAACTACTAATGTATGCCTTGTTGATGAAATAATATTAACCAACAAACTTTGGATGCCAAGTTGCCAACATAACAACAGCGATTAAATTGTATTATTATACTACTATAATTTAATTTATTATTATAACATTTTCTATTGAGGATTTCATGTTCAACTGTGGCGGAAAGGAAAAGTTTCGTACTAATAAAGTATCAGAGGAAAGTAGCATAGTGATTATAAACATTTTTAATCAAAATCTAAACTTTAATTAAAAGAGATAAAACCAATGTTTTTACAATTAAATACATTAATATTTTTCTAATGCAAAAAAATCTTGCACTAGAAGAAATACATGAAGAAAGGAAAACTAAAGAAGAAATCAAAGTGAACCGTGATTAAAATATGTTGGATTCATAAAAGATTTAGAACTAGAGCATGATTAATATTTTTAGGCTCCAAATTGCTACTCTTTATCAAAAAAAAAAAAATCAGTAGGTGCTCTTTATGCAGTGTACGTAGAACGTATTGTTTTTTTTTCGGGGTTAAAATGCATTTTATTCCTTTTCTTTTTCGTTTTATCTTATAAAGACATCATTTGAAGTACAATAGGAACCAGAAAAGAACAATGAAAAAGAGAAACTCATGAAGATAAGTAGCTAACAATCACAATTAAAAAGTCTAGATATTATGAAACACATCTGTGGAAGTGACCAAACCATAAGCTAAGACCAGTTCCATCGGGAGCTCTCGAGTGTTTTTAAGTGAAGTTTTTAACAAAAAAATAATTTAAAATTAATTTTAAAATACCTAAATACTAAGAACCGGTTCTTAATAAGGTACTTTTAGAATCGGTTCTTGATATGAGGTGGTTTCTTTTGATTGGATGTTGGTATGTGTTAAGATGAAATTTTTTTTTTTACTTCATTGACTCTCTCTCTTCCACCGTCGCTGATCTTGTTCAATTCCACCATTATCGACCTTGACGGAGGAGGTGGCCGATCATGAAGTTTGGTTATTCCTCTGGTCAAATTCGATTCGTAAGTGAAAGATCATCTTAATCGCTTCATTGGGTCTTCATCTTTGTAACTGTTCTGTTTTTTTGTAAATTCGATTTTGTAACTGGTCAAATTCGATTTCGTTAAGATCAAAAACTCTGTTCTGCAGATTCTGGGTTCTTGATTGCATTCAAGATGGGGAGGCTGTTTTAGTGAATCTAGAAGGGAAGATCTATAGCTGCAAAGACTGTAAGACCCATCTTGCTTCATACGAAGGCATCATCTCCAAGGTTTTGTCTCTTTCATCTCCATTTGACTCAGGCCTTTTGATCTTTATGGAGTTTTACTTTTATGGATTTTGTGATTAATCTGTTGTTTTATTCGTTCTGCATGCTCCTCAAATTTGTGATGGTTATCTAGAAGAGATGTGGTTGTGTGTTGATTTTTGATCGATAATTGAGTTTCTAAGTATGTTAAGGTTTTACTGTTTCAAGTCTATATTAAGACATTGTCATTGTCGTGTAAAGACAGAGTTTTCATATCAATAAAAAGTCAAGTTAGGTAGTAGCATTATGCTGATTTCTCTTCTTAAATCATTCCATATGATGAAAAGATTGATTTGTGGTCTCTTGGATGTATTTGAGCAGAGCTGTGCTCTGGTGAGGTACTGTCTGGTTTCCATTAAAAGCTTATCTATATGTTTTATTCCATATAAAAAAGAAACCATTAACACAAATCAATCAATGAATATGTATATGTGTACATCAGGTTTTGTTTCCAAACGAAGCAGTAGCGATGATACTGGCTCGGATTGTTGCGGTTTTAGGTCCTATAGAAATGGAGATGCTAGAAAAAGGTCAAGAAACACATAAATACTTCACCAAAGAGTCTGATCTCTACCACTTAAACGAGGTAATTTCTCTTGATTGAACCAAAAAGACTTGAGACTTATTTCTTGAATCTGATGCATTGTTGTTGTTTTCATGTGATAGGAGAGCAATGAGGTTGAATACATAGTCACATAAGCATCTTGCT
Organism: Cardamine chenopodiifolia; assembly: GCA_963922655.1. Taxonomy (NCBI): domain Eukaryota; kingdom Viridiplantae; phylum Streptophyta; class Magnoliopsida; order Brassicales; family Brassicaceae; genus Cardamine; species Cardamine chenopodiifolia. The sequence continues at coordinate 12,244,409 of OZ000485.1, read as the reverse complement.
TGGAAGATCAGTTACATGTTAGTGATGAATTGTTTTTAGATTTTGTTAAAGATTTGCTATTGTTTATAGATTACCAACTTGATAAATGATATAAAAATTATATTAAAATTTAAATAGAAATATTAAAATTATTATAGAAATACCAACTTGATATTTCATTTTCAAATTATTATTTTTAAATCAGAGGTTTACATTAAATTTTTAGATTTTGAGTATCATAAATACCTTAAAATAAAAGCATATGAAAATGTTATTAAATGTTATTCTTTTATGTTGTATTTTAATGTATTATTAATAAAAATTTTATTGACATAAATTAAATATAAAATAAAATATTTTGTAAAATATTAATTATTTATTTTTAAGAACCCCATGAGAAGTTCTACCATTGGAAGAGCAAAAAAAAAAAAATTTCTTCATAAAGTTTTTAGTTATAAATTTTATTACTAAAAAATTGGTAAGAATCCCATAAGGGATTCTACCAATGGAGATGCTCTAAGATAGGTTGTTTGGTCGGGAGGCGAATCAAAAAGATAGTATACACTTTAGTTTCTATATTCTTAAGAGTACAAACTACATATGTATGTTTTGCTGCGTACGGAGCAATTCATTTATCAAGGAACCTTTTTAAAATATTGGAAGAGAAGATTAAGGGTTTAGAATATATTTTTTTTGTTAAAGAAAATGATTTTTAAAAAACAAATTTAAACCAACAAATGATACGATGAATCGATGATAGAATCGAGATTTTGTCTCACCAACAAAAACAAGCTATATCACCAACTATGCCATTTGATTTTCTTTACTTTTGAAAGTTTACTTTTTGAATATATAATCTATATAGAGTGTATTGGTTGAGAACGAAAAATGTGGCTCTTAGGGGAAATATATAAATATAAATAATCGATTTTTTAAAACACAAAATAATAGATCTTTTTGTAAATTCTTTCAAAAGCTGAAAAAGACTTGGTATGAAAGGAAAAAAATAACAATATCATATCTAACATTGTATTAAAGCTAGTGAAATTAATCACAAATACTTATACATTTATGGTCAACTCCTACACTAATAAAACCGTATTGTTCCTTTTTGTCGCCGATAATCTTCAATTTAAAAACAATAGTTTATCAAATGATATTCACAATAAGCTAAAAGAACGAAAAGAATAATATGTACGATGGAATTTATTGTTTGATGACAACTATGTGACTATGTCGGTTCGTGGTGGACATTCAAAGGTGGCGTACTGTTTCGATCTTTCGATCTTTCGATCTTTCGGTTCACTATAGTTACGAATTATGATTACGACACAAAACAAAACAAAACGAAACGTGGTTTTATCATGTTCCCGTCGGTCGTGGTTTTATCATGTTCCTGTCGGTGGCTATTATAATAAACCTGAGCAAAATATTCGAAAATTGAAAAACTGAGAAACCTGATCCGAAAAAAGTACCAAATCAAAATTCAAGACCAATAAAATATTCGAATAAATCTTAATTCTTTTACATTTATCCAAATTCAAACCAAATTCACAAATTAAATAGGTAATCAAAATATTCAAAATACAATTATATATTAAAATATTTTACATCAAAATTAAAAAAACTTAAAAATTAATATACAAGTGTGTGACAATTCTTTACTTTTTAGATAAATTTTGATTGTAAGTTAAGACTAATATTATATACTTAAAAATATTAATTATATTTATATTTGATTTAATTCATTATTCAGTATTACAGTTATAAACTTAAAAATATTAATTATTTTTAAATTAAAATATCAAAATATCTGAAAATTTTTATATTTATAAAAATTTAATCAAAATTTATTTAAATTTAATAATTTTTTTTCAATTTTATTTTTTGATTTTCAGATACTAAAACCCAATTCAAATCCGATCTAAATTTTATAAATATCCAAATATCCAAATAGACTCGTACCTGAAATTTTACGCAAATGCTCAGGCGTATGGACCAGACCAGTTCCAAATTTCACCAAGAATCGTCGTCTGTTTTTTATCATCCGTGTTAACGGAAGTTTTAACATCGTTTGTGTCACCGTTACTTTTCTAGAAAAAAAAGAAGAAGAACAACAATCTGGAAACATGTTCTATTCTCCCAAATAAAACCAAACAAAACATTCGGATTCGTCATCATCATCATCATCATCATTTACTACTCCCGAGTTCGAGCAATTAAGCAGTGTCTCTATCAATTTTGTTTCAGATTTGGAAATTGTTTTTTTTTATCTATGAACCTCAACATGACTACTGCATCATGTTAGTATCATTTTCACATCTTTTGAGAAATTTATGATTTTGGGTTATTTTTTCATCGGAATAAATTGAGCAAGAACTTCTACATTTCTTGGGTTAATTGTCAATTTTTCAAGTGTGAGTTTGATTTCTCTACGTTGATTTTGAAAAATTCTATAAATTTAGGTTCTTGCTACAATGTGATATCTCTTCTTGGATTTTTTTTGAGGAGTTTGACTCTATTGTCTATAGATTGAATGTTTTTAATACATAAATGGGTATTGCATCGATTTTTATCCATAAAGTTTGGTTCTTGCTACACTGTAACGTCTCGTCTTGGATTGGTTACAAAAAGTTTTCAATGTATTGTCTATAGATTGAATGCTTTTGGTACATAAATGTATGTGATTGTAGTTGGGTTTAAGTCAAGAGAAGAGCATCGAAAGCAGCAAGAATTGGAAGAAGCACGTAAAGCTGAACTTGCTCCAGCGGAGATTGATGGAGAAGGCAAAGAGATTAATCCTCATATTCCTCAATATGTCATCTGCTCCATGGTACCTCAATGCTGAGAAGCCTGTTAGTTCATCTTCCTAAGTGTGCTCTACAACGGTTTTCTTCTGAATTGAGTGCTAAAAAGATTGAGTGTTTTTTTTTTGTTTTCAGAGTTTGAAGCATCAAAGGAAATGGAAATGTGATACAAACTATACAAAGTCGTGGTACGATAGAGGAGTTAAAACATTCCAAGCAGAGACGTATAGGAAAGGAGCTTGTGGAAAGTAAGCAATGTCTTCAACAAGAAACTCTTTTTTTTGTATTGTTTCTTCAGTTTCTTCGATATGCGTTGTCTCAGGTTTTGAGTTCCTTTGTTTTTCAGCTGTGGGGCTATGACAAAGTTGTGTACAGAAAGGCCGAGAAAGATAGGAGCAAAGTGGACGAATGAGTATATAGCCCCTGATGAAAAGGTTGAGTCTATTGAACTTGATTATGATGGGAAAAAGGATAGATGGAACGGTTATGATACAGCTGAGTATACTCGAGTGATTGAGAGGTATGAGGCTAAATATGAAGCAAGAAGGAAGTTCTTAAAAGAGAAGCAACTGAAAAAGTTGGAAAAGAAAAATAACAAGCAGCTTGCGAAGGAAGAGGAAGAGTCCAGTGATGATGAAGAAGAAGATGCTCTGAAGCTTGATGTAGCCAAAGTTTATGAGAGCCAACAAATGGACCTTACTAAAGTAGAAAAACGTGTTTGAACTACTGGCGGTGGCAGTACAGGAACTGTTAGGTATGTTTGATGTTTTGATTTTTGCGTATTCTTCCCTATGTTCTCATAATGTTTGATTTGATTGATATGTTTGTACTGTGCTTCTGATCAGGAACTTGCGTATACGTGAAGACACTGCAAAGTATCTTCTGAATCTTGATGTTGATTCCTCTTACTATGATCCCAAAACCGCATCTATGCGTGAAGATCCTCTTCCCAACGCTGATTCCAAACGAGAAGTTCTATGGAGTAAGTATCGTAAGAATTTTATATTTTCCAGCTTCATTTAAATTGATCCTTATTGATAATCTAAGTATCTGTGAGGGAGACTACCAATACAGAATGACTGGAAAAGCTCTAAGCTGAATAGTCACGTGTGGGAATCATTTGAGAAAGGCGAGGCAGAGATCAACATGCAAGCTGCTGCTTCTCATTATGGTTGGTATTGCACTTTATGGCAGAGATCAAAAGCTTATTATGGTTGGTATTGCACTTTTTTTTCTAGTTATAATTATGGTTCATTTCAATGAATGATGGCAATTTGGATGCAGAGATGTCCGGTCCAGTAAAAGAGAAAAGACTTGCGACTGGGGGAAGGGAAACACAAGAAGATTTGGTGCTTGACCATAAAAAAACTTGAGGAAGCGCTGAAGAAGGTATGAATATCAATAACAATATTGTTCCTTTTATGTCGCGCTGTATGAATGCCGCTAATGTCATTGGTTTTTGGCGACAGGAGGATGAGAGAAAGAGGAGAGGAGAAAGAAGAAAGAAATCGCAAATACAACGACCAATGGAATGATCAGGTATGTATGTATATTAGAGTTGAACTATGTTTTGGATTAACTGAGTTAATGATACAATCTGTGTTTTTAAATTTCCAGATTACAAAACCATAAAATGGTTTACGACAATATTATGAAATTTGAAGGAGCTTTTAAGCATCTTTTCTTATGTTCATATCCATATGTTGACCAGTTTATTGCACATTTTTCAAAGAATTTGGTTTTGATAAACCGTCTAAACTAAAATCAAACAACAAATTAAACCAAGATACATATTGACATATATGTAACCGAACTTTCTATTTTACCAAAACTATATCATTTTTTCCGAACTTTACCAAGATACACTGAAATTATTGAAATGAATGATTTTTATCATGAATAACCGAACTGAAACTTTGAACTCGGTTCCAATTAGGAACGTATTATACATAACCGAACCGAAATTTACCGTCCGAATTTAACAGAACCGAAGTCTAATCGGTTTAATTCAACAGCATTTTTCTAAACCAAACAACCATAATTCTAAAATTTCGAACCGAAACTGATCCAAAATGGCGGAGAGATTCTTCCTGACGAAGCCGAGCTCCGGCGACGAGAATCGCCGGCGGGAAAACCTCACTCTCCTCTCCGGCCCAGTTTCAACGTATCTTTCTTCCTCGGACGCTTTTCCCTAAATTTATACTCTCTTTCTCACTCATTGTTCTCTCTACAGAGGCAAAACCTCTTTGCTCTTCCAATTTGCTCTCAATGTAGCAACTTCCTCTACAAAAAATTGTGTCGTCTTCATCTGTCACCGGAAAAAAATCGAATCCAATCCTCCGTTTCTCTCTCAGGTAACATATTTCTCTAATCCTTCAATTAGATTTCGTTTGTCGTTTTGTTTAATTTGAAATCTAAAACTCAAAATTTTCTCAGGGAATCGATCCTCCCTCCGATGTATTCAATCAAATTCAGATGAAGTAAGAACACAAAACCAATTTGAAAACTAATTGACTTACCTTAGCGAGAGAATGATTCAATGTGATATATCTACTTTGAAGATATGTAGATGATGATGAAGGAATCAGAAAATACTTTGCTGCGTTTCATCTTCATATTCATAATGATTTCCCAGCTACAGTTATAATCGATGATTTTGATGACTACTTTAGCAAATTTTAAGCTCCTCATTTGGTTTCAAGATTACTCAAAAATCCACAAAATATGATATGATGATTTTGAGTTTCTTCTATTAGGAACTCAGTTATGAATTCCCGAGCTAGAGACATGGCAATGGTTCGGACTCTTGCTCTTTGCCACAGTCAATGCTAAGTGAGTGAGTGAATCTTTTCTTTTCTTTTTTCTTTCCATGACAAGTTGAGAAAATGTGTTGCAAATTCTTATATGACTGCTTTGAAATGCTGAGTGTTGTTTGAAGTAGGAAAGCTTGTTGTGAGCTTGTTTTATCAGAGACTAACCATGGAGACTCTCCGAGATCGTTGTTCATCTACAAACAATGGATCCCGAACATCTTTACTATAAAAGGTTTTGGTTTTGGTTTTTTTTTTTTGGCTGATTTCATATAAACGTTACAACTTTTGCTATGGTTGTTAGTTTGTGATATCAGTTTAATGTGATGAAGGTCATGGTGATGGATCATTTCTCTTGAGAAGTAATGGTACAACCGAGAAAAGCGCCAAGTATTCGATCGCGCTGCAATATCTAATCTTGGAGGAGATGATTGATGATAGTTACTGAGAAGAGTATTGGCGTTTTCCTTGTAAAAATACATTTAAAAAAAATATTTGTCATTTTTTACTAGTTTCCTTAAATTCCTGTTTGATGAAAGTTTGCAAATTGGTTACTTATTCTCGTTCTCATATTCTAGTTTTGTATTATAGATTTTGATTTTGATTGACAAGTGGCTATGGAGTGGATAAACCTTTCAGGGGATTTAACAGAGGAGATACTCTCTAGGGTTCCAGCTAAATCTTTGGTACGATTGCGTTCAACATCGAAACAATGGAATACTCTTATCGAAATCCGGGAGATTTGCTAAGATGCACTCTGCTAATGCACCAAATGAGTCTCTGATTATCATGTTGAGGGGTTATAAGGTTTACATAGTGGGGCTAGATGGACGTGGGCTGGGCCGTCTGACACCTCTAGAATTCGTAACATTTGCTTCATCTGTTACCTTAAAAATCTGTTCTTGATATCTTCACAAGTCTGTATACGTAAGGTTTTCACTGCGGCGGGTTATTGCTCTGCACCACCATCCAAAGACTGATGGTTTGTAATTCATGCTCAGGAGAAACCAAGTGGATTAAACCTAGAAACAGAGACAAGACATTCTACTTACATGCTCTTGGTTACGACAACAAATCCTCCTACAAGAACTACAAAGTCTTGAGGGTTGATCGAATAGGCCATTTTGCTGATAACATATACAATGAGTACGAAATTTGTGACGTCACCACTGATTCTTGGAAGGTTCTTGTGTAAAAGATAGAGGACCCTAACTCACATAAGAATTATGTCGAAACAATAAACTTTATGTTTCACATTTTATTAGAAATCTCTCAAGATGATTAAACACTATTGATGATTATACAAATACTTAAGAACTACTCTTCTTAATCTAATACCTACGATTTCTAACCCGATTTAGAACAACCACTATACTCTCTCAAACTCAAAAAGCTTATACTTTTACTTATTCGATTTTTTAAACGGCTGATTTCTCATCATCGACCTCGACTCCTATTTATTGTGAAGGATCGAGTCATGATTCAAGTTTATCCTAATTAGATTTAACTTCATCTAAATCTCCTAGATATCCTCCAAGTATCTTCTCGTATCAACTCACTCAATCTTCTCCGGATCGAGTATATTCTAGCTGAAACTCATCAGCTTCTTGATACACCAAGTCCATGTCAACTATGATCCATGTCACTATCTTGCTGACTCGTTCATCTCCTGAAGCAGACATATTCTTCTTTGTTCAAGTGCAGCTCATCCAGCTTACACTTACATCTTGGTGCAACTACCGATTGGTTATTAATAATTAATCCCGACATATCTATGAAAGGAAATACATATTGGGTTGCTCGTGATATTGCGCCACCAAATCATGTATTCTTGGTAAGTTTTGATTTTTCAACATAGAGATTTGAAAAGTTGTCTCTTCCTCATGATTTGAATTCTTGTTTGTTTATGGATTTATCAGTGGTTAGAGAAGAACAGCTTTGTCTGTGTGGTAGTTTTTCAACTGATTTACATGTTTGGGTGACAACAATTAATACCGGATCAGTCATGTCGTGGAGGAAGTTGGTAGAAGTGAAAGCCAGTCTTAATAGAGATTGTGACTTTTCTTGTGGGATGAGTTTCTTGGCCTCACTGAGCAGAACGAAGATGTAGAGTGTTGCAATAAGTTCATACAAGTGGATCGTCATGGTGCAACTGCAAAATCTACATGCAAATCATCTTGCTCAATGCTTCAGAATTCTGTTCCAAGTTTAGCTCAAATCCTACAAGATACATGTGACTTGTATTTGTCACACCAATCTATCCAAGTTTTTTATTTATTTTCCTGTTTCCTTTTAGGCATTTTCAGATCGTTTCAGTTTAAGATAACCAAGCATATTGTGGCATATGCAGTTTGGTTTTTCGAGGACTTGTCTTTAGGGATTTCATGTATCCACACCTATCTTTAGATTCAAATCAGTGAATTCATTTGGATTATTTCTATTGGTTTTTCGTCAAAAAATAATACTAATTCTTATTATTTACATTATTTCCTATAAGAAGAAGTTAGACCTACCAAATGAATTTTGACTTAGTGGCGAGAACTCGGATTCTCTAAATTTTGTGTCTTTTTGAGTCCTAATTTGATTTCATAGAAATGCTCAAAATTTTAAAAACTCTATATTACTAATTAGGGGTGGGCAAACGAGAATTTGGGTCAGAATTTTACTGGAACAAAAAATGAGACGAAAATTCAGGAACAACCAAAAATACCCCATTTATCTTCCATATAAAATTTGAGACAGAAATGGGATGGACGGAAACGGAACAGGAATTCCCAAAAAATAAACATATTTGTGTGTTTATTTAAAAATCAAAAATATCCAACATTATCTTTAATATAAACTTCATTGTCTTAAATCATCAAAATCAAAATAAACCAAAATAAATTCAAACAATCTTATATCTTAATAAACCAAGTAACTGTCATAACAAAAAAAATTAAGTTAAATCAAGTAACTAATCTTCCCTTGCATCATTTCTTGTGCGCTTGTTTACCGAGTTATATGCATAGAATTAGAAATACAACAAGTATAATAGTTACTTAAAAACACATTTAAACATACAAAATATCAAAATATTTATATTAGAAAAAATTTATGGTACAAGATATATATATATATATATATATAATATTACTTATTATATATAATTCGTTGTGAATGAGACTTTGGGAATTTTCGTTTTTGTCCCAAGAATTCTTATTTCCGTCCTAGAAATTAGAAACTTGTCCTAATATGTGACAGAAATTTGGGATCATGAATGGGACGAGATGAAATATAATAGGACGAGAATTATGTCCACCTTACATCTAATTGTAATATTTGAACTATACGTACTTCTATATATATGCTCGTTAATCATTAATTAGGATATTTATGATGTTTCTTTCCTATTTGAAACACAACTTCTCAAGTTAATTGTCAATTTAACATAATTTAGAATGTAGAAACAAAAAGTTCAACGATTATAAACAACATTCCCAACATTTTGAATAAATGGCAGCCAACACTGCCTAAGCTTATGTTTACAACGCATATTCCAAAATTTCCCAATAAGTGGGAATTGACTGGTTTAATTATTAAATAACAAGCATCGTCATGGCAGAAAAAAAAAATCAATAGATTAAATTTTAAATGAAGAAGACAGAAAAACGACAAATAAACTCGGATTTATCAAAGGGTTGAAGTTTCTCCTCCAGCATATAGCAACGCTAACGATTCTGCCATCAGCAATGATGTGTTTAATAGAAACTAGTTTGAATTATATGTTTTGGAATAAAACTTATATGGAAAGCCTGCTCATAATTTTGTTTATTACCAATTGGTTTTGATTTAAAAGCTCATAATTCACTCAATTACCTCATGGTTAATTTGGAGATTATGTTCTTCTTTAGTTTGCTCATCTTGACTTTGTCCCATTTGTTAGAAATCGGTGAATCACATATAGAGATATGAGATAATTCATTCATTGTCACGAGTTACATGAGCTAGTAATCATCTAGAAAAATCATATTAAGAAATCACACATAAGGATACAGCTGGATTAAGAAAAAAAAAAGAGACATAAAATAGAGAGATGATTCTTTTGCTTCATTCCTTCACCTCTTCGGATCCTTGTTTTGATATCTCTGAGCTTCCTTATTCTTGGCCAAACTGGTTCTCAGATTCAGAAAATTCTGACTCCGACTATGAATCTGAAACTAAATAAAAAAGGAAATATTAGTGTTCATTCATTGTTCACATCTTTTTCATATTTGAAAAGGAAATAGGAAAGTTGTAAAAAAAAAGAAGGCAAAACTGAGGTTTGCATTAAATAAAGGTAATATTAGTGTTATAAAAGTTTTCTTTCGTGGCTTACTTTTTAAAATAGAAAACTGAGAGATTAGGTCTTTCTCGGTTGTAGCAGCTTAAGGAGGCTGACTTGCTCTCTCTCTCTCTCTCGCTCACGTTATATATAGATTTTGATTGGCAAAGTTATTTAATCACAGTAGCTATGGAGAAGATAAACCTTCCAGGGGAATTAATAGAGGAGATACTCTCTAGGGCTAAATCTCTATCACGATTGCGTTCAACATTGAAACCATGGAATGTTCTATTGAAATCTGGGAGATTTGCTAAGATGCACTCTGCTAATGCACCAAAGGAGTCTCTGATTATCATGTTTAGGGATTGTAAGGTTTACTTAGCCAGGGGCAATCTCCATGGAATTCGTAAAAATGTTGCTACATCTTTTAAGCTGGTAGCATCTCAATTCTACCTTAAAGATCCGCATTTTATACCTTCACAATTCAATATACGTAATGCGTATGCAGCATGGAGCAGAGGCGTCCCTTTAAGAAACTTAACACTGTTCTCAAGACCTATGTTTGCAACTTAACAGTGTTCTCAAGACCTGCGTTTGCAGCATGCATGGAGCAGAGGTGTCCCTTTATAGTGAGCTGAAAGGAAAATAATAATAATGACAAGTCTATAAAACTCAACTTAAGAATCTTGAAGATCAAAGAGCCAACGATCATTTGCGAAAACAAGAAAGGTCTAATAATCAAAATTTGGGAAGATTCTTGAAATACCACCAGGATGATAAGCATAAACGTTTGAACCCAACTCGATCAAAAGCTTAGCGCATCATATAGCTCCGCCTTCTTGCAAGCCAAGATCAATGGCGTTTTGCCTTCTTTATCCATCCACTGCATCTCAAAAACACACAAATCACAACACTAATTTCAAACCAATAGATTAAGATAAAAATTGAGAAGAACCTCAAGGTCTGCTCCATCTTGATGAAGAGCTCGAATTTTTTCGACGTTTCCCTCACGCAGTTGCTGAAACAGTAATTATTACCCTTTCGATGGCTTTGGCCACATTTTTTCTCGCCGATCAAAAAGACAGAAAAGAAAAAACTTTACTTAGCCGAAAGCAAATTAAAGAGAGAAGCCGAAAGGGGTTTATAGAGGAGGTTTTAGGAAACGTTTTTGTTTTGTAGAATTACTCCTTTATTTTATGAAATTTCAATTTTGTTTCCCTCTAATTAATTTCGATTACATTAAATCACCCTGATAATTGTTCTTTCTTTTATTGGTCAACGATCCAAGTTTTCTTCATACTCTATTTCACGTAAATGGGCTTAATGTTAAATTATAGGACCCAATAGTTCAGATCTTCCTTGAATCATGCAGTTGTAATTGATGATTTTGGTGACTACTTTAGCCAATTGTAAGCTCCTTTTTAACTGGTTTCAAGATTGTTCAAATCCACAGTATGATAAGGGAATATTACGAAAACTGACACTTTTTGCAAATGGTATTCGAGAAAATCCATTTGTTACAGTGCAAATGCTACATTGACGCTATAGCACTGTTACAATGATGATTTTTTGACAATTTTATTCTTTTTGACTAAAACGAAATTTTAATTCAAAAAAATAGATAGACATTTTATGTAGAGAAATTTTATCCATATTTATAAATGCATAAGTTATATTTTAACCAAACTTAAAATATAACTGTAAATAATAGATTTTAACCTAAAAAGGAAATTCTAAATTATAAAATAGAAAATTTAAACATAATGTCTTACCTACCAAAATATATATTTTTGTGGACAAAATATAGAGAGTAAAGTCCATGGCGTACTATAGAAAACTTAAACGATTAATATATAGTTGATCGTCCATAAAAAATATTAAAAAAATAAATTAAACCCTAAATTGTAAATGAGAAATTCAAACCAATTAATGAACAATCGGTTGTCAATAAAAGAAACAAGAAAACTAAATCCTAAATTGTAAATAAAAAATTCAAACCAATTAATGTACGGTCGTCCATTAAATATATTAAAAAAAAAACTAAACCCTAAATTGTAAATGAGAAATTTAAACTGATTAATGTACAGTTGGTTATCCATAAAATATATTAAAAAAATAAACTCTAAATTATAAATAGAAAATCCAAACAGATTAATGTACAGTCGTCCATAAAAAACATTTTAAAAACACAAACTCTAAATTGTAAATGAGAAACTCAAACCGTTTAATGCACAGTCGGTCATCCATAAATAATATTTAAAAAAAGAAAACTAAATCTTAAATTTTAAAATAAGAATTCAAACCGATTAATGTACAGTGTTCGTCCATAAAAGTCATTAAAAAAAAACTAAATTCTAAATTGTAACTGGAAAACTTTAACCAATTACTGTACATTTTATCATCTATAAAAAAAATTTAAATAAGAAAATCAAATCCTAAATTATAAATAAAGAATCCAAACCGATTAGTGTGTTCTGTATGTGAGAATCGAAGTTTTGGAATGATGTCATTAAAATTGAATAAATAACTGAAAACTATATCATAATTTTATATATTCAGATATAATTTTTTTGTGTACAAAACAGAAAACATAATTGTTTACGAAAAATTGTAAACAAAAACAAAACATAAAAAAAAATTTCAGTTTATTAAAAAGCAAAATAATCTTTTTACTCAAAAAATAGCTTTTTCAAAGACGATGGAAAGATGATTTTTTCGAAAGTCATTCTGAAAAGGGCTTTTCTGTAAATAACGTCTATGATAATGAACCTACAGTTACATTCTTGATTTTCCAGTGACTTGAGTTCTTTCGATTACGATTTATATATATTTGCCAATTATTATTCACCATAAAGTAACTGGCACCAACACTGCCTAATTTTAAATTTATAACGAATTTGCCAAGTATTTATAACTCTATAGCCAAATACTGATAAATTAGTTGCTAGTCATTGATTGAATGTGTCAACAATTACTTTATTTGAAAAGAATCGACACATTAAAAATCAGAAGAAAAAATGACAAATAACCTCAGATTTTATAATAACATGGATTTATCAAAAGGTTGAAGTCTTCTACAGCACCAACCACTCCGCCACCCGCAATTGTGTTAATAAAAACTAGTTAGGAATTATACACCAAAATTATAATAATACTAATATTTTTTATTTGTCGATATTTTTTATTTAGAAACTTATGATTTATTTCATCATTTGATGATTAATGTGTATGGAGAACGTTCTTCCTTCATTCGCCAATTTTGTATTTGCCCCTTTTAGGAATCATGTGCTTTTATGTGGAAACGACTCAATGTTATAAGAAAAAACTGTTGTGTGTTGTGAGTACATTTTTCCTAGTTCTATTTCAATTTTTTTTTACAATATATAGTTTTATTTCAATATTTGTAGCTCAAGGGTAGATTAAAATTGATCATGATGATCGTAAAACATGTTTAGTAGATGTTGCAAAAACTTCCATTGAATTGGTCTAATCTCTTACATTCAAGAAAACATTTCATCCTCACAACGTTACCTAACAACCCTTAATTAAAATATGTCTATTTTAAGCTAAATGTTAATAAAAATTATTTTTTTAAATAAAAAGACAGAGAAACGTGGTAAGAGAGAAGGAAGAGCGCCAAAGTCTGAGGCTAAATCTATGGTGGTTTCAAGCATTCTTAAAATGGCGATCTTCTTCTTCAAAAAAAAATTCTCTCCAGTGAATCATTCTTACATTTCCTCATATCATTATTTCAGACTCAAACTTGTCATTTATTGTTTTAGGTGTAGTAGATATGTTTTGATAGATTAGAGATAAGATAAATGATTTTGGATGAGACTTGAAGAGGATCAAGCTGGAGAAAGGAATCAACGACAAATGCATCTATGAAGACAGGTGAACACTTGATGCTTCTTGAGTTTATCCGACGTTTTTCTCTCGGGTTTCTCAGATGGAATGGCAGATCCTGCTAGTTATCTTTATCACGAGCGTGACATCGACCAAGTTTGTTTTCTTTTCTATCTTATTACCCTCAAAACATTAATATTATCATGGATTTATTTTAAATTTATGTTTTTGGGGTCAAACTTGTTAGAATTTACGGAACAATAAAAGAGAATAAAGTGTAGAATAGAGACATGAGAATAAGAAAATGGAATAGAAGAATATTTTTTATTCAAATGATTCAATTGTACAACACATTTATATAGAATAATGAGAGATGATAGATATTAATTACAAATGATCTGCATGATAAACATGGAAAAACGTCTATAGTTTGTATGTAAAACATAGAAAATCATCACAAGTTTGCATGGAGGAGAGAGAGAAAATGGACTTTTACATGCTTGCATGAATGAGAGAGAGAAGGATAGAGAATTAAATTATGGAGAATCCAAGATATTAATGGATCAATACTCTCCCTCAAGTTTAGCCGAAAATATCCCCAAGACTAAGTTTGGAACCCCATGAAACATCACCTCATTAAAAACCTCATCAAAGAAAATCTATTGGGACAAAACCTTGACAAGGGAAAAAGAGTATGACGTCCATGGAGAGAGGATATCCGATCACATACGTATAAGCTCGAGATTGATGTGTGAGCAGACTTTTGCATCTTTGATTGACGATTATAGGACTTTGTTGAATCAGCTTCATTGACAACTACTTCAGTCTGCCACCTTGAGTTCACCAAGCTTGAGTCCACCACCTCGGTTAATCCCTCGGGTTCTTCCTCTTGAGACAACCACATCAGTTCGTCATGAAGACATAACTCCAACATCTTCTCTCAAGATCGGCCGGAGAATAAGGACAGTCGATCTTGGCATGGAGAACATTTTGCACATCATCCCATGCAAGATAGAAAGAAAAACAAACAATGTATTAATTTATTCCAACAAGAATAAACTGATCAAACTAAATAAACTTTAAAGAAAACATTAAAAGATGATAAAAAGATAGAAATGACCTGATGGTTTTGATTCATGTCAACGAAGAAAGGGGCGGTTCTTATGGTCTTAGACCACAACAAATAGTTTCCTCCTTTGAAGATAACTCAAATTACCACAAATTTTGAATTTTCCATGATTTTCAACAAATAGAATGAGAAATTTGATAAGAGGGCTTTGGATTCATCAAGGCCTTAAGTGCTTATAAAAGCGGACCAAGGTTCTCTTCCCCTTACTCAACAAACAGAATGAGAGATTTGAGAAGTAGTATAAAGAGAATAGGAGAATAAGAAGTAGTATAAAGAGAATGGGAGAATAAGAAGTAGTATAAAGAAAATGGGAGAATGAGAGATTTAAGAAGAGAAATTTGGATTCATCAAGGCTTTAAGTGCTTATACTCCTATGAGCAAAGCGAACCAAAGTTCTCTTCCTTTTAAAAAAAGATCATTGCTTTGATACCATGTTAGAATTTGCGGAACAACGATAGAATAAAAGAGAATAAAGTGTATAATAGAAAAAGTATGGAGAATAAAAAAATGGAATAAAAGAAAACTTCGTATTCAAATGATTCAATTGTACAATAGAAAAATGAGAGATGATAGCTATTAATTACAAATGATCTGCATGACAAGCATCGAAAACGTCCATAACTTGCATGTAAAGCATATAAAATCATCACAAACTTGCATGGAGGAGAGAGAAAAAATGGACTTGTACATGTTTGCATATGCTTGCATGAATGAGAGAGAAAAGAATGGAAAATTGAATTATGGAGAATACAAAATATTTATAAATCAATAAAACTACCAAGCAATTATCGTTATGTTAACTTTCTTGAATAAAATAAAAACTTGCATGTGGTGGCACTATGGTAATGAGTATGCAATTTTTTGGCTCATTCACCATAGTCTTTAATCTTTTTGATTCACTTTTCCATTTTGTTGTAGGCAATTGTCATTTTGAAAAAGGGAACTCAATTACTCAAGTACAGTCGAAAAGGAAAACCTAAATTCCGCGCATTCAGACTTTCTCCGGTATTATTTCGATGTTTTTATAGGTTATACTAACCATATACATATGTTTCTAATATATAGTATGAATATTCTCCATATGTCCTTGTGCTCATAGAATATCGACATTCTCCATGTTGATTCACCTTTCATATCAATGTTTGATAACAGGATGAAAAAACGTTGGTTTGGTTCTCGCGTGGAGAAGAAAAATGTTTGAAGTTATTTGAAGTTTCTCGAATCGTCCCTGGACAAAAAACTGTGAGCTTAACCTGATTTCTTGAATCTTTTAACTCAAAAGCAAAGTTTTGTTTTTTTTGTTTTTAACAACTTCTCATGAGCAGGCTGTTTTTAAGAGATTTTTACGTCCAGAGAAAGATCACTTATCATTTTCACTTCTATATAATAACAGAGAAAGGTCACTTGATCTGGTTAGTAAAAAGACCCATTTTAACTTGGATTATAAAATAGAAAATTCACTTATTAAAAAATCCCTTTTGACAGATTTGTAAGGATAAAGCTGAGACAGAGGTTTGGTTTGCTGCCCTTAAATCTATAATTGAAAAAAATCGTAATAGACAAGCCAGAAGTGAGATCCCTGACGTATGTTTCTTCTATTTTTCTATATATATATATATATATATATTTATATCTCTAGTCAAATCTATTTGATTCTTTATTTGTTTTTTTTTTCAGATAAATGATTGTGACACTTTCTCTAATGGTCGTCAATCTATAGACTTTGTTCTAAACAATATTCCACGAGGTAGAACATCCATTGACTTAGGCTATCAGAACAATAATTCAGATGTGGGATATGAACGTGGAAACATGTTAAGACCAAGTACAGATGGTTTTCGGATTAGTGTTTCAAGCACACCAAGTTGTTCAAGTGGAGGATCTGGTCCAGATGATATAGAATCATTAGGTGATGTTTACGTTTGGGGTGAAGTTTGGACTGAAGGGATATTACCAGATGGGACTGTTAGCAAAGAAACAATAAAAACAGATGTACTAACTCCAAGACCCTTGGAATCAAACGTTGTTCTCGATGTTCATCAGATTGTTTGCGGCGTAAGGCATGTTGCGCTTGTAACTAGACAAGGAGAGGTTTTTACATGGGGAGAAGAAGCTGGAGGAAGGCTTGGACATGGTATTCAAGTCGATATTAGTCGTCCGAAACTCGTTGAGTTTCTTGCTTTAACCAACATAGACTTTGTTGCATGTGGAGAGTATCACACTTGTGTCGTTTCTACCTCTGGAGATTTGTTTTCATGGGGAGATGGAATCCACAATGTTGGTCTTTTAGGACATGGTAGTGATATTAGCCATTGGATACCTAAAAGAGTCTCTGGTCCTTTAGAAGGTCTACAAGTACTTTCTGTTGCTTGTGGCACGTGGCATTCGGCTTTAGCGACTGCTAATGGGAAGCTTTTCACCTTTGGTGATGGCGCGTTTGGCGTTTTAGGTCATGGAAATAGAGAAAGCGTTTCGTATCCTAAGGAAGTACAATCATTAAACGGTTTGAAAACGATTAAAGTAGCTTGTAGCGTTTGGCACACCGTGGCGATTGTGGAGGTTATGGGTCAAACCGGAACGAGTATGTCGTCTAGGAAGTTGTTTACTTGGGGTGATGGTGACAAAAATAGGTTAGGTCATGGAAACAAAGAGACTTATTTGCTTCCAACTTGTGTCTCTTCACTTATTGACTACAACTTTCATAAGATTGCTTGTGGACTTACATTGACTGTCGCACTCACAACCTCAGGACATGTTTTTACTATGGGAGGTACCGCTAATGGTCAGCTCGGTAACTCAATTGCTGATGGTAAATTACCTTGCTTGGTGCAAGATCGATTAGTTGGAGAATTTGTAGAAGAAATCGCATGTGGAGATCACCATGTTGCAGTTTTGACATCTAGAAGTGAAGTTTTCACATGGGGTAAAGGTGCTAATGGAAGATTAGGACATGGAGATACAGATGATAGAAGAACACCAACTTTAGTTGAAGCCTTGAAAGATAGGCATGTGAAGAGCTTATCTTGCGGCTCAAACTTCACATCAAGTATATGTATACATAAATGGGTATCCGGAGCGGATCAATCAGTATGCTTCGGATGTCGCCAAGCTTTCGGGTTTACCCGAAAGAGACATAACTGTTATAATTGTGGTTTAGTACATTGTCATTCTTGTAGCTCAAAGAAAGCTCTAAAAGCAGCATTAGCTCCAACTCCAGGGAAACCACATCGCGTATGTGATTCGTGTTATAGCAAACTTAAAGCCGGAGAGTCTGGTTATAGTTCTAGTGTAAACATGAGTAACATTACAACTCCTGGAAGGTCAATGGATGGTTCGGTAAGAATAGATAAAGAAACAACAAGGTCTTCGAAAATTCTCTTGTACGGAAATACAAATTCAGTTAGGTCATCCTCAAGGCCTAGATACACACCTAATTCTTCGAGTTTACGTGCCTCGCAAGTTCCATCTCTTCAAAAACTTAAAGACATTGCATTCCCAAGTCCGTTTAGTGCGATTCAAAATGCTTTCAAACCTGTTGTTAATGTTCCTGCTGCTCATGTTCCACCGCGTCCATTTGTTGTTGGAGCTACTACAGTGCCATCACCACCTCCACCAGCAAGATCCTCATCTCCTTATGCAAGAAGACCAAGCCCTCCGCGTACTTCTGGATTTTCAAGAAGTGTTATTGATAGTTTGAAGAAGACTAATGAAGTTATGAATCAAGAAATGACAAAATTGCAGAGTCAGGTATATATCTTTTATTGTTTTCAATCAATATAATAAATTTAAACTCACTATAGAAAATCTTTCTTTCACATTTTAGGTTAAGAATTTGAAAGAGAAATGTAATAATCAAGGTACAGAGATTCAAAGATTTCAAAACGCAGCTAAAGAAGCTTATGAATTAGCTGCAAAGCAATCTTCTAAGCATAAAGCAGCAACAAAAGCTCTCAAATTTGTTGCAGAACAGGTTTGTTCCATTTTTTTATTGATCAAATAAAGTTTCTTTTGCAATTTTTTCTATTTTAGTTTTTTTATATATATACAACTTGATTTTTATCATAATTTTACGTTTCATATATTATTACAATACTTTTTTTTCTTTATTTTAGTTGAAAGAGTTAAAGGATAAATTACCTCCTGAAGTATCAGAGAGTGAAGCTTTCGAGTCTATTAACTCTCAAGCTGACGCTTATATAATTGCAAACGAAGCATCAAAAACATGTTCACTTACAAGTCTAGGTCACAATCAACAAGAAACATCTTCTTATACAAACACAGGACAAGATCACAAGACAGAGGAACAAGTATCATCCAATTCAAGTGTAGCTGAGACATCGAGTTCATCAAGTCCACCACCAAGTACAGAATCTTCATCATCAAGAACAGGTGGAAAAGAAAGTAAACAACAGTTTGAACCTGGCGTTTATGTGACTTATAAAGTAGACATGAATGGTAATAAGATCTTCCAACGAGTTAGGTTTAGTAAAAAGAGATTTGATGAGCATCAAGCAGAAGATTGGTGGACAAGAAACAAAGATAGGTTGCTTAAGTGTTATGGTCCAAATTCATCATCATCAAATTCAATGGATTCTGATTCACCTATTGCTCCTCCTCCACCACCGTCTGATCCGCTAGTAGCTGAGCAAAGCAACGAGAAGGAATCAGATTCTGAAGTTTAACCATGTATGTAAACTATTATGGTTTTTTTTTGGGTATCACTGTATCAGTTACTGAGGAGGAATGGAGAAGTAGACATTGTTAGTACGTTGTCACATGTTAAACACATATATGTGATTGGGATAAATTATATAGAAATTCTGAGGTGTTTTCTTTCATTACTTTATATTGTAGTGAATTATGCAAATATAAGAATAGTTATGGAAATAGGATTGCAATTGCTAGAATCATTAGTTTCTAGTCTACAATGTGATTTGTCTTCTCACTTCTAGATTGGTTTTTATTTTTTTATCTTAACTTTTCATCTTACATATTATCACAAATGGTAGCATCTTTAGAGTTACGTTAGTTTTAAAATAATTTCTTGTTTTATATCTACTACATATATATTGTTAATTACAAATGAGTTGCATCTTTTATTTTTTTTGTTTGTGTTTCATTTAACATTTTTGTACTTTTTAACTCTATGTTTTTTGTTCTAAGTACTACCAACTATTTTATTGAAGAATATTACATTTTCAGTATATTCAGTTTGATCTAAGCTTTAATAACTAATGTTATTCAAGTATCTAAAAGTTATTTTCATATAGATTATTTTAAAGTTAAAGGAATTCTAACCATTTTTATCTAACTATAAAAAATTAGAATTCGTTACAAAATGCTAAAGTTTAAACCAATTTTAATTTAAGACTTTAATCTATATACAAAAATCTAAGAAAAATGATTTGGAGAGTCGAATTAATTGTATGCTTTTTAAAATATGTGAGAGGCTTTTCAAGATAAGTAATTTTAGAAGTATAAAATTTGTAAACATAGTTGTTGTTACATTAAACGTCAAACATACAATTATTGTTTTATAGTATTGACATTATAAAAGTTTTGTAAAATTTACACAATAATAAAAACGTCTAAGAAAACCATTACTTTAATTCAATACAAGCCAGAATTTTGTACTAATTTCAAAACAATATAACTATTCTTATTAATAAAGTATGATATTAATATTTTATGTTCTCTTATAATCAAAAATGAATAATTCTTGTTTGTTTACACTTATAAACGGGTTTAATATTTTGTAAAAGAGTTACTTTTGATAGAGTTCTAATTGATGGTTGTGACTGTTTGATTAATGTTGAAGCAGAGACAATCTGATTTGAGAAGATCTATAAAGTTTTTTTCACATTTACGGTTGGAAAAGAAAACACAATAAAAGAGGATTTATATTGCATTTTGGTAATATCAAGTGTTGATATAATACTACCATATATGATTATGGTAACATATGATATAATTTTTATATAAAAAATACGGTAATTATTTAGTTTAGTATTATTGTTGCATAATTCTGTGTGATTATAAATCAAATATATGTATCGAAAAATCGGTTTAATTTTTTTTGAAGTTATAGAATTGATCTTTTAACGAGCAAGTAAACAAACAATTGAGGTTTTGGATGTCATGACATCAAAACCTATTTAAAAAAACAATACAATTTTCAAGAAGAATGTGTCAGGAAAAAACAATTAAGTGCTATGAATTGTTTATTTTAGAATGTAGTCACATATTTAGCAAATAATGCAGTCCATTAAACCACATATTCATGAATACCTAGAAACAAATGTTTATAAAAGTTTTAGCTTATTGAACATTATTGGTGAAAATATAATATAAAGCAAATGAGATTCAAGTAGTTAATATATATTGTTGTAACAGAAGACATACTAAAAAAGAGTCTTCAACTCAAAAGATTTGAAGAGAGCCATCGAACAGCTTAAATAAGTTTTTTTTGTTGAATTTGTAAAATATTGTGTACAAAGGAATGCTTGCTAATAGTAGAAAATGAAGTTCAAAGAAGTGGACAAAATGAAGTTAAAAAATTCATCAATATGATTTTTACTTTTTAATTTTCTCACGTATCAACAATAGAAACATCGTAAGTATTGTTTTAATACTACTGTATTTGTTCTTGTCTACTAATTCATTTTAATGATAACATTTTAAAATTTTCACAATAAATTTGATGGTTACACGATATAACAGCTTCAAAAAAACATCTCTCCATTGTTTTCATACTTCTTTCGTACTTGCATTCGCGTATATTAGCTCCAATCATACATCATGATATGAAACCTAGCAACAATGCTATATGAAAATTATCAAATCCAGTTACTTGATTTTGGAACTTCAAGATCACTTATAGTGGATTATACCAAATTTAATAATATATTATTTGTTAAAATAAAATATAATTTATAATATTTTTAATAGTTGTATGTATGTTTGTGTGTTTGTAGAGAATGTTATATACGTCAACTATGTTTAATAGTTCTTCAACCAAGTTTTCTTAAATAGAAAAATGGAAAAATTTCTCTAATTACTATAAACTATTTGTTGTGATTCTTAATACTTTTTTGAGTTTGAATATCTTCAAAATATTAAATTTTACCCAACAATTTGTATCTATATTTCAACAAGAACCAACAGAAAGTACATCATCGATTTTTTCCATTCTCTTAATTTTTTTTTTGTTTCATTGTTAACAAACTTTCTCATATTTCTGAAAATTTTGATGGGGTTGATGTTATATAGAATCATGGTAACAAATTTAAAATTCCATGTTTTTACTGTAATTTTATGTTTCATTTAATATCGATATATTTTCAACTCTAACTAGGTTTTAAGCCGTGTTGTGCGTTGGATAGCTTATTTTAAAATAATGTTAAGAAATGTATTACCGAAAATAGTTGATTGTAAAAATAATACGATGTAAATAGCTATATATATATGTATATATATCCAGAGAATAAGAGTCTGAGTTAGTCTAATGTCTATGATTCTAGATCACAATATATAGATTTGTAAACATTGGTTATTACGTAAGTGGGATATAAAACTTTTTTTTGCAATTTCTTTGCAATTCATAAATGTGAAAAATGTTTTCTAAAATAATATTTCAAAAATTTATAGCGACTTAAAAGATAGTACCATTGATGCGTGTAATATACAGTTATTATAAATTAAATAAGTACTTAAGCAGATTTTACTAAAAATAATTATTTGTTTATTAAGTATTGTGTATATATTGGTATTTTTTTTAATATTTCCATTCCAAATAATAATTTATCTAATCATATAAATAGTTTTATTTTTTTACTTTTCAATATGTAAACTTTATTTATTCTTTAGCTTAATTTTATTTTCCATTATTTCCTACTTATATAAATCAATCTTAATACAATTATTATGGAAGTGCATTTATTAAAATAACTTTTATTTTTAAATATTACATGAAATTTCATTACTAAATCTCAATTTAGATTTTTTTTTGGAATAATAAAAAAATATATTTAATTTGATTTTTTTCTCATAAAATCTTTAAGAAGATTTTTCAAGATTACAATATATTATTATGTTTCATAGTATTTTTAAAGATACTAATGTACGAAAATTATCATTCGTTTGATTAATGTATAAATTATATATATATAATTTAGAAATTTATTATTTAAAATCACATTTGTATTAATTTAATATATTAACTTTTCATATAGCATCCAACTAATATTATTATGTAAGTACATTTAAGAAAATGACAACTTAAATGTAAAATATTACATTATTAGTCATTGGTAATAAAAAAACAATAAAAAGTGAAAATTTATAATCCAAAATTTAGTAGATTTTGAGATTTAATATCCAATTTGATATAATGTTAAATTTTTAATATTATTATGGCCATCATCTCATATTTGTTTGATTTAATTTTATAAAATATTAAATAAACGTATCATCTATATATTTAAAAAATTTTAAAAAAATTTTAGATAATGAAATTTTGAAAACGAAATAGATTTACTCAACATATAAAAATAAATATTTGTTAAAAGTTTTACATCGGCTATAAAAACGAATAGTAGAATAGTTGAAAAATATATTAAAAATAAATTTATAACATTTTTAAAAACAATTAAAATTTATGGACGAATATATTTGAATACTATACAACATAAAATAGTAAGTCATATTCATATTTTTAATATAAAATTATACATATATATTAAAAACAATTATTCCCGCTATCCAGAGGACCCTTAATGTACAACTTAATGGTCTTTGCTATTTTCCTAAACGGAGTATGAAAACTTTATCGTTGACCAAAACAAACCTTTTATCAATTGATTAATAAATCTCGAAAATAATAAAAGGAAACAAAGACGAAATTTTATAAAATGTAAGGACCAATTTACAAAATTCATCAAACTGTATTTTTTTCCGTCAAATTCATCAAACTGTATAGAAACAAGATTTTTCTTAAAATTGACCTGAGTTTCTCCGAACTCTTCTTCGTTAAGGAAAATAATAAATATTCAGTGTGTGAATAGATCTTCTCTCTTATCGTCGTTTCGTTATCGCTTCTCTTTGTTTGATAACAATTCAACCTTCTCGAGATTTTTGTCTCTTCGATTCTACTTCTAAAAGACGAGAGCTTTTTCTTGGAGGTTATGTAAAGTTTCCTCCTTTTTTGATCGGTGAGAAAAAATGGGGCAACAACAATCGAAAGGTGAATTGCTGTATCAACAAGTGAGTTATGGTAATGCTGAAAGGATTCGAGCTCTTCATCGAGATGGTGCAGAACTTGAGGTGATTCTCTATTTTGAATTTTGTTAATCAATTTGGCTGAATTGCTTGAAATTAGGGCTTTTTCTGATTTGTGTTTTTTTTTTTGGGATGCAGTGGACGGATAGAGAAGGGAAAACTCCATTGATCTTGGCTTGTATGAATGCAGAGTTATATGATGTTGCTAAAACTTTGATTGAGTTGGGCTCTAATGTTAATGCTTATCGTCCTGGTATTTCAAAGCCCTTCCCTTTTTTTTTAACTTTTCTCAAAATTGATTTCTTGTTTATACCTAAATTGAAGTTCGAGTAGCTGACTTAATACCAAGTTAGGATCTGGTAACATGAATGCTGTGAATTGTCATTGAAATGTAACAACTTGTCAAGCTTGCACGTAGTGAATGTGTTTGGAGTTTGAGACCTTGTTGGTTCTCTTAGAGGCTTCGTGATCGTGGTTTTTTGTTCTATAAACCGTACTGTGATCTTAGAGATGCTTATGATGAGAAAGGATTTGAGTTTTTAGACTGTGATTTAGCTAATGTGGGTATTTGTTTTTTCCTGTTTAGCTCGTCACGCTGGGACTCCTCTGCACCATGCTGCAAAAAGAGGTCTTGAGAACACTGTTAAGTTGCTTCTTTCTCACGGTGGTAAGTGTTCGTGTTCTCTTACAACTTGATGAATGTGAGTTCTATATGTCTTTATCGTGTCTTTATCTCATATGGCATGTCCTATTTTTGGCAGCAAATCCACTTGTTCTCAATGATGATTGTCAGACACCACTTGAGGTAGCTAGAGTCAAAGGGTACAGCAATGTCGTGCGTGCAATTGAGGTATGTTTGTAATACCTGTTTGATCATTTGTTGTAGACGAATTGTAAAAGCTATGATTGCTTTGTGTGTTAATAAAATTTTGAATTGTGGATTCTTTAGAGTCACATCTGCTTGTTCTCTGGTTGGATGCGTGAATTTTACGGACCTACCTTTCTTGACTTATTTGCCCCGCAGCTTCTTTCAAGAAGAGTGTGAGTATTCATTGATTAAACTTCACCCTTATCTGTCTTTTTTGTCTGTGTTTGTTCGATAATCCCACTTTCCACATGACTATGAATCTTCTTTTAACCTTATGATTTGCAGATGGGTAGTCATTGTACCTACTGGTTCAAGAAACCCTACAAAGCCTTTTAAGTTGGAGCTGGTTGTGTATGCTAGTCTTCAGGTACGATGATCATTAGATAATAACAATTCAGAGAACAAAGTCACACATACGTTTCACTTTCAATGTATTTAAGTCTTGCATATTTGGTTTATCTGCTTTATAAACTGGTATTATGTGATCAGGATGCACAGCCACGCACGGTGATGCCTTTGTGGAAAGCAAACTTGGAAGAACCAAAAGGAAAGCAGTCTGATTCTTCAGTGATGATTGTTGATAACTCCACAAGTAAGTTTCCCGACACTTTTATATGTTGTTGACATGCAACGTCTAATTTTGTAGATGGTGATTGTATTTTATTCTGGTGGGTAGTCCGAAGCCTCAGGAGGCCAAGAAGAAGGGCCTGTGCCTCCCGCGGGAGACGTGGGCCTCAATTAGTTAGGCGTAAGTCTACACTGTTTAGTTGCTGACAAACTATCCTTAGTTCATATTAGAATTTTTTACCTCCATGGTTTAATTTGCCAAAAAAAAGTTTCTAAATTAGTCTCTGTTTTATCTGCTCTTGCAATATATATATATATATATATTTGTTTCAGTGAAGTAGAAACATGTAATCTTGTCACTCTTTTCTTACAGAAACACGTCTGAAACTCGCACCTGCGACTGAAGGTGACAGACAACAGCTGAAGTGGTTTTGTGATGCATGTAAAGGGATTCCACAGGTAATGTCGAAACAACAGCCATTCGATGTATTGAGATATCTTGTTTCGTTTCTTCCTTGTTCGTTTTATATATTGAAACTCTCTTGGAATTAAAATATACAGCCCATGCATCCCCCGGTCTTTCTCCAAGCAGCGCCATCTGCTCCACCACCACCATCAGAAGATGCGGTAGCCATGGCAGTTCACGCTACTATAAGTGACACAACAAATCTCAATCACTATTCTGTCGGTCAAGCAAGTTCCTCAGCCGATCCAAGCTCATCAACTGCCCCTCCTCCTTCAGGAAAAGCAAGCAACTTTGGTTTTAATAGCCATGAAAGCGGCATTGTCCAAGAACCTTCACCATCAGCTCCTCCATTGACAGATGATGATATATCAGTCGCAGAGGATGGTCCGATTCATTATCCATCAATCGATTCAACACCTGTCGATGTCCCATCTTCTACTTCTCTTCCAGCTTCAACAGATGGTGAAAAGAATGAAGACGGGAGCTCTGGAACATGTGCGATATGTCTAGATGCTCCATCTGAAGCGGTTTGTGTCCCGTGTGGACATGTTGCAGGATGCATGTCTTGCTTGAATGAGATCAAATCCAAGAAATGGGGTTGCCCTGTCTGTCGCACCAAGATCGATCAGGTTATTAAGCTCTACCGTGTCTAAGGAGACAGGTACAAACTCCATCAATGGGATATATTATCTCGCTCCCTCTTTGTCTGTGAGATTAAACTTTTCAACCACTGAAACTACATACATCTCTATTGCTCAACCAAAATCAATACTATGTTTCTTTATTAGCTAAAACAATATGTTTATAATTTGAAACTTAAAAAACCAGTCCCTATGTGCTTTATATATAGTTTTGGATGAAATGAAGAATGTAAAGAGCGTTAATATATAATATTTAAATAGATATTAATGGAATCAAATCTTGGTGTATTCCTTTTTTATGTTACTGGTAAATATATTTAAGATTCTTGCTCCACAATAAGTACTATCTATGGTGGGAAAAAAACCATGTCGTTCGGTTACCAATTTTAGAAAGCTTTTGGTTTCGGTTTGATTTGATTAAAAACCGTAAAATTGAATGATTTCGGTTCAGTTTGGTTGAAGAAAAATCTTTTAAAACCAAATATCGACATTTTTATTTTTATTTTTTTGTCGATTATATTTTTTCATATAGGTATATTTTAAATTTTAAGGATAGAAACAAAAGATCATGTCCTAAACATTTTTATAAAAAAAAATCGGTTATTACCAATATTGATGATATGTAACTCAAAATACAGTATCTAGAATTCATTTCTTTAAAAAAAAACTATATATGTTTTTTAATAACAAATTTTTTAAATTATGTATCTTCGTACAATAACATCTCAAAAGTAATTATAAGAATGATTACATTATTACAAAACATATCTTCATTATAATTTATTTTTAGTTTACACATTACTATAAATAACTCGTATTTTTATGAGCTGGTCATAGAATTTTTTTACTAATTCAAACCCCCTTGAAAAAAAATATTTACATTCAATGAGTAAAAAAATATGCTTCTTAGCCCCGAAACTAAAATAATGTGTAACTTAATCTTTTTATCACTTTCCTAATAGGGTATGATAAATCTCGAAAATAGTCAGTAAACAAAGAAGAAATTTCCTAAAATGTAAGGAGTAATTTACAAAATTCCAGAACACAAGTTGATTGACCTGTGACGTTCTCCGAAGTCAACCTTCCCGAGATTTTTGTTTCTCTATCGATTCCACTTGTATAAAGACGAGAACTTTTTCTTGTGGGTTGTGTAAAGTTTCTTCCTTTCTGCTCGGTGAAGAAAAAATGGGGATACAGCAATCGAAAGGAGAATTGCTGTATCAGCAAGTGAGTTATGGTAACTCTGAAGTGGTTCGAGTTCTTCATCGAGATGGTGAACACCTTGAGGTTCTTCTCAATTTTGAATTCTATTAATCAATGTGATTTGTGTGTTTTGGGATGCAGTGGACGGATAGAGAAGGGAAAACTCCATTGATCTTGGCTTGAATGAATGGAGAGCTATATGATGTTGCTAAAACTTTGATTGAGTAGGGCTCTAATGTTAATGCTTATCGTCCTGGTATTTCAAAGCTCTTCCCTTTTTCTTTTTTTTTTAGAATTTCTCGAAATTTGTTATATTAAGTTTCTTGTTTATGCTCAAATTGAAGCTTTAGTGGTTGTCTTCATACCAAGTTAGGATCTGGTAACATGAATGCTGTGAATGGTCATTGAAATGTAACAACTTGTCAAGCTTGCATTTAGTGAATGTGTTTGGAGTTGGAGACCTTGTTGGTTCTATTAGAGGCTTCATGACTGTGGTTTTGGTTTTCCAAATCGTACTATGATCTTTGAGATGCTTATGATGAGAGTTTTTAGACTGTGATTTAGCTAATGTGTTAATTCTTTTTTTCTCTTTAGCTCGTCATGCTGGGACTCCTCTCTAAAGTAGGTCTTGAGAACACTGTTAAGTTACTTCTTTCACATGGTGGTAAGTGTTTGTCCTCTCTTACAAATTGACGAATGTGGGTTCAGTATCGACTTATCGTGTCTTCATTTCATATGGCGTATCCCAATTTTTTTGCAGCAAATCCACTTGTTCTCAATGATGATTGTCAGACGCCACTTGAGGTTGCTAGAGTCAAGGGTTCAGCAATGTCGTACGTGCAATTGAGGTATGTTTGTAATACCTGTTTGATTATTGTGTAACGAAGCTGTGAAAGGTATGATTACTTTGTGTATTAATAATATTTTGAATTGTGGATTCTCTAGAGTCACATCTGCGTGTTCTCTGGATGGATGCGTGAACTTACGGCCCTACCTTTCTTAACCTATTTGCTCCGCAGCTTCTTTCAAGAAGAGTGTGCGTATCCAATGGACTTAACCCTTAGCTACTGTTTTTTTGTCACGGATAACGCAATTATTTTCCCTAAATTCTGAGGAAAACATTTTCCTTCTGAACATATGGCTATGAATCTTCTTTAAACTTTATGATTTTCAGATGGGTAGTCATCTTACCAACTGGTTTAAGAAACTCTACAAAGCCTTTTAAGTTGGAGCTGGTTGTGTATGCTAGTCTTCAGGTACCATATCAAAAGTTATATATATCAAACACCAACTTAGCTTTCAATAAGAATTATTCTCGTATTATATATGTTTATAAACTCTCTCAAAACTAAACATGCAAAACTCTCTAAAACCTCTTAGAACTCTTAATCAATGTCACAACTCAACATTGATATTTATAGGGGTAGCACACATTTGCTAAAACTTATTTCTAGTGGAATTAGATAACTCATAACTCTACTTGAATTTATCTTTAACTAACAATCATCTTATCGTAATACAAATATTATTTCTTATATTGCAAGTTAAGTCCTTAAACTTTAATCTTTTCCAACATTCACCCCTTTAAACTTCAAGTTGGTCTTGGTGAGGTCTTGAACTCCTATCAAACTTCACATCTCCTTGAACTTGATCATTGCAAGGGTTTTTGTTAATATTTCCGCACATTGTTCTTCTCTGGATACATACTCCACCTCGATTTGATCATTTTCAACACACTCTCGGATGAAATGATAACGCTTGTGGATGTGTTTGCTTCGGCTATGGAACACGAGATTCTTCGTGAATGCAATAGCGGATTTGTTGTCAATCCGAATGGTTGTCTTCTCACATTTTCGGCCTGTGATTTCACTCAACAAATCTTGAAGCTATATTGCTTGTTTTGCGGCTTCGGTGGTTGCTATAAACTCGATTTCACACGAAGAACTGTTTGTTGTTTTTGTGAACACCAAGTGATTGGTGACTCGCCAAAATAAAACACATGCCCAGTTGTGCTTCTTCCATCATCAAGATCAACATTATGACTACTATCACTATAGCCAATAATTGTCTTTGATCTTCCTCGAAGATACTTTAATATTTGCTTCATCGCCACGCCATGTGATTCTCTAGGATCTTGCATGTACCTACTCGCCACTCCAACTGAGAAAGCAAGATCGAGTCTCGTATATAAGAGGTACCTTACGAAACCTATACCTCTACGATACATTGTGGCATCAACTTCGGCTTTTCTTGCGTCTTGGACATCTTCAAACCAAACTTCATAGGTATGTGTGTAGGATTGCACGTATATCGACCGGTTTCTTTTAGGATCGTCAAACATAAGCCTCTTGCTTGATCTAGATCCCATCTTCACTTTGATTAACGTCTATTCCAAGATAATAAGTAAGTTTTCCAAAGTTTGTCATCTCGAACTTTGACGACATTCCAACCTTGAATTCGTTTATGATCTTTAGTGTATTTCCGGTTACAAAAAGATCATCCACGTACATGGCTATGATGAGAAAATTGTTTCCTTCTTCCTTGTGGTACATTGAATTTTTTTGCAACATTTTATGAACTTCATACCTTTCAAGATCTGGTCAAACTTTGTGTTCCAACAACGTGGACCTGTCTCAAGCCGTATAAAGTCTTGGAGAGTTTGAAAACTTTATGCTCTTCTCCCTTCTTTTCAAATTCTTTGGGTTAAGATACATACACATCTTCTTTTACCTCACCATACAGAAAAGCAGTCTTGATATCAAGATGATGGATCTCCCATCCATGAGAAGCGGCTAGAGCTATATGTTCTACGATTATTAGAACATGCATTCTACTCTTTACTTCATGTCTGCGACAATTAGAATATATATTCTACAAAGTTTAGAATTTATATTCTAAAAAATTTTGAATTTTATAAAGATAGGAACTGAATCTAAGAAGAAGAATTGAATCTAATATATGCAGTGCAGGTGATGAACCTATCGAGGGTTTAAGACAATGTTAAAAGAATTGTTCAGTAATTAGTCTTGTTTACAATCTTTTATGATGTAAACAACATTCTAATAAATATCCTAGAAAGCAAACATTTAGGATGCAAACCAGAATTCTTGGGATGATATTACATGTTACTTTTAAACTATCACTTACTCTGTATGTCCAAGAAAAAGTCTGTTGTTCTGTTCTTGTCGGCGTGACCACCACCTCTGCTGGTGGGGAGTGGAAGTTTTTTTGTGGAGGTCCTATGAGAACATCCGTTGGCTCGTGGGCATTAAAATAACCTTTCAACAAGAGCATGAAAGGAAATTTATAAGCACTCTACCTTTCAAAATCGTGAAGCACAAGTTCCAAATTCCTGAGACTTTTTGCTAAAATGAAAACAAATCACCCTTAGCTCTTCTTATCTACCATCATCCTCTACATTACCTTGTATATGTGGTCATCTTCTTCCAGAAGAGGGCATGGATCATCATCATTCAGTGCCTCAGCCTTTTTATCGGAGTATTTTTTGGTAGGGATAGGTGTACTTAATAGGAGTTTGCGTTGCTAGCTTGGTTTGTCCGCAAGATGGTAAACAATGGCTGCAACTAAGTGAATCTATAAAAACCATAATTATTTACTTAATTAATGATTTCAACTTTGGATATTTACCTAACTAAAATCGAGTATAAAACCGGGACAAGTCAACCAAAGACACAATTGGACATGTGTATAGTAACCAAATGAAATCGTTTATTTTCCTAGTAACCACACTCACAAGAACATAAAATAAAAGCGTATATCGAGAGACAATACAAACACAAAAAAAAGTCAATAAACAAAAAAAAAAAACTCGTATTCCATTTCACATTTACATGTTTACAAAAACGAAATATCACCGACACATAGAGAAAAAAATTAAGGAAATTAATAAAAAAATAATTAAAAATTCAATGGAAAGCAGATTGTTAAATAAAATAAAATATTAACGACTTTGACGCTATCTCTCTGCTCTCACTCGCAGTCCCTCTCTCTCGCTGCCGCTTTGATTCTCATTTCCACCAAAAAGGTTCGTTCAAATCCCAATATTAGACAATAGAGAAGACGACGACGAAGAAGAAGAAGAAGAAGTCTCTTTAAAACTTCTTCTTTAGATCCGAATCTCACTCCCATTTCTCACCGACGATTTTGCATCTCTTTCTCTTTGCCTTGATCTCTGATCTGTTTCTCCAAATCTCATACTTACTGGTGAGTTTCTTTGATTCCTTTCTTCGTTTGGTATATGAAGCTTTCTCCAAAGCTCTAGGTTTCGGATTAATACACTGAATTTGTTAATTTTGTTTTGGTTGAGATTCGAATCCGATTTTGTAATTGTTATCAACTTAGTTTTATATTCAATGTTAATTAGAAATTATTGGTTTTCTAATATCAGATCCATGATTAGTTATGTGATTGGTAAACATATAAATTGGTTCTTGATATTGAAGTTTCAATCTTTGTTGTTTTGTAGAATCTCTCTATTTTGGAGTCTGTTACTAATACACAAAAGCGATGAGGGGAAGATCAGATGGAGGGAAGAAAAAGCCTGTGATTGTTTTGGTTTGCGTTGCTGCCGTTGTACTTGTTTTTGTGTATCTCTTCTTTGGCGGCTCTAACCATGGAGCATCAGCTGTTGAGTATGGGAGGAAACTTGGGTTAGGTGGTGATGACGATGATACTAAGAAAGATGATACTTCTAGCTCATTTTATGTAGAAGATGGAGGCAATGGTCTCACACCAAGAAGCTTTCCTGTGAGTTCTTTAGACGTTTTGTTTTATTTTGCGCTTGTTTGTCTAATTGATGATTAGACAATGTGGTTTGATATTCTTGTTACGCTTTTTTTTTCCTTGTGAAGGTGTGTGATGACCGGTACTCGGAGCTTATTCCTTGCTTAGACAGGAATCTCATATACCAATTGAGACTTAAGCTGGACTTGTCTTTGATGGAGCACTATGAACGCCATTGTCCTCCTCCTGAAAGGCGATTTAACTGCTTGATTCCTCCTCCTCCAGGATATAAGGTGGGTTATTTTTTCGAGCTCTGTTGATATGATTGGTGTGTCTTGACATAATTTGCGCATGTTTTGAAGCTGTTTTCTCTGTCCATATGTCTAGATTCCAATCAAGTGGCCGAAAAGCAGAGATGAAGTTTGGAAAGTGAACATTCCTCATACTCACCTTGCGCATGAGAAGTCTGACCAAAACTGGATGGTTGTCAAAGGAGAAAAAATCAATTTCCCTGGTGGAGGCACACATTTTCACTATGGTGCTGATAAGTATATTGCGTCAATGGCAAATGTAAGGCAGTTACTAGGTCTTATATGCAATAGAGATATGCCTTACTCAATTACTGATACCAATCTTGGAAATTGCAGATGCTTAAGTTTCCGAACAACGCTTTGAACAATGGGGGAAGGCTGAGGACATTTCTTGATGTTGGCTGTGGTGTTGCAAGTTTTGGAGGTTATCTTCTTGCATCAGACATTATGACAATGTCCTTGGCACCAAATGATGTTCATCAGAACCAAATCCAGTTTGCTCTTGAGAGAGGGATTCCTGCATACTTGGGCGTTCTAGGGACCAAGAGGCTCCCATACCCAAGCAGATCCTTTGAACTTGCACATTGTTCACGTTGCCGTATCGATTGGCTTCAAAGAGATGGTATTCTTCTTCTTGAGCTAGACAGGGTGCTAAGACCTGGTGGCTATTTTGCATATTCATCTCCAGAAGCATATGCACAAGATGAAGAGGATCTCAGAATATGGAGAGAAATGAGTGCTCTTGTGGGACGTATGTGTTGGACAATAGCTGCCAAAAGGAATCAAACTGTGATTTGGCAAAAACCTTTGACAAACGATTGTTATTTGGAAAGAGCACCTGGAACACAGCCTCCTCTTTGCAAATCTGACAATGACCCTGATGCTGTGTATGGTGTAAACATGGAAGCTTGCATTACTCAATACACCGACCGTGAGTTTTCATTCTTCCCCTTTCTTTTCATTAACAGAGAATATATTTCCATTTAATAACTTCACACGTTTGTAATATAGCATTATCTGAGAACATATGCCCACTGAAATATTTTCCTGCATTTCTATTAGATGACCACAAAACCAAGGGAAGTGGTTTGGCTCCATGGCCATATCGTTTAATCTCTCCTCCTCCTCGGCTAGCTGATTTTGGCTATTCCAATGACATGTTTGAGAAGGATACAGTATGTTTAGTCCCATAACCTTTTTCATTTGTTGCAATCTTAGTTCCAATAGTATAAAGACTGTAGTCACCTTATGTTATTGCTTACTCATACAGGAAACTTGGAGGCAGAGGGTAGATACTTACTGGGATCTCTTGAGTCCTAAAATTCAATCAGACACTATAAGAAACGTAATGGACATGAAGGCACACATGGGTTCATTTGCTGCTGCTCTGAAAGATAAAGATGTTTGGATTATGAATGTTGTTCCTGAAGACGGACCTAACACGCTTAAACTGATATATGATCGAGGCCTAATGGGCGCTGTTCATAGCTGGTCTGTTTCTCTCCCTTAACCTTTCATTTAATCAAAATCCATTAGTTTCTCGATGATTTATCATCGTTTGATTATGTCGCAGGTGTGAAGCGTTCTCAACTTACCCGAGGACTTATGATTTACTCCACGCTTGGGACATCTTATCTGATATCAAGAAGAGAGGTTGCAATGCAGAGGATTTGCTTTTGGAGATGGACCGTATACTTCGTCCAAGCGGTTTCGTACTCATAAGGGACAAACAATCTATGGTCGACCTTGTGAAGAAGTATCTCAAGGCTTTGCATTGGGAAGCAGTTGAAACCAAGACAGACCAAGACTCGGACGATGTCATACTCATTGTCCAGAAGAAGCTGTGGTTGACAAGTGAAAGCCTCAGAGATTTGGAGTGATGATGAGGCCAACAAATCTTGCCTCTAACATGAAAAACAACGAACATTATTTCTTGGGAGAATCTAATGGAAACATACAACGAAGAAAATTCGTTTTATAGCGGCAATTTTAACGTTTTTTTTCTTTCTTTAAAATATTTCTTTCTTTCTTTCTTTCTTTAAAATATTTCTTTCTTTCTTTCTTTCTTTACATTCAATATATGTTGTTTGTATGGTTCGTTAGAGATGACTCAGTTTCCTATCATTTAAAACTTTTTGTTGTTGCGATTTATGTATTGAATTGATTAATAGATTTGTAAAACCCCATTGATTATCACTACTTACTACATTGGATCTTAAGAGTCATACTTTATAACACTTAATCTCATCTCTTTAAGCTCTTTAGAATATTATTAGTTGTAATGAATGGATAATGAAAAAAGAGAAGAAAATTTAAAAGAAGCGTGAAAGAAACAAAGGCATGCGTGTTATTTACTTAGTCCTTATATAACTCAAGAAGTAACTTTACTGTTATTAGAAGAAATCTTTAGGTATGTGATGTCCCAAGCAAAATTGGCGATGATGATTTATTCTAAGAGGAAAAAGGAAATAATTAAGTATAATTGCATTTGATGCTTAGAACATTTTTATTGGTTCAAAAGGAAACATGTGAAAGCGTTCTACAATTTTTGTTTCGTGGACACAAAGTTGAAGCTGTTGTCCACTTCTCTAAGTTAAGTCCCATAATCTATTCCCCACTTTTTCCATTTATATTCTACCCAAATAATTGATATTGAAATTAATTAGCCATGAGTACATGACAATAAATTTCACCGTTTTTTTTCTTATTTTCTATGTATATTTATATACTAGTTCGATAGTATAATTAAATTACAGATGAAAGAGGACATAAATATAATCATGTTCTAGAAAAATAATGACATATACAAGAAGAAAAAAATAATTGCCTTCAAATTTTTAATACTAAATGTCCAAAATATCTTTCAACTCATTTTATCTCATTTTATTTAGTAAGATAAAGTAAATATCCTTAACATTATATTACAACACAGGATCGCGCGAGTGTATTTCATTTGCGGTTATTTCTCTCCCAAATACTAAAACTTTGGCAAAACCGTTCAATCTCCTTTTGGAAAGTCGTTCCAGCGAACCCGACGCCGCGAGGAGCTCCTCCACCTTTTAGAACCAACAGCTCTTCAACCGCGGAAAAGTACTTACCACCGGTGAAATTTGGAGGTGACACTTGTTCTCCCGTTGCTTCTGATGTTGGTTCCTGCCAGAGACGTGTCTAAGAAGATATAAAAAAGGCTTTTACTTAGAGCCCCAAATTATATAAGATTTTTTGGGTTTCAAATTTGAAAAAGCATAAAGTATCCACGTTCAAGTCACATGTTATATTCCAATCGGATATTTATTTTTCGTTTAATTACAAAAAAATCATTTTTTTCAAAAGAAACAACAATTAACAAAAACAAAAAAATGAAATCGAAATAAAAAAGTAAAACATAATCTCAAATCGAAAAAAAAATTAGAGTTCCAAACTGAAAACTATGTTTTGTAAATATATAAATACCTTCTTTGGTATAGGTTTTATAATTACAAAACAAAGAAATAAAGAATCCCAATTGATTTAAATATGTTCTTCATCACCAAAGAATTTTGGATCTTTTTTTTCTAGACTTCCACCGGCGTCCGTCAACCCCGGGCCGTTGATCTTCTTCTTCCTGATAAGTTTATTTTCTCTGTGTTTTTTCAACTTCTCTTTCCTCTGTTATGAACTTGCTTTGTTTATTGTTTATTAAAGTGATTAAATGAAAAATCAGGGTTTGTGAATAATGAAAGTGACGAGTTTGTTAGTGACCTCTTTGTTTGTGAACGTGATGATGAACTTGCTTTTATTTTATTGTTTATTAAATTTTGATGATGAATGTGATGTGAAGATGCTCTAATCTTTGACTTTTGTTAACTAAACATCAATACTATATTTATCCAATAACTTTTTTTTATACTAATGTTGATCTGATTGCTTAATCACTAACTTTTTAGAAATATGTTTGGGAGAACGTATCCATGTGGTTCAGACAAAAGACATAAAAAAGATAAAGATGGTGCTTTAACACTGTAAGCAAGAGTTTGCAATCAGAAGACATGAATATTGAAGTTGATGTTTCTCAGTTAAAATGACTTGTTTTTTTGTCCGAAATTATAGAGATACATGCTTTGAGAGTCCAAAATCAGAAGACATGAATATTGAAATTGATGTTTCTCAGTTAAAATGACTTGTTTTTTTTGTCCAAAATTATAGAGATACATGCTTTGAGAGTCCAAAATCAGATGTTCAACATAGCAGAATCTATGGAGATTGAAGCCACTTTTTCTAATAAGAAAAAACGTTTCATCAGAAAAAGACTTTTTGGCGAAGAATCAAAGATGGTTGATGAAACTGCAAATTTATCTCCGGAAGGGAGCTTTAGAATTTTTTATTTCATCCAAGTCATGGATCAAGCTTTCTATTCTCTTAAGAAAAGATTTGAGCAATATCAGAAATATGAACAAACATTTGGTTTCCTATTTGATTTGGAGAAATTGAAGTCAACAAGTGATGATAGTTTGAAGGCATCTTGTACCAATCTTGAAGCTTCTTTAAAACATGGAAAACATTCATATGTTATTGGGGATGATTTGTATTTTGAACTAACAATTATAAAAGATACTTTGCAAGAACACTACAAGAGACTGCTTGAAGTGTTGAACTTTTTAAAGGATTGGAAGATTGTTATCCAAACTCATGGATTGCTTATCGGATATTGTTGACGATTCCAGTTTCAGTTTCCACTACTGAAATAAGTTTTTTAAAGCTAAATTTAGTAAAATCTTATTTGCGATCAACTATGTCACAAGAAAGATTGAATGGTTTATGTATCATATATATAGAAAGAGAACTAATTAGGATTTTAGATTATGATAATTAGTCAAAGATTTTATTGAAAAAAGAGTGAATGATTATGTCTTAAGTTTTTTAGATTATTATTGTTTTTAAATAATTTATATTGTTTCAAAATTATAGTACATTTATTTTATAAAAATTATATTAAAAATGCCTCATTTTCTAAACTTGTCTTAAACCCTTCTGAATTTGGACACGGTTCTGGTTCCTGCTTCATGGAGGTTGGAGCGGTGGCATGCTTTAGTGGTATAGGTTTCCTGGTATGTGACTTTAGATTTTGTTTTTCGGGTTTTGGTTTCTCATCTGGTCCTATAGCCGGTTTTTGCCTTTGTAATCTTTTTTGATCAAAATAACCGAAATTATGGTTTGTTTTTTATTCCAGTTATCTATATTGTATTAAACAAAAAAAACCATAAAATTTTAAATACATGCAAAATTTTTTATAAAATATTAACATTTAAAAAAAAAACAACTTGATCATTGTTATGCACCGCATTTCTTAGAAATTGTATGACAATTAAACATTTATCAAACATTGACTGTTAAAATATATATTAATATATAGCAACAAAATCTAGCTAAACCTTTCGATAGTGTATATATATATATATTTTTTTTTTTCCCGTATTACGTATTGTTGGAACCGGTGCAATTACATTCGTTTTTTTTTCTTTTGCAATTACACTCGTTACGTTGTGAATTGTGATGCATCTAAACTTGATAAATAGTACAATACATTTAATTTATTTTTTTAAATATGAATGTGATACATACCTACAAAATTTGGCAAAACAAAATGGTCCCCAGCGCAACTCTCCCCCACCTCAAAGCTGTTCATATCGCCCTTCAAAGATTGTGAAAATCAAACCCTTATCTCTTAAAACTCTTTAAATGTTTTCTTCTAAAGAGAAATTTTTTTTTTTCGAATTCGGATTGCTTTGGCGCATAAAAATTGCAGGGAAAATATCTTCAAAAATTTAAGTGTTCTGCAGTTCAATTAGCAAAATAAATTATGTTTGCTAAAATGACCACAAATAAAGGAAGCAAGAGTTTTTGTCATAGAACTTTGTCTCAACTCTTAAATACTTAAAAAGGTTAAATATAAAGAAAATTTTAAAATAAAATTACCATTATATAATTATATGTTTGATTCCTCGAATTTTATATTATTGAAAATGGTTATTACGTGAAGGAGGCATTTTTAAGTTATTAAAGCTGAAATTGATATGTGAGGGAAGCGAGTAAGGAAAACAAAGAAAAAAGGAGTGCAATCTATTCCACTTTTTTTATGATGAAAAAAATAAAATTCAATTTTTATAAATTAATTTTATTACAAACATATTTGATGTTCGACCAAAAAAAACATATGATGAAAGAAAAGCTACATATTCAGGAACTATTAATATTAAAAATCAATACAGATAGTTACTAATTAATGAATTAAAATATAAATTTAAAACTATTAGTGAATTAATTTTTTTATCAAGAGTAAATATTTTGTTTAGTTACTTTAAAGAGTATAAAAAGGAATCACTAATAAGTTACTAACAATGTTATTTTTTTTGTCAACTCTTTGTATTAGGTTAGAGAAACTAACCATCCCATAAGAGGTTAATACAAACCCATAAAATAGAACTAACCTTATAAAAGAGATAAACCAGTAATAAAATCTGAAATCAATAAGACATCTTGATTCGAAAAAATGCCCACTAAATCTCAAATGAACAATGTTTTTTTCCCTGATAAACATATTAACAATGTTTCCCACAAAATACTTTTTGGTGCATCCAAATTATGGAGTAAAAATCAGAGAAAATACCATTAAAAAAAACTTTCAAGTATTGATATTTATCCAACTAAAATTTTCAACTTTTTCTGTTTTCATATCAAACATCAAAGTAATAATTTTATTAGAATAAATCTTTAAATCACTAAATCTGAGCCAAATAGAGAGTTTACATAGGCGAAAATGGATTTTAACGGATCTTAATAAAAAATGGTAAAAAAAAAGTGTATTAAAAAACAAACGAAGTTAACAAATAGTTAAGAGATGTTTATTGTGTTAATGAAATTACCGTTGACTATTAGTCAACCCTCCATTTAGCTTAAATTTAGTAACTTGAAGGTTGAATTTTTATAAAAATTATTTAATTGAAGGTTTGATATGGAAAAGAAAAAATTAAAGGTTTTAGTTAGCAAAATGTCAATAGTCAGATGTATTTTTTTTTGATATTTTCCCACAAAATCACAAAAACATACACTAGTTGGAAAGCTTATTAGGACTATGGTGATTTAGAAGTGCCACGTGGCTTGATGCATACAGCATCTCCGGCGGACATCAAGGCTTTTGAACCCTTTTTTATTTTTATTTTCATTTTGTGTGTATCTTTTTTTTTTCTTTTTTTAGTCATAAGTAGAATTGGTGATGGTGGAACCATTTTTGGTATGCTTTCTTCTCTATTGGTTATTGAAAAATTTAGAGGATATATTCTGGTTTCAACCAGAAGGATATTGGAACAATAGTTTTTTTTTTTTGGATAATGTGTTAAGGAATGAAACTGCCTAATACAGATGAAAGCTCATATAATAAAAGGTCATGAGTTCTACCTCTCAACCTCGAGGAATTGATTATGGATCAGGAGATGCCAAAAAAAGCGAATTTTATGATTTATCATGTGTCAACTTCGGCTAGATGGTAGAGAGCGTGAGACGTTTCACCGAAAAATTTCATGTGAGCTTAATACCTATGTATCATAACCTGAATGATTATTACCTAATAAGCGAAATTCACCACACCATATAAAAAATGGTAAGGTATTAAAATTTTATATAATATTTAGAAAATGTTGAAGTTACCAATAATCCTAACAAGTATTTTTCTTGATTATTGCATGTCACATATCTTTATTAAATTTGATTTGTTTATTTATTAAATACAATACGTAAATTTTTTGGTTTATTATAGTAGTTTTTAAAAAATCATTGAACGCTTTTACCAGTAATGATCTCTATTTTTAACATCACTGATAATAATCGTTTTATTTATTTTAAATACTATAGATTATTTAAAAGAACAATTTATATAATTCTCCAAACTATATAAAATTGATATGATCAAAATACTCAAATTAATATTGTCCGAGCAATAGCATGGAGTAAGTAATCATCTAATATATCATCTATATACGTCTACGTCTAGATAAGGCAACATATGATTTTTAATAACTGAGATCTGTATTAATTAAAACTCCTAATCCACAATAAATGTCAAAGATATTAAGATTGAACACATTCCCAGAAGTGTAAACATATTTCTCCGAAGAGAAGCAGAAGAGCAGTTGTGTTGTAATTTTACACATCAAAAGCAACGAAAGCTTCAAACTTTCCTCTCTCCTTTCTCTTTCACTGCAAATTTCTTTCTACCCACAAAAAAATTGAAGGAAGAAGAAGAGAAATTGAGAAATTCAATTCCCTTGATTCGAGGGTTCTTCTCCTCTCCTCTCACTTCTTTGTCTACCAAATTCTCACGCTTGTTCTTGAGGTTCGTTTCAGTTCATTTTATATACTTTTTGTTTATTTGCACATTATCTTTATTCTTTCAATTCGATTTGGTATAGCTTTACTTTCAACTGATCATGATAATTGAGTTTAATTTGGTTAAACTAATCATGGGGAATTCTCAAAATTTGGTTTTTCACATATGTGTTTGATTTGGGAATATACTGTTAGGGTTGGCTTGTGATAAAGTTTCGAAAAGGTGTAAACTTTTTGCTCGTTTTAGGTTATTTGACTAATCAATTCAATGCTCAGAGTTGATTGAGTTTATATGTCAGAGCTCAAGCTTCTGATTTAACTTATGGCTCTATCTCGT
Source organism: Cardamine chenopodiifolia (assembly GCA_963922655.1). Lineage (NCBI taxonomy): Eukaryota > Viridiplantae > Streptophyta > Magnoliopsida > Brassicales > Brassicaceae > Cardamine > Cardamine chenopodiifolia. The sequence goes on along the minus strand of OZ000485.1, from coordinate 12,202,762 downwards.
CTCTTTTGTATCAATTAATCAAGCATTTCTTGTTACTTTGAGTATGCTTTTTAGATGTGTTGTTGGAGTTATTGTTAGCTCTCATATATGTTATCTTATTGTAGGTACAATGCACTAGAGGAATATGTCCAGTCGTGTGACATATGAATGTTGTTATATATAGCTGGAGCAGAGGTCATAGTTCGTGCATATCAAACTCTTAGATACTTGGTTTGGGATCGACTTAAGGGAAGAAATGGATATTGCCAAAGCTTGGCTGAATAAGTTAAAGTCTAAAGGGAAGGAGAAATCGTCGAAAAAGAAGGAAACTACTAGAAGTAATGTAAAAGAGGGATCCAAAACAGCTGGAGGTGAAGAAGCTGTGTCAAATGTAACAAAGCAGAAGGCTGCAGCTGCGAAACAGTATATTGAAAATCATTACAAAAAACAACTGCAAAGTCAGCAGCGAAGGAAGGAGCGGTACGGTTTCATTTACATATTTTCAAGATACAAAATTATGTTTTTGTCCTTTAGCATCCGGTTTTGTGACACCTACACAAGTTTCTGGCATACATATGTCCGTGAGCATAATTTTGGTTCTTATGCAAGGCAAAGATAGAAATTAGAAAAATGTATTGTTGGCAATTAGCATTCAAAAGGAGTCTTTTAGAGTTTCTATCTTCATGAGAAATTTATCTATCTGAGATGTTGATGTAAGATCAAAATGTGGATTGGCGAGAAGTTGGTGTGATAATTATGTTATTCAGATGGAAGCTTTTGTTTGTGGGCTATAGCTTTGAAAGAAAAAATTTGGTATAATAAATATTTTCTGCTATTTATATGTGAACTTTCGTTCATATCTTTTGCCTTTTTTCTGTAATTGCACCTTAGCGCAGTTTTTGGGTTATTGCATTTGCTGCAGACGTGATATGCTTGAAAATAGGTTAGCTGCTGCAGAAGTCTCCGAGGAAGAGCAAAAGAATTTGCTTAAGGATTTAGAGAAGAAGGAAACTGAATACATGCGCCGTCAAAGACATAAAATGGGAACTGATGACTTCGAGCCATTAACAATGATAGGAAAGGGTGCATTTGGAGAGGTAGCATTAATCTTACTGTAATTTTTTTTCTGTCACTATTGTTTTCTCAGCTTTTCCTTGACGTGCATATTTGCACATCATCTTGATCGTCTCCTGTGATGTAGAATTGTTGAGACATGATTGTCTGTAATGTTTAGGCTCTTCTGGGAGGATGAACCTACCTGCAGTAGTTCTCGTATTCTTTGATCTTTAGTTGGCTAGTGGTCTGTAGGGCTTATGCCATCTGAGAAGAATTCAAGTTTTCTATAAAATCAGATTAGTCTTTTTCTAGTTTTCAGCATGAATCAACAGTTAGCTCCAGGCGCTTAAAATTTGAAATTTGATGCTAACATTGAGCTAAAATTAGTTATTTGGTTCTCTTATGTTTTTCTTTTTTCTTTTGATGCAGGTTAGGATATGTAGAGAGAAGGCTACAGGCAATGTTTATGCGATGAAAAAGCTTAAGAAATCTGAGATGCTTCGTAGAGGCCAGGTATCTTCTTCAAGCTGCTTTTATTTGATATGCCTTCCTCAAGCCTTGGTGTTAGTTGAAATCTGATTCTTTTCAGGTGGAACATGTGAAAGCAGAGAGAAATTTACTTGCAGAGGTTGACAGCAATTGCATTGTGAAGCTGTATTGTTCTTTCCAAGATGAAGAGTATTTGTATCTTATTATGGAGTATCTACCTGGTGGAGATATGATGACATTACTTATGAGGAAAGACACACTTACTGAAGAACAGGCAAGATTTTATGTTGGGGAAACTATCTTAGCTATCGAGTCCATTCATAAGCACAACTATATCCACAGGTCTAGTGAAGCAATCAGGCTATCTTAATAAATTTTTCGCTTTTGTGTCCTTTATAATTTTTAATGTTCTAAGCATCCGTTTACTTCTCCATTCTGTTACAGAGATATCAAGCCTGATAATCTGCTACTCGACAGAAGCGGTCACATGAAATTGTCAGATTTTGGATTATGTAAGCCATTAGACTGTAGTATTCTCCAGGAAAAAGATTTCGCAATTGCACACAACCTTAGTGGGGCATTACAAAGTGATGGCCGCCCTGTGGCACCAAGACGCACCCGCTCTCAAATGGAACAACTGCAAAACTGGCAGAGAAATAGAAGGATGCTTGTGAGTTTATGTTATGAAAATCGTTTGTGTCTTGTTCTGAAATGTTCACATTTGCAAGACTGAACAAACAATCATCACTTTATTCTGTTGATATATAAGTTTTCTGTTAAAATATTGATTATGAAGTAAAAGATTATGAATTACAGGCTTATTCCACAGTTGGAACTCCTGATTATATTGCTCCAGAAGTTTTGCTGAAGAAAGGATATGGAATGGAATGTGATTGGTAGGTGCAGCAAAACTGTAGGTCTTGTTCTGTTTGGGTTCTTTAATTCAAATTAAATTGTTTTGATGCTTTCTTTCCCCTTTAGGTGGTCTCTTGGTGCGATCATGTATGAAATGCTTGTGGGGTTTCCACCATTTTATTCAGATGATCCAATGACAACGTGTAGAAAGGTAACCAATCGTCCCTTTATATGGGCCTTTTGTTTAAATATCGGGTTTTAACCGTTCTAGACTTCTAGTGATCTCAAATTTTGCATTCGATTTAGGCCTTGATCGTTTTACTGTATCTCTTTGAGTAATATTTGTATGTAATAGCCTATCTTTTCACCTTCCATCTATGAATATCTTCTTATTCTTTCTTAATGCAGATAGTAAATTGGAGAAATTATTTAAAATTTCCAGATGAGGTTAGGCTATCACCAGATGCCAAGGATCTTATTTGCAAACTTTTATGCAACGTAGAACAAAGGCTTGGGACAAAAGGAGCAAATGAGATTAAGGTGCTTTGTGCTATATAAGATTTGAAGTTTCCTTGTCTAAAGACTATTGAGAGATGGCTAATAAACGCTTTTTGCTGGCATTTCTTGTAGGAGCACCTTTGGTTCAGAGGTGTCGAATGGGAAAAATTATATCAAATGAAGGCTGCATTTATTCCTCAAGTTAATGACGAGTTGGACACCCAAAATTTCGAAAAATTTGAAGAGGTAAACTTAGTGTTCCTATCAGAAAAAATGGTTTAAAAAATTTTAATAGTGGCACCACCAATGGTGCGTATGCAGCTGTTGATATAGAAAATAATATAAATTCTTCTGTAACAGAGTGACAAGCAAGTTCAGAAGTTGCCAAAATCAGGTCCATGGAGAAAGGTACAAAATTTTCTTGCTTTCATGTCTCAATTTCTATGAAATAAGAACTTATTGCTTGAAGTCATGCATATTGACGTTTGTGTTATCATTAGCATTCTTAACATGAGACTGTCTTTGTTTGTTTTCTCTCTCAGATGCTCTCATCCAAAGACATTAACTTTGTGGGTTATACTTACAAGAACGTTGAAATCGTAAATGATGATCAATTACCAGGGATAGGTAGATCTCACTTACGTTATTTGACTTGTAATCAAACATATTCCATGTTTTCTCTGTTGTAATTTGTGCTGCGTTACTGTTGCAGTTGAGTTGAAGAAGAAGAGCACAAAGCCGAAGCGACCATCAATTAAATCCCTCTTTGGTAAAATGCATTTCCTTCTAAAAGAAATCAGTTTGGAATGATTTACAGTGTAGATGCTATTATCGCTTTACATTACATAGATAACATTATTACAATCTATTTCACTTCATTGTCATAGAATTGCCTAATATAATCATTTGGTTTTAGCTCTAACCAGATTATTAAATACATTTGACAGAGGATGAATCAGCCAGTGCCACCACAAGTCACCAAGGAAGCTTCTTGAAACTCTTGCCACCGCAGATCGAAGTTCCCGAGAAAGAAGGCAAATCTAGCTCATCTTCTGGGTGAAACCCTATCATTCGCTGCTACTGTGTTTTGACAATGGCACAGCTACATTTTGGCCCCAGTTAACACTCCAAAAGATGGTTGAGTGGCGAATTCACGGATCGAGAAAGTAGAGTTTCCATTGTGGCGGGGAAGGCTATGGTGGGAGATAGATTGTTTGATTTTCTGTGGATAGAGAAGGTTGAAGATTGTTGAGTAGTTTCCACATAGGAATGATGTTTGGTTGATATCTTCTTTGCTTGAAGGTTTAGTTGAAGCAAAACAGAAGTAAATATTCTTTGAAATTGGGTTTATTTGTTTGCTTTGTTTTCTTTGGGTAATCAAATTTGGTTGTACCATAACTAAAGATGAAAATGTTAATCCAATTTATATAATTTGATTTGGTTTGATTGAAATGTACGGTTCGGATATGGTTTTCTGAAACCGGTTCTCATAGCCATAGTCACGTGTTGCGTAATTTTGTGAAAAATAGATATTTATTTGGGCCAGACCCATTCTTAAAGCCCACTCAATTTCTCAACAAATTATAAACCGAATTAAAGTGAAGCAGAATCGACGGCAAAGACAGATCCTTGTGTCTTTTGAATCTTCAAAGAAGCTCTTGCGAACTCTCTGAAAGATGCAGGTATGTTTTACTGATTCGAAACCCTAGCTTCTTTTTTTTTGTTTTCTTATCTCCAATTTTACACACTTGCTTGTAGATTAAGTTAAGCATAGCTGAAATCTGGGAATAATTTCACTTAGTTATTGTAAAAGTTAGGCTTTTAAGCATCAGATAGATATGTAATCTCTTTTTGTATGTTTGTGCAGGCAAGTGATAGGTTTAACATAAATTCTCAGCTTGAGCATCTTCAAGCTAAATATGTTGGTACAGGTCATGCGGATTTGAGCAGATTGTGAGTTTTCGTTTCTTCACTTTTTTATTTTTTAATATTGGATTATAAATTTAGAATATCTATATGTTTATGTGTTTTAGTGAATGGGCTGTGAACATTCAGCGTGATAGTTATGCTTCTTACATTGGTCACTACCCAATGCTTTCTTACTTTGCTATCGCTGAGAACGAATCCATTGGCCGTGAACGCTACAACTTTATGCAGGTTTGCTTTCTTTTTCTCCTACTTCTGTTAAATTTCATTTCAAGAATGTAAATTTGTTAGTGTCTGTTTTGTTGTTCTTTTGGTTAGCTAATGAGGGTTGTAATGTTATTGGTTATCTTCTTGGCTCTTTTCGTACAAGTTTGTGTCTTTGCATTATGTAGAGTATGTACACGCCATTGCTTCATTCTTTTCTTACTCTTAAGATACAGTGATTTTGTGTTATAGCTTTTACTTAAGTTTATGCGGCTCTAGTAAGGATAGTTCGCTATAGCTTTGATGGTCATTGACATTGATCTATGGGTTGCAGTGAATTGATTGTCACAGAAAAGTTTGCAACTTGCGAACACTAGTTTAATTGAACAAGGTAATATTAGAATTTGGAGGTGCAGAACTTGTAATAATCACGGTTAGGATTATGATTCTAGGTGTAGCTGATAAGAATTGTTTCAAACAATTATTTTAGCTTTAGCGTCTGGCTCTTTAGTACAAGATTCTGTCTCTGCAATGTATAGAGTATCTACATTCTGTTGCTTCATTCTTTTAACTTTCCTTCTACTCTCAAGTCTCAACATATAGTCATTTTGTTTTATAGCATTTACGTAAGTTTATGCGGCTCTAGTAGGATAGTTCACTATAGCTTTGCTGATCAATAGACATCGCTCTATGGGTGTCTCACCAAAGTTTGCAACCGAGTTACTAGTTTAACCAAACGAGGGACTACGTTAGAATTTAGAGGTTTAGAACTCCTAATAGATTGACATCTGCAAGGCGCAATGTTTGCTTCCCTTCTAATCCATTCTACAAGCTCATGTTTCCCTTTTGGTTTATAACTCCAAAAATCTTTTGATTTTGCAGAAAATGCTTTTACCTTGTGGCCTTCCTCCAGAAAGAGAAGACGACTAACTAAAAGAGCTTGCAAGTGTGTTCGCAATTGGAATCAGAAAAACAATTTATCTTTCTACTTTTTAAAAACTCCTCTTGTGTATTGAAACCTATAAAAGTCTCATTGTGTAAACACATTTTGTTTTGATAAATTACTAAGCTTTTATATAATCAAACTCTTACTGTTCATTCTCATGTTCAATTCGACTTCTCTTGCTTGCAAAAAAAAATGGATTTGATGACAAAAAATGTAACATGTTACTTTTTTTTGGTGTAACAAATCCTAATATATTAAGTTATCGGTTTTGAAATTCTGTCTAGAGAAAGCCAATTAGGCACCACATTACATCGAAAAAACAAAAATTTCTTGGTTTTGCACATTTCGCAAGTTGTTCTGCACGCGAGATATGTGTAATTGTAAAAGTCGTAAAAAAATTCCTACCTAATAGGAAATCACTCAACTCTAATGCAAAGACGGTCAATCTTCTAGATTCGTCATCATGTCGATAAGATCTGAGCAATTTGTAACAAAAAAACGTTAGATCAAGAGAATATATGCCTAAACACTTTATTGTCCAAATAAAAGCTTTGAACTCTGTATGCATTGAAGAAATACATATTCGAAACCTTTCGGCCATGATATCTAAAAATTAGAAAGTTGGAGTTTTTAAGAATTGAAAAAAAAATCAAACCTTTGTGCTATCTAATGGTGAATCCTTGAGGAGACAAAGTAGGGTCATTCATTCATAAGATGAGTGCATCAAAACCCTGATTAAGAATCCAACTCGAATCAAATCCAAATCTCAAGCCAAGCAGCTTCACGCACAGTTCATCAGAACTCAATCTCACACACACACATCAGCTTCCATCATAATCTCAATCTACACAAACCTCAAACTACTACACGAAGCTTTACTTCTTTTCAAAACCCTCGAGTCTCCACCTGTTCTCGCATGGAAGTCAGTAATCAGATGCTAACCGATCAGTCGTTATTTTCCTGCGCGTTAGCTTCGTTCGTCGAAATGCGAGCTTCTGGGAGACGCCCATATCACAATGTGTTTCCTTCTGTGTTGAAATCGTGTACGATGATGATGGATTTGAGATTGGGCGAATCTGTTCATGGGTGTATTGTTAGGCTTGGTATGGATTGTGATTTGTATACAGGTAACGCGCTTATGAATATGTATGCTAAGCTTCTTGGTATGAGTTCAAAGATTAGTGTAGGTAAAGTGTTCGATGAAATGCCTCAAAGAAAGTCTAATTCTGGTTCATGTTGTGTTGCCACTGAATTTGTTGAACCTGTTATAAACTGTAGCGAAGATTTAGAGGCTGAGACTTGCACTATGCCTTTAGGAATAGATAGTGTGAGGAAAGTTTTTGAATTGATGCCTAGAAAGGATGTTGTTTCGTGGAATACTATCATTGCAGGGTATGCACAAAGTGGAATGTATGAAGATGCTTTGAGAATGGTTAGGGAGATGGGAACTACTGATTTAAAGCCCGATGCTTTCACTTTGTCCAGTGTGCTTCAATATTTTCTGAGTATGTGGATGTTATTAAGGGAAAAGAGATTCATGGGTATGCGATTAGGAAAGGGATTGATACTGATGTATATATTGGGAGTAGCTTGGTTGATATGTATGCAAAAAGTGGTAGGATTGAAGACTCGGAAAGAGTGTTTTTGCACTTGTCTCGTCGGGATAGTATTTCGTTGAACTCTCTTGTAGCTGGGTATGTACAGAACGGTAGATACAATGAGGCTCTGAGATTGTTCAGGCAAATGGTAACCACAAAGGTTAGGCCAGGACCTGTGGCATTCTCAAGTGTGATTCCTGCTTGTTCTCATCTAGCCACCTTGCCCCTTGGGAAACAACTTTTCACGGATATGTATAAAGAGGTGGTTTTGGCAATAACATATTCATAGCTAGTGCACTTGTTGGTATGTACTCGAAATGTGGGAATATTAAGGCTGCTAGGAAGATTTTTGACAGGATGAATGTATATGACGAAGTATGATGGACAGCTATCATAATGGGGGCATGCATTACATGGTCATGTGCATGAATCAGTTTCCTTGTTTGAAGAAATGAAACTGCAAGGAGTGAAACCGAATCAAGTAGCATTTGTTGCTGTACTAACTGCTTGTAGTTACGTAGGATTGGTAGATGAGGCGTGGGATTATTTCAACAGCATGAATAAGGTTTACAATTTAAACCAGGAGTTAGAACATTACGCAGCAGTAGCAGATCTTCTAGGCCGTGCTGGGAAGCTGGAAGAAACATATGATTTCATTTCAAACATGATTGTTGAACCTACGGGTAGTGTCTGGTCTACCTTATTGTCCTCTTGCAGCGTTCACAAGAATCTTGAGTTAGTCGAGAAGCAGAGAAGATATTCGCTATTGATTCTGAAAACATGGAGCATATGTTCTGATGTGTAATATGTATGCATCTAATGGGAGATGGAAATAAATGGAGAAACTGAGATTGCTAATGAGGAGAAAAGGAGTGCGTAAAAAGCCAGCTTGTAGTTGGATCGAATTCAAAAACAAGACGCATGGATTTGTTTCAGGAGATAGATCACATCCGAGTATGGACAGAATCAACGAGAGCTTTTGTTTGGACATAGCGAGATATTGGCTATTGCATATGGTATCATCAACACAGAATGGCACGACAATTAGAGTGACTAAGAACATAAGGATTTGCGCGGATTGTCATGTCGCGATCAAGTTTATATCGAAGATCGCTGAGAGAGAGATTATCGTTAGGGATAATAGCAGATTCCACCATTTCAACCGTGGAAGCTGTTCTTGTGGAGAATAATTGTAATGAAAATGTGAAACTTTTTTGACTTCATGTTTTATGAACGACGACGTCGCATAGGGAATATTTGTTTCTACACTAATTTTAGTGTTAGGCAAAGAAGTGAATTCGTACGGTGAATGTTTAAACGATATTGTGTGTATTTGTTTTTTGGTAACTAGGATAGATTTTGATATGAAAACAATTAATAATCCCTGAAATGTATGGAAAGATAAATATTTTTGTAATTTAAAATGTTTAAAATGGCCAAATGATAACTACAGTGATGGTTATTGAATTCTCTATGTACTTTCAAATCAATAACAAGCAACCTTCATTTCCTATCTCCTTTTTTTCTGGATTTCAACCACAAAAATGAGAAAATTTATGTGGAAATTGTTTGAAATGCAAAACGGATTTTGTATTTATTTAACAAACGATAAATGGAATAGAGATATTTGGACATAAACATATGATCTGTTGTGTCCTACGGCAACAACAGACAGAAGCTGACCATACATTCACATTATTTATCATTGCCTGTAATACTCAATAGCCACTGGATCCTCTCTTTCTTTTTGACTCTATGACACATTCACTTTTTTTTTCTGTAGTGGAAAGTCGACTGATTGTTATAATACTATTTTTCTTTAAGGTTCCATAGTTGAGACGATACAGCAACAATTCTTTAGTGATAGAAATTATGATAATATCTAGTGGCTGAAAAAGAGGACAATAGAAAAAAAACAGATGGCGATTCAGGAATAATTTTGATTGGCAAATAGTATCTGAAACTAAATATATATATAATAAAATTGATTCTTATCATTTAGTTATCGACAGTTAAAGACTAGTGTCGTCGTTAGTTTTCTTGTTTCTTGTTTTAAAACTCTTTTACTAACTTGAGTTCTGAGGATCTATCGTCATTCAAGTATGGACGTTTGAAAATTTATATCCACTTTGATCGATCTGTCTGTCATTATCTCAGCAAGGGTTCGTATGTTGTCCTAACGAAGAATAGTTGAAAGGTTGAAAATTTGCTTTATTTTTATTTTGTCGTCAAATTCCATATATTAAATTAACGGTTTAATAATTTTTTAACAGAAAAAAATCATAAGAGAATCGCTGTTTTTACATTAACAAAAATAAAAACACAAATTAATGCAATCTTAACGATCCATATTATCCGAACAAAGATAAGATGCACTAAAAACAAATCTTAGACGAAAGTGTAAACGATATTCTAAGAGAGGAAAGCTAAGAACTTTAAGAAAACAGAACATACCGTGGAGATAAACCACTCGAAGTGGTGTAACGCTAACCGATGCTTAATGGTTGACCTTCAGAAAATACAATACTACACAAAATTCTAAAGTATCTGTTGTATTTTGAAAATCCAAATTTGTGCTTGAGGTGCCGAAACTCTCGATTTCTGAAAAAGGTGGTCACAAGTAAAACGAGAGAAGATTCTCGCGAAACCCGAGATGAACGGAGGCTTGGTTGCCAAAAGCAGGAGAGCAAAAATTTGATCCCCTAATGCCCTAAACTCAATCCAAATAGCATAATTCTCTATGGAGAAGAAAGACACCATAATTCTCTTTGTGATGAAAGTTTTTGAAGTAAATAAAATCTTCCTAAGGGATTTACTTAGAAGAAGTAAAAGAATCCTAAGGAGGAAAGTTAACTTCATTCTACGCTCCATAGTGAGGGAAGAACCGACAAAAGGATCCTTTACTAAAGATAATAGCGAAAAAAATCCCTCCATACTAGAGGAAATTGGAATCTAAAGAAAAAGGTCATACCAAACCTGACTCGTAAAAGATGATACTATGTCGAGGAGCCTAAAATTTAAAAAGTCAGACCAAGAAACATGAACTAAACTATGAATCAGGAATCAAAAACCCTTAACAAATACCCAAGATGAGCTAGGATAAATGAAGATGGCCATGTCAGGAGGCTTTTTGGGCTTGAGCTTAATGGGCTCAGAGGAGGGTCCAACAAGAAATTTAGGGTACTGACTATAACGCTCTTGGTCTTCGACGTGGCATGTGGTGGCTGACAGAGATGGTGGGGATCAGAAGCAGCAGAGCCTATGGTAAACGGTGTCGACTGAAGTCTGTCGGCATCACCGGCTGAAGAAAATTCTCTGGGGAGAGATCTCGAGACATCCAGGAAGACCAACCGTTCCATAGGCAAGCTAAAAAGGTATCTCGGTGATGATAAATCGTTACACCAGAAGGATAGAAGTTCATCGGAAAGAGGTTCCGCGACCACGTTGAAGAACCACGTTGCCGACTTGACTCTTCAAAAAATATCAGATTGGACTTGAGACTATTGAGCCTCGTCAGTAAGGGCACCACAGCAACTCGCCGGAAAGGAAGTCACGGGAGCTCGCTGGACTAGAGACCATGGGAGCTTGCCGGAATAGAGGCCACATGATGAGCCGACTAAGATGAGACAAGCGATGGTGAGCAAACTTTCACTCACCGGCGACGAGTTTGACCGACGGAAAGGAGAAGGTATACTCGTCGGATGCCGCCACCGGAGAGACAGAGACAAGAGAAGCTCGAGGGTAGGGTCTTCGACCACCATATCTGATGATTCTAGGTGATTCTGGTGGTTGGGAACATGACTGTTAACCGTAGCCACCACCGCTACTCGGCTCAGCTGCAACGTACGGGGTCCTCGCCCCAACTGGAAGAGTAGACATGTCGCCGCCAGGAAGCAAAGTAAACCAACCAAGGAAGGACCAGATCTGGCCAGAAACAGAGAAGACGAGGTAGAGGAGCATGGAGGGAGAGTGAACGTTGTCCTCAAGCACCGATAACACCACCACATCTCCGTCAAGGTTTTCAACTGCTCAGATCTACACCATCGATGATTTTATTTACTGGGTGAGAAGCGGAGACGGCAAACGAACATAGTGCTGGAGGCACAGCTTGATATTGCTGCTTGGGAGCTTTCAAAATTCAAAATGAGAAGCCTAACATCAGGTGTAAAATTTGCTTCATTTATGATTCCCACTTAATGCTTTTTAATGGCTCATTTATGTTTCCCACTTAATGCTTTTTAAAGGTTGAAAAAATCATTTGTTTTTTTTTGTTTTTCTCACAATGAGAATGAAAATTGTTGCCTAAAAATATATCTTTACTTAACTTTTTTGATCGCAAAAAAATTTGATGATATTTACATTAAAAAAAAGATATAGAAAAAATTTATGAGTCAAAATTTATTGTATAGCAACGAATTGCTCTTAGTTTTTTTTTGTGTTTAGACTATTTTAAATTTTACGGTTTCTCAATCAAATTGCACATATGATATAACAATCGTTTTTGTCAATGATTTCTTTTTATCACTATTGTTGCAAATTTTGTTTGCTTTTTTCGTAATTAACATGATTTCCAAATTGTTCGTTGTATATTACAACATGAGTTGATTTGATCATAAGAGTTTAGAAACTTTGGTGAACGAATACAGTTCGGATAATAGACAAGATACAAACTCTCGTATTGATTATTGCAAAGCAAATTTTACAAATAACGTTAATCGAACCGAGATAAATACGATTACAAAAAAGATTTATGTAGTGTTTAATGTTGAACCGAACTCGATTAAAACCGATTTAAAATTGATGTGACCGAGTCGAATAAAACGTTTAGTTAGTGGTTTGAACTCTAATTCTCTCTTTCTCTCTTTCATTTTTTTGTCTCATCGAATAATCTTGCTATTTATAGAAAAAATCTCTTTATTTGATAGGACGGAAAGGTTCTCTACGAATTTAGGATAAGCTAAAGGTGTGCTCGATCCACCCTCAACTCAAATGTGCTACTATAATAATTCACCCTTACTAAAAATGCTTTTATCACATAGCTTTCGAAGAAAAGCTAAATCCAATTCTCTCTATTAAAAGAGTTGGCATTTGGGAAGTCGGTAGCACCCAAAGCTTACTTTGCTTCTGGTTTTCTTGTCTTTTGCTTCAATTTGTTTTTACTTGGCTTCACATCGATCGTCATAATTTTTCAATTTTCTAATGAAAGCAAAAACACTAAAGAAGACAGCCACGATTAATAAAATTCAAAGTATGTTCTACAAAAATTAATGTAACAGTCATAGAACAATTTTTTTGGTACAGTAAATATCTTTTTCCGTCGAAAAAGAGAGAGTAGAGATCTAACTCTTGACCAAATTGGTATTTTTAGCTTGTTATAGCACTCAAAAACTATATTAAATATATATATATATATATATATTTCATAACGAAAAGCCTATGTTACATTTTTTTATCATTAAAAGTATAAAAACACACAGCTGTACATGTGTTTTATCCATATCGCTATAACTCATTTGTTTCGATTGTTCTATCTTGATACATTTGGTATCTTCTGCATCGTTCATTTAGCTTTCCAACTACAAATTATTATATTCTCTTTCCTTAGAAAAAAAATATATTAATATAGTGGGGTAAGTAAAAGATTGTTTCCTTGTTTTCTTTCTCGTTTATAATCTTTCTCCCGTGACAAAAAAATTATTATTAAAAAAAAAGTAGTATTAAAGAAGATTCAGATAATAATAATAATATACGTCAAAGCTATATATCTCTGTTGCTCTTCCGTCTCCTCTACTTGAGTCGGTCATCCTCCATTTTCAAGAATCTCCAGAAACACTCAATTAGAAATTTGGTTTTATTTCCTTTAACTTAAGATCATATTACTAATCCCACCTAATTCGCTAACTCTCCAAATTCTTGCCGCCAAATTTGTCTTTTAGCTAAATTCTTCATCTGTTTTTTTTTTCTTTTTTCTTTCCAGCAATAAAAGAAAACAATCTTCTTGTGGTTTAGCTACTTTCTGGTTATTTTTTTTGATAAAGTAGTTCATTTTTATTTTACTTTATGTAAATTCATTTCATTTCATCTTCCTCTGTTTTTTTTTTGTAGCTGTTAGGATTTAATAATTTGTATTGATGAGAATTGTTATATTGAGTTATTACTATTACTAAATCGGATTTTCGCTTCATAACTCTTATCCGAAAATCGAATGATGGATCGTGTCATCGGTGGCAAGTTCAAGTTAGGTAGAAAAATCGGTAATGGATCATTTGGTGAACTTTATATAGGTATGATCAGTGTGACATCTTTCTGATTTTTTTTTGGTGGTTCTTAGAGTGAATCTGACACTAAGATTTGATCTTTATTATGTGTGATATTCAAGGAATTAATGTTCAAACTGGAGAAGAAGTTGCTCTTAAACTGGTATGTTACCATTTGAACTATTGATTTGTATATTACCATGTAGTTCTACTTAATTTTGTCATTATTAATGAATCTTGAAACATGTTGTCACTATATTTGTATCTAAGTTTATATTTTGAGATTCTTAAGTTTTAGTTAGACTAGTTTTTATTGGATATCAAAATTCATAATTGTTGATCTAATATTGTTTGTAATATTCTATATTCCATATTTGTTTCTAATATTGTTTTTTTTTTGTTGTTGCTAGGAACCTGTGAAGACGAAGCATCCTCAACTTTACTATGAATCAAAAGTATACATGCTTCTTCAAGGAGGGAGTGAGTTTTTCATTTCTCAGCTCATTTTCTCTTAACGTTTTATGTTTCCATTGATCTGACTTCTTTGTTTTATTGTTGAGTAGCGGGTGTTCCACATCTCAAATGGTTCGGTGTAGAGGGTGAATATAATTGTATGGCTATTGACCTTCTTGGTCCTAGCTTGGAAGACTTGTTTAACTATTGCACTAGGAAATTTTATTTGAAAACTGTTCTAATGCTTGCTGATCAGTTAGTAAGTATGCTTCTTTGATTTCTTGATTTCGAGATAATGTTCGATTGAGATCATTCATTGCTAATGTAGAATACTACTTGCAGATAAACAGAATTGAGTATATGCATTCGCGAGGATTTCTTCACCGTGATATTAAGCCGGATAACTTTTTGATGGGTCTTGGTCGCAAAGCAAACCAAGTAGGCTTTCTAGTTTCCGCTTTAGTATGTCGTAAAAGTGTTCTTAGCATCATGTAACGAATTTAGATCCAAACTCAGGTGTACATTATTGATTATGGGCTTGCTAAAAAGTATAGAGATCTTCAGACACATAAGCATATACCATACAGGTGAGATACCTACAAATGCTTCCACCGCCATTCAGGATACTTAGTTTGTTTGTTATTTGTTTCTTGTTTAGTAACGGTTTGTGCGAAAATTGATGTTCTTATTGTGTAGTTGATATTTCTTCATGCATTCTTCTTCCATGCTTTACTTCATAAGAGTTGGTTAAAAAATTTACAGGGAAAATAAGAATCTAACTGGAACCGCTCGGTATGCAAGTGTCAACACACATCTTGGGATTGGTTAGAACTGTTTTCATGTCACACATCATAATGGCTTTGATTTCATATTTGTGCATTAACCATTAGACTTACTCTTTCTCTTTGTTTTGAAACATTTCTTATATCTGCTTGTAGAGCAAAGTAGAAGGGATGATCTAGAGTCGCTTGGTTATGTGCTGATGTATTTTCTGCGAGGAAGGTAAGGAAACAAATTTTGGCTGTTTATCAAATTTTGAAATCTTAAAGAAACATGAAAATTCCTTAAACTTTTGATGGCATGTATTTTCTTGTTTTTTCAGTCTACCATGGCAAGGTCTAAAAGCTGGTACCAAGAAACAGAAATATGAAAAGATTAGTGAAAAGAAGATGCTTACTCCTGTAGAGGTATGTCATTCTCTATAATAGTGTAGCTTTTGTATTGTGAAAAGAAGATGTTTAGCTTTTATGATTTCGCGGTTTACAGATTCTTTGCAAGTCATTTCCATCCGAGTTCACATCGTATTTTCATTACTGCCGATCATTAAGGTTTGAAGATAAACCAGATTATTCATATCTGAAAAGACTTTTCAGAGACCTTTTTATTCGGGAAGGTTAGAAACCTCTACTCTATTTCTTCTACAAATATGGTTTCTGTATTCTGTATTAGACCATATTTGTTAATGCATTGTAGGTTATCAGTTCGACTATGTGTTTGATTGGACAATCTTGAAATATCCTCAGAGTGGCTCTGTTTCAAGACCAAAGGTTAGTGTTTTCTGTGTGAACGCGTGAAGAATTAAACTTTAAGAAACCGTAAATTACTCTAAAAATCTCATAATTGTATTGTGTTGTGTCTCATTTTCGCCAGCCAAATCCAAAACCAGCTTTAGACCCAGGAGGACCATCTGTAGAAAGAAGTGAAAAGCCTACAGGTATAAACTTGATTTTTATCTCCAAGGGCCTGATAAAAATGTTGACTGTTCATGGATTTGTAGACTTGAGATAGTATATTTTTCTCGTTTGAATTTGAAATCTTGCAGATACTGGACATAGATTACGCTGAGATAGTTGAAGATTTAAACTCAGAAGTTGATTTCCTATTTTTGTTTAGTGGGGCAGGATCTCCGAGAAAGATTCTCAGGTGCGGTTGAGGCATTCGCAAGACGAAATGTATCGAGTCATGGGATTCGTCCTAGGCACATATTTTCTGATGATATACATTCTTCCAAAGAAGTGGTTAGTTTTGTTTTTTCTTTCTTTCTTTGCCTCTTCTATAGGTATACCTCGTTCATGAATCATTTACTTCATCATCATCCAAAGTTATTGAGCTCTTATGTTTTGATGTTTTGTTGCTATATGCAGCATGAGTCTGAAAAGACCCGTAATGAGAGTGATACAAAGAGGGTAGTGATGTCGAGCAGCAGACCTGGCTCATCAGGTGAGCTGAGCGCAAGTAAAATGTTTTTAAGCGGTGCACAAAAGATTCAACCGGGCCAAGAATCTAAGTCATCTGCAAGGCTTGGTCGTGATGATGGCCTGAGAAGCTTTGATCTGCTTACTATCGGTTCCGGAAAGCGAAAATGAGTCCATAAAGGAGATTGTGTAGTTTGGAAAGAATATGAAAATAAGGAAAAGTTTGTTGTATATATATCGAATGTGTTAATAAAGTGGTATATGTAACTTCGTTTATATGAATTAAAATTTGGTCAAGTATTCAAAATCTATGAATAGTTTGTTCTGTGTCTCCTGATGTGTCTGAAGCTATAAAAAAGGGTTACCCATGAGAATGTTTGGTTTGAAGCTCACATTTAAGTTGATTTATTGGAGGAAGAAGAGGAGAACATTCATTTTTTTGGATTTTGGAATTTAATAATGGGAAGATTTTGGTTTGGAGAAATCAAGAAGCATGCCACTTCGTTTTTTCATGACAAGTACAATGTTGCTAGACTTGTCCTCACCGACGTTACCGAAACTGAGCTGTGAGTAGACTCCTAAAATGTAATTACCTAACTAACAAATAATAACAATACTCCATAATGATTTGATTACTTATTTGTTACGTTGGTAGAAGTGACAAATAATGATCCTTCTTCTCCAGATGCTAAAACGATGACCAAAATAGCCGAGACATCGTTTGATACAGTGGATTATTGGAAAATCGTGGATGTTCTACACAGAAAGTTTTTTTTTTTTCTTTTTGACGTCAACCTAACCAATCATTCAATCAAAGAACCATGCACAAAGGGAGAGGCTACGCTAGTTTACTAGGTTAAAAAGACATCAATTTGACTAAAATATCTTGAGTCATAATGGTTTAACTGCATTTTCTCTTAGTATCTGTTACTAGGTTCGAATCAAATCTTTATATTTTGTATTTTTTCTGTTTATGTTTATAAATAGACCAAAAAAAATAATATTTTTTAGACATTAAATCTTATTGGGCCGACCATGGTGCTAACAATGCTATCATCCACTTGAGCTCGCTCAACGTCATAGCCATTGTCCTGTATTCGTGTTCAGCGGAAGACCAAAGCACTATGTATTGTTTTTTGTTTTCCAAGAGACAGTCAAACCCTCAAGTGTGATAACATAATCTGTCAACAAACGTCATGTGATCTGCCATGCAGCCCAGTCAGAGTGGCACAAATCACTACCAATGCTGAGAAAAATGCCTTGTTCCAGAGATCCTTTGAAATAGCGTACTACGCACAACGCTATCACTCTCCCAAACCGTACCACATTAAGGCCCAATATTGGTTTCTCATCGGTCGGGCAACATGGTCATATCTCTTCTCATGGTGTGATTCTGTGAATGATTAGAGATTATTTTTTTAAAAAGTGACAAAGATAACCACGGTGGCTCTTGCTTAGTGTATATATTTACTCGATAAATAGTTTTCAATACTTTTGCCAAATACTTTCTTTCTTTTCTTCAAATAGCTACTGTCTTTTTTTATTGTATGCTCAAAAGTAAGTCGAGGGGGACAAATGATACGCAATGTTAAAATGCAGTTTCACATATATATCATAATTAGGGATATATAAAAATTGGACTATATCACATAAATGCAGTTTCACATTTATTAAACAATTTTTTTAGGAAACGGGGGGAGTATATGATGGGACGGAATGCAATTGGATAATTAAACGTTAAGAAAATTGTAGTATTTGTAATATTATTTAAGAAGATAAATGAATTCTAGAAATTAGCATTTACAGTTACTTTTCACGAAAATCTGATTTATTTAACTAAAATTCGAATAAATTAACTCAAAAATTTAATGTGCTTTGTGTTTTAGATAGACATCATGCATACCCAATTACTGTTAGACACAGTAGCAATAAATTGTGATTATTTCAACCATGTATGCCCAAAATCGATAAGCAGGAAACGTTGGGCCATATAAACTCCATTTCTAACCAAAGACGTACGAAATTTCTTTAAATTATTTTACAATGGAAGCATGGATAATAAAATGCTTCCATTGTAGTGTGCGTCGTGATGATTGTGTTTGCTTTCCTTGAGATGATCGGCTTTAAGTTTTACAAGAAACAGGATGACGACTCCGATGGTTAGCTCACATCGTCGCTAATGCATGAAGGCAGAATATCTCATTTCAGCAAATAAATTTTCATATTTTTAATATTTATAGTATAATTGTTAATATGTGACATTTATGTTTATTAGTTTCCCTTTCTGTAATTTCTTGGTTTGATTAATAGTTATAATGAATTTGTATTGCTGAGAAGGTATTACTAATTTACTATATACATTTAAAAAAAAAAACTATATGGATCAATTGTTGTAATGACCTTAGCTAGAATGGTCAAGAACTATAAGAATAAAGACAATGACACTAGCAAAGTCATCCTTTAACAGAAAAAAGACTAGTAAATTAAAGTCACAATTAGGAAGATGAACTTAAAATAAGTCGTTAAATAGTTAAAGGCTTAAAGCATAAAGTTTAAACCAATAAGTATAGTGCAATCATATTCAATATCTAATGAACTAATACTAGTGAGCATATAAATTCATGATATATGTAAAAGAAACTGCTTCCTAATTAAGCAGAACAAGTACATATATATATATATATATATATATATATATATGTATATTTAAAAAATGTTTATACATATATAGACAAGAGAGTTATATATTTCCCAAGAGAATTTCAGTAATTAAGCTTTCCCTAAAAACTAAAAACCGTATCTCCTGCGTTTGCCAGTAAATAACGACCGTAAGGTGACTCGTAGCACCTTAATATAGGTTTGTAGAAATTCCATAGAACCCATCAAATAAGGGAAAAATCTTCTCGCTATCCGTTGACTTGCAACTTCTACATCCAATAATTATCCGCCAGGTGTCCTTAAGAGCATATGAAAAAAGAAACAGAAGACAAAAAAGAGCCTTTGTGCTCGAACAAAGAAAACAAAATTTGAGATTTCTTTTCTTACGTGACCTCCTTCTTCAACTTGAGCCCCATAACAAAATAAGAAACAAGAAAATCACAGAAAGAGTAGACAAGAACCTTTTGATTTCTTCCAGAATCAATTTTTAGAACCAGGTTATTTTATTTTCTTTATAATTTTATCTTGTCCTTCTTATATTACACTAACAAACGTTTTGTTTTTCTTCTTGTTTGTTTATTATACTTCTCTTAAATTTTCAGAAACTCATAGGTTTTGAAAATCTATATGAATCGATTTCTTTGTTAATAGGGTTTTATCTCCTCGAACAACATGTAAGTTCTTCTTTTTTTTAAAATTTTTTATAATAGGATTCACCCGAAAACAATATACAAACTCCCTCGATCTCTGCACTATCAAAACCTTATGCGTAGCACGAGTAGAAAATTGTAAGAAAATAGAAGAATAATCTCTTAAAAAAGCATTAGGTTTTACGACAAAAGGTTTTTAATTTTGCTTGGTGGACAAGCTAGGTATGTAGCTGCAAGTTGAAGATGGCCTCACCAATGAAGGGTCTATTAAATGGGTTGAGGTACATTGCTCGTATCTTCGGTGAGTTCATTTAGATTCGAATATGGTTACATATGTTTAATAAAACTCCGAAAATTTGTTTTTCTTCCTTATTAACATTAAAAAAAGTGTTGTAGAGGATGAGAAGGAACCAGAGATGCAGATTGGACAACCGACCGATGTCAAACATGTTGCTCATATAGGATGGGAAGGTCCCTCTATTGCCACCCCAAGCTGGGTATATTCTCTATCTCTCAATATATATAACATTTCGTAAAAAATTTAGGTTGTGGATTAGGTCAAATCTTTTCATGGGAATATGCAGATGCATGATTTCAAGTCCCAAGATCGTACGAAAACTGAGCCAAAGGGAAGTTCCAACAAGAAACCAGGGAGTTCCAGGGAGAAGCAAAGGAACAAAGGAAGGCGTAAAACATCCACAAGCACAAACAACTCACCTACGGAATCTCCAACAAGGGTAGGAGGATCAACTAGGCCATCAAAACGGAGCATGGGTAAACAAAGAGAGCAGAAAATTGGTTCAGCGTCCGAATCAGGTTCGGGGTTAGATTTACCTCAACATACCAATCAATCTATGGGACCAAAACACTCAAAGCAGAAAAAGCCAAAAGGGTCAACAGGAGGAGGAGGCGAACCTTCTCCACCTGTTGGAGCCGCAAAGTCAAAAGAAACAGATATAACCGTGAGAACGGTTTATCCTTGTTCGGGTCTTGGAAGTTCTACAGAAATATGAGAGATGAGAAAAAAGAGTTATTTTCAAGTTTAGGACTAGAGTGGTGGTTTTGCTTTTCTTCTCATGATTTTACACATTTTTCTCTTTTCTCCCCTTTCTTCTATGGGAGATGCCTTTGCATAACAAGACCACCGTTTTTTATATCAAGCGGTTTGCATTGAGAAGAGAGAGCCCTTTGATGATTATGAATAAGGGATGTGAACTATATGCTTGCTTAACAATCTAACATTATTTACAAGCAACCTTTATTTTGTGTTCTTAGGATTTTCAAGGTTATATTGAACTATTCATGAATTTAGTATAGGCTTACGTCTGACATCTATTATTAAACTTCCTTTTGTTTGTTGCGTTTACAGGTTATAATAGGTTTCTTTTTCTCAAACGAAGCCAACTCTTAAACAAAACTCGTTTGTTACATTGCAAATGCAAAAGCCATTTTTTGTCAGATGAAACCAAACGTTTTAGTACAATGAACACAAATGTCAAAAATGTAAACATACTATCCGAAAAATGTTTTATTTTTATAATTGTGAAACAATCTCATCCTTAATCAAAAATCACAGTCTTCAATCTTGTAGCAAACTTATGCTATATTAGGTTGTGTTATATCAGCAAACAAAGGATTCAAAAAAAGAAATTTGTTAATAGAAATAAAATAGGTAGCCATTAAACTACGATATGGAGCCTAAATGCGCATATTACATTAAACAATCATCCCTACATAAAGCCCAAAAGGCTTTGTACCAAAAATGGGCCAAGAGACGTAAGGCCCAAATAAATTTTACATAACGAGTTAGGGCTCCCGAAAATTTTAATATAAAATCTGTTTTTCAGGCAACGTTGCTTGACGGGCGACGACACACAAAACTTCACCTCAAGAGATCAGAGAAGCGAAAATGGTAATTATTTCATCTTCTTCGTGACGATTTGGTATTCGTAGAGCTCTTTTCGATTTCCAATAGCTTCAGATTAATATATATGAAGAACAACAATTACATAGAGTAGATTCATTTATTGTTTTTCAGATCTATGACTAGAGACTGTTTTAAGATTTTTTTCTTGAGAAATAGAGATTAGAAGTGGCTAAAGCTCGTCACTGATATTCTAATTTGGTTTGTGCTTAGTTTAATTGAAGCTTTTTTGTTTTGTGAATTTTAAAGGTGAATGTTCCAAAGACAAAGAAGACTTACTGTAAGAACAAGGAATGTAAAAAGCATACATTGCACAAGGTGACTCAGTACAAGAAGGGTAAAGATAGTCTTGCTGCTCAAGGTAAACGTCGTTATGACCGTAAGCAATCTGGTTATGGTGGTCAGACTAAGCCTGTGTTTCACAAGAAGGTAAAAAGAATTATCATTTACATATAGTTTTGGTATTCGAAATTACGCCTATTAGTTAAAATGTAGGGAACCATTTATCAGATTAAGATCATGTTATCTTCATTAGTTGTGAAGTGTGAAAACATCCCAATAGGATAAGTTGTTAACTGAGACAGATTTTGTAATCCTATGAACAGGCTAAGACCACAAAGAAGATTGTCTTGAGGCTTCAATGCCAAAGCTGCAAGCATGTTTCTCAGCACCCTATCAAGGTGAAAAGAAACAATCTTTTCATACACTAATTCGTATTGTTGGATATATGACATGGTAGTTTTCTTATGCTGTGTTGTTTTTGGTTGTTTTTTCTTCAGAGGTGCAAGCATTTTGAGATCGGTGGAGACAAAAAGGGCAAGGGAACATCTCTTTTCTAAGTTGGTTGTCTTATTTGCTACAATTTTTGTACCTTGCTGGATTTGGAATCCATCTGTTTTAGCTTTCGTATAAGATTGTCCCACATTTGCTTGTTAAACTGTATTTTGAACCATCAAGATATGGTTTTACTGTTAATCATTCAACTTCGATCTAATTCAAAGCCAATTCATTCATTTGCTTCAATCAACAAGACCCTGTTCATACGACATGTACAGAACTCACGAGGCATTGAGCCTTCAACATGTTTTGCTGCCTACCTCAAAACCAGTAATTC
This sequence comes from Cardamine chenopodiifolia, assembly GCA_963922655.1. NCBI lineage: Eukaryota > Viridiplantae > Streptophyta > Magnoliopsida > Brassicales > Brassicaceae > Cardamine > Cardamine chenopodiifolia. The sequence goes on along the minus strand of OZ000485.1, from coordinate 12,179,960 downwards.
ATACGCTTCATTAAAAAAGACGCTCATTTCTATATAAAAATGCCTTTTATCTGTTCACACGATTTGTACAAAACTCATGAGGCTGTAACAAGCACAAAGTATTGATATTTTGCATATCAAAGCTTGAGACATTAAGCATCGACAAATACCCTAAGTTCACCTCTATCCCCACGAGTTATGCGCATATTATCATCAACAAAGGTGACTTCAAAATCCCCTGTTCCAGGGTTTGATGGTGGCCCGAAACTCTCAGGCAGCCTCGGAATATCAAACGGAGGAACCTGTGATAATTTCCTGATGTCTTCACAATTGTTTTTCTCAAATGTTATCTTGATCTTGCAAGTGCCTGTTTTTCCCATAAATATCAAACATATTGATCAACATTTTGCTCTGACACAAATCAATAAGCGTACTGCAAGAGGGAAACAAACACAAACCTAAGAGTGCTAATTTGTGAGCCAATGTAGCAGTGACTTCAACAGGTGGAAATGGTCAAGGAGCTCCTATTTCCACTTCCGCCATGTTATCAAAATCTTTGCTAAACACATCGATCCGTTGAAACACCTAATTCCACACAAATGGTCATGATTCAACAACAAAGAGACAATGAAGGAAAAAATAAGTTAGCTTTCTAGTGATTCAAGGTAAGTAACATTGCCAAATTCAAAACCAAAGACCTAATCTCATCACACCATTCAAGCTCAAACCAAAACTACTCAATTACTTACTCAAAAAAACGAATCTTGACAGGTAAAAAACAGTGAAATGATTGAAGAATCAACAACAACATACCTGACCAAGAGTTACAGGAATCAAACGTCCAGTGGGAAGACCAGGACTAGAACCACCTAACGACCGAGATGAGAATGCACTGCTATACAATAATCTCTTTTCCCTTGAAGCTTGTCAAGATCATCGGTTAAAATACAACCGGTCCAGCAACTGTTTCAAGTTCTTTAACAGCTTCCTCAGCTCTTTATAAATCATCAACACTTGCTACAAGTCCTCTGTTTAATCCTGATACTACACTCTGCAATTTAAAAAAAACAAAATTTAACCTCAAATTAAAACCCTAAATTCCAAAAACAAACGAATTCGATTTTGCTGCCATACTAATTGAATCGGACTCACCAGTAATTTGAGTTTGAGCAAGTCAATTCGCTTCTTCTCTCCCGATCAAGATGGTGGTGGATAGCGGTCGCCGATGAAGACCTCAACGAGGGATGAATTCACGGCGAGGTTTCTCTTCTTAGGTACAGTGAAACTCAAACGAGAATCTCTGGGAACTGGTGAGGAAGAAACAGAGTATTTGACTGGTGGAGAGCGGTGGCCGGAAAGAAGTGCCAGCGGTGGTGATGAGCGTAGAATTGACGAGAAAGGAGAAGAAGCCGCCATGGTTGAAGAAAAGAAGAAAGTTGTGAGCTATTTCTAGAGAAGAAGAAGAAGAAGAAGAAGAAGAAGCAGCATCTACAGAAAGATTTTTTTTTTTGTTTGGTTTATTATGTGAACTGAAAGAAGCTTCACGTGTTGGCGCGTAAGCTGTCACGTTTTCTATTGTGTAATAAACAAAAACTATATACGAGTCTATGACACATTTGATTTCACAATTTTTTTATTTGTAAAACGATGTCATTTTTTTATTTGTTCACGAATTTAGTTTGTTTTGGGTGTTTCTGGTGATATTTTTTTCCAAATACAGTAGTGTTTTTCACTCATTACCTTGTTTCAAATTTAATTTATATGTTCGTTATTTCTTATTTGCATGAAAATTTTCAAAATCATACGTATAGAATTGTGAGGAATCATGGACTTCTTATTTCAAAATTGGATCATAATCTTATATATATGGGCCAACTTGGTAATTAGTATATTGTGATTCGATATCAACTGGCAATAGAAAACTTATATTACTTATATGCTAATATTGATTCATTCATATTTTTGATATAGGCTCCTAACAAAAACGTTTTTCGATTTTTCATAAAATATTTTTGTATAGTGTAAACAAATTTTTTTTTAAAAGAAGTGTAAACACAAAGGCTAAAACATAAACATAAGGGATTTTTTTGTGTTTGCGTTTGAAGTTTATGTTTATTGTTAACAAAATTAGTTGTTTGAAGTATTAGAAAATTGTGAAATCACTTACAATGTATATTGATTAAATGTAAATGCAAATGCCACTAAACAATCAGGTTTCTAATTATTTCATACACCTTGCCTCAAACCTTTTCCACGTACATCATTGCCTCTGATCGACTTTGGCCGCTTTTAAGTTTTGAGTTGATGAACCATCAGATCATTTAATGGAAGTACATCAACCCGGAAAATGACCTAAGCCTTGTTCTTTTAGGTGTCTCTGCGACACATTCCGGCGACCAAAAATTACAAAGAAATAATAAGAGAAATTGTTGCAGGAATAAACATCAATGAAACAGTTGTCTTTTTCAACAACAGAAAATCTGACGCTAAGTGAAATGGTAAGTCGCTGATTTTTTCAGCGGCAGAAAACATATCGTATCAACACCGTAATCATTAACAGCCGCAGATTCTACACAATTTTGGATAGCAATCAACTTGTTTTTCATAATTTAATTTGTGTCGCAGTTATATGCCGCCAGCTACGGTGTCCCGAACAGGGCACTATTAAAACATAACAAATCAGTTTTATGAGCAATGTCATGTTTTTGAAAGACATAGTTATCGTACTTTTAAGTTCTTTTCGTTTGTCTCAAGAAATCCCGACCCATAATCTTTTGGAATCAAGGAGTAGAGTAAGTAAAAAGTAATATTTTTCTTATTGGTTAATATCCAAACTCAGAGGCTTTTCTGGTTCTTTATTTGAATGTTCGAATGGTACATCGGTTAAACTACCGGCACCAGGAGTGGACACGTTCGTCTTTTTTTTTGTGTAAATTTGGCCAAAGGTTTTCATTTCATTTCGCCACATTATATCTTAAACAATGTGAGAAAATTCTTGCATCCCAATCAATTTTTTGACGCATAAGTAATCACAGAATCAGAATGGACAAATGATTTTCCTGCTTCCTACCTCACGTCCCACTCAGAAGCAGCATGATTGTACAGTACACTTTAACAGGTGTATTTTTTTTTCTCATTTTGTAAATATATTTGTTGTTTATAAAAAATGTGATTCAATTGTTACAGCATTACAGGGTGACGATTATTTGAATTTATCTCGTAATTTAATATTGTTCATGAAAAATATCAAAAATAAAAAGGAAAGATTTTTTCAAAATGCTAAGATGGCGATTTTACAGGCGATTTTTTTGGCGATATTGAAGACGAAATCACTCTATCTACATGCTCGACAGTTTTTCCCTTTGGTGATTTTGTTCTATTTTGAGTTCGTAATTGACGTGCTACAGGAACCACTCCACGATCAATTATTGGAAGTTATTCCCACAATAATCAATCTTTTTTGTTGTGATGACGGTTACAAAGCAATTGGAACGAAACAGTTCCAATATAAATCAAAGGACTGGATTTTACTCAGCAATCAATTTTACAGGCGAATTCTTATTCCAGAGATTTCTCTGCTTTCTCAATTTTCCCAGTTCCTTAGTATCATGGCGGATAGTATCCATCGGGCATTGCAAGACATCGATCTTGGTGTTGATGACGAACCAATTCATCTCCCGGCGAGCATTCTTAATCAGACGGCAAAAGAAAATCGTTTTATTATCATGGGAAGTCCGGTGATGCCTCGCCGCCAAAACCTCCACTCAATTGTAGCAGTTATACCTCGACTTTGGGGTCAGACAAGCATTATCCATGGCCGCATTATTGAAGGTGGTCATTTTCAGTTCGTTTTCCCTACTGAGGAAGAGATGGAACTGGTCTTGCGGCATGGACCCTGGGCATTTGCTGACAGAATGTTCATCTTACAACTTGAACACCAACGATGTCTATATCTCTACTGCGCTTCATCCCATTTTGGATCCAAGTTCGAGGCATTCCTTAGCAATATCTTAATGAAGCAGTGATGATACATATAGGTCGTGGTATTGGCCACTTTATGGAGGCTGATTTCAACACTGAAGCAACGATTCGTATGTCCTATGTTCGGGTACGCATCAATTGGAATGTGGATGTGCCTCTCCGTTTTCGGCGTAATCTTCAATTTTCTCCGGGAGTTAACACAATCCTTCGTCTTACATATGAACGTCTCCGAGGATTTTGTGAAGTATGTGGTTTGTTAACCTATGACACTGTTGAATGTCGTACTCCCAGTGACGTTCCAATTGGATCTCCGGATGATGCAGGAATGACGATGTTGAGAGAACTACTTCCCATATGGCGCGAAATCTCCCGTCATCTTCAACGGAAGGAAATATTATCTCTAACAATGCCAACATTGTTGAAGTCATACAGGATGGCCAAAATCTAGTTGATGATGTTCAGCGGATGGGAGATGTGGATCGTAATGATGATAATAGGTTGGTTGACGTTGGTTATTCTGACGATGAGGAGGAACAGGTTAGACATAATATGTAGGCAGGAGAATGGGAAGACAATGATATTTATGACCCTGTTATAGCTGAAGACAGAAACAGAGCCTGTTTGCTTATGATGCAACCAATCACTACAGATGCAGATTCAATGTTAGATAACAATCTGAATCATATTGACTTCTTTGAAGATCATGCGGAAGAGGTTTCACGTCGCGGTACGAAACGGAAAATTTCTGGATTACCTGAACTACGTTTTGATCAACTGGGTTTCAAGAAAACACAAAACTTGGACAGAGAAGAAAACAACCACGAGTGTTCAGACAAGGCTATGTCAGGACTTGAAAGAGGTTCAGTGGGCCCTGAACACTATGTTTCATGTTGTCTTGACCGTACAATGGCAACGCCGGAGTGGAATACTCTGTTTCATGATTCAGAAACAGAGTTTTTAGAGTTTTGTGAATCTAATCATCGCCTACTTGTTACACATTTTTCGTTTGAATCAGCAAGTCATAGGGGTTAGTTTCGATATGATGGACGTTTTCTCAATCAAGAGGGTTTTAAAACTACAGTTTTACAAGGTTGGGCTGGGTCATCTTCCTCGGCAGTTGGTGCATCCTCCCTTGTACAGCGTCTAACAACATATAGAAGGAAAATATCATTATGGAAGAAGAAACATCGAACCAATGCCAAGGGTAAAATAGTACTCTTGCATCGACAACTTGATACAGCTATTTTCGGAGGAGATATTAACAAAGCTGAAAGGGATCGGCTACGAAAAGAAATTAACGAGGCTTACCTTGATGAAGAAAACTTTTGGAAACAGAAGAGCCGAAATACGTGGTTACAACTAGGAGATCGCAACACAAAGTATTTTCAAAATGTAACCCGAGCCAGGAAAATAAGAAATAAAGTAGTTTCGATCATCGATTTTCAGGGTACACTGCAGCGTGGTGATGTTAAGATTGCTGAAGTTGCTCAACAACATTTCATAGAATTATTTACAGCTTCACAAAGAACCGACGATTTGTATGACGAGATATTCCGAGGTTTTCAAAAAACAGTTACTAAAGATGTTAACAAGGATCTTACACGGGTAGTTACAAGAGCTGAAATACAACAAGCGGTAATCTCCATTGGACCTTACAAAGCCCCTGGACCGGATGGATTTAATGGTGATTTTTACCAAAAGTTTTGGATGGAAGTTAGTCCAACCATCATCATGGAGGTCAAAAAATTCTTTGACGAAGATCATCTCGACCATCAAGTGAATCATACCAATCTCTGTTTAATACCTAATGTATTGACCCCATCGAACATGAAGGAGTTTCGTCCTATCGCATTGTGCAATGTAAGCTACAAAATTATTTAAAAAATCCTCAAAAATAGGCTGAAGCTTCACCTAGGAGATATGATTTCGGAAAATCAAGCAGTGTTTATACCAGGACGGATGATAACGAATAATCTAATTGTAGCACATGAGATGTTTTATGCTTTAAAGCATCAGAAACGTGTGGCCAAGTGTTATATGGCTCTGAAAACGGATATCACGGCAGCATATGATAGACTCGAATGGCGGTTTTTAGAAGAAACAATGAGAAGAATGGGTTTTAATCAGAAATGGATTATATGGATAATGCTATGTGTCTCCTCTGTAAGCTGCTCAGTACTAGTCAATGGAAGCCCGTATGGACTAATACATCCGGAAAAAGGTATACGTCAAGGAGATCCTTTGTCACCATATCTGTTTATTCTGTGTGCTGAAATTTTGTCACACATGATTACAACGGCTGAGAAAGATCGACAGTTACAAGGCATCAAGATCAGTATACGAAGCCCCGCGGTTTCACACATTGTTTACTGACGATTCACTATTTTTCACGATGGCAAACGAAAAATCATGTCGGGCTATTAAGAAAATTCTTACACAATACGAACTTGCTTCTGGTCAAGCGGTTAATCTACGGAAATCGTCAATAACTTTCGGAAGCAAGGTAACACATCGTGTTAAGCGTAGAATACGGCATATCTTGGGTATTAATAACGATGGTGGCGCGGGGAAATACTTGGATTTTCCCAAAAATATTGGTTCGAAGCAAGTCAAATTTGTTCTCCTACATTAAAGACAAGGTCAAAGATCAAACGCACAGTTGGAATCAAAAGTTTCTTTCACCGGCTGGTAAGGAGGTTTCCTTAAATCGGTTGCCTTAGCCTTACCGGTTTATACGATGAATATATTTAAGTTGCCTAAAGCAGTCTGTGTAGAGATTAATAGTATCTTATCTCGGGCTTGGTGGAGTTCTGGCGATGATAAACGAGCTATGCATTGGTATGCTTGGGAGAGATTAAGTCTACCAAAGAAAGAAAGGGGTTTGAGATTCCGAGATTTGGAAAAATTTAATATTGCTTTGCTTGGCAAACAAGTATGGAGAATCTTGCAACATCCAAATTGCCTAATGTCAAATGTACTGAAAAATCGGTACTTCTACAATACCAATTTTCTAAATGCAAGACAAGGTGTTCGAGCTTCTTATGTATGGAAATCGATCATTCAAGGACACAATCTTTTATGTCAAGGAATGAGGTTTGTCATCGGTGACAGATCCCTTGTTAGTTCTTGGATGGATCCGTGGCTACCAGTCCATCCCCCAAGACCGCCGAAACCTCGCAATGGTGAAGTAACAAATTGTATGGTCCGAGATTGGTTCAATGACTCAAAAACGAGTTGGAATGAGAACTTAGTGCGTCAGTTGGTTGCGGAAGAATATGTAAATCATGTTCTGTCCTTAAAAATCACAGCGAATGCAAAAGAAGATATATTGGGTTGGCATTATACGACTGATGGTATATATACCGTTAAAATCTGCTTATTGGCTGGCTACGCATCTACCAGTGAACCACACGCCATTACCTACTCACGGTAATTTAGAGCTTAAACAGGAAGTTTGGAAACTTCAAACAGCACCAAAGATTCAACACTTCCTAATGGAGACTTCTAGCAAATTCACTTCCTATGGAAAATAGGTGGTATTAACGACATATTTTACGACAACGTCAACTGTGTCGTCGATGTTGCCAACATGAAGAAACAACAATACATCTCTTCTTTGAATGTGACTATGCCAAGGTGGTATGGCGAGCTTCAGGTATTCCCAACCCAATTCTTTCCGATAATACTGCTTCGATGGATAAGAAAATGGCGGCTATATTTTTTCTCAACAAATCCAATATCATTCCCCATTTAAGCCAACTACCTCTATGGCTATTATGGCACCTTTGGAAGAGTTGAAATGTATTGTTGTTTCAAAACCGTAATCTTCATTGAAAGAATGTGTTGAGTTTGGCTAAACGAGACGCTCAAGAATAAGTGGGGATACACGACTATATCACCACTTCAAGACCAGTATCACATATTGCTCAATCAATGAACCCTACAAGTCATCGTCTGGATGAGGTCAAAGAGGGATGAATGATATGTAATTATGATAGCTCTTTTATCAAAAAGGATCTACCTGTAAAGGCTGGTTGGATAATTAGAGATAGATACGGTGTTTTTAAAGGGGCGGGGCAAGCAATATGATCAAAAGCTATCAATGTGATGGAAAATGAAATACAATCCCTCATTTTAGCTATGCAGAGCTGCTAGAGTAAAGATCATACGAAAGTAATCTTCCGGGGAGACAATAAGGGTGTAAACGACTTAATGAATGGTGTTATGCGGAATTTTGAGGTTCTTAATTGGATTCGAGAAGCACAAGTTTGGACGAAGCGTTTTGAAGACTTCAATGCATTTGGATAAGAAGAGAATTTAACAAACCAGCAAATATTCTAGCCAAAGCTTTATTCTTGACAATCATACTTCTCATTTCTATTCGTATGCTCCGTATGTAATTATTTCTGCATTGCAGAATGACTTTTACGATTGAGTAATGAAAATGTTAAAAAAAAATGAAAAACTTATTAAAATATACATTGCAGATCGATTCGAAGTTTCAACAACCAAATATAGTTTTATATTTTGTTAAATTCAACACCAAATATACTTAAACAGTACAATCAATTGGCTGGGTCCCTTTAATTATATTGTTCCATAAACTAACTTTTGCTTACAAAATCGAACATGTGACAAACATCTAAATCGGTAGTTTTCTAAAATATTAGTTTCATATCAAATACTCAAGGAAATTTTTTAACTAAAACAGCTTTTTAGATTTTTAACTCAAGAATCAAGCTTATATAACCTGATCAAAAGTATCATAAGTTATCTTGAAAAAGCAATAAATGTTATTGTTATTTTATAGCTTTTGAAATATTTAATTGACAACTTGTGACATCTTTAATTGTGTCCAACCATATGTTTGACTTCTAAGCAATAAATAATAAAATCAACAAAAAAAAGCACACTATAGTCTCCTATATATTTAAAAGGTCCCACTAGTCATGTTTAGAAGGTTTTATAGAGACGTTGATATGTTAGTTTGATTATGGTTTTGTTAAGCTTGAGGGAGTTTGCGGAATGAACCGGCAAAAAGGCCTCAAGAAAATAATTTAAAAGGAAATTGATACCACTACAGCGCTCCTAGGGGGTGGTCAGATTCAAAACAGTTTTTTTCAACATATTATATTAAAAATATATTCTATTTGTTTCATTTTATAAGATTTTTAAAGTTTTTTTCTATTTTATAAAATATTTTGTGAATTTTTATGCAAATTATAAATGTATTTATTATTTTGTAATGATTTATATTCTGCAGTCTATTTTGTAATTGGTTAAAATTGTTTTAAATCAAATACTAAATAATAAATTTTTAAAACAAATTAAAATTCTTAATAAACGCGTTTTTAGATATAAAAGGTTCTTATAAAATAGGATAAAAAGAGTAAATTTTTATAACAATTACGTACAACTTTGCAAAAATTTTGTCCATAAATATTGCTAATCGCAAATTCTACATTACTCATAAAATGGTATAGTCCATTACTAATAATTTGAAATATTTTTCATAAAACTATGATGATTTTAGATATGCTGCTGTTACAATTTATTTAATAATATAGGAGACTGTTATATATATATATATATATATATATTTATTTATATCATAGTTTACCATTTAAATCAATCATATCCATACACGGTTCGAATATCCAACATACAACAAATATTTAAGGGCGATCGTCCAAACTAGTTAACTTTATTGAAAAAAAGTAATCAACATAACTTCTATACAATCTACGTAAACTTTCCTTTAATATTTGTAATATTCTAATTTTAAAATTTTTAGAATATAAATTAATTATTAAAAAAAATAGTTATTTCTCTTGGGTTCTTTTCTTCTTCAATCTTTTTTTTCCAGTGACATTAACAATGTTTCATACCGGCAATCGTCTCCCGACGCTGCTTTTTCTGGTCACCGATATCAAAACTCTACAACCTCCGACGAAATTGTTGTTCTCTCCAACGAAATTCCTAAACCCTTCTTCATAGCCGTCAGCATTTACCAAATTTAGAGGTGAAATTCTCTTTAATACATGGATTATTAGTTCTAGTCTCTTCAATTTAAGTGTTTATATCAGTAAGTTTAAATTCAAGTAATGATTTTATCTCATTGTCAAATTTTGGTTTGGAATTAATGGATAAAAACTGGGTAGAATCGCAGTTACTATTGGTAAAATAGGATACGAAAGTTAAAATATGGTAAACTTGGTTAAACTATGCACAATAGTGAAACTAAGTTGAAACTAAGTTAAAACTAAGATTTAGCGTGGTTAAACCAACTAAGTTAAACTAGGTTTTATCCTACTATTCAACCAGGTAAACTAATAGTTAAATTATGTACATTTGTTACAATTTTCTATAACATTGTTGTTTATGATTTCTTTGTAGATGACAAACGACGCTAATATATTTTGATCATGGTGGGCATTATTCACATAGGGAAGATGTTGTTAAAGGAAATCCAAAAGAACTTCAAATGTATTCTTTATTTACGTATGGTGGTGCGGAGGAATTCAATTAGTCATCGTTGGTTGAAAAAATACTCAAAAAAGTGAATGCAGATGAATCGTCGATGCTAAAAATAAGTTACATTCATGGAGTACTACAGAGAGTAGCATATATATACGATGACAATGATGTCTTCCGATACATATGGTTGTGTAAAAATAAAGAGCATGTTGTTTTGCACGTGGAGGTAGTGGAAGTTGTTGAACAAACCCAACATAGTTCACAAGCTTCAATACAAAAGATAACGTCCGGTAAATCAAGTAGAGTTTTGGGAAGTTGTGAAGAAGTTTGGAATGATGCTGAAGATAATGTAAATAGAATTGGTTATTTGACAGAAATTGGAGAATCATCTCAATGTTTAGCGGGATTGGATAATGTTCCTTATAATGCGGATAGTGGAAACAATGAATTGGGTGTCGATGATTGTCAAGTTACACCTGCTGATTTGGATGTCGATGACTCTCGAGGCACAATTGCTAATCCGGATTTCGATAGCAAGGTTCACCTGTTGTAGAACCATATGTGGTTGGGAAAGTTTTAGAGGTTGAATGGGATGATGGCATTGATATGATGGTAAATCAAGAATTTGATAGTAAGTGTGAAGTCTAAGATTTAGTTGAGGTCATTACGATCAAGTCGACAACTAAGTTGTATGTGTTGAAATGTCGAGGTGGTTGCAAATGGTTTGTCCGATTTGCAACCAGTAAGAGTTCAGATCGTTGGTCTGTCAGAACATACAACAAGATGCACACATGCTCTTGGCTAACTACGAGTACAAGCAACATTAAAAAAAGAACACCGCGATTAGTTGCATCAGTTCTGCATGATGAGTATCCGGGTCAATTTGATACTCCATCAGCAAAATATTTGATTGGTTTGGTACAAATAAGGCTAGGTTGTCAGGTTTCATATAGTACCACTTTGAGAGGGGAAACTAGTTGTAGCTGACGTGCGCAGCACCCCAAAAGATTGTTATAAGATGTTGCCTTCTTATTTGCACATGTTGGAGACGATGAATTACGGTACGTTAACTCGGCTGAAATGTGGTGAAGGAGACAAGTTTAAGTATGTATTATTTGCATTGGGTGTTAGCATAGAATAATTTTAAGTAATGCGAAAAGTTATCATTGTTGATGGAACTTTTCTTAAGATTGTATATGGTGGAGTTCTTATTGTTGCTACTGCTCAAGATCCAGAGCATCACCATTATCCTCTGGCTTTTGTTATAGTAGACAGTGGAAACGATGAAAGTTAGAAGTGGTTTCTCAAAACGTTGAAAACAGTGGTGCCAGATTAGCCTGATCTTGTGTTCATTTCTGACAGAAATAAAAGCATCATAAAGACTGTAGGAGAGGTGAATCCCAATTCTAAGCATGGATATTGTTTGTAGCATATTTATCAGAACATGAAATCGTATGCTTATGGCGTTAACAAAACAGAAGTTGAAGACGAGTTTAGAGAATACGGTCAGAGTTACACAGAGGCTGAGTTTCTTTGATGTTATGTTGAATTTAGGAGAACGTATCCTAGATGTGGTGGGTATCTGGATGAAAGTGTTGCGGAGAATAAGTGAGCAAGGTGTTATTTTCTAGGAGAAAGGTACAACATATGCACCACTAATTCCGCTGAGTCTATCAATAGTGTGTTCAAAGATCAAAGGAAATACTCGTTGCTACCACTGTTTGATTCAATTGTTGACAAGATTTCTGAATGGTTCAATAAGCATCAAAAGGCTGCCGCAAAGGTACCAAATACACAGAAGCTAGTACCTTTTTTCTATAATGTATTGCATAATAGATGTGATATTTCAAAGAAGTTATCGGTAAATGAGCTAAACAATTATATGCTTGAATACACGGTGATTGGAGAAGATGGGAAACCTTACATGGTTGACTTGAGAAGCAAAGTTATAGTTGTAGGTGTTATGATATAGACAAATATCCTTGTGAATATGAGATGTCTGCAACTATGTTCCACACAAAAACAGTAGAGGTCCGATCTGCACGAGTGATGCTCATGCTATTATTTTCCTAAGTATTGGGTGATGGCTTACTGAGTGCTGCTCATGCTATTATTTTCCTGATTATTGGGTGATGGCTTACTGTAAGCCATCTATCCAGTACCTCATCAATCTACGTGGAATATTTATACTTATATTGTTGATAGATGGGTCTTGCCTCCAGATTACATCAAGAAAAAGAGAAGAACTCAGGAGGCTAGATTTCCGCAGTTGGAGAACATTGACGAAGGAGATCCCACAAACGTGGAGATTACTTTAAAATGTCCACTTAATTTGTTATTTTTATGTTATGTATCAAGTCTAACTTGTTAAAGCAGGTAACACTGTCAAAAAAAATTTAAGTAGGTAAACTATTTTAAACTAAATTAAATTATGTTATAATTACCAATTTTATTTTTCTGAATTCATTAAGGTTAACATAAAAATTTTACTATAAATCGTTAGGCGTACAAAACGACCATCTAAAAATAGTAAACATCGTTAAATATAAAAACGAATTTCAAAAAGAATTGATATATTTGACAGATCCCTTCATTTTCCCATCTATGCCTATACTTTTATGGTTACTTAGTAATTACTATAATATCAATGTAATAATAATATATACATGCTCTTTAAAATATACTGCATTATAATACGATGTTAAATGTATGTTAAAATTTATGAAAGTTAAACTAGGACGAATTTTGTTTTTAAACTAGACGACTCTCATTGTGATACTCTTCCTCCATCCATAAGGGGTCACCACGGTTGGATTTCTCTAGGTATTCAATCTTTGTTGTTAAACCATGAACCTTATCATTCAGGGTTTTGAACCCTTCCTTCATTGCCTCTGATATTATTGTAATTGTTTCAAGAAGCCTGGGGCTGCGACATGATCGGCAGGAGCAGGAGCATCAAAAGCAATACGAGCTGGAGCAATAGTAGGATGGTTTCTAGAAGCCAGATCTCTTTCCAAGGAATCGGTCCATAATATAGTCCCACCATTGGTTATAATGGTGTTCCAATCATTAACTATTATATCATACCCTCCATCATACTCCTCATCCATGATTTATGCCATCAAAAGCCGCTCATCACCTTCAGCCACTAAGATGCTTGAAATTTCCTGTGACATATAATATATTAGAAAGTTCTATATTCGAGGAAACTAAAGTCAAACTAACGTTAAACTCAAGTTAAACTCAACTCAAGTTAAATTCAAGTTAAACAAAACCTGCAATCTGTAATTACACTAACCATTGAATTCCCGAGAGATTTGTAGATGTCTCCCAGTCTGAAACCCTTTGTGTTAAATTGCTTGTAATTTGCCTTATACATCCTAGGGCAAAGATCGTCACATTTGATATTCTCTCTGAAATTATTCTTTAGATTGGAAATGACTTCAAATGCCAGTAGATGTATATCATATAGTAACTACTAAAAACATATATTTTAACTAATTTAACAAATAACAATTTACCTCTAGTGGTAATATGAATCCAGGAATGGTGGTACGTGGGCTCATTATATACCATTCATTCGCTCACAAATCTTCCGGATCTCGGTTGCACAATCCTCAAATGTGAGACGTCTCCATGGGAACCTCTCACAAAGGTCTAAATCATCGACGACCCTTGAAAGGAAATGATCTATTTGTCCTATGACCTTCGTCTTACAGTCGCCAAAAACCACAAAATAGCCATCTTGATCTTATCCGTTGACGCACTCATCGAACCCAGCTTCTCAAACATGTGATCTACCTAAAGATTACCATTCTTCCCAAAATGTTTCCGCACAAATCGGTTCCCACCGATATTCTAGTAGTCTTTCGAGTAGTGGTGGCAGTACAAGCTGGAGATTAGTCCATGCTCCCTAAGAGAATACCTTATAGGGACTCCATTTACAATAAACCACAGTTGGTTTGTCTTGTCCGTCTTTGCAATATGTACAATCAAGCTCCAACCACCCATGACCTTCATGTTTTTCTCGAGATGCATATGGAAGATGTGTTAGAACTGCGGATGTTTCATGAACCAGTGCGCTCATATGCGTCAAGCTCCGTAATGTATTTTACACAGTTATGGGTATCACATCTTATACCAATCTTGGGAAACTTATCAAACTAGCTAGGTTCAAAGAAGAATTTCAAATGCTATACATGTACCTACACTAAAAAAATTAAATTAAGTATTTTAACATTAGTTTAACGTGATTTTAACAATATTTTAACAGTGGTATAACTTTAGTTTAACTTAATTTAAACTTACTTTAGCATGTTAGTTGTATGTTCAGATGTAGGCTCCATTGAACTTTAAAATATTTACCATTTCTTCGTCAGCACCACCAGCATTTCTACGCAAAGGAACTCTTTCTGTTTGATTTGTTTGTTGCGGGGCATTCCTTTTTCGGTTGGAACGGAAAAGATTTCCTTCTTTGGTTCTTACCACTATCCTATCCAACAAAGAACAAAATTTATGTCAATCACTATTAAACCCTAAATTGACGAGTAACGAAATCCTAACCCAAAATTTACTAATCCCTAACCCAAATTTTTACTATTCCCTAACTCGAAATTGAATAATCCCTTATCCAAATCAAAGAAGATGATGAAATTTAACTTCAGTTTAATCAAAATCGAAGCAAAAGATAGAAATTTATTCCAATATCAAAGAATAGTATCTTTGATTTTCCAATTTCGAATACCAAAATTAAAGAGACCAAAGAAGAAGAAAAAGAAGAAATCGAAACGAATGAGAAGAAGAAAAAACGGAAGAGTAGAAGAAGAAACCAATTTGAAACCGCCGAAGAAACTAAAACCAATAATCTCGGACCCGATTTTGATGAAGCAAATCGGGTGAATCGTGTGGATCCGGATAGGTAATGTGGTTGGATCTGTAAATAGTTTGATCTCATAAGAATATATAGTAATTTTACAAATTTTTGCTTTAAAAATCAAAATTAAACAAATTCAATTTAAGTGGAGATCATTTCAGCAAATTTGAAATCATGAAAGATCAGTCTAACCATTATTTTAATATTTAATAACTTGTGTTATTCTTTTTTCGCTGAAGTAATTACTTTTATAATTTTTGTTCTTGTGTGTCATATATAATATCTTAAGACATGTAAAATGTTCCAATATGAATACTAAACACGTAGACAAATGTAAAAATAACTTATACCAATATAACGCAATATCAATACGTTTCAAACCTTTTAAATTTATTATTTTATGCGGACTAGGGAGCAAAACCTAGTACACTTTAAGTTCTACCACCACGTTTTAAGTACGGTAACATGTTTAGTCACCAAACAAGTATGTACCGATAACCCAGGCGGAGAAAATTTTCTAACTTTGGGTCAGAATTAATAGGAGTAAAGAATCATACTTAAGTTACACTAAACTAACTAAAACTCTAAACTAATTAAAATATATATTTTCTATAACCACGAGATCGCACGAGTGAGATCCACTCACAGCAATTTTTCTATCAACTTCGGAAAACTAGGCCGCTCATTTTCAAATTTTGTTCGGAGATTCACCCTGGGTGTCCGCCGCTGTCATAATCCTCCTATTTTGGAACCAACGAAGCTTCAATGCGGAAAGGTACTTATTTTTTGCTAGATTTGGAGGCGACCATGCTCTAGACGGTAAGGTTTTAACTTATAAAAACTAACAAAATTTTAGTTTTCTGTCTGATAAAATATCGGATGCTTCTATGACACTTGATTTGTTTGTTGGTGGATGCATGACAATTGTTGACTAAATGACATGCACATGCTGAGGTAGAGGCAACTGATTGGCTCCACTGATTCCCACAGCATTTGATCCAATATATAACTTCAAAAGACAAACTATGTCCCAGTTTCTCGGTTCTTAAATGAAACAAAGCCTTCTCCAATGAATTTCGAAGCATATGTCATACAGATCGTATAATAAATGTATCATATTTTCGAAGGTTTACATTAAAAAAATGCTACTAATTTTGTGCATTCAGTTCTTGAAATGCTCGATGAAGGATAATAATGAGATAAATTTGTATGAGTAATCGGTAGCACATGGCCGCTAACCACTATGTAATTTATTTTTCTATTGTGTACTAATTTATTAAACCAAAAAAAATCGCTACTAATTTTTTTGTATCCAATTTATTAAGATCTACTGCACGAGTTTGTGACTAATTGTGGTAAATATTAATTCAAGGATCTATGAGACAAGCTAATAGCTTTTTTTTTTTGTGAAACGTTACTCTTCCCACAAATAGTTATATAATTATGTTGCAGAAATCGTGTAGCTATATATATTGATTCTTTTCTAATAAATCAAAATGAGAACAAATGAAACTGAAAATAATTGTTTTTCATCTTCAATTTGAAATTTATTTAAAGTCTTTACTGCATGGTAATTATCTAACTAATCAATTAGCCGGATCAGTAATAATGAATTAATTCATATTTTAATTAAAATACAATATTGATTAGCCTACTACGTTGACATGATTTAAATAATTCGGTCTAGGAATCCGGATCATGTAACACTATATGCATCCATATATTTTATCTAAGTCTTAGGCGTTAAGATTATGTTCTTATCTAAGTCGATGCGACTGCGATTGTGACTGCGATTGGGACAGAGTAAAAGAGAGCAAAAAAGTGTATTGATGGTGGGAAAGGAAAAATTGCGTCGCTGAATGAATTTTTCAGTGATCATGAAAAAACGTTGTGACTTGTGAACACACCGGCGTTTACTTTTAGCGACTATTTTTGTCTTTAAACACTTTCCCTCTATCTCAGTCACAGTCGCAACAATTTGCACAAGAACAAAGCCATATATGACTCTTTCGCTGAACAATTGTACAAATCCTAAAAATTAGTGAACTATCATTCCCAGAAAACATTACAAATTAAAAGTTATTGATGGAACAAACCAAAAAACCTCATAACATTTTAACTTTTTTCTCGCTGCCTAAAAACTTTCTTTAATGTTTGGTATATGTTTTAACGTGACAAGCGAGGATATATTTATTAGTTTAGGTACTTTTTTTGTTAAAGGGCATAATTTTGGTATTACTTTTTATAGAAATAATATTTTTAAAGTGGACCAATTTTTTCTTTATATAATATTAGATTTTTTTTTGTTTATAGCATATAATATATTAATATTACGAATTTGTGAGAAGAAATCGATTACACGTATGCCATATATAAGAAAGCAAAATTTTGGAAAACGTTATGGGTTGTTGCAATATTAACTCACGAGTTGGCTATTACAAGTTTCGAATTGTGGTCTTAAGAGCATCGCACGTGATTTTTCTCTTCAATACTCTGAGAACTTTGCTAACCATTTCCTTGTTTATTTATTTTTCTTAACGCTAACCATTTTATTCGAATAGACGTAGCGATTTTTACTTTTCAATCATTAATTAACTATTAATTACAATCTTTCTTTCAGTTGTATGTAGTTTTCACAAGTTGCAATCTAGAAAGACTTTAGTCTCATCCTCCCACGTCATGTAATTGCATACCAGTCCCTGAATTCTTCAATTGTTAGTGTTTTACCACTATTTGAGGGACAATTTAAAACAAATTCATATCTCAAACTACTAAAATAAATTGCCGGAAAAAAACTACTCAAATAAAGATTATCTTATAATTCCATATTGCTATAACTGCATTAATTACAAGTCAACATTGTTTTCGGTTCAAATTTTGCTTACATGCTAAACTGCTACAATCCATAAATTCATAATTAAGTCCACAATCCATAGAAAGAAGTGTTATAAGCTCGGCTATGCTAAATTGGGTAACCAAACATAAAGTTTTTTTAAAAAATTAATTGTGTGGTTGATAAAAAAGGTTGTTACAATATAAAAAAGTATATATTAAGAAAAAGGCAAATTTAGTTTAGTAAATAAAACAATAAAAGGAATATTCAAAGTTGGCATGTAAGGAAAATTTCAACTGAAAATAACGTGGACGGATATACATCATTGATCATAATATAATTTTTATTTTCAAAATCCAATTTTGTCAAATAACATTAAATTATCAATTATCAAAACTTATTACGAGAAACAAGCATTGAATATCACAAACTGTCATACTATTAAAAAAACTAAAAAAAAAAATATCTTCTTTTCTAAAACGACAAAATATTAATCATCGAAAATAAAACCGGACAAAAGAACCGAATCCAAACATTCGACTTGAATCTGATCTAAAAAATTTTACCCAAATTCAAAGCCGAATCCGACAACTTATTTTATTATAGAATAAATGCCTAAATCTGAAAACCCGATCTAAACCCGATATCCGTTAGGATATCCGAAAACACATAAGTATCCATGGAAAAATACCATAAATCAAGGATACTACCTTATAAATATGAGTTTTATATGTGTAGCATACACAAATCTGATGTGAATCCAAACCGGAAAACTAAAAAAAAACTCAAAAAAAAAATCCAAAAACCCGGAAAAAACCCAAAATACCCAAATTCAAACCCGAATCCAATTAAAAGCCGAATTTTTCAAAATTATTCTATTAAAAAATAAATACTTAAAACCAAAACCTCAAATCCTATAGGATTTTATCCCAATCCAAACTCAAAACGTGAATGCCGGGCCTACTCGAAAAGAGTTAATGACAAGTTTGGGGGGGGGTTCTCTTCGCAATTTGGCTTTCAATTTCTAATTCAATAAAATGCAGACAGCTGTGTCTATATATATATATATGTATAGATATATATATATATATATATCTTAGCGTAGTCTCGCTTCGAAACACTCTAAAAGCTTTCCAGTTTTTTTTAAACATAATATTAAAACGAATAGCGTCATGGGTAAGAACAGAGACACCGGAAAATTTGGCAACCGGAGCATCACAGCGGCAGAGATGGAATCCTTAGCCAGCTTCTGTGAAGCTGTCTTGCCTCCAGTGTCACCGCCAGAAGATTTTTCCGGCGAAGATGATCACCACCGGAACAAAGAGGCTCTCCGGTCATTTTACTCAACTTCTGGATCTCAAACTCCTATTGTTCGCCAGGTGACACTTTCTTATTAAAATGCTCAAAGTTTTGATTTTAAATTGACAAAAAACATAACCCACAAGCTTGTGGCCCACTGGTTTATTGAGTAGTTAGAGATTGAGTTCCACCAAATATTGTAGTTCTTTTTTGACAATTGTAAGGCAAAAAACAAACTCGGTTTTATAAGATGTTTCAAGATTAGTCTAGGTTTCGGCGTAAAATGTAACGTAGTTATAAAATAATATGTTAGAGTAAAAAAGTGAAAGAATTTTGTTATTTGGGTGCAGAGTGTTGAGCTGATCATGCAACGAGGGACGATAGAAGCTTATCTTATGTCAAGACTTGTTTTGTTCTTGCTTGCTACTAGGCTTGGGACACTACTCATTTGTGGAAGCGAATGTTTGGTTTCGAGATGGCCTTATGTTGAGAAATTTAGTGAGCTCTCGTTGGAGAAGAGGGAAAGAGTACTTCAGAAACAGTTTAGGAATTGGATTTTAACTCCTATTAGAGCTGCCTTTGTTTACATCAAAGTCGCCTTTCTCTTTTGTTTCTTCTCTCGGGTATGTCTCAAATCCTCTCTGTTTTTCACTTCAAGGCTTTGTCTGAATTACAAAGATTCGTAGATTTCAATTTGGATAAAGTTAAACCAATCAAAATAATCGAAAACCCGAATCCAAAAAACAGAAGAAGTATAAAGCTAAAACTTCCTTAAAAAATTGATATATTTGAATAGCAAACGAATCAGAACTGAAACTCAAAAAGGTATATTTTGTTTTTTTTACGTTGTTATCCTTCATGTACCAAAAACTAAAAAACTATGAATAACCTAAACCAAAACCGTACCAAATGGAATTATACGGATTACTTTCGTTACTATATCTAAAAATAAGAAAAACATTAACCTAAATCTATACCGTACATGGGATGTTTCTAATCAAATGGTTAATAATAGTTCGTCTATGCGAATTTTCCACTGAAATTCGATCAAGTAGACACCAAACATAAAACAAAATTTCCACATAGGGTTTGTGGTATGAATCGGTCTTGTCTTTACAGCTTTACTCAAACATAAAACAAAAACAAAACCCAAATATCTTGTAACTCTAACCAAAAACCAAACTGAAACTCAAATCGAATAAGACGCCTATATAATATCACAAAATGATTTTACTCTATTGTTAAAACAGAGCTACTTATATAAATGTTTTAAGAATTTCTGGATTTGCCGTTGCTTTTGTATAGGTGAGTCCAAATGGGGAAAACCCCGTATGGGAAGCCTTAGGTTATCGCGTAAACCTAGATGAGAACAAACCTTTAGAAACTCATAAAGAAAGACCTCTTGAGAAAGGAATAGTGGAGACGATGAAAGAAACAGAGCAGACTCTCATCGAATCACTTGCTCAAAAAAGCCTAGAAGTAGACCAAGACACCGACCACAATGCGATCACAATCAAATGCGACGCTGTGGTGGTTGGATCTGGTTCCGGAGGAGGCGTAGCAGCTTCTGTTTTAGCAAAATCTGGTTTAAAAGTGGTTGTTCTTGAGAAAGGAAGCTACTTCACGCCTCGCGACTATCGTCCTTTCGAAGGTCCTGCGTTGGACAAACTATATGAAAATGGAGGAATCCTCCCGACCGTTGATGGGAATCTTATGGTGTTGGCTGGAGCAACTGTAGGTGGTGGATCTGCTGTGAACTGGTCTGCGAGTATCAAAACTCCGAAATCGGTTCTTCAAGAATGGTCAGAGGATCAAAAGATACCATTTTTTGGTACAGAAGAATATGTTTCGGCTATGGAAGTTGTGTGCAAGAGGATTGGTGTTACAGAGAAATGTGAGTTAGAGAGTTTCCATAATCAGATTCTTAGAAAAGGTTGTGAAACTCTCGGGCTCAATGTCGAAAATGTACCGCGTAACTCCTCGGAGAGTCATTACTGTGGATCTTGTGGGTATGGATGTAGACAAGGAGACAAGAAAGGAAGTGACCGGACTTGGCTTGTCGATGCTGTGAGCCACGGCGCGGTGATTCTAACGGGATGTAAAGCGGAGAGATTCATACTCGAAAAGAACGGTAATAGCAAAGGAGACAAGAAAATGAAATGTTTGGGAGTAATGGCGAAATCTTTAAATGGAAACATAGTAAAGAAGCTAAAGATTGAAGCTAAAGTAACGGTTTCAGCAGCAGGTGCTCTTTTAACACCGCCTTTGATGATCTCTAGCGGATTGAAAAACCGACACATCGGTAAAAACCTTCATTTACACCCTGTTCTAATGGTGTGGGGTTACTTCCCGGAGAAGGCATCTTCTAATTTGAATTTCAAGGGTAACTCTTACGAAGGTGGGATCATAACATCATTGAGCAAAGTGTTTTCAGATGATTCAGAAGATTCAGAAGTCAGAGCCATCATTGAGACACCAGTGCTAGGACCAGCTTCATTCTCGGTGATATGTCCTTGGACCTCAGGGCTTGACATTAAGAAGAGAATGACTAGATACTCAAGAACCGCGACTCTCATATCGATAGTTAGAGATCGCGGTTCGGGAGAGGTAAAAACCGAAGGAAGGATAAGCTACGATGTGGATAAAACCGATAAAGAGAATCTCAAAGCCGGGATTAGACAGTCATTGAGGATACTTATTGCAGCTGGAGCAGAGGAAGTGGGAACTCATAGAAGCGATGGACAAAGACTGATATGCAAAGGGGCTGATGAGAACTCAATCGAGGAGTTTTTGGACTCGGTAAATGTAGAGGAAGGACCAAAGGCAATGACTGAGAAATGGAATGTGTATTGCTCAGCTCATCAGATGGGAAGCTGTAGAATTGGAGAAAATGAAAAAGAAGGTGCGATAGATGTGAATGGAGAGAGTTGGGAAGCTGAGAAGTTGTTTGTGTGTGATGCAAGTGCTTTGCCTAGTGCTGTTGGTGTTAATCCTATGATTACAATCATGTCTACGGCTTATTGTCTCTCCACAAGAATCGCTAAGTCCATCACCACAGGTTTATCTCATTGAAGCAAGTGGTTTTAATACTCGTGTAAGTCTATATTTCTTAGTTGTAAAGTTATTCCTAGTTATAAACATCATATTTATGTGATTGAAAACTCGTCCTAGTATACTGTAGACTGTTTAAATTACAATAAAACCCGGCTAGTCATAAAATTTCTGTGTAATTGGAAAACTTATTCTTGTTCACAAAATTGGAGTACTGTGTAACAAGTGTAACTAACAACATTGGTTTAATACGAGTTCTCTTGGTTCAATGACATTTTAGACTTTTAAAATAAGCATAGTTTTAGGAATGATTTCAGTTTTGATCATATTTTTAATTTACTACTAAGAGATATGAAATTATGTAGTGCGTAAAGATTTTAAATGACAAGAAAATTTGGACTATCGAAAATATATTATAGTTAAGATGAGAATAGTGACATTCATTATTAAAAAAGAAAAGAAGAGGTAAACATAAACTCAAATCAAAATTTACAGAAATCAATATATGAACTGGGAAGTTAATTTTGTCTTTGTTCGTTTTACACTTTGGGATGTTTTACAAATCCAGAATCCATTAATCCCCTGTCTTTTAAGGATAAATGGTTACGCAATTTCCAGAGTTTCTCAAAGGTTTTCCAATTTTTTTTGGGTTAATCGATACAAAAGCCAAAAATGCTTCCTTCTATATCATGGAACCTGATTCGAGACCAAATTAACCTCCAATTTATTTAACGTCAACAGTCTGAGTCCATGTCACGGAACGGTAACGGTACAGTCTTCACTGCCCTAAAGTGGCCGACATTGTTCAAATGCTCATTCTCCACTCTGTAATTACAAAAAGATTCATATTTAATAACATTCAAAATCAAGTTTAACAGATATATCTCTTGCCCTAGGTGAAGTTTTATTTTTACCTGTAAAAGTTCCAGTGGCCTCGACGAATGACTTCAAGCGACGCTAATAAGAAATCTAGCAAATGAGACTGAACAGGACTGACCCTGAATCTTATCACTGTCTCGATCCAAGCAACTCGCAACACCAAATTCAACGCCTGTTCACAAAAATATTAACGTCTCAGCATTTAACAAAATATCTTGTTAACAATCGTTAAAATGATGTGATTCACTTACAATGGAGAGATAATAGATGTTCTTGTTCTTGAGAATTAAATTGTCCCTTAGCCATGGATTTTTCGATTTAGGGTTTAGAAGACCCCAATCCTTGACAAAGTCCCAGTATAACTGGTAAAGCGTGGCCACAACGGAGCTCACAAGCACGACGATTAACCAAAAATCGGTGTTTTCTCTTGCGTAGGTTATGCGAACTCCGGCTGCAACCATCGCCGACACGTATTTCCCCATGTTCACAAGGTGATCATTGTTTGATTCGTCCCACCATCTTCTTATGCACTGTAAACTAATGTTAATTGAAAATTTTAAGGGCTTGATAAAATGGGAAAAAAGAAGTTTAAGCGAGCTTACTTGCATAGCACGCCAGAAGTAGGGTGAGAAAGAGATTATGTAGGCAAGTTCTCTGTATATTCTTCCGTTTATGCAGGTATTATATTCGTGTGTTTTAAAGCTTTTTGCCATGAAGTAACACCCCGTTGACTCTATATGTCTCAGCAGTGGAATCTGAATTGAACATCAATAAAAAGTCAGAACACTATTTAGCGAACTAATCATCGACTAAACTCTATGTTGTTACCATCAATTGAAGTTGCATTAGATATTTAATTACCTGACTAGTAAGTTGATCAGCCATGAAAAAATCAACCATCAAAACCTGATCCGTACAAAACCCATGTCCAAAAAGTTATGTTTCTACTGATTTCTTGCACTAGAAGTAACCATATAATTCCAGTTGTTACCTTGTAGAATGGTGAGCAAACAATGTTCCTTATGATGCGTAGGAAGCAGAATCTTGTTGGACGATAAAATGTGTCGAACGGGCAAATCAAGACACAAATAAAGATCTGTCAAACATTAAAAAAAAATAAAAAATCAGCGTTTTGAAGTCGCTGTTCCGGTTGAAACGCACGGTATGATAAATCAAGAAAGTAAATTAATTTACCAGGAGGAGGATGCCTGGGATGGTGTCGACTTGGCTAGCGGAGAAACCAGCGGCGCGGAGGATGAGGTGGATGACCATAGCGGCCACAACGGCGGTCATGAACGTGGTTCCCATTAAAAACGCGTCTCGGTAACGCAACGCTGTGTTTGGTGCAAACTCGAATATGAAGATGTAGTTTATCCTCGTGTTCTTCCACATGAACAGATTGCATCCGTACATGAACATGTGTAGACTCAGCAACGCGAAAACGCTGCGTTTTGGAAAAATCAAGTTAACAAAATAATAATAGCATACAAATTTCTTACTTAGATTTTTAAAAAAATTGATTATTCATTCTTAAAGTAGCGAAAAATATTTTCGTTACTTTTTATTTTTTATGTTGTAAATAATGAATAAATTAATTACCTGAAAACAGGATAAACAGTCTCCATATAAGAAACTTGGGCACCAGAGGTGAAAATTCCAGAAAGATGGGCCAGTATTATGTAAATACTGAACAATGAGATGAAGCAACCCGTAAATAATCCTGCAGAAAAAAAAGTTTCGGCTGAAAAATTAATATTTTTCTTATGCAAGATATATATAATTTAGATTGTAAAAGGAGCAAAAATAACAGAGAAAATAAATTAATACCAACGAAGAAAGTGACCATGTGAGAATCTTTATGATGGTGGGGTTTCAAGAATTTCATGGCCTTTTTCCTGTCATTGTTGGCGAAGTGCTTTGTGAATATGGACTCCACTTCGTCCATCAGTCTTACCACCTTGTTTTATTTCATTTTATTTTAATCAAAGTATTTCAATATATTATTTATTCATAGCATTACTATATACATAGATCTTATATTTCACTCATATAATTAAAATTATTACCTTATCAGAGCTGATAAATTGGGTCCTCTTTACGACTTTGAGATAAGTTGATGATGCATATTGACCAGAAACCTATTTGTCCATATATCAAAATCCCGCATTAAGCACTATAATTATTTTTTCTTATGTTAATCACCGAAATTACTATCTATAGCCACTTTACCTTGTCGAATTTCTTCAATATTTTAGTAAAAGCTATCATATTCAACGAGCTGCAATAAAAATAAAGCAAAACAAGAATTAGAATCATAGGATCCAGAAAATTAAATATATGAAAAAAGAATTTGATTTGAATGGTTAATGAATCTACCTGTAAGTCTTTAGCAAACCAAGACCTTTATAGAGCTCAACAAAGGCACTTCGTATCATCTTCTCGGCACATTGAATCTTTTTCCGGTTGATGAAATCTCTTCCACCGCTTCTTGGGTTGTTGACGAGCTCCTCCCATAGAACAGACGTGGCAGTGGCGATAGATCTTGGACCGCCACCGTCAGCTCCCGCCACGGCGTCGGGAATGTCGACGCGGAGAGACATTTTGGGTTTGCCACCTTTTGTTTTGCTCCTCGTTGCAGAGTTTATGAAACTCACACCGTTCCTCTCTAATGCCTCTATGATTTCGTCTGTTCTTGATGCTTCACTCTGTGTCTCATTTAGTTCTCCTGGAGAACCTAAAGAACCTAAACAATAAGAAAATATAAAAACATTTATCTATTTTGTTACCTAACAACAAAAGACACAAAATCCACAGGTATATATCATCATTGTCGGTCCATTTTTATTTCTTGCTCACAAATATTTTGTTTGTTAGTAGAATCGATTTGTGTTCTCATGTTCTTGTCGGCCATTGAATATAAAATCTCAAAACTATAAAACTCTTTATATAGTTTTTGACAGCTTCGAGTTTTGCATCCACATGAAAATAGATTCGTAAGCTTAAAAAATGTTGTCATTTCAATAATACATGATTTCTAATATGTGCGCTAACGAACGTGAAATCGTAAATTGTGTTATTATAGAACTATTAAATAGCCTACTTTTCTTTTTACTAGCCGCACTACGTAAACGGCCTTATAGGACATGCACTTTTGTGGTTTCTATCTCAGAAATATAAATGGTAGCTCATATCTCAGAAATATAAATGGTAGCTTTTAAGAGTCGATGTCAACATGTGAAATTTTACTAAAAGACCCTCAATCCAACCTAACATGTAATGAAAGCCTTATAAGAATTGAAGACTGACCTGCAGAGAAATCAGAGTTTCGAGCAGAAGAAGAGTAAGAACGATGTGAATTCGAGCCAGACAGGTTTCTCTTCTTCCGATCACTCAGGATTTGTTTGAGTTCTGCAAGAATCTCTAACTGTTTCTTCAGAATCTCTCCTCTTCCCAAAAACTCGGTCTCTTTCGACTTGTGAAACTGATTCACTTTGTTTAGTTCTTCATCCAGTCTTGCGAAAAACACTTTAACCTAAAGTAAAATTAACAAAAGCATCCATATGCTTATTAATCAAACAGCTGTATTTTAAATGTAAAAAAAGCAGTCTAAA
Source organism: Cardamine chenopodiifolia (assembly GCA_963922655.1). Classification (NCBI taxonomy): domain Eukaryota; kingdom Viridiplantae; phylum Streptophyta; class Magnoliopsida; order Brassicales; family Brassicaceae; genus Cardamine; species Cardamine chenopodiifolia. The sequence goes on along the minus strand of OZ000485.1, from coordinate 12,152,977 downwards.
TTTAACCATCTTCATTAGGATTTAGGAAGTGGATGTTGTGCAATTTAGGCGAGCAATAAATCCACTATCTAGGCGGTTTATTTATTTGTAAGAAAAAAGAATCCGTAATATTAATAATGATAATGATAGTGATATAAATGAAATCAACAACAAAACCACCAAAAATAGGTCTTTATTTCAAGTTACTTATAAGAAAATGAGTATTACTATGGTTAGTTATAGGCTTATCTAGCATCCGAATAATAAAACAACATTTAAGTTTTAGCGTTATGTATTATATTATTACCTCATCTTCTTCAGAAAACAGCTGAACAAGCTCAGTTTGGTAAATCTCCTCGACGTCATCATCCCCATTTTCTGAGGTCTTTCTTCTTCGTACCTGTAAATTCTCGAAAAAATGACATAATATTAATTTCATTTAATTTAACGACCCAACAAACCATGTAAATATCACATTTATTTTTTTGATATTTTCTTATACGTGTCATTGAATTGTATGTTTTTAGGGGGTGGTGACTTGTGAGTTTGTTATGTCTTTGTATAAATTTTTCGTCACGTTGGTTTCGTGAGATATCACAATCTTCACAACTGTTTCAGCATCTTGGCTTTCGTGAGACTATGAAGAAAAACAAACCTTATTTTGGAATTAGTGATCATAAGTAAGCAATAATTTTCCGGAAAACTATATATATTGCAGATATCAGGCTTAATTACGTATTTAATTTATAGGATTTTTCTTGAATTAGGCAACAGGTAGGTTACTAATGCTAAGAAATGAGCTAGATGGTCTAAATCATGTGTATTATAAATGATTCTTTTCTGAACAGAAATACTGAGATTTGTAAATATTACATATTTGATACACACAAAACAAACCAAGAAAGACTTCCCAACTTGCTCTAATATTTGAATTCTATATCAAATATGTAATATTTACATATCTCACTAAGAAAAATAATAATAATTAAAATATCTTAAGAAAAGAGAAAATTAAGTAAAAAGGCAGATTTCTCATGAGAAAGATGTGGACAAAGCAAAGTTTCCGGTAACTCTGACGCGTAAACAAATACAAAGACGTAAGCAGACACGAAACTCCATAGAAACAATCATAGGACCAAAAAAGACAATTATATAAACAACTCAATAACTAAACCAATACATTTACGTTCTCTTAAAAATTATATTCCGAATTCGCCAAGCCAAATAGCGAGTTAACATCCGATTAACTAAAGCTTGAAAATTAGTAATATTCTAGTCCCTAATGGTATCAATTTTCAAACTACGTGTAATGCATTTAGACTAATTATAATTCCGATAGTTTTTTTTTGGTAAAAGGGTTTTTATCAGAGGTTACAAAAGTTACACAGAATTTTAAACTAATCATTATAATCGACATAAGAATTAAGCATGTTTTCCATAAGAGAAACTAAAAAGTGGGTAAGTGATTAAATAATTAATGACCTGAAGAATCTCTGGTTTTTCTGATGTGGAAAATAGTTTATCGGAGAAGGTCCGGGCCAATTTTCGAACCGGGTCGAAAAGAGATCGACCAAAATCAGAATGATGAGCAATGGGATAATGAGAAGCCGGTTTTGGTTTACCAGAGATTTTTATCTTTTTGATTTGTTTTTTTAGTAGACAATAGTTAACAAAGGCCTCTTTCCACTCCGGTATGAGTTGTGCCTCTAGCTCCTTCGAGAACTTCACCATCGTCGCATATAATCTCTTCCGTTTTTTGATTAATTTTGGTAATTGTGACTTGGAAGAAATTAAATTGTGAATAAGGAAAGGGTGAGAGATAGAGCAAGAGTTTAATGTTAAGAGAGGCATTAGGGAGAAGAAGAAAGTTTGTATATATAGAAGGAGAAAGAGAAAAGACGTCTGGAGAAGGTGAATTAAGTTTATTTTCTTAGTTTTTGTCACTAATTATTTAATGGAAACACACCTTTAAAAGTCCTTGCATTTAATTTTTTGCCAAATAGGTTTTTTGAATTTGTTAAATTTTCAAGTTCTAACAGCCTCTCTTGTCTTTTTACTCTTTTTTTCATTTTAAAAAAAATCTCTATAACATGATTTTAACTTTGACTTAATAAATAAAACAAGCAACAATTCCTTTTTTCTTCTCAAAAAACTTGAAAACCCTTTCTAAAACTATTCTTATTTTATCTCAAAATAATTTTAATTGATTGAACTTTGTTTTATTTTTTCTGTTTTTTAGATTCATTTCTGAAAAATAATTATTAAATAAAAAGAAACAACGATTAAAATTATTGATAGAATGAAAAATTAGACTAAAGATGCTATATACTCATAAAATTTTACTAAAAATTAATAAACTATTTATTGGAGAAAACATGTCAAAATGACGTAAAAGGTTTGTACTAGGCTCACAATCTTCAAAATCATCACTAATTTTTTTGATGATTAAACCAATAGATAAAATATATTAGTATGACTTTTTTAATTATTGTAATATATTTTTCATATATTTTTTGTCAAGTAGATTATGTATTTGACTAATTATGTTAAAATAAGTGTTTTCAATATTATAAATGGAAATTTATTATTTTTTCACATTTTGTAAGTTTATAAATTAATAAAATTATTGAAAACAAATTAATAAAAATTTAAATTAATAGTAACAGTCTCTATACCCAAGTAAACTTTTATCGGAATTTGAAATAACAGTCATAACTTTTTGATGTGATTTGTTACGTGAAGTAATTCAAATGGGAAAATGATAAAATGATAAAATCTTTTATATTAAATTCGCGTGGCCATTATGCGAGCTTAATTACACTCACTTATATATGTAGATTTAAATATAACGCACTCATTAGTATTGGTGTGAGTAGTGCAACTCGTCACGAATCCCACACACAAACACACTTCCATTGCATTCAAGAAGGATATTATTTAAAGTTATCTTGCATACATTCTTTTTCCAAAAATAGTATTTTAAATTCGTTATACAATCATCTCAACTGTATAAAGTTATTAACATCCCTGATGTAATATTACGTGTAACGCGTACTAGTTTTTTTTATAATTAACATGAATTGTAACAAAATAACCAACTAGCTTATATTTTGATAGCATACAAAAGCAAAACGCAAATGGATTAAATACCTAAAGTTTATGTTTGCATTGGCTGCAGTGTTTTCAATTTTTTATATTGATTAAAATACTAAAAGTTGTGGTTTTTAAAAACTAAACACATTAGGATAACAACAACATCAATATAAATGCAAACATGTACAAAAACAACTGAAAAATAAATAACTGAGACCATAGTCATTATGAAATCTATGAATCAAATTGGTGATTGATTTGTCTATCTTCAAATGTTTTGCCGTCAAATAGTCGTTACCAAATCACATTTTTCAATAAACTATCAACGTCAAACATAATGGTTTGAATTTTGTGACCAATTTGATGCAGTTAGTGGAACTTAGAGACAAGAAGTTTGTTTAAGTCGGAGCTAAGAAGGGTGATAGAACTGGATTTAAAAAGAATTAATCGGTATGCTTAGGTAAATACGCAAATGGAAGGTTGTTAAGTCATGGTTTTGGAAACAAGCATCATAAGAAAAAATAAACATTCAGTGAAATGGAAATCTTGGAGAAAGAAAGGGACGCTTACTTGGACATAAAATAACCGAACGAAGAGTTTCTACATTTTTCTCAATTGGGAAATTTCCCTAACTTATTATGTAAAAGTTTCTTACTTAGAACTTTTTGGGTTTTCATTTTGTTATATATTAAACTTTTTGTTAATCTTTGAAAACCACGAACAAAAAAATGTGTGAAACACATTATATGCGGTGTGTTTATGAAGTTTATACTAGTAGATTTATCTTTATATATGTAGTCTGTTTGCATTTCTAAATCGTTTTAGCTGAATTATATACGTTGACTGACGTATTGCGTTTTAACGCATTGTAACAAAAGTTTTAAAAGGTTTTTAGTGTTTTGACTATGTTTTTATATTTATATATATATATTTTATATTAAACATGTTTGGATTGAAAATTAATGTATAAGGAGCAAGAAATGAAAGCCAAAAAGTGGGAAACCATCATTTTTGGATTTTAGATCGATCAAAGTACACTCAAATCAATCGATTTAACTTGTCCTGAGATTTTAGATCGATCATACGAAAATCAGATCAATCGTTCCACTTTAAATCGATCGATCCATTTCAAATCGATTGATCCAACCTTAAACCGACTAAATCTTTAAAAAGATATTGATTTTTGCAAGAAGATTTCGACCCAAGACATGTTTTTGGCTTATTTATTATATTTTTCAGCCATTGTTTAGGCACTGATTTATTTTTCAACTCATTGCTGAAACTTGATTAGATATCTTGTTTTTGATCTTAGGTTGTTTAACGTATAAAAAATGTTTGTTTTAAAGCCTAAAAACATTAGATGAGCAGATTGTCCTTAGCCAACAAAAGTTAATGCTAAGGCTATCCGTGAACAAATAAAACATGATCGCTAATACTTGTTTAGAATTCTAAGTTCAAACGATAGTTTTAGAATCTTAGGTTTCTAGATAAAGTGATTGATACCATGACAGTGGATTGGTTATACATTCATGTTTGATTTTAAGACGGAGCTTATCTATTCCTTGAATGATTGTCTGATTCATGATCTCTGAATTCTTACGAATCACCCTTGACCTAGCGCTCCGTTTAATTGATTTTTACATCGTTTTAATTGTTGTTTTTGTTTCATTACAACCAACAACCATATTATTATCTTAGCTTAGTTTCATTCTCAAAGAATCGTAGTGTAACCTTTGTCTCTATGGATTCGATCTCATCTATGCTACTGTTGTATGTGCACTTATAGTCTTTTTTTTAGGTTAAAACCTTTGTGTATCAAGTTTTTGGTGTCGTTGTCAGGGACCAATTGCGTTACCTTCGAATCTACGATTGAAATTTAGTCTAAGATTAACTAACTAAGTTATTTCTTGCCCTATTGTATGTTTCATGTTATGCAGAGAAGAAGTAAAGGCTCTGATAACCTCCTTAAACTCACTAACTTAAAGCTTGCGAGGGCAACACGAACTAAAAATAAAGCTAAAAAGGCAAAGTCGAGGCTACCCATCATGGGCGATAATCTCGACAACAAAGAACTTGATGATGCTTAGGCTAATATAGATGCAAAACTTTAGAATGTACAACAACAACTACAAAATTTACTACAACAAGAATGACAATGTGCTATTGGGGATGTAGACACACCCCACACTTTCTACCAGAACAGACCTTCTATTTGTCCACCAGAGATTGCGAGGCAGAACTATGAGATCAAACCTCAGATGATCACATTAGTGAAGCAACAAGTTTTCCATGGTTTACTGGCTTAGAACCCAATGGATCACATAGAAAATTTTGAAGATATTTGCAGCACAACTAAGTCGAATGGGGTACCTGCTGATTACCTAAAGTGAAAACTCCTCACTTTCTCTTTAGCAGACAAGGCGCTGAGATGACTTAAATCACTACCAGATGGATTATTGAGGTCTTGGGATGAATGCATAGTTGGTTTCTTAGATCACTTCTACACCAAGACCAAAACAGAGTTGCTGTGAAACAAGATCACTACTTTTGGGCAGCATTCATGAGAGTTTTTTTGTGATCGGTCTAAAAGAGTCAATGGTGTGGAATTTAGAAGATTGATTAGTTGAATGAAAAAGTAAGTATGTTGCTGAAGGCAAATCAGAGGGGTGTACAACTTTGTGAAGATGGAACAAATGCAATTTGCTATCAAGAGGTTGTGGAGGAAAGAGTGATGAGTTATGAGAAGTGAGTTATGTGAATGGACATGGCTTTGTGCAAAACAAGGGATTCAACCAGAACTACAGAAATCATCCAAATCTTTTCTACAAAAGCACAAATATTGAAAATTCTCAAGACCAAGTCTACCCACAACAGGTGCTCGCTCAAGGTCAAAAACTACAGGGTCAAAATACATTTCAGGGTGGATTCCAACAGAACCAGCCGTTCAAAAACTTCCAGACAATAGTCTTAGCTTCATTACATGTTCATGCGAACTCTGCAAATGATTCTTAAACTGAACTCAAGGTTCTTATGCAACAGCTCCTCCTCAACCAACAAAAGTTTGTTGATGAGATCAATGCAAATATAGATAATATGTACAATGATCTCAATAGCAAGTACAAAGCTATTTCTGCTTATATGAAACTAATATATACTTAGGTTGCTCAGACCCTTGAAGCAATAAAGAGACAACATGGAGTCCTTCCAGCGAAGCGTGAGCATAATCTTAGAGTGTTTAATGGATATGGATCCAGTAGGTTGCGTGCAGAAGTTAACTATGTTGAAAACCCCTGACCAAATCAGAGCAGAGGATATCAAGCACCACCTCCCCAAGAGAATATTCTTGAGCTCATGATGCAACAAATTTTAGATGGGCAGAACAAGAGTGCACAAGAAATGAATGAGAAGATAACTGTTCTTGACAACATGATAGATAACATGAACCACAAGCTTAGTTGGAAACTTAAGAGTTTGACTTATCAGGTTAATTTTTTTGATATGCCTATGCAACAATGAGCTCAATTACCTATGCATCTGAGGTTAATGCACCATGTAATATGATGAAGTTGGGAGAGAGATCTAAGCTGCATCAATTTCCAAGGACACGCCAGATCCATCGATCTTCTCTACAAATCGATCGATCCCCATACCAGTACTTGATTCTCATGTTGAAAACATAGTTGTTGAGGCTTTCTCTTATTCGTTTGATGATGAACCAACTGTAAGGGTTGAAGAAGAAGATCTTTCTTGCAAGGAGCCACTAACTTATGTTCTTAAAGTCTCATTTCCAAGTCATGAAAAGAATATCTGAGGTCCATCATTAAGGAAATTACTTAAGCTAGAAGATTCAGGGAAGTTTGTTGTTTTATGTTATCTCTTAGGAGTTAAATTTGAAGATCCTCTATGTGATTTTGGGTCTAGTGTGAACCTCATGTCAAGGGATATTGCATAAGGTTTGAGGATTCCTAATATAAAGACCTCTCATATGTTTATCAAGTTCGTAGATGTTTCCATAACAACTCTACATGGATGCATTGAAGACTTGCATGTCTAGGTTTGGAATTGCTTGATTCCCACTTATTTTCAAGTTTTGGAGACTAGAAATGGTTCATATATACCCTTGATTCTTGGAAGACATTTCCTTGCAACAGCAGGTGCAGTTGTTGATTTACCTAATACGAGGGTCATCTTCTCTACCATCGACAAAAATATCTTCTACAACATCATCTCAGGAAATAAAGGCATCCAATATGGCTCTTTTGTTTCCATTAACGATGAGAAGAAGCTAGATGTCATGCCAACAACAACAATTGGTGATAAGAATAAGCTTAATGAAATCTTGAATGGAGACACTCATTCTACTGTAAGGAAATCGAAGAAGGTCGATAAGAGGGACATACCAAAGAGTGAGATAGTGATTACATGTTCTCATATAACCTTGAAACCACAAAGATGTGTTGGAGACAAAATTGAGTATAAGGTGAAGTGCAAATGAATGTTAAGACCTTTCTCTAAAGTTAAAGCCATCATCACTCTAGAGTTTAAAGAGAAAGGTTAAGCAGTTGTGGATGGTATGTTGAGTAAAGTTTTAAAATAGAATATAAGTGATGGGAGAGAAAGCAGACAATATCTCAACCCACCTCCACCACGCCCTGATCTAGACGAGGATGTCCCTAATCCTCCTACAGATTCTTATGACGCTGATGCGTAACTACAGTCAAGCTCGTGACTTTGAACAATAGTTTGGTAGGAGACAACCCATTGGTAAGTGTTTTGGTTTTTCGTTTTATTATATTTTTGCATTTATCGTATTTTTCTTGAGATTTATTTTCACACCGAGATGGTGTGAAGTAAGTCTGGGGAGGGTATTTGCTGAGACTAACGCCATTTTCTTTGTTTTATTTCTATTGAGTCAGTTCAAGTTGTTTTATTGAGTGAAAAATTTGTTGAAATGTGAGCTTTTCTTGGAACTAAACACATTGCATTGACACTTAAAGGAACATTGCTACAGCAGTTAACTACAGATCTTACTAAGTAGAACTCTATGGGTGGATCAATCTAACTAAGAAATTTTATGTTTCTTGGGTATTTGAAAGATCCAGTGTTGACTCCAAACCAAATGAACTTTAACTTCTCATCTTGGGCCTTGGTATACATCAAATTGGATTCCTCTTCCAGCACTATTAAGATAAGTTTGTCGCGATTCTCTCTTTGATCTCCCCAGTTCAAGAACGACAACATGAGTTTTGTGAAAATGATTAGGAAGGTGAGCTTACACTCATAAAAGTGTCTCCTCACAAGGAACATGAAAGTGAGTGGCTACTCATGAAAGTGTCTCCTCACATGGAACACGAAAGTGAGTGACATCGTTCGAAAATTCTAAAAGAAAAAAGAAGTTGACTAAGGGAAGAGAAAATAAGAGAGATTACGCAAAACAAATTTGTGTCACCAAAAAGCCTGGAAGGGAATTTTTTTTTAATTTCTTTAATCGATACTCCCTTGATGAGACCTTACGATTAATTGATTACAGGGCTCAACAATGGAGATTTCACATTTTTCTAAAGGTTTTGAGCTGTATTTGAGATGTTTGCTAAACTTGTGATTATTATCCTGACATATTCTCTAATTTTTGCTTTGTGGTTTATGGATTCAAAGGTTTTGGTCGATGAGGCGTTCTAAAGTTTGGTGAGTTTCTGTTTTTAAACCTTGATTCTATTCTTGGTAGTTTTCTTGAGGACAAGCAAAAGACTAACTCTAGGGGAGTTGATGTAGCATTTTAACGCATTTTAACCAAATTTTTAAAAGGTCTTTAGAGTCTTTTATGTTTTTAGAGTCTTTTCATATTGAAATGTGTTTGGATAAAATCTAATATATAAAGAGAAACAAATGGAAGCAAATGAGTGGGAAACAATCATTTTTGAACTTCAGATCGATCAATCCAACTTGCCGTGAGATTTCAAATCGACCATACGAAGATCAGATCGATCGATCCACTCTTGAATCGACCGATCCAGCTTCAAACCAACCAAACCTTCAAAAAAGAATATCGGCTTTTGCAAGAATATTTCGACTCAAGACATGTTTTGGTCTATTTATTCTATTTTCAGCCATTTTTTAGGCACCGATTTATTTTTCTATTCAGACCTATATCTCTGAGAGGATTTCTGAACTCTTTTGGATTTCAATTATCACGAGTTCTTCTTCATATCTTTGATGTTTCTTTACATACATGTCTAGGTAGATTCATATTCAGGTTTAGAGTTTTCAAAGAAATTTATGAATCATTGAATTAGACATAAATAGAGAATTATGAGTTTTTTCATCTCTTTGATGTTTCTTTACATTTATGTCTGAGTAGTTTCATAATTAGGTTTAGGGTTTTCAAAGAAATTTATAAATCGTTGAATTAGGCATATATAGAGAATTATCTTATTATATCTTTATCTATTGTTGAAACTTGATTAGGTACCTATTTTCTGATCTTAGGTTGTTTAATGCATCAAAAATATTTGTTTAAAAGTTTGAAAGAACATTAGATAAGCGGATTGTTCTTAACCAATGAAAGTTGATGTTAAGGCGATATGTGAACAAACCAAACTTGATCGCTAATGCTTGTTTAGAATTCTAAGTTCAAACGATAATTTAGAATCTTAGGTTGCGAGAAAAAGTTATTGATACCACAACAGTGGATTGATTATACATTCATGTTTGAGTTTAAAATTGAGTTTATCTATTCTTTGAATAATTGTTTGATTCATGATCTCTAAATTTTTGCAAATCACCTTTGACCAACCGCTTCATTTGACATTTTTACATTATTTTAATTATTGTGTTCGTTTCATTACAACCAATAATATTTTTACCTTATTTTCAACTCAAAAAATTGTAATTTAATTTTAATGTTCGTACATTCGATCTCATCTATATTACTATGATTGGTTATCCACTTATAATCTTTTATTTGGATTAAAAATTTGTATATCATGGAAAAATCAAAAGAATTTAATTATCTTCATGGGTTATGGACCTTATTGTGTGTGTTCGTTGATATTATCGTTTTTTGTCGATCTATCACATTTTTTAATTTTTTTTTTCATTAAATTAAAATTTGATTTTAGAGTTTTTTAGTCTCATATCAAAGCATTTCAAGTTTCAGGATGTTCACGTGAAAAAGAGAGGAGAGGTTTAGATCAAAATTTCGACCAACGAACGTAAATAGAAGTGAGGTAAAGAACGAGACCGTGGCCGATCTAACGCAGTAATTTTTACCTGGAGCAAAAATATTTAATATATATTATTTTAATTTTAAAATATTATAACTAAATCAAAATGACATATTTAAAAAATCATAATAAAATTACAAATACTCTATTATTGTTTTCTTTTATGAGTTTAAAATCTTTTTATCAGTGTTTAATTTTGTAATATACTTCAAACAACATATGTTAAATTAAAAAAAAAAACTCAAAAATTTGCAAAGAAAAACTAGTAACAAAAAATAATTAAATTATTCATATTAAAATCGAATGACACATTAAATACTTTACGTTATTTATAATCTAAAATATCTTTCTTAATGTCTATTTATAAAATACGTAAAATAACATATTTTTAATTATAACAAACTTGAAAATTAATTAGAAAATGATCTCTAAGTTTGTTACATATGGCAGGCTGTATTCACTAGTTTTATTTTACATAAGCATTCATGGAAATTTTCTATAGCAACTTGTAAAACTAAGAATAAGTACACAACTTTATAAACAAAATATTATTCAAGGTAAAACTTGTCCTAATTCAAAAAAATCAAAAACAATTACCCTAAATTATAGGACCATATGCAGAAAATTGAAAAGTCAGAATCCTAGAAAAAATAAAATTTTAATTCAAAAGATTCTAGTTAAGTTTTTTATACAAAATACAAAAACAGAAGTTAAAAAATCATGTAAATTTTCTTTTATTTAGTTAGATATAAAATCTTGTATTTGATAATAAAGCAAATAAGAATTAACTATAAAGCTAAAATTTTGTTATTCAATTAAAATAATCTTAGTCATTACCTACATAATTTTTATAAATCTACTTTTTCAAACTAATAAACTTTAGTAGTATTTATCATTTTATATATATTCGTATGTTATTTAGTATATATTAAAGTAGATGGGGTAAAGTTTTATATTAAAGATTTGTTTTTTCCTATAATTACTTTCGGAATGACACCTAAGAAAAAAAATTATTGGACTCGTAACTCGTAAGTAATGTATGAAGATAACTAATGTAGCATTAAACCCTACGTGTTCAACAACAAAGATTCATCATTTAGAGTAGGTGATCTCCTATCAAATCCGATAACATTTGAAAGGGTACTAAATTACATCGTCTAGTGTGGAATTTTATTTAAATCGTTTAGTGGATTAATAATTATCAGTAATAAACACATAACTAGCAAAATCGATTATAAGTGAGAACAAAAAGGGTTAACAAAAATGATCACAAAAAAATAATATTATGGCTCTTGGAGTTTCGGTTGGGATGGCAACTGTTTCCGATCATACATACAACACCACTTTGGTAATACGAAAAAATATTTTCTTTTGTTTTCTTTTTCCCAAAATACACGGCATCTTGCTTTGGAATCAAATGAAGAGAATATTCCTTAGATGGGATCAAATGGCCTCGACCCTTGATCCAAATCTCGAAAGGAATGAAAATATTTCGTAAATTAGATGTCCTCCTATTCATTGCGATAATCGAAAAAATTGGTAGACTTGTCGATCATGTCTATATCACGATAAGTTTTTCAGTGTTTCTTCTTCACTTGTATCATACAACAAATACATTTTAGTAATACAAGTAGTCAAATCAATGATATGTATTTGTAATTCTTTCAACGTGCATCATTTCGCTACCTGAAATTTGGGTTATTATACGAACGTCCCCCCCCCCCCTCCACTTACAAACTGTATGTTTTAGATTTTATTTTTGTTTCACAAAAATATTAATTTTATGTTTCTAATGTAAAAGTTTTGGTTGTTTACCAATTTTACTTTTACTAATTAAATGCAATAAATTAGTTATAAAATAGATTGTTTTGAAATAATAACATTACAATAAGAATATATTTGATATTTTAACTTTTCTCTTAAAATGTGTGAAAATCTTTAAACATCCATATCTGTGGAACGGAGGGAGTACTAAAGTTTTTAATTGTATAAACCGGCAACATAAACGTTTAATTGCTCCTACCACCAAGTGTAATTGCTTAGAAAAAACTGTGACAAAGAAATAGCGACCAGTTGATTTTTGAAATAGTTGTATGAGTTGATAACTCATTCTATAAAGTGATAATTTGACTGAAGCAGTGAATATTATAATTAATATAATTGAATGACGAGAAATATTATTGTAAAGTGGTTTGAAAATCATGAAATGATATTACATACTAAGATGGTATATCATAAACTAAACTATATATACCGTCATATAGGCGCATAAGTTCTCTTCTCATTATTGCATTTCCAAGTAGTGTTAATTGGTCGCTCATCTTCCACGAGCCACAGCCTCCCCAATTTCTACGGTTTCCCATCATTAACAAATAAAGGTGCAAAATGCATATATAGGTGATTATTTGTAACGTAATATATATATTTATATATATATGCGGATGAATTTAAAGGAATTTTTTTCTCTTAAAAAAAACATTTTCATAGTGTATTTAATTTCTATAGCTCTTAATTTTTGTTCTAAATTTGTTTTTAGTGTTCATATTTTCTTGTCGTGTAATTTTATTTTTTAACGGTTTGACTGACCAGGACATGTATCCTAGTGGTTTATGATAGTATGTCACTGTATCACCCTCTAAAAGCAAATTTAGTTGAGTTCAGTCTGCAAATATTTCAACATATATATGGTATACTTCGTTGTATAACATAGTTTTATTCCATAATTTATTATGAAAAAAATATTTTGAAAATGATATATAAACGTTAATTATTCAGAGTAAACTTGCATATGAATCCTACTATTTAACTATAATTATTTTAAATTTATCATATAGTTTCCTATTTCGTATTTTTTATAATGGAACTCTTTTTTATAAATGATAACATTTTTTTATTCACATGTATTTTTTACTATTTTTGTAAAAATGTTTTAATTTTTTTTTCTTTCAGATTTCTTGTTTAAACGATTGTAATTAATCAAATAGCTTTCCCGTAATCGTAAGAGTCCATTGGGCATAAAACTATAGTACACAATAGAACATGCCAGTGCCAGCAACATAAAGAACATTTTTATTATCTTTTTCTTCTTCTTCTTCGTTACTTACCTAGTAAAAATTTGTATAATATAGTTGATATAATGACCACTTAAAAAACATTTTATCGAATTTAACTTAAGTTTTATTCTGAAATGGAAAAAAAACTATACGCGTATTTTATGATTTCTTAACTACGAGATTATGATATATTATGCAGTTTGTTTGTTTTTTTGATAGATAATATTATGCAATTTCTAATTTTCAATTTGGAATTCTGTGTAGCACCAAAGTGATATGTCATTCCAATATGTGATGGGACAGATAACTTTACAAGATTTGCTAATGGAAATCTTACTTATTGATTCAACAATTTCAACTAATCACAAATTCAACTAAACCCATTACTATAACTTTATCACACGTAAAATTTGCTCGTACGTGTCACATAACTTTTGGGTAAAGATTATATAGAACTTGATAGCAGACCTCCTATTTGGAAATAACAACCATATAGTAAAAACAATTACGTAATATTTTCAAAGGAAAACTCGGTATGATCAGCTCTCGTGTATACGGGAGCACAAAATAAGAAATCCACTGAATCGCGTTGGAACGTGGGACAAAGCAGCCACGCAAGCATTAAGAGTATATCAATAATCAATCAATAAATGGATAATGGAATCAACGTGAATCTTATGTGAGGCTTAATTCCTAAGAAATTAAATATTGAAGTCCTTCCATTCAAGTTTAATACAAGGTTAAAACCAAAAAAAATAGTGTTCCTGCGAAAGATCCAAAATTCCTTCTTCTTTCTTTTCCTCTGTAATATATCCTCTAAAAATACTTGTATTTCCTAAATCTTTCATATCATATGTTATGAATTATAAATTTGCTTTGTATCTTCTCAACCGCGATATGTACTACCGTCTAGGTAACTAAATGAATCTAACCAATTAATTAATCCATTCCTTAACACGAGATACTTATGTGATTGTGGCGGAGCAAGAATTAATGCAGGATCAATGTCTATGCTTTACATGTAAAGGAAATGAATTATAAATTAGCTTTGAATCTCAACTATGATGCGACTAGATTACTAAAGCGATGATTCTTTTAATACTCTTAGAATATATGAGCCTTTTTGTTCACGATCAGATCCGGTATGCTTTTGGAATCTCGAATCCCCGGTGATTATAAATTTATAATCATATTGCTGATATATTAATATATATATATATATGGATCGTATCATTGAAATGTGAACATATTATATCGATAGAACCGTGGCCTAGTCATCGAAAAAGAAAAAGATTTATTGTGGTTTAGTTGTCCTCCACAGTATCAAACAGTCCACTTTGGGGCACACAGTGTGAAATAGTGCATCTAGTGAGATTTTGGTGATGGAAAATTAACGAGCCATTTAGGGGAATATATATAAAGGGTTTTTGTACTTTTCCCTTTATTTTTTCTTATATTATCAGTCGCATTATGTAATGTGTTTAAATGACGTTGGAACAGTCCACTTTCATAAAATTTATTTCTTTATTTATGTTTGATTTTAGTCCACTAGATGTTTTTTATCCTAAATCTGAATCACCAATATTCCGAGTGGATTTGTAGGTGCTGAGAATCTTGCATCTCAGCTTCGACTGAATCACATCGAGTAATAATATATATACTGAAGCAAATTTTGAAAGGATAACAACCGTAAAAGTTTAATGACTTCAGGAACCT
This sequence comes from Cardamine chenopodiifolia, assembly GCA_963922655.1. Classification (NCBI taxonomy): domain Eukaryota; kingdom Viridiplantae; phylum Streptophyta; class Magnoliopsida; order Brassicales; family Brassicaceae; genus Cardamine; species Cardamine chenopodiifolia. The sequence goes on along the minus strand of OZ000485.1, from coordinate 12,137,913 downwards.
CACTGTGTAGAACCGATCATAATTCACCATTTCAACTTACTCTTTCAAATTCGAAGGTTAATCGAGTTTATGGACTTGCAACCAAAGCCGGATCTGTGCTCATTGCTTTGAAACATTTTTGTGGGACTCCCAATTTTAAGAGGTCTCACTTAAAATAATTTATGAGATAAATTATTGAATTAATTTTTAAAAATGTTCCAATTATAATAGCAAAATAAAATTAGTAAAATATATATTAAAATGTTTTCAAACTAATAAACTATTTTTAAACGAACTATTTTATATTTTTAAAATTTTATTTTAAAATGAATATTTATTTATAATTTTACAATATTAATCATTAAAAATATATATTAAGGTTTTTTTTATAATTATCATATAAGTTCGTATATGCCTGCAACACCTATTTAGTTAATAGAAATTTCATGGAAAGGTAATGGGTCTGATTGGATGTACGTCTTAGAGTAATAAAAATGGCTGAAAAAAAGTTCAGCTGAAATCAGCTTATATTCACCGGTCAGTATAAAAGAATAAAATATGTTTTCTAAGTAGAGTAAATATTTACTCCACTAAAAGGTGGAGTAAACAATTATACTATAATTTATTTTTTGCTTACTCTATTTTTTTCTCTCCCATTTACTCTTATTTCGGCTACTTTCTACCAATCAGAACCTATATAATTTAAAGCTACAATAAATTAATAATAATGGAAGAAAACTGCAGTTTAAAAATGACTTAAAAATTATATAAATTTTTATAAAATGGATGAAATATATAATAAAAACATAAACATATATATTATACTATCACAGCCAATCAATTTTCACATGTAAGAAAAAAAATTGTTTGTGATGTGATTTTTCAGAAGAAGGAAAATCAAATTCTTGTAAAAAAAATGAAGCTAATCATACTAATTAGTTCCATTTTAAAGTTTTAGAAAATGACCAAAACATACAGTCTGATGGTTTATGTTAATGTTATTGTTGCATGATGAGTTCAAACAAAATAATTTGAAATGTGGACAGTCTAGATATAGTCATTTCAAGTTAGCCACCAAATGTATACATACACTTACAATTGATACTCCTAAGTTATACTTTCAAGAAAGACACGAAGAAAAATAAACGCAGATTATTGTCAGAACTCAAAAGCAGGAGACAAGTATTCCAACTATTTCTCATACTTCGTCCTAGGTAAACGTGAACTCTTTTGGTATCAAAACTCATAAGTATTTGACGACAAAACAAAAAAAAAGCCTCATAAGTATTTTACAATTCGCACAACTCTCCTTGTCCCCTTATATTACAATATGTCCTTTTTCGTTACAAAAAATACAGAAAAGAAAATAAATAAATATGGTAATGGTATATGGTTCATATAGATATTAATTTAATGAGTTTCAAAGTTCGAATGTTCGACCAACTATACAGATCAAAACTGATAAATCTATCAATTAAACATAAATGTGTATCGATGTGTTACATAACACTTTATACATAAAAATCACATAGTAAAGTTGATGCGAGATGCAAACTATTTTAGAACAAATATTTTTGGTTTTTATGTTTATAAACAAAGAAATAAAAAAATGTAAAATTATAAAGATTAAAACATTAGACTATATGTTTGAATTGATAATCAAACAATAATAAAAAAATTGAATTAAGCACAATTCCTAAAATATGAATTTCACAATTATGATTAATCCACTTTCGTGACATTAATCACTTTACTGTTTTTACCAAAACTTCCGTTCGTAATTACATAATCAATTAATGAGCATTAAGAAAAAGTTCCAATAAGTTTATTAAACACTCTAAACATCAATTTCCATTTGTTAGATACATAAAACTCATAAAAGATTAAGTTCAACAAGTTCATATAACACAATACGGGCGTGAATTGCTTAAATTCTAGATTTCAAGAGATCAAATCAAAATTAGCATTAAGATCAATCTAACTGAAGAATCTAACAATAATAAACATAAATAATTATCCTCTAACCATCAATTCATCATAATCTAACATTATCCACGATCCAACAAAATATTAATTACAAATCATAGTGAAAGAGAAGAAAAGATAAAAACATGGATATACAAAAAAAAAAGTGAAAAATCATTCACTAGAATGGAATAATAAGAGGGAGATCAATCACAAGCATGTAAAGAGAATTTGCATCTAAAACTCAATTCTAGAGAGAAAAAAACTTAGGTTTATATGTGTTTTTCAAGTATTATAGGGAGGAAACAAAATTTAAGTGGAATAGCGGGTGGCGGTCACGTTTAGCAGTTAGAATCGCCAAGATTATCTTTGTGTCAGCTCTGGCGATCACTTTTGGCGGTCGAAAGACTGCTAGAATCATTTCCGGAAGCATGTTTTCTTCAGCTCAATTTGTGTTTTTTGGCGGTCCTCCTTGGCGGTCATAACCGCTAGGACTACTCCCTAAACATGGTGAAACTTTAAGTTTTTATAACTTCCTAAAAATAATTTTATATTCATTTCCATTTCGACCTATATTCCTCATTTTATGCTCTGCAATATAATCATGGTATTTTTTAAAACATTCACGTCTAAGCTCCAAATCCCATAAATAAGTAAAAAGATTCGAAAACTATGCAAAATACAATATATACAATATAACTCTAAAATGCAAGATAATAAAAATAAAAATAAAATACATATATGCTACTCCTAAATGATATACAATAAACTTAACATGATAAAATAAAAGTTATAAACATATAAAAATCAAAGGTATTAAAAACCAATCTTATATTCGGGAAAGAAATTATCACCTATTAGAGATGAGCAAATACATTATTCGGTGGATATTGATTTACGTCTACCACATATATAATTCTACTTAACAATATATCATGGACAAATCAATAGACAATTTGGTGGTAATCCTTGACATCTAGTATATTTATAACTGTCTACTATCTATTTATATATATTTATCATCTACAAAAGGTGGCTTTCTAATCTCTACAATATAAAAAGAAACATTTGTAAAATAGTATATTAATTTAGCCATATTGATAAAATGGCTTAGAATTAGTTTTTAGATTTTAGGATTTAGAATTTGTAGTTTAAATTCAAAAAAGATGGTTTATTTTTAGGTAAATCAAGTCAAATTGATAGAAAGGAAAGACTCTTGCTGGAGAACACATAGTTCAGAGAAGTGAAGTTAGATATCTATTTTCATGGTTTATTTTATAAGAAATACATGTCTCAAACTACTATACCGACTAGAACGGAAGATCCATCGAGTTGGGTTGGTACATGCACTCGTGTGCTTCCACGAAATTTCTTTGTTGCTTGTAATAGCATGTCGTAAAATGGAAAAATCCTAAGAGTGGGAATGACTTACCATGTCCAGATTTTGGAGGGACCCTACTGTTTTCTGGTCGCTTGACCACTAAGCCATGAGTGCCTTTTTTACCGGGTATTGCCGCTATTTAGTAATATAGAATCCAAGCATCATGTGGTCTTACTCATTGAGTTACCTAAGCTTTTGTAAAACTGGTTCCATATATATTTAGAACCAACTTAAGAGACCAAGAGGTTTAGGGTTTAATTAGAGTAAATAGCTCTAAATGTTTCGTCTAATATAAAATACAGGTGGTGCTAATTAGAGATTTAGATGTTAAACTTTGTGAACGATATTTAACAACCCAAACGCATATTATTTTAAATTTAAAATATGAGTATTTCACTTTATTACTCTTTTTTCCTTTATGGAATGTTGGTGATGGAACAGATTCAAGTATGGAAAAAATCATTGGCTTTTTACCACCAAATTAATGGTACCATTTGGTCCTCCGAAAAGAGGTGATGAGTTACTGATGGTAAGTGATCTGTTAGATCCTGACACTAATGAATAGCATCTCCGGAACATAAAACAACATATGTATACTTCAGATTGAGGATCAGGTTCAAACTCGCTAATAACCATCGCTTATAAACTAGTTGATTCTTTGATCTGTCTATCTGCTCCATCATGGATTTACTTTACTAAAATCGCCCATCATCTCGTAATCGATGAATTCAGAGAAAGACTTTCATTGGCTTGCCAATGTTTGATAAGTACACTCTTCACTAAAGCTGAGTATGTTTTTTCTGGAAAGCGTGCCAAAATGTTTTTCATGTGGAAGAAATGCTAGCAACTCCTGGCCTAGACTCAGTTCTGACCTTCAAACACTGTGGCCAACTAGAAAGGAGACTCTATGTCATCTTTTTAAGTTCTATTATATCATTATTTAACGAACTAAAATATTAATATTACAAAAGAGTATATTTAATAGAATAGCATTTTTAATTTTCGCCTAATATTTTACCGAAATCTTTTTGCTAGAATATTTTCTAGTAGTAACTTTTTTGTTTGTTAATATTTATATTTTGTTATATATTAGTTATCTACTTAACTCTTCAGTCTTTGTAATTGACCTAATTCACTTAAAAAAGTATATCCTACAACTTTTAAAATGGAAGAGAAAAATATGTTCACTAGAAAATTTCTCAACCGATCTTTTTCCGTTTTTAACTCTGGCAGACAACCAAACTTCCACAAAGGGCTGACACGATTCGTTGTACCTCTTAGCTTATATATATATTTACAAGTGGTCTACAAATATAGCATTTCAATTCCGTACAAGATTTATTAATAAAATATATTAAGGGGTATCAAATAACAATACACATAGATGAGCACTAATCCTTCAAGGTCAGAAAAAATAGAAGATCATGTCAACCATTTGTAAAGTATTTGCAAAAATATAGAGATAAGTGTTATAGCATGACGCCCTTTTTATATGTGAATGCTAGTAAAATCCGGTAATGAATTTTAAACTGATAAGATGGAAAAGTTTAAATCTCAATTGGCTAATGGTAGTTTACTGATTTAATTTACTTTCATCTCTCTAAAAAAACTCGCAAGTCTCGCATTCATAATATGAATTATAAATTATCAGTTTGGTCATTTATGGATTCCAAAAAGAATCTCCGAAGACTGACTCAGAAATCCACTATTACATATTTTCTTTTAATTATTTTTTAATATTTTGTTATATCATCGGATGGTTTCGACATATTTTTTTTGTTTTTCTAAAGTATTATTTTTATTATTTTTTCCTCTTCTAATTTCGTTTTTACGGTTTAACCTGCTTCTATTTCGCTCGCCGGTTGTAGAGAGACACTTATGTCACCACAAACAGAAACTAAAGCAAGTGTTGGATATCATTTTGAATTACAGCCAGAGATGAGTAAATAATTAATGAAGTGTGAATCGAAGTTATATCACCGTTGAATATTGACGTGAAGATGTTTCATCAAATATAGCCGCTTTTTATCCTATGATTGGATATAAACGTCGATGATGACCCGACAACTGGTTATAATATTGATATTTTGAAAATATATATAATTTCATATATATTACCACGTATGAGTTTGACGAAAATATTGAGAGATTAACCAAGATTACAAACCGAATAATTAAAAAATATATAAAAAATTATTGATAAATGTTAATATTTAGTTTACGAAGTTCAACTTTATTTTTACATATATCATTTATATTTATGTTTATCTTAAATTAGTAAATTTAAATTATACTCTTTATATAAGAGAATAGATTTTATATATAATATTATTTTTATAAAAATTTATTATAATTATTTTTGTGTTTTTACTTTCACCGAATTTATTAAAATTGCATATGGTAGGAGGTGATTTAATGTGCATAGCATATGAAAAATGTTCTTATATAAATAAATTAAGTTATCATGAAAGATTTGGACTAAATTTAGAAAAGCCGCCAAGAAAAATATGTTTTTCTTGTTGTTTGTTTTCAAGAAGAGAAAATGTGAAAGTGTCTCTGACGAGAGATATTTATTCGATCCATAGAAGACAATTTAACCATTTTCCCTAAACAATTAAAAAATTAAAATAAATAAGAAGACAATTAAACCACATAAAAGGACAGGTGGCTAAACGTCTTTTAGAAAAGTTGAGTTGACAGTCTATCGGTTTCATTAGTAGCGTTATTATAATTTATTTTAATAAAGTAACTTTATTATGATACTATGTAACTATAAATATGGTAAAAATTCTGTAAATGGTAGACTAAATTTTTTGACGTAGCTAAAACTTGAAGCCACATATGTTAAATTTTGTAGTTGAGGTACTAATGTGTTGAGAGATCACTCAAGTATATATATATATATATATATATATATATAAATACACAGATAGCTTATAGTTCTTCAACCGTGCATGAATAAAAAACACTATATATAGTTTAGAATTTTAAAATAAAAATAGAGATGTAGTCTAAAATGTAGAAAAATATACAAAGTATTTCATTCATTACTAGTTTTATTTCAGAATGGTTATCTATGAATTTTCATTTGGTATTAGAGTTCAGTAAATTTGGCTATCCAATTCAAATGTATAATGTTTTCTACAATGAATGAGTCGAAAAATCATCTTCTAAAAAGTAACATTATTAATCACACATTTGTTAACTAGGGAAAATGGAACGGTTTTCGTTACACATGTGTTTGGCGTAGCTAGAAGTTTCATTCAACCCAGAAAAACAGATTATGTATATAGTTCATGTAACTAAAAAGAATGTCTATGTAGTTGACATAAACTATAAATCCAAATATATCGGAACTTTACGTCAATATGTAAACATTGTTACGGTTTTTATCAGACTGTAACATGTGGTTAGATGACGAGTAAGAAAACCAATAAGTATATCTAATTATGGTTCTTTAACACCACAAGCAAATACCATGAATTGGTTACAGTAAGTAACTCACGTAATTAGATTCGTAAGTATTTATAAATCTATACGAATTCTTACAAATCGAACCTAAAGTATGATTCTGAAATAAAATGTATATTTCGTTGCGATGTCTGTTAAGTGTCTGTGTCTCCGTAGAAACTAATATAAGCTACAAATTGGAAATGCATAAGAGCATTTGTTATCATATTCATTGTTTTGCATGGACACAAACCACTAGGATAAATGTTTTGATCATATTTTGTTTCGTTTAAGTGGTTCATTTCTTAATTTGGTACCAATATTATTTTCATATTTAATACCAATAATTAAATAAATAAAATCAAGTGCGCATTCAAGCCTGCTCGTAATTTATGTCCAAACACATTTTAGTTGTGGTAGAATTATAAATATAGGCTAAAATTGAACACATATGGCCTGATTAAGGAATTAATATGATGACTTATGCGCGTTAATAGTTATTATTTTGATTTTCCATATTTGGATGAACATGAATGTGATATAACAATAATAATGACTACCATGGTGGTGGAAATTGTAGTGGTGGCGATGAATAATGATGATTATGATACCATCATCAACAGTTCGTGATATTTAACGTATAATTGAATCGAAACAAAAACAATTGTGAATGATCTAAATTCTGAAGTCATATATATTGGCCAATGCAATCATTGGGGAGAAAAAACACATAGAAAAGTAAGATAAAAGACGATTATTGGTTACACCTTTTTATCATCTAGTGATTATGAAATTGCTTTATCAATTATATAGTGGTGAATATTTGAGTAGTATGGGTAGTGGAACTTTGATTTGTAATGGGCCTTAAGTCGTATCTTCTTCATATTAACTTCTTATAAACTAACTCCTCACGACCTCATTCTTCTATGTTTTTGGAAATAATCATTTCGTTTTCCTCTATTCCTGGGTGAAGCTCGTGGCTCTACTTTATTTCTCCAATTTTTTATATATATTTCGAAGTCCTAAACATTGTTAGCCACTAGTGTTGGAATTAGTATCAATTTTATATACTACTACTTTAAAAGTAATCATATGAAATATACGTCCACAAATATATATGTATCGGGGGAAAATATATTGTTTACAATTTACACATATAATCTTGGCTTTGAATCTATATTGAAGCACGGCGAAAAGACTAATAAAAATCATTAGATTACAATTTAAACATTTTTATCGATCTTTAATGGAACTATGAACATACTATATTACGTTATCAAACACTCTGATTGTTGTGATATAGTTTACCTGTATCTAGCTACTGTCTACATATATGCAAAACAGAAACTTCTCTTACAAATTCAGTTAAAGTTAGGGCTTTTTTGGTTTATCTACTCAAACCTTTGCAAATTAACTTGTCGGTTATTTTCGAATCAATCACCGTATTGCGACGACATGGGCATAACTATTCGTCTCAAATCCGTCAAATGTAGTTCAACAAAGATCAATATATTTGTGTGTGCGCGCATGTATGAAGATATGCATCTACATATGTTTATGATTAATTTGTTTTATTCAAACGAGATATTAAAAATAAAAGTAAAAGAAGGCTTTTATCTTTGCTTATTAAATTTTATGCCTTTGTTGTTTAAAAAAAAAACAAATGTATGCCTTTAATTTTTTTACCTTTTGATCTTTGCTTATTAAATTTTAAACTCAATGTTCCCCACTTGGGTTTTAGAGGTCGCTATTAGCTTCTTCCCACCACATTTGCTTTGGTTCATAGTTATATTGTCTATGAATATATATTTTAATTTCTTTGCAGCTAATTGAAAGTAAGCTTTTTATTCATCGTGCTAGTAAATTTGTTTCAGTTTCTTTAAGAAAATGCAAACACACACGGTTCGGTCATATATATATTTTGTTCTAAAATAAAATTATATTCAACAAAAAACTTTCTTACAAGAAACTGCAGTTTTTCTGAGTTATGAATTGTGGAACAGATAAAAAAAAAAAAGAGAACAAAAAGCAGAGTTAAAGTAACTGTCGAACCCCAAACCACCTAATGAGTGTAGCAATGTAATTGCAATCTCCCAATAGTCTGATGGAACTGATCATTGATGTCAATCTTGATGCAGATGTCGAGAGTTCTTAATGACGCCTATTGTTTCTCTCTCTCCAGAGATGATAGAGACAACACTGATGAAAAACAGAACGGAGAAGGAAAAGCAATTCCCAGTCTAGCATGTTTGAAGATAGAATATGGATTAATATGTTCCAGCAATTCGTGAACCGTGGTCTTGAGTATTCCTCTTGTCAAAGCTGTCCAGATTTGGCCTGCAAATTGACAAGCGAAACACAAGTGGTCACGAGTTTTTGTCAAGGAACTACACATATTGCATTTTGTAGAAACCACTTCTGGAAAGGCAATTCTTCACCGCAAACCTCAGGGCATGATTCAGCTTCAGAACCTACTACAGCTTATGCCATTTGTTGAAGTTGAACCATCAGCTACAACAACTATTACAGCATGCGACACTGTACAAGCTTCTGCAATTTTATCTGAGCAAGAGCAGTTTAGCTCAGAAGCTTCAGCCTTTAACGAGACTGAAACGAATGAGTCACCCCTTGCCACTACTGTTTTGAGTGGAATTGTCCCCTCCACTTCAAACCCTGCTTGCCCCTCTTTTTTCGGAAATTGTGTTTTCAACCCCTCCGCCTCAATCAAGACCCTGCTTGGATAATGAGAATGTGGCTGGGGTTGACCCTGATAGGGATCACGATTACGACTTGGCAAATGGTGTTCTTTCAGGCTATGAATCGTTGTCCGATCCATCGTTAAAAAGGACCCGAGGAGGAAGGCCAATCAAGCCAACACAAAAGATGCAAGATATGCCTTGGACGTTGGTAGGTGGTCGCGGTAATCGTGATCGTAAAGGCAGTGGTGGACGTGACTATTAAACTAGAGATCTCTAGTGAGCTATTTCCTATCTAGCTCATTCTCATCTTTTAATATCTTTCAATCTCTCAAGCTAGCTTAAGTGTAAGATTACTCAACCTACTTTCTCAAACTTTATGACCACAAAGTCATAACCTTGTAATAGTTTTCTTGAATTTTAATTGAATACCCTTTTAACAATAAAAAATAAATAAAATAAAAGTTTTCACCGCAAACTAGGTGAAGAAAGCAAATTTTGGGACTGTATATTTGAACCAGACACCTTTATGCCAACTAACCAACGGAGGTCGAACTCTTATTTGCTCCCAAGAGCTTTTTAGATATATATATATATATATATATATATAAGTTGGTTGTTTAGTGAAATTAAAAAAAATTAACTATACAATTTATAAATTCAATAATAAAAATCATCTTTCCCGATCCCTCTTTGTATTATTTGCATCATATAGCAAAGGAATAGGGCAAAAGTAGCCCCCAAGTTTTACAAAAAGCCCATAATAGAGATAATGCTAAACACATTAGCTCAATAACAAACCCAAAACTAACCATGTAGTAAAGGCCAAATAGGCTTAATTATAATTTAAAAGTTAACTTGTTTAGGTCGCTATGAAAGAAGAGATAATTAAATCACTGTTTGCAATTTTCCGTGTAGTTCAAAGTTTGGAAACCTAGAATTTGGTAGCAAATGTAAAGCTCGCAATAGGGAAAGAGCGTTACAACGCTTAATAACAATACTGCCCCACGGGGTCATGCATTTACAAAGGGGTCATGCATTTACAAAGTATTTACTATTTCTAGTTGATTTTTTAGTTTTTTTTTTTTGGACGTCACCATAGATCTTGGCTGATTATGAAAAATCAATAATTGCGTTGGTTGAAGGTATCTATTTAAGCTATTAATATAAAGGAGATGTACTTTTTTGTTCTTTTTTGAATTTTCTATTGTTTGATCAAAGAGTGTACTATAAGCATGTCTCTCTTTGTCCACATAAGGTTCTTGATTTATTTACCACACACATCTTTACTTTCACTAGCGCGAGATGAACCATTTATGATAGCGACAACTTTTTTTTTTTAAGTTTGACTTTATTAGAAACTTTTATGAAGTGTTTATATAATCGTAAAACATCGATTTCCGTAACATTTATAGAAGGAGAAATATAAATGTTAAGAGTTACTTTTGCGAATTTATAAATTATTTGGTTATATTGCTTTGACACCAAAGAGAATAATAAATTGCTAAACCTATTTGCTAAAGTGCGGATATCAAATAGAAGAATGTCTATATTTGCATTTATACACCGTGAGTAATTTAAGATTTTACAATCGCTTACAATGATGATATTACAAAAACTTTTACACCAAAGTGATTGTAAAGTACGTAGTAAGGCGATACCTTCAGCCTTGAAAGTTTCATGTGCATATCGTAGTATTCACCAATTCCTTCAAAAATGATTATAATATAATATTTTGCATCGACATTACATTTGTAATAACCTAGCGATGGAGGTGACCAATAAACTTCCAGATCCTGAGAATAAAATGAACGTTGAAATGAGGATGGAAAGTGGGGATTTGCATCCAACCAGTTCGTAGCACTATCCATTGCTAGACGGATTACTGTCGAAGGTTCACGATAAACTCTGTTGAAGATAAGGTCGTTCCTTCATTTCCAAATCTACCAGAGGATCCAGAAAATACCATGACAATACTCTGCATGCATGGCTAAGTCATAAACATCTAGGAGACCTTTAATTTTATCCTCCAACGAAGTAGATGAGATAGATAACAAAGTTGCTGGTAGATTAGAGGCTCGCCAAACTGATGTAGCATAGTCGCATTGAAAAAATAAGTGAGCCAAAGTTTCTGTACGTTGACAGCACCGTTTAAATATGGCATCAATGGGTATTCCTCTGTGGTTTAATTCTGCTCTAGTACCGAGGCCGAAGACAGCATCCGCCATATAAAATGTTTAATCTTTGATTATGTCTTTGATTTCCATATTCTGGTTTTTCGCTCCGTAACACGTAGGTGGGGATGGGTTTTGAACTTATGGATCGGGAAGGTGTGTCGACAACCAATAGCCAACTTTAACTTTATAAAACCCATTATTGGTGTAATGCCAAAGTAGTATATCGTCAGTACGATGATGCGGTATATAAATACGACGAGCATATTGAGCATCATCATTATTTAAGAGACGTCTAAGCTTGATCTCATCCCATTGTTTTCCGTTAGACTGCCATAAATCTTTTAATTAGAATGAATGAGGAAGGTTACCATTCGCCGACTATTTTGGAGGGTGAGAAGGCAGTCATGGGTTTATCGTTTGGCCATCCCCAACTTGATACCGCAAACCTTTATAGAGCAAATCATGACCATAATAAGGGAACACCAACCATGAGAAGTTTTCCTCGGAATCAATGCGTCACGAAGCGTCGTATCAGCGTCGTATCAGGGAAATACCTAGGGTCTTGTAGTAGGCGCTAAGCCTGTTACGCTAGCAAGACATCATTAAATTTCTCAATGTCCTTGAACCCAAATCCTCCCTTTTTTTATGTAAACTCAATCTTTTCCAACTGACCCACACTATACGTCTTTTAGAATCATTCAAGCCCCACCAAAATTGTGATAACGCATAGTCTATCGCATGACATGTTGTTCGAGGTAACTTAAAACAACTCATAGTGTAGGTAGGCATGAAAAGGATATAGACTTTCAGAGTACCTCTTTCCCTCCTTCAGATAAAATTTTTTTATTCCAGTTCTTTGTGCGTTCTTTGACCTTCTTGACTATATCCTCAAATAACTCGCATTTATTTCGAGTAAAATTTTTCAGGAAACCCCACATATTTACTACAACCGTCTGACCTCTGGATGTTGATAATTTGGCGAACCTCTGACTTTTTCCATTCATATACACGTGACTCAAAGGCAATAAATGACTTGTTTGTGTGAACTTTTTGTCCGGAGAGTTCACCATATTGTTGAAGCACCTTAGCCATAGTTTCAGATTATCAGTAATGTGTCTTCCCAGCACAAAAAAGCAGTCTGTTGATAGAATATGATCGAAGAAATAAATGGTTTCAGTCTTAAAATGAGGATTTTGGATATGATCTTGTATGCTATATTGCATAAACTTATCAGTCGAAAGCCGCCCATGTTATTCGCCTAAACTATCTTCGGGATGAGGCAAATATGGGTTTTGTTGAGGTCAGGAGGAAGGACACCATTAGTAAAAAACCTTAACCTCTTCAATTATATTATCACCAACAGTTGTCAAAAATTACTCAACCCATCCGGACCAGACACTCTATCTCCTCCAATGGACTTAATAGCTATTATAATCTCAGCATTTGTAACATCATTTGTAAGCACTGTATTCATTTCATCTGTAACCGATGAATGGACATCATCAAAAAAATCTCCCCATCCATTGTTAGTGCTGCTCTGAAAAAATATTTTGGAAATAATCGATCGTCACTCCTGAAATATCATATTCCCTAGTATCTTCAATGCCAGTATAATTGCTGATTGTAGTAATATGATTCCTTGCTTTTCGAGACTAAGCACATCCGTTAAAACACTGTGTTTTGATATCTTTCCTTTAGCCATTTGTTTCGACTTTTAATTTTCCAATAAACATATTCTTGATAATACTTTGTTGAGTTTCCGCTTTATATCGTTGATAATAGATGGGTCTAGGACTGGATAGAAAAAAGATGACTAAACCTCCGTTTTGAGAGACTGAATTCATATTTCTGAGTTTGTTACATTACACCGTTTCCAACTTGAGATTTTTTTCCAAATCCTCTGTATCTAGTCGGAAGGTATGTATGGTGTGACATCCTTTTCCATTCATCTGCAATAACTTCCTTAAACCCTTCTCGATCTTATAGTCGAATATCATATTAAAACTGACATCTCTTTAGTCTCATTTTCGAGAGGATATTAACAACTAAAGGTCAGTGATCATACTCGATTGGTTCCAAAAATTCTGAGAAAAACGTCGGGTAATATGAGAACCACTCTGTATTTTCTAATGCTTTGTCGAGGCATCACTTAATTAATTCTTCAGTGCGAACACCATTACAAAGTAGACTCCTTTGACCACTCCAACTGAAACGATTCCCTTGATAACGACCATATCACAGATATCAAGGGTCGTATTGAACTCTTTGAACGATCCCTCATCTCGTAAATGCCCACCAATTTTTTCACCATTATTTCTAATTTGGTTAAAGATGACAAGCATCAATCATGGATCGTTACGGCTAATGACTGCTCTTTGAAGTCTTTCCCATAATTCATTTCGATATTGTGGATTTGGGTCACCATATTCGCATTAATAAAACAATGTACAAGTCTTGTGTCATGATATAACACAATGATATCAATAGAGTCTCTCCAAAAGAGAACTAGACCACCACTTAATCCAACAGGGGAAACGATAAAATAATTCAGAAATCCTAAAGAGACAGACAAATAACAAACATAGTTGAACGGTTGCTTCGTCTCAATGAGGAACACTACATCAAGAAGATAACGGCGACATAATTCCTTAAGACGATGAACTGTCAGACTTTTGTTAATGTCCTAGGTAGTTCTAATTTGTTGTTCTCATTCGGTCCTTGGCGGTATCGGGCCCGCCTTGCTTCTGATATTAGTTGCTTGGGTTGAACTGGTCTCGGCCGCCACATTTCTTCGTCTTTTGTTAGAGTAACTAGAGGGAGATCCTGGCGAACGGGTAATCTCCTGGATAATGTCGTTGCTAACATGTTCAAAGAAGATAAAAATTCTTCTATGCCTTGCATCAGATTTCGTGGGGTCAAACACAGAGGTGTAATTCTAGTAAAAATTGCGAAGGTCCGAAACGGAGAAATAGCGCCCTGCGATCATTATCATCTCGGGTTCTGAAGTCTAGTATCCGGAAGAGGGAGTCGATAAGGGAACTGGCAAGAGTAAACCCGATTCATTGACCATGTGAAGGGGTTCAGCATGTATGGCATGTGACGAGGTGTCAACCGAAAGAAGTGGGATCAGAATCATCTTTCGAAAATCAGGGCTTGCACAAAAGGTCAGCGCAAACAAACACGATCAAAGCTCGGATTCTCAGCCAGCATTTCATCGCGCTCTGGTTCTACCACTGAGCCAAGCGTTCCGGCAATATAATTAACCATCAGGGCCGATAAAAATTGGATAGGGATGTCGCATACTTGAACCCAAAAGTTGATATGTTTTAGCCACAACTTTCTTATAAGTAACCATTAAGATCCAAATAAATTATGGGAAATGTAAATGTACGTAGTGATGTCTTGAAAATCGATTACTAGCTAATAAAATGATAAACACAACAAGACTACCATTATTTATCAATTTTTTTGTGACATAACAGACACTCACTAAGAAAAAACTACAGTCTCGAAAATGAAAATGCAAATTCTCTGTCTAATGGCAATGATGATGATGATTACCTATTTTAAACGACTCCACTGTAGCTAGTCACATCTGTATCCATTTAGCAAGCTGGCTCGGGTTAACTACACCAGGTACATGGGTCCCATCTGTTTTGAACACACTCGCTACGTCAGAGTAGCTTTGGTGAGCCTTCTTCACTTCTCTGTGCTGCGGAGACGGCGACGAGACTAGCGGCCCAACCTCGGCCCATCCAGGATATAGCTTCCGGCCCAACACCGTGCCGCACGTGAGAAACTCGTGCGCCATGTAGCCCGCCAAGAGCCAGTTCGATGTAGCCTGAGTAGTCGTGCCTCTTGGATCAATCTCAGTCTCCTTGCGTTTTCTCGACGCATCCAGCGGCGTCTGTAGTACACGCGCGTGGTGGTTTTGACTCATTTTGTTGATTTCTGTTTAGGTTATGATACGTGGCTTTTGAGTAAACAAGGATTAGGGTTGCTATGGTCAATGTCAAAACTAAGGGTATATATGGAAATTGACTTTTAATTGAGGCGAAAAGCGTCAAACGCGTGACTCTCGAGAAAAAAGGCGGATACGGACAAAATAAAATGTTTAAAAATGAAGATTTATTAAAACAAAACAAAAACTGAAAAGAATAAAGTGATCGGAGGCAGAGCAAGGCGTTGCCGGAGAAATCTGAGCGTAACGGGGACGGTTAAGAGACGGCCTCGTTGAAGATCGGTGAAGAGACAAGGATTTCGGATACTGGCGAATAAAGCAACTGGAGATCGACGGAGATCGGAGAGAAGATAACGCTTCGTAGATCGGCGGAGGAGTAAAAAGCGTAGATCGGAGAGAAAGAGGGATAAAACCGAGAAAGAGATGGAGGAGAAAAGTCGGAAGCGTAACTTCTTATATTCGTTAGATTAAATTATTGTCCAGCATTATATCGAAATGCCACGAGGCCTTAAATAGGCCTTACATCAAATCTAAATGGGCTTAATAAGTTTGTTGCTCTCTTGGAGAAGCTAAAACATGGTAAATGATTAACTAGGATGTCTGGGATAGTCAATATATTTTTAGTTATGTTATAAATTAATAAAAGAGGCGTTCACGCATACAGTTGCAAATATAAAAATGGTAACTAAATCACATATACCAACTGTAATTATTCATACACGAATTGATATTTCAAAAGGAATTGAAGGTACAAAAGACATATGTTTAAAACATGATAGACCAATTGATTTTAAGGATTAAAATCGTAAAAAGAAAAAGGAAGTGAAAAGAAATGGTAGAAAATATTTTGGAAGAAATGAATACGAGTCTAATGATAAAACAGAACATGAACCTGAAAAAAATTATGAGATTTCTATCAATTATATCCATAATAGAAAGATATAGAATCGAAATAAAGTAGATAATGTCGATGATTTTTTCTCATACATTGTGTCAAAGGAAATATACGAGAAAAACGATGATCCAGAATCAAAGTGTGTATATGAATGTCAAAAGAGACATGAGTGGATAAATTAGAAAGATGCAATACAAGTTGAAATTGATTCATTCAATAAACAAAATGTATTCGATCCTATTGTACTTTCACCTGAAAATGTGAGGTCGGTTGAATACAAATGGATTTTCATTAGGAAACAAAATGAGAAAAACGAGATTATAAGACACAAAGTTCGTTTCGTAGCTCATAATTTTTCTCAAAAGCCAGGTGATTGATTACGAGAAAATGTATTCCCCAGTTATGAATACAATCACATTTAGATTCTTGATATGTATAGCAACTGATGAAAATCTAGAGATGCGTCTCATGGATGTTGTTACAACATATTTATATGCATCATTATATAATGATATCTATATGAGAATATCTGATGGATTTTAAGATGCCAGAATCATTAAAATCCAAAACCGAAGAGGTATGCCTAGTAAAATTGCAAATATCATTATACGTGCTAAAGCAATATGGATGCATGTGGTACAATCGTCTCAGTGAGCATTTAACAAAAGAACGATATGTAAACGATCATATATGCCCATGTGTTTTCATCAAGAAAACAACATTCGGATTTGTGATTATCGCGGTGTATGTTGATGATCTAAACATAATAGGTACTCAAGGAGAAATACAAAAAACTGTAGATTATTTGAAAAGAAAATTCGAGATGAAAGATCTCGGACATACAAAGTATTGTCTTAGTTTACAAATTGAGCATTACCAAAAGCGCATAGTTTTTCATCAATCAACATATACCAAAAGAGTTTTAAAATGTTTAACATGGATAAGACAACTCATCTCAGTACTCCGATAGTCGTTAGATCCCTTAAAGTTAAAAATGATCCATAGATTAGTTGAGTAGAATGAAGAGATACTTGGTCTTGAAGTGCCATATCTAAGTGCAATTGGAGCTCTTATGTATCTTGCAAATTGCACTCGATCTGACATATCATTTATCATTAATTTTTGGCAAGATTGAGTTCATCCCCAAAATTGGAATGGACTCAAAACATGTATTTCGACACCTTCAAGAAACTATTTATTTAGGATTATTTTATACTAAAAATTCAAATGGTTGGTTTTGCAGATGTATGATACTTGTTACATCCACACAAGGCCCAATTACAAACAGGATACATATTCACATTCGAAAGCACTGTTATATCATGGTTTTACCTAGAAACAAATGCTTGTAACCACTTTTTCGAATCATGCTGAAATAAGCATACTTTATGAAGCGAGTAGAAAATGTGTATGGCTAAAATCAATAAGTCAACATATCCAATCAAGTAGTGAGATCCACGTAAACACATAGCCAATTATCTTATATGAAGATAATATTGCATGTGTCACTCAAACAAAAGAAAAATATATCAAAAGTGATAGAACCAAACATATCCCTCCAAAGTTCTTTTCATAGAATCAGAAACTTGAAAAGAATAACGTAATTATAGTCAAGTATATTTGATCATGTGACAATGTCGTAGATCTCTTCACGAAGTCAGTTTCTACCACTACAATCAAGAAACATGTTTATAATAATGGAATGTGTGATCAACGAGAATTACAAGATGACACATGATCATTCGAGGGGGAGTTTGTGTGGTTGTACTCTTTTTTACCTATTATAGTTTTTTCCACTAAGTTTTCCTTGAAAAGTTTTTTAATGAGACAATAAAAATATAACGCAAGAGATGATAATGACACTGGTTATTAAGAAGAAGTGTTATAAATCAACAAAATAGGTGTTCAATAGAAGACACATGCATATATTTCTGTTAAAAAATTCAAATAAATGATGTGGAGTCCAATGTCACTATGTTCGCACAATAACTTACTTTGTCACGTCTATATAAACGAACAAAATTGTTCGATTGTAATATACTTCACATTACTAACATTAAGAGTTATATACAAAAATTATTTATTTTCTTTTGTCAGTATCTCAATCTTTTGCACATATATAAAATTGTATTCTTTATTTATATTTATTTTTATGATAAATTATCATTTTTTTTAATAACAAATGACTCTTTTGTCTAGTCAATATATTATCTTTTCTTTTTATAGGTTTGAAAATTCGTCTTACTAGAATTTAAAAGAAAAAATGTTAATTTCATTTGAATTTCTACCACTTTTCGTTGAGAATCACACTATAGTTTTTTTAAATTAATCAACAACAAATATTGTTCTATAAAGGGAAAGTGGAAACTGGAGAATCTATAGACTAAACAGAATTTGGATTTACAGTTGGTTTTATATACAATAATACTAAATAAATAAAAGACTTTATCTAGGCTAAGAATGGATCAATTACAAATGTTTACGAATACAAATGCATGTCATGTCATGACAATCGATTATAAAACATTAGGTAGGTACCGTAAAAAGGATTGGTTCAGGTTTTCTTCAATTGCCGGTTTAGGAGCTGAATTAAGTGAAGAACTGATTTTGAATTAAACCAAAAGGAAATGGATCTTCGAGAAATAGATGGTTGGCACTTTGAGAAATAGGCTTAAGCCCATGGGAATCACTAATGATAAAATTATGGGAGGAACTTATCCAAGTTTAGATCTTATTAGTAAAGCAAAATGTGTATCTTAAATATTATGGATCGTTAGAATTCATTTATGAAATCAAACTCGTGAAGTTATCAAACTCAAACCAAATAATATTTTAGAATCTTAGTGAAATAAGGATTAAACTAATATATATATATATATGTATATATATATATATATTATAAAATTTATGTAAATTTTATTTCTAGTTGAAATATATTTAACTCTTATGTATATATAGAGTTGTATATCATTCCTTAATCAACAACACAAGTACAAACATAAACTATTCTCTACATTTATAATGGTATTAGAGCCTTTAATCCAAACCTATGGGATCAAGGTTAAAGCTTTTGCATTAAAAATCTTGTGATCCCACCTGAAAAGAGAGTAAGAGTGTTGTGATAATTGGAGAAAAACGTGAAGGTGAAGAAGGATCTGGAGAAGACTTCATGAAGTCGTGCATGAGATTTCAAATTTTCCTTGAAAGTAATCGAGGGCCACGTGATTGTTTTTCTAGTCACATGGTATCGTTTGTTTTTATTTTTCTTTCTTCTTTTCAACAAAAGTTGTCCTAGTTTTACAATAGGTTTGATTTTTTCGAATGGGGATGTTTGTAAAAAAAAGAAGGAAAACAACAGTTTAGGGTTTTACGGCTTATTTATATGTTTTTCTTGACATCTATTATTAAGTTGTATAATTTCTTAAGTTTATTATGTGTTTTGGCCTCTCTTTTTATAGGGAGTCTGGTTATAATTTAACCATTTTTCATGTTTGTAGATTAATTTTTGGTTTGATTTGTGGACCGTTTGAATCAAGAACAATTATTTGTGTAGTTGTATAGTTTACATCCATTGGATGTTGTTATTCTTTTTACTAGCGCGTTAAAGTTCCAACCCTATTTTATAATTTGAAGTTTATCCGGAATTGTCGCAGCTGATTTTGAATTCCGAAGAGCATGTTGACTCATTTTTTGTATGTCTTCTACATGTCGGTCACGACATATATGTTCCGTTTTGAGATTGAAAAGTCACGTACTAGGTTTGTCATGCAGAAAAATATTAGAAGATCAATATGTGTATCTTGCAGATCAAGTAAAATATATTATTAGAGTTCGCTTATGAAGTTAAACTCGTCAAGTCTATAAAATTCAAACCGAATAATATTCTAAAATTCTAATGGAATAAGGATTAAGTTGATTTAAATATATATCATAAGATTTAGATAAATTTTATTTCTATTTGAGATAAATTTAATTCTTATGTATATATGGAGTTATATATCATTCATTAATCAACAACACAAAACATACACAAACTATTCTCTTAACTTATCAGATTCCAACAGAGAAATGCATGGAGTCTTTGAGTTGAGTCTAATCAGAAATGCATGGAGCCTTATCAAATCCACCCCCTCCACCAATACATCCGCCTTTGCCTATACCGCCTCCAATGCCTCCGCCTTTGCCAATTCAACCGCCAATGCCTCCGCCTTTGCCATACCGCCACCAATTCCACCGCCTTTTCCAATGCCACTGCCAATACTTCCGCCTTTTCCAAAACCACCGCCAACTCCTCCACCTTTGCCGAAACTACCGCCAGCACCTCTGCCTTTGCCAAAACCACCACCAGCCCCTCCGCCTTTGCCGAAACCACCACCAGCTCCTCCGCCTTTACCGAAACCACCGCCAGCTCCTCCAGCTTTGCCAATACCGCCACCAATACCTCCGCTTTTGCCAATTAGATTGGCTTTTAACCGTTCTACCCAACTCACCATGCATATACTATCTGACATTAACGGTTTCTCGATCTCGTAACATTTAATTAATTCTAATTCTCTTTTATGACAAATAAACAAGTCATAAGTTTATACGTCAGTTCCTTTTTGTTTATGATAAAAATCTGTCATCATCTCTTTAAATAATGAATCGGACATCATTTCTTTTTAATTGTCCCAGAAAACTCTGCAAGTTCATAGTATAGTTTTGATTAGATCAAATACTATTACTTTGTAATTGATAAATAATTTTTTGTGGTTAATATCAAATTTACAATGTATCTGATGATAGTTTATTTATTAACCTACTCTATAATTAATAAATATCTGAAATTTTCACAGGGCAACTCTATTTGATGGGTGATATCTGAAACTTATAGGGTAATTAAAGTATAAAATTTACATATTTAACATAAAGGTCTCGAAGTTTAGAATCTCTAGTTATTAGTTAACCAAATATTATGTAACTAAATAGGCAATATCAAAAATAAAAGTCGCTCACTTCTAATAGTAGCTGCATATGCAACGTAAATTGCATGTTGGTATTAACTAAACCTATTGGCAGTTTGGCACTAGTTTTGTTAGTTTATTAGAATATGTTTATGTTATAATCTTAAAGTTAACTATACATATATACTGAATCTTGTGAACGACTAAAAATAAAATCAATATATTATAATTTGTTCTGACCAATTTATTGTAATGTAATTGCATATGAATGAAGATCAGTGGCCATTTTTTTTTACTCTACCCGTCTAACGTAGTAATTGGTGCTTTTAAGTCTTTATCAATGATCTGTTCGTACAAATTATCTAATTCATCTAACTCTACATTTGTTATTTTAAATAAATAACTATTGGAGCTATTGGAAAAATATCTTCGTTCAAATGTAAAGTGAGATACAGAGAAAGCTTAAATACAAGTGTAACTAAAACCAAATACAATAACCAAAATTAATCAGAATAAACCAACTACATATATTCTAATACTTTTTCTCGAGATGAAAGGGACTTGCATCTTGGACTTGAAAACTCTATGTGAAAATAGGGAAGGTTGAAATCACAAGATCAACTGAAATAATATGTAAATGAGAACACAATGATCACTGTCAGTACCCCTATCTTGGAACCCATCTTGATATTATTTCTTCAAAATTCAATAGATTCGCAAGTAACTCTAGAGATTGAGGAACAAAACATACATATTGTGGTCAATTCTAGAGGTCTAGGAAGTGATCCATATGTGAGCAGCAGCTCCAACTTCAAAGGCAGCCATGAAGCTTCTTCAAATGGCTTATCAATGACATGAGACTTTGCTGGTCGCATAAGAAACTCAACAGATCCAAGAAACAATGAATATAAATCCATCACATAGCAATTACATATCAAGAGCAATCGATATCAACACATCGTGATAATCGCAACACTTGAATCAACTGAAATTGCAGAAAATAACCTCAACGGAAGAACTGATACACAACGGCAAAATATCTTAACGATTGGAAGATTTTCTAACAGATCGACAAAACAACAGTGAGCTGAAACTTGGATAAATCTCAATCCAAGCAAAATCCGGTAAAATAAGCGAAGGAATGATTGAATCGACGGAGCAATCTATCAATCAAACAAAAAAAACGAATTTAATCGGTGAAACAAGCTGGAATGGTGAAATAACCAAAATTCTAGATGAAAATAAGCTTAAATTCGGCGGAATAACCAGAATCAAACTCAGAATATTAAATCTGAAATGAGAATGGCTTCAAACAAACAAATAAGAACAATCGAGGAAATATGATCTTGAAATTGAAAGAGAAGAACTCAAATCTAAGAAATCAAGCTGATTAATGAAGAAATCAAAGCTTGATTCAAAGAAACTTGAGCTAGCTTCAAGGACATCAGGACTCGATGAAGATGATTTGATATAGAAAATTGAGAAATCTGAATCAAAAATTGAAACAGATGAATTGAATCGAAGCATAAGCAAACGATCGAAAGAAAGCGAACTGAATCGCGAGTATGATGAAATTCAAACTTGATCGATGAAAATTAAAGCTCGAATCAAAAGGAAGAAGATGAAAACTGACCAAATGGATCTTGATCTTGATAAATCGATGAAGATCAAGGATGATGCAGAAGCGGAACGAAGAATCAGTTATGTTCTGATACCATATTGGAAAAATATATTCGTTAAATATATTCGTTCAAGTGTAAAGTGAGATACGGAAAAACCTTAAATACAAGTGTAACTAAACCAAATACAATAACCAAAATTAACCAGAACAAACCAACTACTTACACTCTAATAGGAGCTTCCATACCAAACCATGTGCGAGTTAGATGAAGAATTTAGTGCAGTTTGAACAACAAAGCCGTCATCCATTTTCCAACCTATTATGTCCTAAGAGCAAAATATTGAATGAAATCTATCACTTGTATATACTCTTCTTCCAATTCGATATCGTTACATGTCATTCCCCAAACACGACTGTGAGTGGTTCGCTTTTCCTTTGTGTGTGTGGTGGGGGGGGGGGGGGGTTTCAGTTTTGGTTTTCTTTTGGGTATATTTGGTTCATGGTTTGGATTTGATTGGTTCGATTAAGTTTGGCTAAAGTCCCCACCTTTTCTTAAACCAAATTTGTTAAATATTGTTACTAGTAGTTTACTCGTCTCATACTTCTTTTACCTCTTGCGGCAGATCATTTCCGTGTCGTGCCTATCATTTTTATAACGTAATAACATGATCATTGGGATTTCGGAATCAAATGTTGTAGAAAATATGTGTATATCAATATATCATATCTCTAGGAAAACTATGGGTTAAACACTCAATATTTACATGTCAATCGGATTAGTCCGGTACGACCTAATTGTTTCTCGAGCTTATACTTTTAAAGTCCATCATTATCTTGTCGGGAAACTTCAATAGTATAAGTTAACCGTATTAATTTTTTGTCTTTCCTTAAAAATATATATACTTTCAGCATTTTTCTGTCTACCAAATTAGATTAATTGGTTAGGTTTTTAAAAAATTTAAACCTACATATTTGAGTAGGGTCGACCAAATTCAATTAAATGACGGTGCTAAAACAAAGATCAAAGTAAGCGTGTGGAACTGTGGACTTCAGAGTAATTAATCGGAGGTTGGAAATTAGGAAGATCTACTCAACATGAGTTATTGAAAGGGAGTTTTTCTTTTATATATAATTCCGATTTGTTTAGTCTAACATTAGGTTCTAAATGGTAACGACTGAATTTGACAATTTATTTATGATATTTTATAAAATATGATAGAATAACTAAAAGATTCAAATGGTAACAACATAATCTGGCTGAATATATTAGAATATAGCAGATAATTGATTAATGAAATAAATAACTTTTTGTCCAATTGAATAACATAAATAATTACAATAATATAAAATAAAAATTAATAATATCTATTAAATTTAAAAATATTAATAATTAAAAAATATTAATAATTAAAAATATTAAAAATGTGAGCTTGTTTAAAAATATTAAAATTGTTTTAATAGATTAATAATATACTAAACAACATAAAATGCAAAAAATAAAATTAAGAACTACAAAATGAGTGAGATAAAATACATTATTCTTTTAGATATAATATATGTTTTTTATTTAGATAACAAAAGTTAGAAATGGACATTTTGGTTATTCGGTTCGGTTCAAGATACATGTTTTTTGGGTTAAATATATCCATTTGAGAAAGAATTTTATTTGGTTCGAATTAAATTTGGTTCTAAACCAAAATAAATAAGTTATAACAAAAATAAACATAACTAATTAATTTTAGTAACTACTATAATATTTTGTATATTGAAGTATATATTTCAATATATTTAATTTAATATATTAATTTTTAGTAAATTTTGGTTAAACGGTTTGGTTTAGTTTGGCTTCAGATAATTCGGTATAGAAATTTTTTTACCATTTGGATTATCTTTATCTTCGATTCGTTTTGATTTGATGAATTTTAGTAGGCATGATCAAAATACTCATAACATAAGAAGTAAACCAGAACCGACCTAAAAATGGGATATTGAACCAAAACCAATAATATACCCGAACAGATCCTACACAGATGAACCGGAACCAGAACCGAATCCGATCTAAACCAAAAACCGAATGGTACCAAATTTAACCGAAATATCCAAAAAATAGATATATATGTGAAATTTAACCAAATTTTACTCAAACTTAATTATTAAAACAATATGATATTTTGGGTTGGGTTCCCGGATGTAAGCGAGCCGAAGTCAAATCCAAAAATACCATAATAGATCTTAAACCCCTAATACCAAAATATCCAAAATCCGCAAAAACTTATCCAGACCCAATCAGATACCTAAATGTGTAGCCTAAATTTTAGTTTGGTTCGCTTCGGTAATTTTGCGGAAAAAAAAAACTGAAAACTTAATTCAATTTTCAATTTTTATTTTTATTATTAATTATTTTTGTAATTATTGAAATTTCCTCAAAAAAATTTGATTAATTTCCTCAAATTTTCTAATTCTACCAATTCTGCATATTACTCTTTAGACAAATTAAGTTATTCCAAACGAGTAACATTATTACTTTTCATCAAATTCCACAACAGTTCCACAATTATGTTGTTACCATTTACAACTATTTCATGTTATACTAATAAACATAGTTAAATGTTAACAAATAAATTATCGTTAGTAATTTTATTCATCAACCGTCAAATAAATACATTATTATGTTATATATTATTATGTTAATAATATATTTAATACCATGTTAAATAGTAATTTAGATGTGAATTTATATGTGTCACATGATATACATTTTTTTATCATGAAATAAATAAATATCCATTAAAATTGGACATAATCTCTCCCAAATATTTTGCTTGTTAACAGAATAATTACCACAACACAATTGTGATAGTGACATTTTTCTCTGGCTTTGAATGTTAATGAAAGAAAACTAATTAAAAATACACTACTACATTACTAATTGTCAGGTTATTTGTTAACATAAAACAAATCGGCCCTTAACAAATTGGGAAAACAACTGTGCATAAATAATGTGAAGTTTATTTGTCTTTTACTTAATTAATCTTTTGTGAAATTTCAATCAAAATTAACTGGTCAGAAATTCAATAATTCCTCCACATTTGCAGAATTCCACAATTCCTTTGTTTACCATTTACGGCCTAAAGGACGACGACGGACGGACATGAAAGAACTTACCAAACAATAAACGAGTAGTTAATGTGGAGTTTGAATGATCACTGTTGTCGCTACTAGCTAGGCTTAACATGGGATTTCGTGTATAGCATTTTAATTTAAAATAATAGTAGTTGGGTTACTTCTATTTAGAACAGAAATGTTATTATAAAAAATAAAAATTAGGTTTTTCCTTCATCTATGACTTTTTGCGTGTGATTTTTAGAATTAGCTTTTTTCTTGAGCCCTAAAACATATTAGTAATTAAATACAACTTTATTTGTACAAAAATAAGTATGTAACTTTACCACTTTTTGTTTAGGTTAATATTTAGGGAGTTCTAAACCTAACGGTTTTGAGAGAAATGACAATTCCGACTGATTTTATTCGCTGGATTAAATTATGTGTAACCACTTTATCTTTTTCGGTCCAGGTTAATGGAGAGCTCATAGGTTTTTTTAGGAGTGCACGGTGCTAAAGAAGGAAGATTTGGCTATCACCCGGAATGCAGAAGTCTGAATATAACACATCTATGTTTTGCGGACGACATCATGGTGTTTGCAAACGGAAGAGTGCGCTTAATTAAAACTATCCTTGAGTGTCTCAGAGTTTATAATAAGCTTGGAAAAGACCACATTATTTGTCACTGGGATATCCTATGTAGTTCGAGAATCTCTATCTCTTTTCCCTTTAACCTCATAAATTTGTCGGTGAAGTATTTGGGTCTGTCTCTGTTGGTGAAAAGAATAGTTACATCGGATTATCAGCTGCTTATTGATAAGATTCGAAGCAGAATTTGCTCTCGGAAGAATTGTTTTTTTTCTTTTGCAGGTCGCCTTCAATTACTCTCTTCAGTGATAGCTAGTTTGACGAATTTCTGGATAGCTGCCTTTAAACTTCCTCGCTCATGTATTCAAGAAACAGAGAAAATAAGCTCAACGTTTCTGTGGTCGGGACCAACTCTAAACTCAAAAAAAACAAAAGTGGATTGGTCTGATATCTGTAAACCAGAGTAAGAAGGGGGACTTAGTATTAAGTCTTTAGCGGAAGCTAATAAGGTGAGTTACTACAAATTTTATTTGGCGGTTGGTTTCTGCTAAGAAGTCTATGTGGGTATGATGATTGGAGTCCTCTTGATAGACTATTTGAGGTGTTGGAAATCGTGGAAGCATTGATATGGGTATTCAGGGGTCGGCCACTCTGGCAGACGTCTTTGAGAACCATAGACCGCTGTGCAGACGGTTTCAGATTCTTTCCCAGATAAAAGATGAAATAAAAAAATTAAGGGACTGTGTTTCTTTGGATGATGACATTGCATTATGGCGTAGTAGTGCTGACAAGTTTATTTCCCGTTTTTCTTCTAAATATACTTTGAACCAAATTATATTAATCTCATCGGAAAAAGTTTGGTTTAGAGCTATCACGTTTTCTCATGCGACTCCTAAATTCTCGTCTAGTTGGCGGCTCAGGACTGTCTGTCCACGGGGAATAAAATGCTGTCTTGGAATGGTAGTGAATCGGTGGGGTATGTTTTCTGCTCCAGCTGTATGGAAACAAGAGACCACTTATTTTTCTCTTGTCCGTTCACACCATAGTTTTGGGAAAATCTATCTTTCCGGCTTCTCTAACAAGGTTATACGAATCAGTTTACTAATCTCCTTTTAGCCTTGTCGACAACCAGAAGGGGGGACCGTAAGATGTTCATCATAAGGTATTTGTTCCAAACTTCTATTTATTTCTTATGGCGTGAAACGAATCAGCGCAGACATGGAGAAGTTCCAACGCTCATGGGCAGCTTAGTTAAAAGTGTGGAAAAGATAGTCCGAAACCGCCTTTCAACGCTTCAGAGTCAAGATATTTGGCGGGAGAGGATACAACATTGGTTTGCCTCACGAGTTTAAACTTCCATTGTTTTCAGCTTGTAATTTTGGTTTGTTTACTTTTTTGTGTCTTTAGTTTTTCAGCTTTATTGAATGTGAGGATACTCTATTTTCCGGGAGCTGGTTTTGTCTCGATTAAATCTATAATATTTAACTTGAGTCTTTGATTCTTTGAGTCTTTGAGTCTTTGAGTCTTTGTCTCTCTCCTGAAAACATTAGTTTAAAGGGAAAAATGTCGTTTTATGCATGAACTTTCAAAAATTGGACGTTTAAAGCATGAGTTTTCGAAATATCATTTAAATGTTAAAATTTTTGTTGACATTCAAATTAAATAATAAAGTTTCGTTGACTCGACCAAAAAATCATGCCGTTACAGAACACGATGACGGAGTTAACTTGCTGTTAACGGTAAGTTAACGTCATACTTTTTTTGGCCGAGTCAACTAAAGTTTGCTATTTAATTTGAAAGTCAACAAAAAATTTGGTATTAAAATGACATTTTATATAAGTTATTTTTTCTTATTTATCAAAACTATTTTTTATCTTTTTGAGATAATATAAATGAAAATAATTATATTTTTAGTCCAATAGTAGATATTAATTATTTTTACACAAACCAATATGTGAAATAATGCAATAAATGTTAAATAAAAATTTAAAATTTAAAATTTTAAACAACTAAATAACATGTTCTTAAACATTTAGTTTCTTTTCAATATAGTTAATTTAATATGTTATCTATATTCTAATTAAATCATATAATTACAAAATATTTTAAAATTATTTTTCTAACTTTCATTACCATTTTCTTTTTTTTCGTTTTTAATAAACTTTAATTTTGAATTGATTCAACAAGTGAGAAGGAAATATCAAATTTTTTAGTTTTGATCTTAGGATTGTTTAAGCTAAAAAACTTATCATAAATTATGAAATTATTGTTTCAAACTACTCGAATGTATAAAAGTTTAGATTTCACTAATTAATCTTCAAAAAAATTTTAACATAAAAGAAAAAAGACAAATCTTGATCGATGTAGAAATTGGGCTAGAATTTTTTGAATTTGCCGATAATTTATCCGGTAAGTGTTAAGGACGAATCAGATGGAAACAATTGTAAACTTTGTAAACAATTGTAAAAAAATTTTAAAATAAAATAAAAAGTAAAAAAATTGTAAATTTCAAAATATGAAATGCATTATTTAGAAAAACAAAATGTTAACTCGAAAAAGAGGAAACTAAATTGATATTTTTACCAAATGCTAGTGACACCTATAAAATTTTAAATTTTCTTTAACATGTATTGCATTATGGAAAATATGTTTTAATGACCAATTAAAAAGTTATTTGAAAGAAGATATTTGTTATTAACTTAAGAAAAAATTATTTGACATGGATTTATCACATATTGGTTTATGTAAAAATAATTAATATCTACTATTGGACTAAAAATATAATTATTTTCATTTATATTATTTAAAAAAGATAAAAAAAATAATCTTGATAAATAAATAAAAATAACTCTTATAAAATGTCATTTTAATACCAAAATTTTTGTTGATTTTCAAATTAACTAGCAAATTTTTGTTAACTCGGCCGAAAAAGACATGACATTAATTTACTGTTAACATCAAGTTAACTCCGTCATTGTGTTCTGTAACGACTTGCCTTTTTTGGTCGAATCAATAAATTTTGCTATTTAATTTAAATGTCAACAAAAAATTTAACATTTAAATATCATTTCAAAAATTCATTATTTAAAGTGTCTATTTTTTTAAAATTCATATCCCAAACAACATTTTTTCCATAATTTAAATGCTTTCTTTTGTCTTTTTTTTTTTCTTTTGTCCAAAGTCTTTTAAGTCTTTTAAGTCTTTAAGTCTTTTAAGTCTTTAAGTCTTTAAGTCTTTTAACACAGTCTTTTAAGTCTTTGAGAACATTTTTTCCTTAGTTTAAACGCTTTCTTTTGTCTTTTTTTTTCCTAAGTCTTTTTTTTTCTTTTGTCCAACGACTTCTGAGTCTTTTAAGTCTTTGAGTCTCTCTCCTGAAAATATTAGTTTAAATGCTTTCACCGTCGTTGAGAACGAGTTGTGTCAACTTGTGTGTGTCAGTGTGTATTTATTCCCCTATATACATACACTGAAGTAACGTTGTTCTTTTTTGACTCTTTCTACGTATCCTTTTATTTATTTAATCAATTTGGGAAAGTAACACTTATTTCCCTGCAGTGGTAGACCTCGTGAACCGAGCGTACTACTTGCCAACTTTGTGTGGACCTTTCTTGTCTTATTCAATTCCACTTTGTTTAGTTTAGTGATAGTTTTATTTATTTTTGTTTTAAGTTTGAACTCTTTATTTATTTAGGTTTTGGCTCTTCGATATCTAATTCACTTCCACCAACTCAAAGGATGAAAGATAAAAGACATCATGTATTTGTTCCGTCGATTGTACGTTTATCTACTGAAATTTTAAATTAATCAATTAACTAAAGATTAATAAACTAGAAATAAGTTATATGTTTCTTACCAATTTATTGTGGTCGAATTGCTGAAAGATTTGTCATTAAACTATGTTCTTATCCGCGTTACAAGCCGGATAATACTTTTAAAAACATTTATGTGATATTTTATTTTAAGAAATTAATTTTGTTGTAAAAGTTTATGTGATGTTAGCATGCAGTGTATATTTTGTACAATTTGTTAATCAAATATATATATTAGAGTAATCAATTTTTAAAGACTTTTTAATATGTCAATATCAGTTACAAAAAATAATTTGTTGTAAAATGGGTATATATTAATATATATATATATATATATACTGTATGAATTATTAATATATATAATAACTATATATTAATATATATATATATATATATATACTGTATGAATACAATAATAGTCTGATTAGAGCAAATATTAATTTGAGAGCAGCATAAAATAAATAAAATAGAGATATAAATAAAATTATCTTTTCCTCAGATAAATTCTAATTGTAGTTTTTATTAATCTTGAAAACATTTACGAAAAATAAGATTTTCTTGGAGTCTGGAAATAATATAACTTTTTGTAAAATAGAAAATATAGATATATTTTAAATATTCTTATTGCTGTTTTTCAAGTAAATAGGCATAAATTAGATTGCCACTTTTATCCTTAATGAATTTTTTATGGTTTCTAAACTAATTATTTTCAGTGGCATCTAATGTAAGATCAATCAAATTTAATTTCTTAAATATACATCCACAATAATAGTGTTAGGGGTAAACAAAGATCGGATATCCAAAAATTTTAAAATATGCGGATATGTTGGATTCGAAAAATAGTTATCCGGATCCGGATCCATCAATATCAGATCTAGATCAGCTAAAAATCTTAAACTAATACTATAATATTATAAAAATGAATTAGAAATTAAAAAATTAGTAGAAAATATCATATAAAATATTTCAACTTAATTTTTACAAAAATTTTAAAACATATTACTATGTAAAATTTTTAAAATACATAAAAGCTTCAAATAAAATTTATTTTTGTTATACTTTACACAAATTTCTATCAATTGAAAATTATATATATATATTATACATATACTTTAAAGAAAAACTATACATAAAACGGATATGGATCGGATCCGAATATCCAAATTTTCAATAGAAAATATCCAGATCAAAATATTTTGGATATCCGATTTTTTGCATCGAATCGGAACGGATCCCTGATCGGATCTCAGATCCCGCATATTTTACCCATCTCTAAACAGTGTTAAGATTAAAAGATAATAATTCAAATCTTCTTTCATCCGTTTTCGTTCAATGTTGATCATTGTAGATACATTAGACAACAAATTTTATTATATAAATCTTCGCAAAGAATTTTCGTTTGACATGTGGCAAAATTCTAATTTGTGGAATCATAATATATATATATATATATATATATATATATCAATGGATCCATTAGATGTCAACATGTGTGAAAATATTTGAATATGTTTTCAATAACCAAATAAGAAAACTAACAAGACAAAAGGTAATATAGATTTACTTATAAGTCTATTTCTATAAACTTTGAACTTTATATTTCAAAACCGAAAAGGAAAAGTAAAAATTTCCATACTTACATATACTAATTTAAGTGTGTATATCTAAACTCCTTTTTAACTTCTTTTATATACTAACAAACAAGAAAAGAGAGGATTTATATACTAAATTTATGTGTATACACAAAGAACACAAAAACGGAAAAGCTCCTCAGGCTGATATAAGAGTAACTCTAAAAAAGAATGAATAGTAAAAAAAATGATTAATCTTATATGCAGTTCATAATATAACGACGATATACCAATTTTCTGTTTTTATTTTCTATCAATCTTTTCCTTTACTTATTTTTGTTGAAATCTCTTATTTTGAAAAAAATAGTTAATCTTTTTCAATCAAAAATTTTCACTTCTTTAATAATTAATATAAAAGTGAAAAAGGATTTTAGAAGTTAGTAGAAGACACCAAAAAATTAAAGTTGAAAAAGGTACAAAATAAACATGTATATTACACTATTTTTAGGGGTGTATTCAACCAAGAATTTGAAGTAATTTATATTAACTAATATAAAAATATATTTAAAGTTATATTTAGGGGTGTTATTTAAACATGAAATATAAAATAGTTTTATTAGAAAGATTTTAAATTGTACATTTAAGTGATTTTAAGGAATTTAGTTGAATTTGTTAGATAAAAATACAAAAATTTAAATCTCTGTAAGTTTGGAATGGTTGATGATTTTCATTGATCATACATCAAAGTATATATACATGAGAATCATATCTCTAAGAGACACGTACGATTTCAACTATACAGATATATGCTAAATATATTTAGGATATTTTCAAATGCAAATTTTATGTTTTATCTTCCTCTTGAACCATTTGATACTGAAGAAATACAACACTGAATACGTTGAGAACATCAAAATTCATTACTACCAGACGTTGAGATGCTGGAAACAGAGCTTTTTGGAGAGACATAAAAAAATATAAAACTTGTCGTCTGTTTTCTCTTCTAGAATTTATTTACTTAAGATCAATCAAATTTATTTACTTTCTAATTTGAAGTTATATTTAATATTAACTAATAAAAAATATATTTAAAAATCAAGAAAATCAGTTTTTTTAAAACAAAAAAAAATCTAGAAAATCAAACTTTATGGGAATACATGATTTTATAGGGTTAAGTCACAATTCATTGGGCTACGTCACAATATCCTCCAAAAACCTATGTAAAATTGTCAGAGTACAATTAACCTCAAAATTTGTATCTTATTAATGGAAAACTAAAATTAATATGTAACTCTTATGTAAAATTATACTCTCACCGTTATATAAAAATAATTTTTATGGATTTCGCGAATATTTAGAAAATTTCTACAAAATTTCAAATATTCTTATTATGTAATTAAATATTAATTATTATTTTTACTTGAATCTATACTAATTAAAATGAGCATTTTGAGGCATCTTAGAGCCTCCACATGACCTTAAAAAGTTACTCTCCAAAATTGCCACGTGGCATTGTTAGAAAATAAAATCACGTCGGCTGTTAGTATTTCATTCACAAGGAACGCCAACGCTTCTTCTTCTTCCCACAAATAACTGACGATGGCTTTCCCTCTTCCTTTAATTCAATCGTGTGTTCTGAATAAATGTAGCTCACAGAACAATTTCCTCCTCCCCTGATTTCTGTAGGCGGCTTCCTTCTATTTTCTTACGGCGTTTGGATTGTAAAGGCTGGAGTGTTAAGGTGAAAAGAAAAACACTGTTACAGAATTCTAAGAGAAGATAAGGTTTTCTCGCCATCTCATTAAGATCTGAAGATGAGAGAAGGAGAAAATTCACCATGGTGTGAAATATGCAAGAAAAATAATCATAGTGAATATGTTTGTTATTTCAAAAACAAAGAAGAAAAGCCATATGCAAACAAACAATTTTATGGAGAGTGTTTTGTGTGTGACAAGTTTGGGCATTATCTAAAATACTGTAAAAACAAATATAAAGATGAAGCACAATTTTGCCAAAGTTTTGAAAGAAAAAATAAAAGATTTGGAGAATTATCTTTGACTGCAACAACATATGATGCAAGTCAAATTTATGAAGCAAGAGCATCTCTTATTAACAGTGAAGCCACACGTCGTATGATTAGAAATGAGCCATTCTTCACAAGATTGGACAGAATATACAAAGTTCATATCAAATTTGGATGTAGAATAATTCTTATAAGTGTAGAAAATTGAGATATTAGCATGGAGACAACCAAATGAAAAATTACAATCAAGGATGTTCAACTAATTTTAGAACTTGGCAGAAATTTTGTTGAGTGTACCACAATTGTTGAGTGTACCATAATTGTTGAGTACATGTCATAAAGTTCTATTTAATCAGAAAACATATATGATCATGGATAAAACTTGGAAGAAGTTACTGGAGATTAAAGAAGAGAAAATAAGTTCATTGTCAGATAGAAGATACTTGAAGAAAAATCAAGAGAGATAAAAGAAGGGAAAATGGGTAAAAAAAACCTTACCTTTTAAAAATATATTAAAAACCCTCATCTTTATTTATGGGGTTTTAAACCCTCACATTTGGAAAAATGGTAAAAAACCCTCAACTTTTCCAAAAACATTAAAAAAACCTTCATCTTTATTTATGGATTTTTGAACCCTCACTTTTTAATAAATGGTGAAATAACTTCTGCTTATTATAAAATATCTAAGTAAATCATTATATTAAAATAGAAATAAAAAAATATTTTATTTTATGATTTATTTTTCTAAATTTGAGTTTTGAGTTTTAGATTTTTCCAGAATTTGGTTTTTTTTTTTAACTATGAAAATTTATAGATTAACACATTTTGTGTTTTGGTTCGAATTTATTCGAGTTTTTATTTTTGAATGACTAACTAAAATTAATTAATAGTATTCTATCTTGAAATATTTTAAATTTATATTTTATGTATATCTTTAATTTTATGTATTTAAACTAAAAATATTTCGGTGTGGAAACTTATGTATTTTCGTAATAATACAATTTTGTTTGTTTGTTTTTATGTCAATAATTTTGTGTGACCGAACCAAATAAAGATTTATTAACATAAATTTATATTCGGTTCAATATAAAATTGTATATATCGCTTGTACTATTGAAATTTGGTTTATTTTCATGATTATGAATTTTTCTATCCCAACCAAATAAATCTTCATTAATTAAAATTTTCAATTAAAATATATATATAATTTAAAATATACTCAAATATATATTATATATAACACAAATATAATCACTTTATCCAAAATCAAATCAAAACTAAACTCGAATGAAATAAATTTTGGATATAGTTTGACATGTTTACCTAAATATGAAATTAATTTTTGAAGCTAATAAATTGAAATAATTTACATAGAAAATTTACTAAAGATTAAAAAAATTGATTTACAATATCTCAACCAGATGTTAAATCACGGTTTCATAAAAGTTTTTACATTATACCTAAAAAAACTTTTATTCGGAAAGGAAAATTGTAAATTATAATTTACGGAAAAAATCCTAAAATATTTTTTATTTATTTAGATTTTAATATAACATTTTTTAGAAAAATTTAAACTGGATTTACTAATATTGGGGGTTATTTTACGTTCTACTAAAAAGTGAGGGGTTTAAAAACACAAAAAGAATTAAGGATTTTTAAAATATTTTTAGGAAAGGTTAGGGGTTTTTAACCCATTTTTATAGAACACAAAATATGTTAATTTATAAATTTTCATGGTTAAAAAAAACAAAAATGGAAAAATTAAAAACTCAAATTTAGAAAAATAAATCATACACTAAATTTTTTTATTTATTTCTATTTTAATATAATAATTTACTTAGATTTATTTAGATTTTTGATAATAAGCAAGAGTTATTTCACTATTTATTAAAAGGTGAGGGTTTAAAAACTCATAAATAAAGACCAGGGGTTTTTAATGTTTTAAAAATAAGAGAATTGAGTAGATACTCATAAATAAAAAAGGAAAAAAAATCAAAGTACAATGGAAATTAAGCAAAAATGAAAATCAAACAATAAAGAGAATTGAGTAAAAAGAGAAATTATAAAAAAACAAACAAGAAAAATAGAAACTATTACAGTAGAAACTAATAATTTACTATTTGTGTATAGAATCCTAACTCTATAAATATGATGTTTGTGTTAGAGTTTTAATCACAGAGAAAAAAAAGAAAAAACAAAGAGAATAACAGAGAGAAAGAGATTCAATAAAAAAAAAGAGTTTAAAGAGAAATTATTTATAAATATCTAACAAGATCTCTATATAACAGGGTTACATGTTGGGTACATAGGAATGCTAGGACCTTTATTCAATCGTTATTAATCATGAATCAGAACTCATTTACGATGTTAAAGATACGAAGATAAACATATTTATTTAACCTAAAACAGCTTTAATCAGGCGTGTAAATCTTACATAGGAAAGGAATCTAACTTTTTCGTTTCTTTTGTATACTTATACTAACTATTGGTTGTGTGTTTGACAAAAAAACAAAGTATTGGTTGTATCTATATTTTTGTTGATAACTACGTAACCTGTATGATCCAAGTTAGTAAATAAAGTATGGCGTAAAAAACAAAAACACATTTTGATTTTAGAATCCCAAGAAATCCGGGATTAAATGTATGTCTCTATGACTCATGCATGCGAACTCTGACTCCATGGGAGCCCCATATTCAAATCTACTGTTTTGTTCAAACAAACACGTTTTCTTCTTTACGATGATTATTGGATACTTCATTTAAATTAATAAAAAAATATGAAACTCAAAAACGCAGAGCCGCAGACGACGTGTTTAAAAAGGAGCGATATACACAACACGTTACTCGCGTTCTTCATCAAAAGAAAAAAAAACTCGTCTCCTTAGCTAAAGTGTTCTCTTTAAAACCTATCCAACACTCAGCTTACCCTTCAATATCTTCATTCTCTTCCCGGTCTTGTTTTCGAAAACATTCCCGTTTTCTTGAAGAAAAATAAAATATAGTAATCAGAAGAAAAGATAAATCAAAAACCCATTTCAGTTTCTCTCTTGAGTACTAAGTCCAGCGAACACTGAATCCATTTCTATTTCCAGACTCAAATCCATTGTGTCCCAACTAAAAGAGGTATAAAATTCCTGATTGCATTTTCTTTTTTCCCAAATGTATTCATTGGAGTCTCAGTTCTTATATCATGTCTTTGCATATACATCTACTTGTACGTATATGAGCACAGATTCCAAAATAAAAATTTTAAATACCAAAATTTTTGGCAAAGGAAAATTGAAAGATTAGGTAGATGATGAGGAGACTAAAAATATCAAGTATGTAACTAAAACAAATGTTGGTTGACTATTTTACCTTGTGAAATCATTTACTTTTCTATGTAAATCATTAATATAATTTCTATCGTGTTAACCAAAATAGTAACATGCAAATCATGTTAGAATGATGTACTTAATAAATAACACAATATAAATTATATATTTATTTTGAATATTGTGTTTTGTATGGATTACTATTTTTTTTGCATGATGCAAAAACATTTAACATGTTGTAGTTTTGTTTATTGATTTCTCATAATATATATCATGTTAAACAAATATATAACCATTTAAATCAGTTGTTCTTTTACATATTTGTTATTTGTCGTTGCCTAATCAATCGTTCTTCTCCAAACCTATGATCAGCGTTTTCACCAGAATTACTTTTGTCTTACATGTGATTTGTAGTATTGATTTAGTATCCATCCACATAAAAGATAGAAACTTATATGTAAACAAATATTTAAAAAAAACATAAAAACTTTCTAGTTGGCTTCTATTCTAATTTAAATCTTGAAGGTTTTCCACTCCAACAGTAAACTTTCAAAATACGAAAACTCCCAGAAGCAAAACTTCCAACGTCAACTCCAACTGTGCAAAGGTTATTGAAGTGAACAATAAATTCCATTAATAGATAGTTATCTATGTGTTATTTCTTGGTTAAAATTAGAGTGACATGACATTTTTCAATAAAAATATGTATTTTATTTATTTACTAACAATTCAGAAATTATGAAAATATCTAATAAGAATATATATATATATATATATATATATATTCACTTTTTGCAGGGTTTTCTCTTGTCTAATCCTTGGCTGAATTTTGATAAAAACAATTATTCTGTTTTGTACATAATGTCTTCAGGCTTATATGGAAGCTGCACAAGGTTTGTTAGGGAAAGAAACAGTGGCTCGGCGTTTCGTTACTAGCTTCTTAGAACAATTCATATCGACCGGTTGTGTAACGTGAGGCTCACTCTATCTCCTCACTTTAAAAAATATTATGTTACGCTACTACTTACTTTTACATTTACGTACGTACCTCTATGAACTGAACAGAATACTAGAAGAAGGCATAACAAGTTTTACATTCGAAGGAAATGATTCTCCTTCTCCTTTGAAATCTGTCCTCAATATTCATACTCCACAATTTTACTGGAAGGTACATTTATAAATACGACAATGAAAAAGCCTTTCCATACCTCAAGAACCTGATTCTTGATTCTTGCTTCTCCTCTATCAGGTTATGACGCAAGCAGATTTAGGACTCGCTGATGCCTACATCAATGGAGATTTTTCGTTTGTCGATCAAGACTCGGGACTTTTGAATCTGATTATGGTACATAATGTGCTTGTAGAAGCATAGATACTTCTTTGTTTGTTCCAGTTATTATTACTAATGTTTATTTCTCAACTGATAAAACCTTCTGCAGATTTTCATTGCTAATAGAGACCTAAGCTCAAGAAAATCAAATTTTGCTAAGAAAAGGTAAAATCTTTCAACTTTCTTTATAAAGGATTAAGGCTAACTTTATCTCCTACGTTTTCACTTGTGTTTTCTGATCTCGCAGAGGATGGTGGACACCGATGTTTCTGACTGCTGGTTTAGCCTCTGCAAAGTTTTTTCTGAAGAATTTCTTTAGACAAAACACTTTAACACAAGCTCGTAGGAACATTTCTCGTCACTATGACCTTGTATGTAGCATGAGCCTCCACCTCTCTTTAAATCAAGATTAAAACTCTTTTTGCAATCTCTTAGGCTTATAATCAATGTTTAATTCACAGAGCAATGAGATTTTCGGTTTCTTCTTGGATGATACCATGACTTACTCCTCTGCAATATTCAAGGTGACCACATGATTTTCTCTTTTTTCGGTTTCTCTTACTTTACTACGATTCTAACTTCAATCATATTCGCCATTATCACGTTTATAGTCAGACGATGAGGATCTGAGAACTGCTCAGTTGAGAAAAATTAATCTTCTGATTGACAAGGTAACATCTAAAAACACCTTTTCTTGATTTATATCAAGAATCTGTTCTTAAATGATTAAAGATGGGAAATTTCAGGCGAGGATAAAGAAGAACCATGAGGTTTTAGAGATTGGTTGTGGATGGGGATCTTTTGCCATAGAAGTTGTGAGAAGAACTGGATGCAAATACACCGGCATTACGCTATCTATTGAACAACTTAAATATGCTGAAGAAAAAGTGAAAGAAGCCGGACTTCAGGTTTGCATAATCCATTTCTGGATCTTGCTTTCTGATTTCCAAGGCTATGACTAACAATATAACTTCTTAATATGGTAGGAGCGGATTAAGTTGAAGCTCTGCGATTATCGCCAACTATCTAATGCTCAAAAATATGACAGAATTATATCTTGGTACTCTCTAGTATAAAAATATTTACTCTTTATCTTATGAGTCTATGACATAACATGTTGGGATGTTTCAGCGAGATGATAGAACATGTTGGCCACAAATTCATGGATACATTCTTCAGTCACTGTGAAGCTGCGCTTGCGGAAGATGGAGTTTTTGTCCTGCAGGTAACACTTGCTTCTTCCCTCACAGTTCCCTTCGAGCACATACACAACTGTTGGTCGTTTTTAATGTTTAACAATAATAACAGTTCATAGCGATCCCCGAAGAGCGTTACAATGAATACAGACAAAATTCAGATTTTATAAAAGAATACATATTCCCTGGTGGAAACCTTCCTTCTTTAGCTAGAGTTGTATCAGCCATGGCATCTTCTTCTAGGCTATGGTAAAGTCTTTTCTTTATTTAGCTTCAAATACAATTTCTCTCCTTTCTCTTTCTTCGCCGGCTTATCTAACACCGGAAAAAATACAGTATTGAAAACGTTGAGAACATTGGGATTCATTACTACCAAACGTTGAGATTGTGGAGGAAAAACTTCTTGGAGAGACATAAGTAAGATAAATATATTAAAACCACTTCCTCTGTTTTTTCTGTTTGGAATTTGTATATTTGTGCTCAAATGCCAAAGAAAACTATTATATGTACAGAGAAATCACTGATCTCGGATTCGATGATAAATTCATAAGGACATGGGAATATTACTTCGACTATTGTGCTGCTGGTTTCAAGACTCGTACCCTTGGAGACTACCAGGTAAAAACATACACACTCGAGCATTAAACCAAAAACATAACCATACCTCTTTCCTCTGTCTCATTTTAGACTTGATTTGAATAACTAAATGCATTTCTGCAACATTGCAGATAGTTTTCTCACGTCCAGGGAACGTAGCTGTATTTGGTGATGATCCATTTCGTAGCTGAATAATTTATAATCTGATGTACTAGTCCCATTTCTCGTGTGGTTCTCGTAAATTTTCATAGTTTGCATTGAAAAAAAGTTCTGTTTTCATGATTGATTATGCAATTTGTACCAATAATCTTTTACTGTCCCAGATCATATACTAATCCCTTCTGAAGCAAAACATAAAATATATGTGTAAGTGTAATGTGTGTGAACATTTACTCAAGCTGTTATGGTGCAATGGTTCACTTCCATTGTGACCTTGAATAAACCTTATTGATGTCCAAGATTGAGTACTATTATGTAACTCAAGATCTCTGTGACAGGGTTAAATCTCAGGTATATTGGACTGCTAGGAGCTTTATTTAATCAATATTTAGCATGAATCATAACTCGAATCAAAAGGGCAGAAACGATGTTAAGTTCATACTAACAAATTGTGAACTATTTTTCTGCGTATTACTGGAAATAAATATTTAGTTAGTGTAATTTGAAAAAACTTTCTTAAAACCTCATTAATCATATGTTTTTGAACTTAACACCATTTCTACGATTCCGTTTACTAAGGTCCGGTGTGTAAAACCTTCATTGTTAATCGATCTGATGGAAGAATCGTTGGGCAATTGATGAAGAGTTTAAAGGTTTATACGCTAGTTCTAAGATGCGATATTTAGAAAAAAAAAGTTTCTTGCAAATTAATAGATGTAAGCTTGTCAGATGTTTTAAAATATTGCAGATAGAGTCGTCCGTCGTAGTGTCGTGTGTTGCGCATAACTATTTGTCGTAAATCCAAATGTTGCGGAAAGATAGACTATTTCTAATAATAATAATGTAATAGACGAAAAATAGAAGAGTATTAAATAAGAATAGTCAAATATTTCATGTATTATTTTGAAAATATTATTTAATAAGGGGTGTTTAGTAATAAAACCCCTCAAATAAATTTAGATCGTAAAAAAATTCCTTAACTAAAAATTTGTTAATGTAAATCCTTCTCCGTCTACAGAGTCGTGAAAATTAGACAGTAGAGGAAATGTGATTTACATTAACAGATTTTAAATTAAAATTTATTTTTATTAAATATATAACTGATCGGGTTTCTTACGATCCATCTTTAGCTGAAGGGTTTATTACAAAAAAAATAATTATTTCAATCAGAATCTACCATTTTGTATTATTTGAAAAATGACTGAACATTTTTTCTACGGATGACTTTACAATGAACAATTACCATATCATAAGGATCCATGCTAGTCAATTTTATTTGCATCATATTCACAATGAATAGTTTTATATTTAATATATAGGATTGCTACGCAAATGACTACACGTAAATATCTTTGAAATTTATTTTCACATTTTTTGCGCGTAACCCCAAACACATCTATTGGTTTTCTCTCGATATAAAAATCTAGCCGCTTCATCTCAGATATCCATTTCTCTCCTCTTTGGTGGGCGAAGTGGGGTGGATCTTTCCGTGAACGTCATTTCTTATGTTTCGGTTCGAGGCAGAGATGGTGAGGTCTTTCACAATGGTTTAAGGCTGGTACTTC
This sequence comes from Cardamine chenopodiifolia, assembly GCA_963922655.1. Classification (NCBI taxonomy): domain Eukaryota; kingdom Viridiplantae; phylum Streptophyta; class Magnoliopsida; order Brassicales; family Brassicaceae; genus Cardamine; species Cardamine chenopodiifolia. The sequence continues at coordinate 12,095,591 of OZ000485.1, read as the reverse complement.
GTCGGAGCTTTGACTGAGGTTGGTCCTGCGGAGGGAGTCGGTTCTTCCATCTTCGAGTTTGGCTCCAACATAGGCTTCTTGTGGCTAGTGAGCTTGAATTGGCTGGTTTGAGGAAGGTTTGAAGAGGAATTGGTTATGTCCGCGATTGTAAGTTTACTTTCCGGCAATAGTCTCACCGGATATATTTTTAGGGCTTCCAGATTTTGTAATTCGGTTAATTGTAAACAAATCCTAATTATTGCCAATTCTTTTGGAGTGTTGTTTTTAGGATTAAAACTCCTTAACTAAAAATGGATGGTAAAAGAACTCCTCAATTATATATTTAATGAAAAATCCTCAATTTAAAATCTGTTGATATAAATCTCCCTCCATTTACTATAGCCGTTCAATTTTCAGGACACTGTAGATGGAAGAAAATATTTTTTTCTAGAGAAAGAAATTTATATTAACGGATTATAAATGTCTTCTATTTTACTAAAATGCCTTTAATGGATGCGGATGGGGAACTTTGGCCATAGAAGTTGTGAGAAGAACTGGATGCAAATACACCGACATTACGTTATCTATTGAACAACTTAACTATGCTGAAGAACTTCAGGTCCGCATATAAATCCATCTCTTCATATGGTTTATGATCTTCATAGCTATGACTGACAATATTAACTTCTGAATTTCTAGGATCAGATTACGTTTAAGCTCTGCGACTATCGTCAACTATTTGATGCTCACAAATATGACAGAATTATTTCTTGGTAAAAAATTAAAAAATGATCTCTTGGACCCTCTCCGTTAGTATAACTCCGTAATTAATGTGTCTTATGACATAACATTTTTTGATATTTTAGTGAGATGCTAGAAGCAGTTGGACACGAGTTCATGGATATGTTTTTCAGTTGATGTGGAGCTGCACTTGCAGAAAACGGCCTAATGGTCTTGCAGGTAATAGTTCTTGCCATTTCCTCTTATAAGACATTCTCAAATGTTTTTTTTCATAACCATTGGATCGGGTTTTTTGTTAATGTTTCGACTGTAACAGTTCATATCGATATCCGAAGAGCGATATAATGAGTACAGACCAAGTTCAGATTTCATAAAAGAATACATATTCCCTGGTGGATGTCTTCCTTCTTTAGTTAGAGTTACTACAGCCATGTCCTCTTCTTCTAGGCTATGGTAAGTAAAAACATAGATGTATTTTTTCCTTCAACTCAATCTAACATTGGAGAAAATACAGCATTGAACATGTTGAGAACTTTGGGATTCATTACTACCAAACATTGAGATTGTGGCGGAAGAACTTCTTGGAGAGACAAAAGTAAGATAAATTATTGAAAATATTTTCTCTGTTTTCTCTTCTTGCTTCATTTTCCAAAAACACAATGCAGACAAATTATGGCTCTTGGATTTGATGATAAATTCACAAGGACATGGAAATATTATTTCGATTATTGCGCAACTGGTTTCAAGACTCTTACCCTTGGAAACTACAAGGTAATAATAACATTAACATAGACCAGAAATGTTAAGTATGCTTCTTTAATTTCTTGTACTCCACACTGAGATTTTGAATAACTTTGAATACAATACAATGCCGTTGGTGTTCTCGCGACCAGGGAACGTAGCTGCATTCGCTGATTCATACAGAGGGTTCTCTTCCGCTTATTGTGTCTCTTGAGAACAACAACATTTGATTGCTTATATATTCATCCAATAAAAGGAGAGAGAGGAATTCGAACCCTTGATAGTTATTTTTTATGAACTATACCTGTTTTCAAGACCAGAGCTATATACTTTCGATTTATACAATATTGAAGTGAAATACTAGTGTTGTACTTATTTATATGGTGTGCTAAATGTGAAATTTTGATGAATAAAATTAGAGATATTTACTCTGAATAAAAAAACCATTGTTTGTGAACGTTCCTTGAAGCTTTAGCTTCATGACCTATTGTATTATCCAGACCAAAATACCAAGCCTTTCGGATTCTCTATCGGCCCAAAGATTCATTGTCAACTTTTACTGAAACTTTAAATTAGTATTAGTGTACTATGAAAATGTCAAATTCAATAGTCCACCTAAACATGTAGCTAGATATTGGTTTTATTTGAAAAGAAACCATGTGGACGAGTTTTGCGCTTTGGGCAGAAGATGATAGTAGGCCCAATCTGCTTTTGGGTGAGCGTGGAAATGGTTAATCCGGAAAGGAATTGAGTTTCTCCTGGAGGCATATGGGACCTAATGAACTGGATCCCAAAGGACCTCTTTATGCATCTTTATGTATATGCAAGACCGGTCCAAAGCAATTTCGAGAGCAAAAACCTAAAGTGAATACATTTACAAAACAACTTCCTTAAAAAGTAGAAGATATTGCAAGAGTTGGATTCAAACTCTGCCCCTTGAACCCACTCAGGTTACAAGCTCTCGTTACTTAGCTTGAACACATGTTTTAGCCCAAGGCTGGAGTGGAGCATGTGTATATGTGTGAGACTAAAAATTACGATAAACTAAAAGTCCCCTTATATAAGATGCAATGAAGGAGTATTTCTAGAGAATACTTGATATAAGTTCGTGGACCGAGCTATCGGTTGGTCGGGGCAGGTTGGATGACACAACAACATGTCTCATTTGTGGAAATCCCTTCTTATTACCTTCTCTCTTTCTTCGTTGTTCTTCAACCTTTCGATCTCACTGATCCTTCGACAACAACTCAAATCTTCTTCTTCTTCTTTTAAATTAGGTTTAACAGACGAAATTTGATTTTAATTAAATCGAATTATTTAGTTTGGGGGTTTCTTCGGACTTGACCAATCTGAGAAACATATGAGAAAACAGTGTTAATCTCTATAATTCTCCAATGGAGCAGCTTGTTAACTTCATCATTCGACCTCCAAGGTTAAACCTTTCTCTATCCCTTTTTTTTATATGCCAATTTTGTAATTTAAACAGCGAAAACTAAAGATTTGATTTTTGCGTTTTTATCTTTCGATTTCCATTAAATTCTGATCGTAATTATTCAATTCAATTATTGAAGACTTTTAATTTACACTCAATTTTAGAGTTCATGACTTGAATTTGTTGTTTACGTTGATTAAGATGTATGTCAGAACTTTTGTGGACCGCTTGCAAAATTTGTCGTCTTCCTAATTTCCCATTACTTGCATTCAGAATTCTCCAATGTGATCTTTCTGTGTCATTACTGAAAATTTACTATTCAGATTCGACTGCTGAATCTTCTTATAAAGATCTGTTGTATTGACTTGTTTTTGTGCTGCAGAGCTGAGTATGACCCGGAACATGATCTCTTGGAAAAAGAGTTTATGATGAAAGGTAGACGGTATCAGAGAAAGGATTTAGAGGTAAACTTATAAAATTCAAAATTTTATCTATTTCTGTAGGAACCTTCTCTGTTCTGAACTCTTCAGTATCTACCGATAGTTATATCTGGGGTTTGTAACACAATGGAGCTCCCACCGTTGTTTGTTCTTGTAAAGTCAATCTATTTAATTTAAGTAAGATGTGTGTGTATAGTTTTTGAAACCTATAATGTCAATAACAAGCATATGGAAGTTAAAGAAAACTGTTCAGAATCACTTTTGAACTCCTAATTAGTAAGTGAAAAGTGTTTTCATTTAGCTGTTTTGTTTACTTTTCCTACCTTGAGTGTTGTTTGGATGTGTCGTTGGCAGGTTAAAAACAGTAGGGGAGATGTTCTCCAGTGTAGTCATTATATGCCAGTTGAACGCCCTGAAGGAAAACCTTTTCCCTGTGTAATCTACTGCCATGGAAACAGGTACTGGAACGTTTGATAAAGATCGTCTGAGCTAGTTAATAGCTATTAACTATCAGGAAAGCCTTTGGTTTACTGTTTTTCCTCTTAGTTTTTAGCATTGCTTAATGGCATTGCAATTCTATCATTCAGTGGATGTAGAGCGGATGGCAGTGAAGCCGCAATTGTGTTGCTGCCTTCAAACATTACAGTATTTACCTTTGACTTTTCGGGATCTGGTCTCTCAGGCGGGGAACATGTTACCTTAGGCTGGAATGAAGTATGTGCTCCTTTAATCATATCTTTTTTTTATCTCTTCTATTCTTCTAAATATATTGTTACTGAGTCAACATGTTTGTCCAAATTTGCTCCATTATTTTCCATTTTATACCCGTGTAAACCAATACGATTTTGCTATAGTCTATAGAGTTTCTCTATTTTCATCTTTATGAAGACACATTTGATTTGATTTTGAGGCTGTAGAAACTCTAGCTCATGTTCAGACTGACAAGTGGAGAAATCATGGAATTCATGTCAAGTTGTAGTTTTGGTCTTTGACCATGTTCTCTGTGTATTATTATTCTTTACCGATAAAGTCACTGTTTACATTAATCTGAATTATGAGCGGCCATTCTTCTTACTAGTGTTAACCTGATGTGAGTGCTTGCAGAAGGATGATCTGAAGGCTGTCGTTGAGTTTCTGCGCCAGGATGGGAATATATCCCTGATTGGTTTATGGGGGCGTTCTATGGGAGCTGTTACTAGGTTCGGTCTAGTCTATAATTTATTAATTTACTAAGAGTCTTTTTTTTTCCTATCTTGCATGAAGTTTCGGCTAATGGAATGGGACTGTATTATTAGAAGCCTATCTTACTGGTGATTTATATATGCTGTGAAACCTTCATTAGTTTTAGAAGTTAGAATAGGTGCTGTAATACTTGCCTGTTATTAGCCATAGCTGTCACATCTGAACCACCATAAGACATTTGATGAAGTTTTGAAATAAGCAATTTACATCTCCCACTTCACCTTAGAAAAAAGGTCAGCCGATTTCCTTCAGAATCAATCTTTCCCTCAAACTTCTTCAACACGACTGGGGAAGAGCGCTATTACAATCATTTGTGCTGCCTGCTAAACTATGATATCATTGTGTTGAATCATCCTTTTTTGTTACAGCTTGATGTATGGAGCCGAGGATCCTTCGATTGCAGGAATGATTCTAGATAGCCCCTTCTCCGATTTGGTTGATCTCATGATGCAACTTGTTGATACTTATAAGTTTCGTCTACCGAAGTTTACAGTAAGTAAATTTATATTGTTTCTGGTGGGATTTGTTCTGTCTACTGCAAAGCTTCCACATTGATTTTGTTATATGGTATTAAGCTCTCTCTACTGTATATTCAGGTAAAATTTGCAATACAGTTTATGCGGAGAGCTATTCAGAAAAAAGCAAAGTTTGATATAATGCATCTGAACACCATTAAGGTCCTGTTCTCTACTTGATTACATAAATGGTCTGATATACAACAGCATCATTGCTTCTCATGATCATGGCGAAGTCTAGTTTTAAATTGGAAATGTATTCAGCTTAATTGTTTATCTTTCATTCTGCAGGTGGCAAAGTCTAGTTTTGTTCCAGTTTTATTTGGGCATGCCTTAAATGATGACTTTATCCGCCCTCATCATTCAGATTGTATATATGAAGCCTACATAGTAAATTTCCAATTCTTGATAGCCTTCTTTCATCTTGCACATGTTCATCATCTATGCTTTCTTCTGCTGGCTTCTATATGCTTTGATATAAACATCTGGCTTACGGTTATGGCAGGGCGACAAAAATATCATCAAATTTGAGGGAGACCACAACTCTCCACGGCCTCCATTCTACTTTGATTCAATAAATATATTTTTCCATAACGTCTTTCAGCTTCCAGAGGTAGAGGTCCGAGATTTTATGACCCGTTGGATGATTACTTTGCAAGGGTATTGAGACCATGGCACGTATGACAATTTTAGGACTTTTTTCTGTGTTTCTGCATCAAGAAACGCCAATAATGTTGTCTATGTTATGTTCAGGGCAGTTGGGGCACTATGCATGACACAAATATTCCACAATCCTCAGTACAGAAAAGTGAGTCATGCTGGTTCTCCTCTTAAGTTTCTGGTAGGTTTTATCTATGCTCAAAGGCGACATATTTTGTCAATATCAGATTTAGCCAAAGGTAGCATCTCTGAAGCAATTAATGAAGTCCGCATGAAAAGACCCATGAGTCGCACGGAGGTCAATAAATTCTTGACTAATCATCGTCTTTTAAATGCTAATGTCCAATATGGTTACTCAAGACAGCTTCTGCATAGGTTTGGATGTTTGTTTTTCCGTTATTCTGATACCTCTAACAATGGTTCTAATAATCAATCAATTGCTCCGCTAGCTTTCCGATTTTCATATGCCTTTAGTGCAAAAATTTAGAAAGCCATATCTGTCTGATTAGAGAACCTTACAGAAAGAGCTTAAAGCTTATGAAATTTAGTGGAGTCATGTAATCTCTCTTGCAGAAGCGACCAAAGTAAAATGAAAAGTGCTACTTCACTTGCGGAAGGTTGCGGGCTGTAATTCCCAGAAGGTTACGGGCTGTAATTTTAAGCTTTCTCCATCGTATTTTTGATGGGTTTTATAACTTTCTTCAGGTTCCTTCAAATGTCACATCTAACGGCTCGCCATCAAAATCTAAAGTATAAGATCAGTTTCTCTTCCTTTCCTTGTATTCTTTTCTTGTGTTGTGTTTATGGTTTCTAGTCACCATGTAAAATATATAACTGCCATGGTGACCAGCTTATAATCATGTAAAAATGTAAAAGAAAAATAAATAAACTAGACATTGAAAATTCCTGATGAGGCTTTGTTTCAGGAAAAAGAGAATCACGATGCCCGTGAAAGTTCATCTTCTGATATAATAAGCTTTGATTTGACAAACGGCAATCAATAGCCTCCTCACCTTGCGATGGCTTTAGATGATGATCAATTTGTGGAGTATCACTTGGAGGACATGGCAGATTTCCCATATAATGCAGAGGAAGAAGAAAAGGTGAAACCGAAAAAACTTTCTAATATGTCTTATGTTCTATTGACATTCTCATAATCTTATTACTTGATTCAGATGCTTATGAAAGCGGTGATGGAATCATTGAAAGACTTGGAAGTGCAAAGTCAACAAGAAAAAGAACCTCCCGAGACTAGAGTTTATCGCGGCTCTGCTTTTTTAACTGCAGCTCAATGCCTTTCTTCCAGAGAAGAATCAACTTCAACTCGAACAACCCAATCAGGGACTGATTGTGCTTCAACTTCAGCAACACATAGCCAGGGTTTAGTACTGTCATCTTCAGAGTCCAATGCTGCAAATGAGCCAACTTCTCAGCAAGTACCCCTAAATGCTTCTGTTCCTGGCTATTCGAGCCAGAAGGGAAGCGAGACGGGTGACTGGTCAGGAGTTACAAAAGCCACAGTGACAGTTGAACGTAGTAGTAGAGCACCGGGCAAAGTCTTAGATGGGTTAATACGCAACTGGGATTTAAACTTCTTCAAAAACAGCAAACAATTCAAGTTATGAGTTTGGTTTTGGAATTGGGTGAAGTCATTACTAATGCTATACATAATATTCGTTCAAAAATAGGTTTGTAATGTTAGGTTATTTATCTTTTCTTGGCTTTGGTTATTTGTTAACGTAATGATTTTTTATTCAAATGTTTGTGTTGCTTGTTTAGGGCTTTGGACAGTTTGTTCATTCTATGTTCTTTGTCCTCTTGTTACAAACATATGATATGATGATTCAATTATTCCTTAATACTATTGTTTCTTAGTCTGGATCTAAACTGATACAGTTGGACTTTATCCGAACACCGATGCCAATTACCAGGAAAAAAAAAACAGAAAAGAGAATAAGAATGTGCCTATGTTGAAATTTGGAACTAGTTTTCAGACGGCAGCATTCAGCTTTGTCCAAGATAGAACACCTTGGATTGAATCAAGAGTTATAGAGGCAACACGAAAAAATCTCAATGATGCAAACTTCTCTTTAATCACAAGGCTATTGGTGAATAACCTAACCCAAACATCATGGCCTACAAGTAAAGCAATCACTACGCCGAGAGCAAGAACTAGAGACAACTTAATGAATACAGAAGTTGCCTTCTTTGCGCCTTTTACATTTTCCGCTCCAAGTTCGTTGGAAACACGCGTACTACGAACATTTTCGAAACAATATTACTATGAGATGAATACAAAGTATTTTGATATATGTGATTGATGAGATGAACAAACCTTGCTGCTGTGCTAAGTCCATAATATAACATGTAGCTAATAGTTTCCATGTTGACGCTGAATATATTTAACATTACACACAATGAGCCACTATTTTATGTAATATAAAACATTCACTAACTAAATAGTGATTAAAAAAAAAAAACCTACCATATAGCTACCAAAGAGGTGTTGATTTCCGGAGTTGGCATCACTCCTGCCAAGAACACAAGAATCTCGAACGCCCAATATTCCAAACTGTTTCAACAATATAGTGCTTCAACAAGCATATGAAGTTAACTAGTTAATAATGGTTCTTGATCTCACTTACCATGCCATAACAGTAGAAGGGATGCTTAATTTCAAGTTAAGTACGAGATAGCGGAATGATTCCAAGGAAAAGCCAGTCCAAGTTTCCTTAAACTTTTCTGAACAGATAACATAAGTTCCGAGAGAAATGAAAGCTACCCACAATGAAATAGATGTAGCTATTGTAGCACCAATGAATCCAAGCCCATCTAAATGAACCAGAACATATGCGGTTCCGATATTAATCACCAAAGGAACAAAGGAGAAGATAAGTAGTGGAATAATGATGGATTGTGTTTGGCAACATCTCAGAATGTTTTGTAAGAATCACTAAGCAAGTAAACCACGAGCTTGATACTTCATATAGAGTGCAGCTTGTTTTGAGATGCTAGGATCTTGTCTGACAAGTATTAAAACCGATTTTGAGAAGAACCAGAAGATCACTACAAGAAAACATCATGCAATTTTACGAAATTTTCTACAATACAAAATCTTTTATAAATGGAACTAGTTTTCAGGCCGTAGCATTCAGCTTAGTCCACTTCCGGAAAATTGTCATAAGCAAGAGAGATGAGGTTTGGCAAAATATCCCACATATCAGACCAATCCACAAACCCTGTTTTCACCCAAAACAATATCACAAAATGAATCAAACACAACATAACCAAAAAACAAACACATAATGCTTTACCAATTTCACAAGAGAGTCAAGTATTCACCTTGGCATACAACTTCAACTTGAAACCACAAAACGCAGCAAGGGGCATTCCAATTAAATAAAATGTTCCCAAATTTATAATTGTGACTAAGTGCTGCCATCCACATCCTCTTGCAACTCCTATTAATAAATAAAACAATACGTTTTTTTCCGTTCTTGATGGTTAAAAAAATAAAGAAGATATTTTAGACTTTTTTTTACCTGATAGAACACCTTGGATTGAATCAAGAGTTATAGAGGCAGCTAGAAAAAATCTTAATGATGCAAATTCCTCTTTAATCTCAAGGCTATTGCTGAATAACCCAACCCAAACATCATGACCAACAAGTATAACAATCACTACGCCAAGAGCAAGAACTAAAGACAACTTAACGGACACAAAAGTTGCCTTCTTTGCGCCATTTACATTTTCTGCTCCAAGTTCATTGGACACACGTGTACTGCAACATTTTCAATATTTATAATTTTCAAAAACAATATAACTAGGAGATGAATACAAAGTATTATGAAACGATTGATGAGATTAACAAACCTTGCAGCTGCGCTAAGTCCATATGTTAACATGTAGCTAATGGATTCTGTGTTGACGCTGAATTTATTTAACATTTACACACAATAAGCCACATGTTTTTATGTAATATAAAATATTAATTAACTAAATAGTGATTAAAAAAAACTTACCATATAGCTACTAAAGAGGTGTTGATTTCTGGATTGGGCATCACTCCTGCCAAGAACACGAGAATCTCGAAAGCCCAATATTCCAAACTGTTGCAATAATATAGCCTCTTATAAACTTCAACAAGCATCTGAAATATATTTTTAATTATCAACAACATGCAATTTAAAACGGGGTCTGATTACAAAAAACCCCACTAGTACAAACCACTAGACTACATGTTATGGTTAACAAACATATAAAACTATATATTGATTTGACTTACCATACCATAGCAGCCGAAGGAATGCTCAATGTCAAGTTTAATACTACATAACGGATTGGTTCTAGTGAAAACCCCGTCCATGTTTCTTTAAACTTGTCAGAACAGATCACGTAAGTTCCAAGAGAAAGGAAAGCTATCCACAATGAAATAGATGTAGCTATTGGAGCACCAATGAAACCAAGTCCAGCTAAGTAAACCAGAACATATGCAGTACCAATATTAATCACCAAGGGAACAAACGAGAAGATAACTAATGGAGTAATGATGGATTGTGTTTGGCAAAATCTTAGAATGTTTTGTAAGAATCCATAAGCAAGTAAACCAGGAGCTTGATACTTCATATAGAGTGCAGCTTGTTTTGAGATGCTGGGATCTTGTCTGATAAGTTCGAAAACGGATTCTGTGAAGAACCAGAAGATGGTGATGAGAATGGTGAAGAGTAATGAGACGATGCATGATGACTGTAGATGAATCCCCAACATTCTGTAGCTTTTTGCACCAAAGCCTTGTCCACACAATGTTTCTAGTGCTCCACTTAACCCTGTCTGAAAATTAAGAGACATTATAATGTCGGTTATAAACAAAACCGTACATATTTATGTATATGAAAAATTGAACAACATTGAGCATATGTTATTAATCGTATGGTAAAAAAACAATTTGGACAAAATTCATAAACTCATCTACTAGTTATTATAGACCTATAAGTAGTTAAGAAATTTTTTTATATAATTATTTGGGATTAGTTTGGTTTTGGTTCATGATTTTTTATTTTTTTGATAAAAATGTAAATCTTGCTAATTATATAACTGATTTTTTTTTCTCCAGCATGATTTCTTTTCTTTTGGTTCATGATTTAACGGATTAGTAAACAAGAAAGTCGTAAAACGTAACCTTTTTGTGTGGAACATCTAATTTTAAAGAAAAGGACAATCTTGAATCCGAATTTAGTAATTTATGCAGGTAAAAGTCGAAAGAAGATATTGGATACAAAGCTCAAGGACTAAGAAATTAATGGTACCATGAATGCAAAACCGGTGACGGTGGCCCAAGAATTGGCAAGGGTGGCACCGGCAAGCTCGAGCTGGCCGAGGTGAGAAGCGAACATCACAGAGGTTAAAGGGATACAGTAGTAAAAAAGATTGGTGAATATCATTGGCAGAGAGTAAATAATTTGAGCCTTTGTTTCTTCAACGTCGATAAGCTTTTGAACCAAAGTTGATGATCTTATATTTCCTCTATCATCAATTCCACCTTCATGGACCTCCAACAACGGAGAGCTAGTCATGGGATTAGCCATTAAAACTTCTTGTTGAAGGAGTCTTGATTTGGTTGAGTTTGAAGAAGGAAGATTTGGAGAGGAGAACTGTGATTTGTCAAGGTGAACAATTAAATAAGAAACGTATATGAAGGAACAGGTTATTAAATACTTCCTCAGTTCCACGAAGGAACAGATTATTAAATATTTTTAACGTTTAGCATACATATTAAAAACTTTTACATAATTTAAAACATTTTTCTTTTAGTCAAATGTTAATTTTTTTTTTTACTGTAACTCTAATTAATAAAAGTAAAACAAGAAATATTACACAACTTTTGCATTAAAAATACAAAACATTCATTTTTGTGAAACACCTTTTTCTAAAGCATCTATCTTAAAAAATGGAGGAATGAAGTATTAATATTGGTTTTTTTGGAATATTGGGTATATATACATCAGTTTATTACACCCTCATGATAAGTTTTGGCTGGGACATCTGATTTAAAAAAAATCATCAAGCTGAACTAACAAAGGTTATATTGGATTAATGATTTTGGAAGATGTGGTGGATTTAAAAAATCACGTTATTTAATGATGAATTTTAAATTCTCTTCTAAAAAAGTGTTATTAAATTAATTATTTTAAAAACTACTTTTAAAGTTCATTCTTATTAGAATGTTTTAAACATTAGATCTTTTAATATTTTTAAGATGGTTTAGAAAATTTTGTTAGTTAAAAGGTACCTCCAAATCCATTGATGTTGGAAATATTTTAGTCATTAGATTTTTAATGATTTTCAGGTGATTTTTGAATACACCCACTTAATCAATTTTTAAACACTTTCAACATCAATCCTCTAAACCACCTTAAAATTGCTAAAAATCTAATGCCTAAAAAATTTCCAATATGAGTGGAGTGGAGGTACTTTTTAAAATCATTAGGTTTAATAACACTTGATTTTTCAGAAAAGTTTTAAAATTAATAATTGAATAAGAAGTGATATTTTAATCCACCAAATCTTCCAAAATTATTAATCCAATACATCCCCTAATAATTTTGGAAGATTTGGTGGATTAAAATATGGGAGGATTATACAAGAAATCATAACAATTTTCCTAAATTCACCCAAAATCATAAAAAAATCTTTAAATTCAAATTATTCAAAATATATAGTTTAATAAACCCTTAAATATTAACTAATTAACTTTGAAGTGCGTCATAAGAATGCATGCATATTTTATAGGAATGGCGATGTAGCGGAAATTATGTTTTTCTTTTACTATGGATGATTCGTTTTGTTTTGTATGGTCGACATATTTTTGATTTTTATCTATTTTGGACCTAGCCGGATATATGGTCTTAGATTTAGATATTCGATCAGATATATATATATATATATATATATATATATATACAAAATTTAGAATATAAAAGAAAATAATAACAGTAATAAATAATAGAGCTGTAGAGGCCCCCTCCCCTTGCTCTTGCATTTATCGCCACACGGCCCACCCACACCTATAAGGTTTTTTTTTACTGTCTAATGCAATTTATTACACTAACACAAACCATCCCGAGGGATTTTTTATTTTGCCCCATATATACATTAGGTATATGTTTCTAGAAAATGGGTTTGTCTTTGCCAAAAGAGCTTAATATAACACGGAAGGAAGAATGACTGAAACTTATATTTTTCAAAATAAATGATAAACAAAGACTGGGGGTATGATTATTGTAATTAAATAAATGCTTTTAAATTATTTGCAAGTAACTATTGTAACTTGTAAGTAACAAAAATACATAAATTTTTGAAAATTCAATGATACACAGCATTAGTGTCTTGCTAAAAGAAAGGGAAAGAGACTAGTATTATTGTTTGAACATCTATTTTAACCCCACTTACAGCTAGCGACTTTGGTTTTAGATTGAAGAATGTTTTCCATACTCAAATAAGGTGGGACCATCTGATTGAATATTATGTTTTGACGTATCTGCTTCTTGAAATTGATGACTTTGATGCCTTCAAATTCACCAAGTTGCCACCTCACATTCATGCATGCCTCGTTTGTTTCAGTCTCTGCTCTAATTTTGGGTTTGGTAAGAGAGTTTATTTATAACATCATCTGCCAAGAGTTTGGTTAGAGTATTATTAAATAATATAAAAAAATGAAAAAAAATAAAGATGGTTGCATTGAAGAAGAGTAAAAGGAAAAAATAGTTGCATTTGAAGATAAAAGAGAAGAGATGATAGGTATCAATCAGTTCCTTCCACTAATACGTATTAAAGAATTTTGCCATTTTTCATTTGTTTTATATTTAAAATTAAATGGTTAATACTCCATAAATAAGTATCTTGGCCTTGGTATTATAACTTTTACCTGAGTCTACAGCTCATCTCCAGTAGAAAGACGCAGTTATACTCAGATTCATCGTTATTGGTTACTCAGCTACTTGCTTTTTTTTCTGAACCATGGTTACTTACTAACTAGAAATAATAAAGAAATATAGTTTTCTTTAATTCTCCCCCAAAAAAATACACATATATATATATATATATTACGATATTGAGAAAATATGTTTCTTTATTTTATTTTATTTTCAATCATCAAACTAAATTTTTCAATAGATCCTAACAAATGTTTCTTAAAATTATAAGTTGAGAATGCTACTTTTGTCAAGGTGTTAATAAAGTACACTAAAATAACAAATGTGTCACTCTTTGATTAGTGGGGCAGCTAAAATTTTAGGCTGGCATTATTTCAATATTTACACTACTAGGCTTAAGGCCCAAAGGAACATTAAGAAATTTTTAACCGTTGTCTTTAGCTCAAACTGAGACTCAAAACATTTTGTCATTTTGAGAAATGAGAAAACACTAGAGACAAACATACCAAATCAAACCAACATAAGAAGATGTATTACAAGTTACATTACTTATTTAAAGAGTAATAGACATGACTTTGGATCTCCTCAAGTTGTCACTTGACATGGTCCATGAGCCAAGCGAGCATGTCCTTGTGAGCTTCCTCTGCAGCTTGGACTTCTAATGGATCATTCGCATCATACCTTACAGTCCAACCATGTTTAACTCTTGGGAATATCTTCACAAAACTCTTCACCTGAAACATCACATAGTAAAAATTGGAGACACAGTTGAAAATGAAAACTATCTACTTGAGCAAAGCAAAGTACCTCTGGTTTAGAAGCTAAAATATCTTCGAATTGCCTCACAAGTTCTGGAGGGGATACTTGATCGATTTCAGCTCCTAATACAGCTATTGGAATGTTGACTCCTGCTTCAATCATATAATGAGAGTCATAATCACAACAAACTAGACGTAATTAGAAAGTAAAGAGTGGTCATATAAAAGATCTAATTACCCTTGATATCATCCACCGTAACACGAGAAGGATGTAACAAAACAGTAGCATCAACAAGCTTTTGCTTTGCTAGTTCCACTGCAATTTTTGCTGAGATTTAAACACACAAGATAAGATTAAAAATTCTTGTGTTGGCTCATATCCATAGTTGACTTATTATCAAACATATTGAACAAGAAACAAAACTCACCACCCCAACAGAACCCTGCTGCTCCTATACTAGTTATGCCTTTGTTCCTCAAGGCCTCCACTAGTGGCTTTGACTCCTCAAACGCTTTCTCCTACAAAATCCATGGAACTGGTTTCAGATACAGCGACGTAGAGGATAAAGTATTGTCTTGATACTAGCTTTGCAATCAACAACAAAGAGGGATGGCATTTTGAAATTTAAGAATAAGGTAATATTGCATTTAAATTATCCAACAAAAGTACAACAAAGGAACAAACTTATTTATGTTTTGAGAAAAATGAGGATTGAGACTAACTTGTTCATGATCTTTTATCCATATAGGAAGCGGACGATCCTGATTCTCGGGATTATAAGGATCTCCATGGAAGAAATCAGGAACCACCGCATAAAATCCAGCTTCTGCAACCTTGTCAGCAAGTTTTCTATCACAGAAGAACAAAAGCCAGGACAATTTACTACAAGAATGAAACTTTATTTCAAGTGACCAAGCAAAGTAGAAAACTTAATGGAAACATAAGTACAAATTTCTTATACAATTACCATCAGCAGCAGCATTGAGCTAGATAAAGTCATAAAACTAACACCAGGAAACAATTATGCTAATAACACTATGAGTCTTACAAGGTTTCTACTTAATATTTTACAATAAGACCCTGAAATAGAACTGGTAAAAGTTGAAGAATTTCGTCATTCTTGATGATTCATTTGCAATCTCTGCAAGAAGAACCTCCTAATCAGGTCAAGTTATCACACGGAAGTGATACAAACTTTAACTCATTAATTAAAACAAACACATTTAAGTAAAATAACCAAAGACCCTCAGGTTTCATTTATGAACAAACAAAAGGTATTGACTTCATAAGCAATGTTAACAAGATTCTGACACAGTACCTCAGGTTTGGAGTTTCATATCCTGCAAGAAAAAAGGTTTTAGATTCTCAAATCAGACCATATCCAGAAACTTTACAAGGAACATTAAACTCACAATTGGAGAGATTAGAAAGTGAAAAGGCTGACCGAAAACATGAGAGACAAGAAGAACGGCAAGCTTTGAATGAGTAGAACCAGAGACGTAGGTGTCAAGGCTGCCGAGTTTCTCGACATGACCCGACCCGCTATTTGGATCCAGATTAGGTGGGTTCTCGGTGCACTGATGACCCGACATTCTTTCTTCACCGACACAAAGCAAGACTCCTCTGCTTCCCTTGGGCTTTAGGATCACACTATCTTAAACAAGCATATATTGACCTTTTTTTTTTTGGTCAACAAAGCATAAATTCACCTAAAACACCCCCACGTGCGTTAAATAAAACTTAGATTTTTATAAGGATCCACTGAAATGGTGAAGTATTATTTCTGGACACATTTCACTCTCTTTATTAAGACATCATCTTTAGGCATCATACGTATTCTCTTTTAGCTTTTAACTTTTATTTAATTTTCATCTGCATCCTTTTTCTTTAACCTCCTTCCTATTTTATTATATATTTCCAATCTTTAACCGTTACAAGATTTTGGGGTTAATTACAATTCACCATAATAGATTTTGGCGTTAGTTTACAACACTACCACAGACTTTATGTCTCAATAAGTCATGGTTCTCCAGTCTACTGTCTATATCAATTTCTTCATTTATGTCATTTATTGAGAATTTGCAGCCTATAGCCCCTAAAAGAATCAAAATTAAGAATATATGTACAGACACATGTATACAAATTATTCACATAAATACTTCTCAAGTCGTTTAAAAAAACCTCTTGAATATACCTTTACTCCCTTTATATATTCTAATATATAGGGGAAGTGTGGATTCATTCTACATTCTAAACACGGATCGACAAAAATATATATAATAATATTTTAAGAGATTTTGGCACCTACACATAGTTTCAAATATAATTTGGGCTACGCTTTCGATTATGCTCTTCCTCCGTTATACCTTAGCATATAGAGGAAGAGTGAATTCACTCTATAAACCGAAAAAATAAATTAAATCGATCTAAAATTTTTTGGCAGTGTGTACATTATTTCAAAACGATTTTGACGTCAATGATTTTATTTAAATGCAATGCATTTAACTTTTAGTCAAGAGATTTAATTAAAAAAAACTATCAACAGTAAAGCATATTTCTAGTGTTTGGTGAATTAGTACGCAAGAAAAAATAGCAACATAAAAAGATAATGAATGGTAAACAATATTCCAACACTATACAAAAAATAGCGTTTTAACAATAAAATAAAATGGTTTGATGATGAAATTTTATTTCGATGGAAAACTTTGGATGGTGAACAATGTTCCGGTAATGAACATTGAACAACATAAGATCAAACTGTTTGACTGTTCGTATCTCTAATTCACATTTAATGTGGTTACTGGTTTAGATATTTTTTCCTCCACAACCAGACAAGCGTTTGCTTTGAAAATCACGACGAGATCACGACACGACGAGCGTTATTTTGTTTCTTGTCGTTGTTTCCAAGGGTTTTTGTTTTAGGGTTTTCCCCCTCTCTGTTTTTTTTTTCTCTATCTATCTAATGCTCTGTTTCTCCACCTCAAAATTTGAGATTAGAAACTGAGAGACGAATTCGTGATAATGGGTTCTCTAAAGGAGGGTTAAATAATAGATATTGATGAAGATGAATTGGAAGAGCCACTTTTGATGGCACAAAACCAGAGATTCTCTATGTTTCCCATAAGGTATAAACCGATTTGGGAGATGTATACGAAGGCTGAGGGTAGTTTCTGGACTGGTTAGTTGTCTTCGCATTCTTTTACCTAAATTTGTTTATGTTCCTTGTGCTCTCGAATTTGCATGCAAAGCTTCTTGATAATGGTTAGTGGCAAACAAAGATGTTTTGTGCTTCTAACTCTGTTTTTGAGTTTTTGAGTCATGGTTCTGTTTTGCCTTATATTATTCATCAATAATGGTTTGTTTTTATGCTTTTATGAATTGAGAATAGCTGAAGAGGTTGATCTTTCAACGGATGTACAACAATGGGAAGCCTTGTCGGATTCAGAGAAGCATTTTATCAGCCATGTCCTTGCTTTTTTCGCCGCATCAGATGAGATGGTTTTGGAGAATTTGGCTGCTAGATTCTTGAATGACGTCCAAGTTCCAGAGGTGAGGAGTATAGAAAAATCTGTTTCTTTCAAGATTATTTTACTTCTATTGACTGACTTGATGTGGTGGGACAATATAATATCTTGAAGTCGACACTTGCTGTTTGATTTTGCTTACGTCTCCGGCTCTCCTGATTCCAAGCTCGGTGTCCTCCTCGTATCTGATATTTTTGGTGAATACTTTTTCCATTCTCTGATTTGATACTTGATTGAGTACATGATCGGGTAAATTTAGGATTTTGGTAAATGTTTTGATCATCTCATCACTGTATTCTGACTTCAGCTTCGTTTTTTTCTACTTCCGGGTATTAAGCTCCAAACTTGAGGTACTACGAATTCTTCCCTCTTCATCACCATTGAAGCTGTCAACTTTTTCATTTGGATTTGTTGCTTCAAAGGAATTGAATGATTTTAGTTTAGCCACATATGAGTTTTAGCCACAGTTGGAGTATCTTGCTGCAATACTTGTTAGGTCCCTTTTTTCTATCTGTACAAGGTTAAGCCTATCATGTTCTTTAACTGGGTTGTCGAATTTAAGTTTATCTTATCTGATATGATAATATCTGAATCTTTCACATGGCTGCAAGTTTTTTCCTGCTTGAGTCTCTGTTTTATTGAATTATCTGCATCCACTTTGTTTCTTCGATTTTATCTTGGACAACTATGGATGAATGATTGAGTGTAAATTCTTGATTTGATGTCTAAGGGCGCTTGCGGACAAGGTTGCAGCTTCTGGATTCTATGTTGTGGTTCCTGACTACTTTTATGGATATCCTTATGATCCCTCTAATCAGGATAGACCCGTCCATGTCTGGATTGAAGACCATAGCTATGTTCGTTCCTCCTCCTTATCATAATTTTCCTATCCATTCTCAACTTCTTTTGTTCCAAACTTGTTCACAAGTTCGACTCGGTGTCATGTCTTCTTGTTCTGTTGTGTTGATAGATTCCATCTGAATCAATTAATAATACTCTTTTCTCAGGATAAGGGTTTTGAAGACACGAACCCAGTACTTGAAGCCATAAAGAACAAAGGCATAACTGCCGTTGGAGCCGCAGGGATGTGTTGGGGCGGTTAGTTTATTATCTTTGCTATGTATACTCTTTGTGAGGCAATTTGCTTTCGCAGGTAATATCTGGAAATGTCTAATCTCTCTTTGTATTATCGATCTTCAGCAAAAGTAGTGGTGGAACTATCCAAACGAGAGCTTATTCAAGCAGCTGTTTTACTTCACCCAACTTATGTGGTAGTCGATGATATTAAGAGTAAGTAACTTTGGTACTTCATTATATCTAGACAGTTCCATCTTCATTCCTCTCATAAACCATTGAACATTAGTAGTTGTCATGCCTCGCTTAGTGCTTTGTAACATTTAGAGAATTAGCTTTGTAACTCGAGAGAGATTTGACACATTTCCATACACATATTTGAGAGTATCCCAAAGTTCGTTTGCGGTTTCACAATATGAATAAGCTTCAAGGATGGAAGTTTCAAGAGAATTTTGGAGAAATCCGAGAACAGTTTGATCTTCTTGAAACCATTTAGCTTCTTTTAGAACCGTCTCCTCTTCTTCACCAGTAATGATATCTTTTCTATTATTTTTGGTAGCTTCCTTTTGAACAAAACCATTTTCAATATGGCTCCAAAAACCTCGGCCATAAAGAGCGGTCTTGATGGTCTTTGACCATAACAAATAATTTTCTCCTTTGAGAATCACTGGAATCACAACTGGTTTAGTGTTATCCATGAATTGAAAATAAATCAGATCTCAAGGACCAAGTCTCAGAGTGAAGATGGCTAGAAAAGTGATAAAAAAAATAGATGAGAGAATAAGATAACACAACTAGCAACGATTAAGATCTTGCTCTGATACCATGTTAGAATTTGCGGAATAATTTATAAATATGAGAGAATAATGAGACAAAACTAGAGAATAGAGAATTGAATAGAAGAAAACTTCTTATTGATTTTGGTTGTAAGAGCATCTTTATCGGTAAAGAAACTTTTGAGAGTATATTACGAATAAAATTTTATTATTGAATTAAATTTTAAGTAATAAAAGAAAATGACCAATATTATTCAAACATGTGGCAGAGACGGTTTCTTATATTGTAACTTGATTTCTTATTTAAGAAACTGTCTCTCTCTCTCTCTCTCATCTCTTTAATTTTTTACTATTATTTATATTTTTAAGAAACCCATTAAGAGTCATTGATGGAGATGCTCTAACAATACATATATATATAGGAGTACAATTCAAAATTTAAAATAGATGCATGAACAACATAGGGACTTGTGCTTTCTTGCATGTGCTTGCATGATCTTGTATGTGCTTGCATGATCTTGTATGTGCTTGCATGATCTTGTATGTGCTTGCATGATCTTGTATGTGCTTGCATGATCTTGTATGTGCTTGCATGTGCTTGCATGATCTTGTATGTGCTTGCATGTGCTTGCATGGTCTTGTATGTGCTTGCATGTGCTTGCATGGTCTTGTATGTGCTTGCATGGTCTTGTATGTGCTTGCATGGTCTTGTATGAGAGAGAAAGGGTTTGCATTTGCTTGCATGAAGGAGAGAGATAATGATGAAATTGAATTATGATATTCAGGGATCAATAACTTTTACCATTCTTTGATTATCTTTATCGTTTTTCACGGTTTTTTGCAGATGTGAAGACTCCAATTTCTATATTAGGAGCTGAGTTTGATTTTGTCTCCACCAGCACTTGTGAAGCAATTTGAGGAGATTCTTGCTTGTAAACCCGAGGTAAGCTGCTTCTGTAACTCAACAGTTTAATCTTCTTGGAAACAGCTTGAAAGAAGAGAAAAAGACTAACCTTAAACGGATTCTGTAGGTGAATAGTTATGTGAAGATATACCCGAATGTTTCACACGGTTGGACGATTAGGTACAGCCTCGATGAACCAGAGGCTGCTAAAGCCACAGAAAAAGCTCACAAGGAGACGTTTGATTGGTTTCTGACTTACGTCAAATGATTAAGAAAGGCTCTTCATATATGAAATGTAATAAAAAGAGAATACAAAGTAAAACTCTTGGTTGGTGTTTCTACTCTCTACATGTAACATGTTGCCATGTTGTGAGATTTATCTGTGATGCGTTTTGTTTATCATTGTTTTGTGATTTTTATATGATTGGCAAAACTTTGCTCTTTCTCATCATCATCTTTATTTGGATGGCAAAAAGTTTATCGAAATTCAGGTAAAATATAATGTGTAATTTGAAGCCATTATAAATACAATTGGTTTTTTTTTGGGTCAATATATGAAAAATTATTTAGATTAGAAAAAGAGTCAAACTGATGGGAAAAAGTAGAAAATGATACGTTTTGTTTTAATATATATTTTAACGTTTAAATATTATTATCATTTCGATCAAGAGTTTACAAGATTACAGAGATAGTATGCATATATTTTAAACAAATAAATTAAAGAACAATACAACATAAGTGAAATTACGATGTTTCAACTTTAGAAGCCTTACTCGCTAACAGATTAACAAATTTGTTATGTTCTTTTTCCGTATTCGAACTTAAGCATTGCGATTCTTGGCTATCACCCAACTATGACGCACTAAAAGAATTTCGCAAATCTCAAAACATCATTGCATGAAGACTTTAAACTCCACAACCAATAGTTGTCTTTGTATGAATTTATCTTTCGTCTAAACTTTAACAAACCAACAGAAATAACCGGTAGAAACACAATGATAACTTCACCGGAATCAAATTCTACGAAGAGAGACATAAAATAACTAACACAAAGAAAAATCCACTGTGGAAAATACTACTCATTTTCCACCCAATCTAATATATAAACTGTTATACATGATAAAAATTGTGAGATTGTCGGCAAAGCATATGAATAGACACGACATGTTGCAGAGACACATCAAAAATACACCAACCCAATAAATTATGGTGTGAAAGAGAATATCAGTACTTAAAGGCGAGATCACAAACAAATCGCCGGTGAAACATGACTGACAAAACCTTAAAGAAGAAAAAACAATCACCCAAAAAAAATCGTCCACGTTTGTACCTTTTCAATTTACCGTCTCCAAACATTGAAATTCTTTTTAGATAGATAAATCCTATAACATAATTAAAAAGAATATGACCGACGCTGAAATCGACACCAACCATTGAATTTACAAAAAAACGAAGAGAAAATGATGATTCGAAAGATCACTCGTTTTGTTTTAAAATATTTTGTTTCTCGTATTTGCAAGTTAAATTTGCTCTTTTTCTTTTCCATATAAGGCTTTTTAACATTTTAAAATATTTTATGAAATTAATCCATAAAAAACTATTGCTTAAAAAAACTTGCAAACAGAACGATGTCGCAGCGTGAAGAACAAAGAATCGATTCAGTCAAGAGAATTATAGAAAAGCTTAACCAATATGGATTTTTTTTTTTTGGCAACAATCATTCAATCAATATGGATTTTTTTCATAATTATCAACAAAATCAATTATGTAGCTATACCAAAAAAAAAAAAGTAAATAAAAAGGCCAAAATTTCCGAAATCTCTTAAATTGATATTACTGACCAAAAAAGCAAAATCTAAAAATGTATTTTCAAGGAAAAAGGAAACAAACTTCTTCACATCTCTCTCCGTCTCCATAAATAAACAAGAAGCTTCGCTTTTGCAATTCCCAAAATCCACTCTCAACTCTAAAATCCCAAAAAAAAATTAGGGTTTTATTATCTGAAATCAACAGATCTCGATTCGATTTTGATCAGATTAATGTCAGTCATCGATGGAGAATTCCTCACCGATCATCGATATCGCCTCTTTGGAAATCGATTCTCTTAGAAGAATCAAACGCCCAAAACGCTTCTCAGATGCATCAACAACAAATGAAACTAGTCCTTTCTTCACAAACGCAGTTATCGGATTCCCTCAATTACCTGAAGAACCAAATCGCGATTCGGATTTGTGTAGACTCTGCGTTCGATTACCCGATGGAAGAAAAATACAGAGAAATTTTCTAAACTCAGAATCTGTTCAGCTTCTTTGGTCGTTTTGTTATTCTCAGATTGATGAATCTGAGAGGAGAAAGCCATTTAAGCTGATTCAAGCTTTTCCTGGTGCTTATAATACTCTTCATTATGGATCTAATACAACTTTTGATCAATCTGGGCTCGCCAATTCTTTGGTTTCTGTTACTTGGGCGTGAAGGTCTTTTGATTTTGAATATTTGTAGCGAACCTAAATGAAACAATTGATATTGTAAGCTTTTTATTAGATTCTCAATTTGTTGAAAAAGTTATATATCCGATCAAATCGATTTTGCATTTCACTGTTTCAAAGTCAATATCCTAAAACAAAGCATTACTTTTTGCAACAATACCAAAACAGTTAAAGCTAAGCTTTGAATAAAAGAGATTGAATATTTTGGTCCAACAGAATAATAAATGATTTGATTTTATGAAATTGGAAAAACAAGAGAAATAAATTAATATAAATACACATTTAGTCTTAAAAGTCTCACAGCTTTTCTCCAGCTTTGAAGAAAGAGATCAAATATTTGTAGTGTATAACAAAACTAATTACATTTGCCAATGATGTTGTAGAAAAATATTTGATGGGTGAAAGAAACAATTGTACCAAACAGTTTAGCATAAACACAAACACTTATCTCATCAATGTGAAGATATATGTTGCCTTTGTCTACACAACGAGTCTTACCTTTAGGCAGGTACAAAATTTTCTCTAACTTTCTTGTATTTTCATAGATACACAACCTTAATTTTCATCTCTAATTCTCTTCTCTCTCACTTTAGTATTTGAATTAAAGAGCAATTATGAAAACTTCCATCCAATAATCATGAAAACTATATCATAATAATATGATGTTGATGATTGAATTTTCATGCTTGGGATGGGAGAGAAAAGGAACTCTCCTTTGACTTAAAGATTAAAGCGAGAGAAAATAGAAGAGACTTGGTGTTCTTCACATGAAAAATAGAGGATGCGTGTATATATATATATATATATACATGAAACAATAGATAAAAACTAAACATTTGGAAGGTGTTGTTTTGACCAAATGTTAAAACCCCTGATTTATTTTCTTTATTTTAATGTATTATTTTTATTCATTGTGATATTAATAGGAGGAAGAAAGCAAATAAAAAAAGGCAAGCACGAACAAAAAACCTTATGAAATGGTTTTAAGATCAAAACTTAAAATCGAATTTGAAGTGAACGAGATGGAAATCCACCAAAGAGATATATTTAAGATCTAAAGCCAATAAATAACATCAACAACACAAAATTACATGAACTTCATATTGGAGAAAAAATCAATGAAATGAATGACAATCTTTAATTTTTTTTTTTTTGGCACATACCTTTGATAAAAGTTAGCAAACTTTGAGATCTCTTGTTCGATGAGGTTCTAGTCCCATGTATATTCTCATATCATATAATCGAACTTTTCATTTTATTTTTAGCAAATACGGCGCAATGACCATACAACAGTTTCGTTAATTTCTGAATCTTATATATACAACTATATTAACCTAAAAAAAATGTATACCTCAAAACAATATTATCTAGAGACCAAACCCGCCCCAAAAAATCTTTTAAACTCATTGTTAAAAACGTAACAAATATTACAATAAAATTTCCGTTCTCGGATAAGAATGGAAAACTTGAATCTCATAAATAAAAAAAACAAAGGAAATAGTAAATAAATAATTAAATAATTTTCCCCTGTTAGAAAGGAAATCGATTTTTCTTTGGTCCCTTCGAATGCAGCTTCCCAAAAAACCTGGAGGACCATGCAGTTGCAATTTGCCCTTTAGCCATTCTCATTTTCCGATTCGTCTTTTGTAAATCTTTCTTCTTTGGCGCACCATGTAAGGATCTTCTTCCTTCTCCTTGAATAATTCAATCCATCTTTTAATGTTAATCCGATCACTACTCCATAGCTGTAATCGTAATTCTTGATTCGTTTCAAGATCGTTCATCAGAATGGCTATTGCGATTCCTTCCAATTCCAATATTTTTTTTGGATAATCCCATTAACCCAATTTTGATTTTGAATTTGTTATATAATCGAATTGCAATGATCGCGATCTTCTATTACAATTTGATGATTCCATTTCTATTTCAGGAGTTCTAGAAACAGAGGATCTTCTTCTTCTTCTTCGTTACCAGGAATAGATCAGTATAATGAAACGGTGAAGAATCAGATTCAAGCACTTGTTCGTGTTATTAAAGTTGCTCGCACCTATAGAGAAGACAATGTCCCTTCTCAAATTGAAGAGGTCCACTTACAATTTCTCTGTTTTTCTAACCCATAATTTTACTCTGGAACCAAACCAATGATTCAGTCTCAAAGATCAAATATTTTTTTGTTGAATTTAACTTTTCAGGGTCTTTATCTTGGATCTGTTGCAGCAGCTTGTAACAAGAATGTCTTGAAAGATTACAATGTTACACATATTTTAACCGTTGCTAATTCCTTGAGACCAGCTCACCCTGATGACTTTGTCTATAAGGTTGTTCGAGGTATGACATATAAAGGTTTCATCTTTTTATCTGCTTGTTTGAATATAAGAGAATATGTTTTAATTTGGGGGTTGGAACGGCTTGTTTGTTGTTTGTATGTGTAATAGTTGTGGATAAGGAAGATACAAATTTAGAAAGATACTTTGATGAATGTGTTGATTTCATTGATGAAGCTAAGAGACAAGGTGGTAGTGTTCTTGTCCATTGCTTTGTTGGAAAATCACGGAGGTCAGTTTGGTTTCTTGGTTGCTGAAACAGTCAACTTCAAAACTAAGTATATGTCAAGTGATTTGGTAACTACAGAACTTGTTTTTCCCTGAATGTTTTTGCCCCTTTCGTTTGTAGCGTTACTATAGTTGTTGCTTACCTTATGAAGAAACATGGAATGACCTTAAACCAAGCATTACAGCATGTTAAGAGCAAAAGACCTGTGGCAAATCCTAATGCTGGTTTCATCAAGCAATTACAAGACTTGGAGAAGTCTATGCAAGGTATGCCTTCTTAGCTCATATGCACACTTACTATGGCATCATAGGGTATATAGAGTTATAGACTATTGGGTTCTTGCAATCTCTGTGGTGAATCTGAGTTGGAGATTCTTTACTTTTTTGTCTATCTGATACAATAGTGAGTGACCAGACTTGTTCCATTTGAGGATGAAAAGCAAGTGGTTGTGGAAGACACAAGACGGTTCGTGTATATTTACTCTTACCTGCATCTTCCTCTCATTCTTAAATAGGTAAACAAGAACAGATTGCACAATGTCAGGCGTGAAGATTGTACCTTTGGAGGGAGGGGGGAACTTGTAAATCTCAAAGCATCATATGTTTTGTTTTTTCTCCTTAACAACTCAAATAAAAACAAAGAAACGAATAAGAAAAAAAGTCTTTGCCTTCAGATTCTTTTATTCGTTATTCATGAATGTAAAAGTGAACTAAAGAAACAAAAAAAATATCTGTAAAATTTTTGTAAATGTTCTTATGTTAATTGCTTAAAAATGTCATGGGCCGTCGGTCATTAGTTTAATTTGAGCCCATAGTGTGGACCTTACGAAACCTTGGGGGTCTATCTATTCTTTTTAAAAGTTGGGGTTATAAATTAGAAATACTTATAAGATTGGGGTCATATTAGAATTCTCCTAAAGTTGTTTTCCAATTGCGAGAGACTAAAACCCTAGACTACATATCGTTTGATTGAAAAACCTCCTCTTCTTCTTATTCTCTTTCGGAGCCGTCCCTTGTGAAATTTGCCGGCGATTTCTCAGTGATGATGGAAATACGAACTCCGAAGACCGGAAAAGCCAAGCGTGTTCTCGAAAAGCGCGCTCCCAAATTGGTGCGTTTGATTCGATGTTTTCGTTTCTATGTAAATCTGTTTTGAGCTTTCTTAATTGTTGTTTTAGCTCATAAATCTCGCTTCAATCTTGGAATTCGCAGGTTGAAACTGGGAAGAAGACTTTGATACTTCATGGAACAAAGACGAGTGCTACACTTAGCTCTGTATTGATGGAACTGTACCGTTTGAAGAAGGGAGGTGCCATCAAATACTCAAGGAGGAATGAGAATATTAGGCCTTTTGAGACTGGAGGTGAAACTTCATTAGAGTTCTTCTCTCAAAAAACAGATTGTAGCATTTTTGTGGTAAGTTCTTTGTCAATTTTGTTCATTTACAGAATCAATTTGAATAGCTTTGGTATTATGGTGTGATTAGATGAGATCTCTGCATAGATTTTGATTTGTTATTTGTCTAATTTTGATAAGATTCAAGTAATTGCATAGATTCTTGATTATTGCAGAACAAATTGTTAAAGATGATCTAATCCATTTTGAAATGTTACTTTGATCACAAAAATAACATCGGTGAATGTTTATATTTGCAGTATGGTTCTCATACGAAGAAACGACCTGACAATCTTGTACTTGGGAGAATGTATGATCACCATGTCTATGATCTTATAGAAGTTGGGATTGAGAACTTTAAGTCCTTGTTATCGTTTTCATATGACAAGAAAATAGCACCTCATGAAGGATCAAAGCCTTTCATTTGCTTTACTGGTGAAGGGTTTGAGAATGTACAAGAACTTAAGCAACTTAAAGAAGTCCTCACTGATCTGTTTCGAGGGGAGGTATATCTTTGTTTAGTGTTTGATCTTTATGACCTATGGTTCTGAAATCTGATTATTAATGATTTGAAAGAAGTTGAATTGTTTGTCTGCAGGTTGTGGATAATCTAAATCTTGCTGGAGTAGACCGAGCTTACGTATGTTCAGCTATATCCCCAAATAAAGTTTTCCTCACTCACTGTGGATTGAAGCTTAAAAAGTCAGGGACCATTGTTCCTAGAATGGAGCTTGTTGAAGTCGGTCCATCCATGGATTTGGTTATCCGGCGTAATCGTCTTCCTGACGAAAGCCTAAGGAAAGAAGCAATGAAAACATCCAAAGATAAGCCTAAGAAGAAGGTAACAGAGATCATACAAAAGTTCTAAGCGTATGTTTCCTTAAAAATTGATTGAACCAAATGACCAATCAATCATTCTCTGTTTCTACAGGAGAAAAACGTAAGTCAAGATGCAGTACTAGGAAAGCAGGGCAAGATTTATATCCCTGATCAGAAAGTAAGAAAGAAAGCGACCAAAGCAGATACTGATTTTTTAGATTATTGTTGTTATCCAAAACTGATTTTGTTTCAATCTTTGTGCAGATTGGAGAAATGCAATTGCCTGATAAATCCAAGGGATTGAAGAGAGAACGGAAAGAGGCTAAGCTGAAGCTTAAGGAAGAAGCCGAAGGGACTGCTTCCAAAAAAAAGAAAGAGTCTACTGAGTAAACTCTCACCAAACCACTCGTGGCTCTGCATCAACGTGTTTCAATGTGATGTGGAAGATGAGATGATTTTGTAGCGTAATGGGCTTGGCTTTTTTCAATTAGAAATCTATTTCTGAATGTTTTTGCATACGCTAATATTTTATTGAGATAATTTAGTTTGTTAAATTTCTGCAGTAAAAGAAATTGTTAAAACAAAGAGATGAGTTTAAAACAAATTTTTGTCCTTTTTAGCAAGTCGGAGCATATGATCTGGAATCGAAAGAACCGATCTGAATTAGACGGTTCGGTTTCGGATAGTAAAAAATACCCGATTAGAATTTTTTTTATACAATCTTCGGATTTTGGTTTGGGTCAAGTAATATCCGAGAACCGACTATACCAAAAATATTCAAACCAGTGTATAACACTAACAGCAGCGCCGATTTTACTTTTTCTTAGAACTTTTGGTTTGATTTGTTTGAACTTTTACATTTTTTCTGTAATTTTTAGGGTTGATTAAGTTAGATCGGGTGTGTTCGGTTATTTCGGATAAAAATAACTAGAGTTCGGGTATGCTCTGATACTAATAGTGTGAGAGACGTAGGAGAACAACGATAATTTAAACAAAAACCATTGATAAATTGTATTGACTAAGTCGAGGTTCACAATAATCGTATTGACAGATTATGGGGTTATGGGCTCCAGGTACAGCGAGCATCGTAGGCGCTACACTCACCTAACCTAAATATATTTGGGTTCTAAGTCAGTTCTAGATTACAATATCTAAACTAAACCGAAAGATATATGAACTAGGAAGTATCCTAACTGATTTCTTTTTATTTCTACATAGATCATTTTTGTCAAACTATATAGATCCTAAAATTCTATATCCGAATTATCCAAAACTAAAACCAACCGATCCGAACCGAACATACTTCTGAATGCCCATGCCTAAACCATAGTGTGTGTTTCACGTCGGTCATAAACGGTAAAATCATTTTTGATAGTTCAATCTTTAATATGAATTTTGATTTTAAGAGATATAAAGTTTTCTCCCAAGTTTTTGTTTTCTCGTCCCTCGCGAACTGCTCCCTTCTGAGGCCAAAGTGTGTGTGGTTGATTCGGGCAGTTTGGGTTGTAGTTTCCAACAGTCATGATGGGGGGTTTTTAGCGTACTTGCGGTAGCTCATTGGTGGTTTCGTTATCAACTAAGGCTCACTGCAGTTAGCAGGCTTGGCTTTCGGTGTTTAGGATGGTTGTTTTTATATTTTTTGGTTCATCTTGCTTTTTGTTCTGTTATTTTTCAGCTGTTTGTGTAGTTTTTCTTTTTTTTTTTTTTATCTTTTGGTTGTCTGTGTAACTTATGTGAAAATTTTAAAATAGTATAAAATTTAACATTTAACAAAAATAAAAAAGAAATAGATTTGTTCACGCACACCAAGCATCATTTTCATACGTGAAAGTTGTAAATAATAGATGTTTTAGTTAATTGGAACGTAGATTTAAGTTTTTATGAATTATAGTATGGTTTTTTATTTGATTGTGATATTGAATTGTTTTATAATTTTTTTTTAGATTATTATAGTTATTTTAATAGTTTTTATATTTGCTTTTATATTTTTTTAGTTTTATATATGTTTTTAGATTTTTGTAATTATTTTTATAGTTTAATAATTGTTTTTATACTTTTTAGTTTTATAAATTTTTTTTATTTTTTTTTAGTTTTATAATTGTTTTTATATTTTATGATTATTTTTCTAGTTTAATAAATGTTTCATAGATTTTTATAATTATTTTAATACTTTTAAATTTATTTTTGCCATTTCATAAATATTTTAATAGTTTTCAAATATTTTTGGTTTTTCTAATTATTTTATAGTTTTATAAATCTAATTATTTTAGATTTTTAGATGATTATTTCTATATGTTTTTAGTTACATTTTTTTGTTTCCATTTTTAGGGATTATGCTCGATTTGAGACGTGGTCGAGAATCAAGTCTGAACCACTCCAGTTTTGTTCCGTAGACCCAATTTCCTTCAGCTACTTGTCAAGCGGGTTTCGCTCTGACCCATATGAGCATAGAAGATTTTATTTCTCAACCCGGCCGGGAAAGATTGGCTAATCTTCATCCTTATTGTGACGACAACAACACTTGATAAATTTTTTTTCAAAATTTTTTTTTTTTTTTAATTCTTTAATAATTTACAACTATTTTTGGTTCATAAGTTCCATATATCCCATAATGGGATAACGAAGTCCATCAACCGTATGCTCAACCGAATGCTATAGCGTCCGTATGCGACATACTCCTTTATGCCGCTGTCTGAGCGTGACCTATCGTTTCACCAATTTGCGGTATGTTTTATTTTTCATTTTAACATTCAAATTTCAAGTTTTTAGATTTATGATTATAGATTTTCTGAGAAAGTTTTATGTTTAACCATTTTGTTTTGCAGCAGGATTTCACTTGCGATAGAGACCTCACGTCTCGGATTAGACGTGATTTCGATGCTAAGCACCAAAATGTACTCAAGGAATCTGAACGAGTGGAAGGAAAAGTGGAATCGAAATGATATTTCTCGGGAGTTGCTTGGAAACCCGGAGTTCTGAAACGGGTTGGTTGAGTATTGGAGGATGGACGAAACCCATGCAACATTGGCTACTCAATAAACCAACCGAAAGAGTGACCGGAAGGGCAAAAGAATCGCCACTCAGAATTTGGGAGCAACGAGCAAGGCTTTCAGGGAACAACAACTAGTAGTTTTTTTAAATCTAAACTTTTATTTTACTTTATTAACTTACTAAAAGTTTTAAAAAAAATTTATGTTTTGTTAAGAAGGTGTCCGACCTTTGCATCTTGCTTTGCTACAAGATGAGCACACCAACTGCAAGACGGAACAAATCCAAGATCCGTTTGCTCGAGAGATCGTGGAGAACGTGACAAGGATAGGAGAGGGGTTTCTCCAATCACATCCGATTGTTGAAGGAACTCCTCCGTGTACCGAAGTTCCGATCAATAAGCTCAAGGAATTTATCTATGAAGTAAGTAACATTTCTATATTTTTTTTCTTTTTATCGATTTAATTTATTTCTAATGATTTACTATCTTTTGTTTCGTAAGTCACTCCAAAAGTTCAAAGACCGTATTTTTGGACTTCCAGAGGAGTACTCGTCGCCATCTTCGACAACTTCGAGCTATTACGGAGATCCTCAGCTTAGAACACAACTAGAAAAAAAGTCAGCTGAGATCGAAACTCTCAACAACAAGATTGAAACTATCGAAGAAAAATCAGCCGAGATTGAGACTATAAAAATAATACATAATCAAATAATCTTCCGTTCCTTCCAACCATCTCCTCATAAATATTGACAAACGAATAACAATAAGATTTTAATCGATTGATAGTATTCCAAATTGGCACTATAGACTAGAGTAGAATGTTTTTAACTTGTTTTACCGGTTAAAAGATGAAAGATGACAAATCAAAGCTTGATATTGAAATGACGACAAAAAAAAAACTTGATATTGAAAATGGCAGATACCAAAGTACTCTTTATTTATTCCCCTCAGTACTCTGTATTTATTTATCGTAATGTGACGCAAATGGAAAATTGTGTTGATATACTTTGGAGAAAATGGCGAATCTTTCCAGTAAAATGAAATAAAATAAACAATCTTTAAGTGGTGCGCAAAGTCTTTATTTACAGATTTTATTGATCCAACTTCAGTGAGTAACTATTTACTTTTTGCATTTTTTTTGCTTAATTATTTTTTCCATCATTCTACATATTCCTTATTGGACCATGCTTATCTAGTTATCTTCACATTATTTACAATATTTTCATGGGAATTTTTAGTTTTCCTCCAAACAAATAAAGAACTATTTTTCTGGATACGGTTTTTGACAAATGGTGTCATTTGATATTTTTGTGCTTGATAAAAACTAGGATTTAAGCAGATAATGTGTTATATCAATAAATATAATATTTAAATATATTATTAAAAAAATTTTAAATAAATGAAATATGATATTTGGTCTATACATCTAGCATTAATCCTTGGGGAAAAGATTAATTATATGTTTTCATTGAATATAATATCTAATGAAACTAAGAGTTTCTACATTTTATTTAGCAAATATATGCATCGATTGAGTATAGAACTTAAGAATATTATTCGTCTTATCAACCTTTCGTATGTTAATATGCAAATATATTTGATTTGGATCTTACGGGGCCGGTTAATCAAATTATGTCTTCTGTTGGGTACACTTCGCCAATATTGTTTTAATGACATAAAGAGCTTTTAAAAATATAGGTAAAATATAGTTTTGGGGATAATTTCTCTGATATAATACGACGAGTTAGTCTAAAAAAATGCATGCTCATGAGTCATGAGTTAGAAACGCATGAATAGACATATGGTTAGGAATTAAGACCAATAATTTTAATATAAAAAGTGGTTCTAATATTTTTCAATTTTTTTTTGTAAAAGTGATTTTTTACATTAATATTTTTTTCGTTTTTTTCTGCAAATTTACCGGCCGGCGTAGATTCCGGTGTCGATTCCGGCGTCGGCCGTACTCTTTCTAATTATATTATAGTATTTATCTATAAAAAACTTTCAACATTCGGGGACGACAAATTGGAAAGACACTAGTATGGACAATTTTTCGATGATTGTCTTTCTTTTCCTTCACGGTTTTGCCGGTACCGACGATCTGTCTGTGATTTCGTCTATGAGTACGATATTTTCTTCACACCACAATTTGTTGGGTTAGTGTCTTTTCGACGTGTCTCTTCAACACGTTGTATTTGTTCATGTGTTTTGCTGATAATCTCACCATGTTTATCATGTGTAACAGTTTGATAGATTATATTGGGTGGAAAATGAGTCGTATTTTCCACTATAGTTTTTTGTGTTAGTTATTTTATGTCTGTTTCGTAGAGTTTGATTCCAGTGAAGTTATCATTCGTGGTGTTTCTGGTTATTTCTGTTGGTTTGTTAAAGTCTAGGCGAAAGATAAATTCATACAGAGACAACCATTGGTTATGGAGTTTAAGTCTTCATGCAATGGTGTTTTGAGATTTGCAAAATTCTTATAGAGCGTCATAATTGGGTGATAGCCAAAAATCGTAATGGTTAAGTTCGAATATGGAGAAACAACTTAACAGATTTGTTAATTTGTTAGCGAGTAAGGCTTCTAAAGTTGAAGCATCGTCAGTTTTACTTCTTATGTTGTATCGTTCTTTAACCTTTTTGTTTAGAATATAGTTCTATGAATACTCTCTCTGTAATCTTGTAAACTTTTAATCAAAGCGATAATAATATTTAGACGTTAAAAAAAAAAGTCATAATAAATAAAAAATAAAAATAAAAGGACTCCCTCAGTAACAATTAGAAATAATATAAAATTTATCCTAACGTTTTCTTTCAGATATTTGAATCTATCATTTTGAAAGATATTTTTACATGACTAGACTAATTAGTAAAGAACATCTGAAGTTAAAGTATGTGTACATATACATACATAATCTTTGCCAACATTTTGTTTCTTAATCTTAAATTTGACTTTCATTATTCATCTACTAAATCATGGTCATAATTAGTCTTGGGCAAAAAACTGAATCCGAGCATCCGATCCAAATTTGAATCCGAACCAAAAAAATTAT
Source organism: Cardamine chenopodiifolia (assembly GCA_963922655.1). Taxonomy (NCBI): domain Eukaryota; kingdom Viridiplantae; phylum Streptophyta; class Magnoliopsida; order Brassicales; family Brassicaceae; genus Cardamine; species Cardamine chenopodiifolia. Next base: position 12,061,579 of record OZ000485.1, on the reverse strand, counting down.
TATATTAAATTATATATAGTCATACCCACATGTATCAGATAAAACTCAAATTTGAATCAATATCTGTTAGGGTGTCCAAAAACCCAAGACAACACTTATGAGAAGTTAAAGTTTTTACCATTCCTGGATAAAATATCCGAATTCGAAGACCCAACCTGGATCCTACCCGAAAAAGTTGATATGAATCCGAACAAAATTTTAAATGTGAGTATTAATACCCGAACTCGATCGAAACTTGATTTTTTCAGTTTTTATAAGTTTTAAAATTTGAAATCGATCCAAATCCGATAAAATCCGATAAAATCCGAACCGAATCCAAACATAATTTTCAAAATTATTCCATTAATCTGAATGCATAAATCCGATAAATCCAACCCAATCGGCTTCTAACCGAACACGAATCTAAAATTCGAATGCCTAACTCTAACATAATGGTTTCTATCTACTTGTGCACCCATAAAAATGGTTTCTACCTACTAAATCATGAACAATAATATTTGAATCAATTTGTATCCTCACAAGTCTAATCAATTAATCTATATTTATTGACAAGTAGAAATGGAAAATTCAACGCCGTTGAATAATTGTGTCCGCCAGGCCCGAGTACGCACATGAATTGTGGAAATTGGAAAATTAAACGAGTGATCTCAGTAGAGAACTTTCTCCTGGATGAAATTATTACTCTTTTTTCCTAATCGTATTTAGAAAGTCCAATATTAATATATCAAGGTGTCAAAAATATAATAATATATTACAAGCAGAGTAAAAAAGGTGAAAGATATACAAATTTGGTAAAACTTTAATACTTCTTTACCTTTAACTAGCCCAATAAACATCAGCTGTGTCAGATTTACTCACGTATACGTAGACGAACTATATAACTGAAGTAACTAACATGAAATACATAGAAAGTGTACTAAAATAAAATAAAAAAGACTCCAGCAAAACCATATACACACATATGATTCTTCTAGAGACTAAAACATTCTAAATCAATCTCCATTAAGTTTTCTTGGACTTTGTACAAAGTGTGTTAATGAATCGTTTATTTTGATCACTATTTTCGTTCGATCATTAGTCATCCCAACGTAACAAGAAAAGCAAGCACCTCCATATGATATAAGCACGCGTTCTCTGCTCCTTACACCAGTCCCAACACCGGAGCTTCGATATCCGACCCAACCAGTCTCGTCTCTGCGATATCTTCATCTTCATTTCACAACCTCCGTATGCTGTTATGAGTGGTTTTGGAGTAAGGAGAAGTACAGAGAGTTGTGGAATATATAGAGAGGCTAAAGTTGTAATTAAATTTAGAAAGAGGTGACAAGAACAAAAGGAGTGGAGTCCCACTCTACAGAAGATGACAAGACAAAGCTGTGTTAACTGTTTTTTCCTTCTCTTGTCTTCTTCCTTAACTCGCTTTGCCTTCACCTATCACTCTCACTTATAAGTGTTATAACATTTTATCCGCAGAAAGAAAAGGAAAAAAAAAACTTATGATAGGGAAGTTGCACAGTTATGTGTTTGTGCATATATATCATTCCTATTCGTACTGCTCATATATAGAGCGGGTCACTACATGAATCTTTTTGTACGATTTTGCCTGATTTGACAATTCCAAGTTGGAGATTTTTTCTGAAGATTGATTTTAGTTTTCATCCCGAACAAAATAGGAAAGTAGATGATAAAGCCTATGATTAAAGGATTAAAGTTTGTATGGACGCTCAAACACACAATCCCTTATAAATTCAAAATTTGTATTATATTATTTGACGTTATATATATAACAAATAGTGTCTAAAATCAGAAGAAATATGAAAATTTAATAGAGTTGTCTATTTTAAAATGAAGCCTAGCTCGGAAGCTGTAAAATACGTAGGAAATTAAGGTCAGATAGGCCTTTTTATGGACCAATGCAAGCATGTTTTAGTTTCTAATCCGTTTTTTTTTTCTTTAATTCATGACTTTGGAAAGGATTCAAACTAAATAATACTAGGTTGGGTTTGAACAAAAATTTAGCAGTTCAAAATATCTCGGACCAGACTCACAAGATATTTTAGAAAATAATTCAAATTCGGGACTAAACTGGGCTGGATTGTCCCGATTAACACCCCTAGATAATGAACACATCTCAACTAATTGTCGGCTCTATGTGTTGGTTTAATCACTTTCGCAAGTAAAAGATGTGTAGGACATAGAAAGAACTTAAACTAAACAGTTGTCACTATAAGAAAGCACCTAAAAAATCGATAGAATTTTTAAAAGATATAGAATTTGTTGGTTATTTTTAACGGTGAAACGATGTGATTCCGATAATTTTTTAAGATGCAGATATGTGGGAAATTTATCGGAAATTTCCGACAAAAATAATACCATTGAAAATTTTCGACAGATTTGTGAGAATTCGTCGAAAATCAGTCTGAAAAAGAAGAACATTAATATTACTATTTTATAGCCATTGTTATCCTTGTTTCTTACCTACAAATTTCTGATTGATACTTACAAATCCATCGGAAAGCCGTCGAAAAATATGAACGTTAAGATAGCCATTATTGTACCCGTTTGATTTTTGAAACATTCGACGGATTTCCGATAAAATTGAAACGACATCAAGTTTATATATATATATATATATGTTTTCACACTCATTCACACAACCACAATACAATACATTACAAAAACCAATAAATTTAAAAAAGATATCTTCTTATTTTTGATCATGGATGAACGAAGAAATGATGAATCCAGAGTTGAATTTAATGAATGACCAGTATGCACGAGGTATATGTGAGTTCATGGATGTCGCCGAAAATCAACCACGAGTGAAAAAGTGATAAGTTGAAATGTTTATGTTCAATTTGCCAAAATTCTCATAATATTAAGGTAGAGATAGTTTGACAACACTTGTATAGCAATGGGTTTATGCCGGATTACAAGATTTGATATCTACATGGAGAAAAAAAAAGATTAAGGTAGTATTCGTAAACCATATGTTACAGATAGTTTAGGAGATATAACGGAAGTAGATTTAGGTGTAGGTATCTACATTGAGATGGTGAATGATGCGTTTAGAGAGAATATCCCAGTCTACCGGTGAAAATAGAGATAATGTTGAAGAATCAAATTTAGAAGCGCAAAATTATTTTGATATGTTAGACACATCTAAGCAGCCGCTATATAGTAGTTGTAGAGAAGGTCATTCACTGTTGTCATCTGCCAGTCGAATGATGACCATTAAGACAAACTATAATATAGCGGAGGAATGTGTGGATGCGATAACAGATTTTGTGAAAGATATTTTACTAAAGATAATCTTTCACCAACATCATACTATAAGGTACAAAAACTTGTAGATGTTCTTGGTTTGTTGTATCAGATGATAGATGTGTGCATCGACAAGTGTATGATATATTGGAGACAAGATAAAAACCGCAAAAGATGTTGATTATGTCGTAAACTGCAATATCAAGAAACTAATGGCAGAGTTTAATTTTGTTTAAACAAATGTGGTATGTAACGTTAACGGAGAAGTTGAAGAGGTTATATCAATCTTAGCGTACGGCATAGCTAATGAGATGGCATATAGAGCTTCGTCAAGAAGGAGAAATTACGTATCCCTCAGACGCAAAAGTGTGGAAATATTTTTAATCACTATATCCAGATTTTCCTTTTGAGCGAACAAATGTATACCTCAGATTATGTACAGATGATTTCAACTCATTTGGAAAGCAGGAAAGACAATATTCGTTGTGGTCTGTAATCATAACCCCTTAAAATTTGCCTCTAGCTTTGTGCATGCGTAGAGAGTTTTTGTTCCTCTCTGTTCTTGTTCCCGGCCCAGAGCATCCAAGGAGATCACTCGATGTATTCTTCCAGCCATTGATATATGAGTTAAAAATGCTTTGGAATCATGGTGTCGAAGCGTCTGATGTTTCATAACAACAAAATTTTAAGATGCGTGCGGTTTTTATGTGGAGTATAAATCATTTACTAGCATATGGTATGTTATTTGGATGAAAACTCATGAAAGATTATCATGCTTGTATTGCAAATACAACAGTGATGCATTCCAATTGAAGCATGTAAGAAAGAGGTGTTGGTTTGATTGCTATAGAATGTTTTTACCAAGTGATCATCTGTATCGTTGGTTTAGGACATTGTTTATGACGGATAAACAATTGTTTGATGCACCACCTCCGAAGATAGACATCAATAGTTTACTGGATAAATTATGATATTTTGGTACTGAGGGGACTCCTTACATTGGTGGTAATGGGCATGATTTTGTTGACGATGTCGGTGAAATACATAATTGACACAAAAGAGTATTTTTTGGGTTTGCCTTAATTGGAAGAACCATTTAGTGAAGCACAATTTAGATATTATTATGCACGGTTAGAAGAATTTATTTGACAACATCATGAACACTGTTTTAAACGTCCAAGGGAAGATGAAAGACAATATGAAGTCTAGATTAGAATTGCTAGAGTATTTTCATCGCGATTTTCTTGAAGTTCTGTCGAATGGTAAATGTCATTTTCCTGCCTACCGGTTAGAAGCACCTAAGAATAAAGAAATTTTTATTGGATTCGTGATGATGTAAAATTCACTGATGTATACGCATCTAATATGCGTAAATGCGTCGATTATGGAGAAAGAAAGTTTACTGAAACGAAGAGTCACAATTTTCATGTTGTGATGCAACGACTCCTTACATTTTTCTTTGCTCATCTACTTCCTAAAGATGTCCACCAAGTAATTATAGGTAGATATCGTTATTTTCAGAATATAATTTAAGCATAAACCTTGGATTTATATATTTATCATATTTTTTTAATGTTTATATGCAGGAGTTGGGGATTTATTTTGGGATTTATACATGAGAATACTTATATTTGAGGGTATCCGCAATTTAGAAGACAATATAACGGTGATCCTTTGTAATCTTGAGAAGATATTTCCCCCGTCGTTCTTTGATCTTATGGAATATCTTTCAATCCACCTTCCACGAGAACCAGCACTAGGAAGTCCTATTCAGTAACATTGGATGTACCTTTTTAAGCGGTATATGTTCCATCTCAAGGAAAATGTTAAAAGTTTAAACAAAATTGAGGGATCTATTATTGCACAAAGCGTTAATGAAGAAGTCTCACACTTTGCCGAATATTACTTTCCATCGGAAGTTCATACGAAGATGAGACTTCATGCTTGCCATGATGATAGAGATATGCGAGTGATTTATTCCGTGTATGCTCCAAAGTTGTTTTCCCAAGTTTATCGAATAAGTAGAAAAGGAAAGAGAAGCAAACTATCACATCATGATTTTACACATTTGCATATGTATTTGCTAACAAATTGTGAGGATATTGCAAAATATAAAAGGTAAAAAAAAATTTTGTTATGTCAATAATCGATTCTTTGATATCTTATTATTATTATTTTTTATAATATTGTGGTTTTCTTACAAGATTTACATGACACTAATACGCGATTTCTATCTGAATAAGTCAGAAGAAGAACTTGACCTCCATAAGGAGACATATTTTTCACCTTGTTTGCAATTTTACGTAAGTGTTTAAATACAATTATTAATTTAGAATATTAACAATTTCTTTTATATTAATTATTTGTTACTAATTTTCCTAGGTTTCTGAAGGAATAAAAAATGGTCAAACATTTTCCACATGGTTAATAGAATTTGTTAACGGTCCAATCTACATTATAACTTCATACTCTAGGTATTGCAGTAAGAGATATGCGTTTAGGATTCATGATAAATGAAGAATGAGACCAACTTCAAATTATAGTATTTTGGCTCAATCTGGTGATTTTGTTTACTACGACATTCTATAAGAAATATTGGAAGTGCGATACCCAGAAATGTTAGACTTGAGGTGCATAGTTTTTATGTGTGATTTGTATGATCTATTAGTTGGACGTGCTGTTCAAGTGGACCAATTTGGTGTGACGTCTTCAAGACATAGACTACTTAAATATGACACATTCATCCTAGCATTACATGCAGACAATATATGATTGAATTAATATATATTACTAAAAATACGTGTGTTTTTACTTATATCTGCAAGTGAGCGAACTTATCAAATTATCTTTATTTATTTTAGGTTTGCTACATCAGTTACCCTTGAATTACACGACGGTCAGACCCATGAATCACAGTGACTACAATTAATCCAAGAGGAAAAATTTATGAAGTTCCTAAACACGATGCTTTGCAGCCAACCAGAAATGTTCCAATTGATCCAGTTGAACATTCTTTTGATATCGATCTTGTGGTTCATTTCACAGAAATCGGTGATGATAGAGTGTATTCAGATTCAAAGGAAGAACATGGAGAATTTTATGAGGATTCAGACTCAATTGTTTATTTTACAGTATCAACAAGACGGTGTCAAACCCTCAAACCAAGTTGCTAGCGGATTCACAGTAGCAGAAGGACCGGTCAAATAAAAGATGTGCTTTCTCAGGAGATCATCGACAATGTGTCAAAGCTTGGTGATGACTTTATGCTATCTCAACCGATCGTTGATGGAACTCCTCTATGCACCGAAGTTCCTATCGAAAAATTGAAAGAATTCGTTTATGAAATAAGTAACGTTTATAATTTTATTAACTTAATAATGAATCCTAATTTTTATTTTTACATTTTTAACTTTAAATTTGTTTTGCAAGCTATTTTGAAGACTAAAGTTGCATTTTTGGTTTCTTGAAGATTATCCATCTTCTGCTTTTTCATGGTATTCGGATTATGCAGATCTTAGAGCAGAACTCGCACACAAGAATACGAAATTTGAAACTTTGAAGGACAAGATTCATAGAAGATGAACGAGCAGCGGAAAATGAGTAATTATGTGCAGTTTATGGATGGAAGCATTTATGGTCCGATATCCACCTTTACCTCCGCAAAATTAGTTTTCTTAATTAATTTAGTTTTATATGTTTTATAATAATATTTATTTTTTGCTATGATTTTTGTATTTTGAATTATTTTATTTTTTTAATTTAAATTTAAATTTAAAATTTATTTTAATTTTTTATTAAATTTAAAATTTTATTGAATTTTAAATTTAATTAAAAAAAAAATTATGTTGGAATGCTGTCGGTATTACTTTCCAACGGTATTCCAACAAAGTTATTTTCAACAGATTTTGATGCATACTATCAATTATTGAATTTGTTAAAATTCTGTCAGAATTTCGACCTCAAAAAATCTGTTAAAAAGTTTAATAAATTTTTGACATTAATCTTATTTTTGACATTATAAAATAGACAGTAATATCTGCTAGACATCTGTCCATAAATATTTTTTCAAACAAATTTTGACAGAGAGTACGATCAGTTTCGACGGATTTCTTGTAGTGTGTGTCTTTGTTCTTTCCACTTCACTTGGTTGATGTTTCATAATACGACGCATAAACTAATATAATAATAAACGGATAGGTGATGCCTCATGCAGCTGTTACCCATTGGTGCTGGCACTGGTCGGGTTATCGAGTACCATTATTTGTTTTTGTTTTTAATTATTATAACATACAATTTAAGTTTTCTCCTTTAAGTTGAACTAATATTGGTGGAATATAATTGAACTATATTATTTTTCTAACCTTCGATGATATTTACTTATCCACAATGAATTACTTGGGAAGAGTTGATGGGGGACCGAACTCTTCTTGTATTTGCCATCAGGTGAAGGAAAGAGGAACCCCTTTGCCACAATAATAAACTGATATACCTTGTATCCAATAATTGTAGCCATTCAATATGGTTATAAGTGCATCTGTAAACTCTATCAATCAATCACACAAGTACGTGTGGCGTTTAAATATGTCGAACCCAAAATATAGACACACACACGACTACTACATATCATAATATATTCTTAGACTTTTTAGGGTAAGTTTAGACTTTAGCGGGTAATAATAGAGTCTGAGATCTTAAGGATATTTATCATGTCGTTGAAATTTGCAAAGAAATTAAAACGCATTTCTTCTATATATTTCAAGCTTAAGAGATTTGTACAAGTCTAATGATTACTACACGATACACTATTCTCAAATCTATCAAAAATGACGACGCCATGGTAAAAAACTAAACAACAGTTGAAGATCAAAATTAACAAGATACAAAAGATTAAGAGTTATCATCGGAAGAAAGAAGCATAGTGATGCAAATTCTGATGATATGAAGCTTTGCTTTCTGTTGCCTCATTCTCCTCTTCATCTTCTCCAACCTCTCTTTCATCTTTTCCATCAACTGACTCATCAATTTTCCAGATATGTTGGATACCAACATGGCAACATATATACATCCATGCATACACACGCATGCATATATATACATGCAAACATCTGCACGTACGAACAAAGTAAGAAGCGACAATACCACACCTATACATTTGAGCTCAACCTCCAACACTATATACAAAGTGTCCAAACACCATGAAACTCTGTCGGATTCCTACGTGCTAAAGATATTTATTTTTGTGTTTGTGGGTGGATGTACGTACAATTATACATACAAAAAAGCTAGCTGGCTATTAATTAATAATCCTATTTATAAAAAAGATGACGAGAATTTCTGCGATATTCGAGACATCATCACCTCTTTAAATGATATATTAATAAATAATCAAACATTCTTCTTCTACAATTCCTCAAAATACTCATATATATAATACGTGGAACAAACTAACCAATATCTTTGATTAAACAATTTACGAAACATAACTTAATAATAAATTATCAAACATTGTTCTTCCTCCTTTAAGAAAACAATTCCTCAAAATAACAAAAGACTACATTTTAAAAAAAAATTACTCGTTAGACTCAATTTCAAATATGGCTCGAGACATGTTTTCCAAACACCTAATAATAACAAAAGATATGCGATATATTTAGGAAATATTGAAGTTAATCACCTTTAGTTATATGGATAAATTTTAAAATATAGATATAGTAAACCATAAGAATTGGCCAAAATAAAAATAATGGCAAGAAAATTTTAAAAATGAATTTTGTGTATGTTCTTGATCTCAATGTTACTCCAAATATGAAAAGTTTAAAAAAATATGAGAGAAAAACATGAATTATTTTCTTACAAATTAATAGATAATCCGCGCTTATGGTATAGCTCGCAGCGAGATGACTCATCTTTTTGTTTTTGTCAATAGCTCGACTCATATAGTATGTTAAAATAATACATATATGGAAGTAGTAATGGATTGGCGCATGGATGGAGAGGGTCCACTTGTAGGTTGGGAAGTGAAGCAAGTTCACGTGCTCAACGTCATGCAACTCTTTGAATATTTGCATAAATACACGTTCTTAATCTCATCCTTCATGTTCTGACTATACTTTTGTCCTCCTCCACTAACTAGTCATTTCTTAACTTTTTCAGTTTGGTTAGACTGTCACAATTAATAAAATTATCTAGTTTATTTCATTTTCATTATCTTTCCTTTCATATAACGCTAATATCTACAATCTATGTTTACACCTTCAAAGATTGGCTCCATGTTTCCTTGTTATTCACAATCCTATAGGTCGTAAAAGTAAACGTTAATTATTATATAGATTGAGCTAAATATAGATGATCAAGAAATCTCCCCAAGAAAAATAAGAAATCATTTTATCAAAAATAATAATTAGAATACTAATAATCATAACAATGATAACAAAAAGACAGGTGAAGACAAAAAACAGAGTATGTCAACGGTTAGAAAGATTTCACTATTTATCTATTTAGACAAAAAACATAGACTAAATAGTGAAATATTAGACAGTGGTACGTGTATCCCTAAATCTGTCAGAAATCTGTTAGAAATTTTCAACGGATTTCCAACGGTTTTGGAGTTATTTTCGATATGTTTCACTTCAAATATGTTTGTACTATGGTATATTGAGCATTTCAATGTTAAAATACTAACAAAGACCTTATCTTATATCAAATATACTAAAAACATAAAATTTAACATGTTATGGTTATATATGTTTATATAAGTATATATTTTATAGTCGAACATATCATTCAAACATGCGAAATTATATGTTTTTGTTTATTTGATATATAACAAGGTTTTTATTTGTATTTTACCATTGAAATGAGTAATATACTATATTACAAACTTATTTGAATTGAAACATATGGGAAAACACCCAATTTCCGACGGATTGTGAAAAACATTTAAAACCACGAATTCGTCAGAAATTTCCGAAGGATTCGTAGTTTTAAATGTTTTTCAAATATGTTTTTAATATAGTTTTGGGTTTTTTTTCAAATGAAAATATGTTTGTAATTTTTTTTTTTAGAATAACTTACAGAAGGAAATACAAGAAGAATTACAGAAGGATTTAAAAATAAATTACTGAAGGAAATACAAATTAACTACTCTGAATCTTCAGATGATCCTTCAGAAAGAATTGAGTCTGAACTGTCATCGAATTCTCTATGTGATTCTTCTGAGTCTGAATGAACTATATCATCACCGATTTGTGTGAAATCAACAACAAATTCAATGTCAAATGAAGGCTTAATAGGATCCATTTGAACACTTCTCGTTGGCTGCAGAGCATCTCGTTCTGGAACTCCATATATTCTTCCTTTTGTGTTAACTGGAGTCACTGTGATCCAAGGATCTGCACGATAAGTAACCCGAGGATAATGAATATAGCAAACCTACATCAAACAATGATAATATGTTAACATATTTAGATTTTAGAAAGTGTTAAAAACATAAATATGTTAAAATAAACCAGACCTGCTCTGCTTGTGATGCAAGAATGAAAGGATCATACTTAAGTAGTCTCCGTCTTGAATGGATCATACCAATCGCACTTGAACATAATGTACCTCAAGTCCAATATTCCTGGGTAGTGGACTTCCAATATTTCATTCAGAATGACATAGTAGACTACATCACCTGATTGAGACGAAATACTATAGTCTGAAGTTGGTCTTCTTCTTCCTTCCTCATGAATCTTAAATGCATATCTCCTTGTGCAATACCTAGGGTATGAAGTTGTAATATTGTTTGGACCGTTAAAAAACTCCACTAACCATGTGAGAAATGTTTGGCCACTTTTTATACCTTCAGTAACCTAGAATAAGAAAACTATTTAGACATTAAGGTAAAATCACAACCACATCTAAAATTAAATTAGATTATTTATACACTTACATAAAATCACAACCAGGTCAAAAATTCTTGTTCTTTTAGGAAGTCAAGTTCGAGTTCTGTCTTATCCGGATAATAGGTGCGTATTAGCGCCATGTAAATTCTGCATAATAACCATTTTAGAAAAAATAATAATAAGATATTATATATTAATTAACTAATTGGTAATTAACATAAAAAGTTGTGAGAATATATATATGCAAGTGTGCAACTTCTTGCTCTGATAGTTTGCGTTTCTTTCCTTTTTACTTACTCGACCAACTTGGCTGAACAACTCAGGTAAAAACACAGGATAAATCGCTCTCTCACCTCTATCATCATGGCGCGTTGGACGTCTATTCTTAGTATAAACCGGAGGATACCATACAGGCAACGGAGAACGGTCGGGACATGGACGATAGAAAATGACCGCAGATCGCCGGCGGGGATCAAGAACGAGATGAAGATCGAGAACGGGAACACAACGAAGAGCGAGAGGAGGATCCATCACTATCCATGATCTCTTAACAAAGAAGATTAGAGAGAAATTTTTTAAGGAAAAATGCTCTTAGAAAAAGAAAAAGGATGAAGAGAAATAAAACTCTATGAGGTTTTTTATATAAGCAATAATCAACGCAACTGTATTGATTCTTCTTTGTCGCTTTTCTTGTATACTTCTTTAATTGGAAAAAGGATCAAGTTGCAAAACTGCAATGGTGCGGCTTTCTACAGAAAAATATCCAAACATGAAATGTTCTGATGGAAAATGCAGAGTGGAATATGTTCCAAGGTGTTGTTACATTGCTGGTAAAGCTGAGATTCAATTATTATGACTTAAATGAACATGATGAATAAAGTGCATACAACTTAACCTTTTCTTGATCTTACTATAACACTTGAATACTTTTCTATCTTAATTTATACAAACTATTTGGGTATATCTCTTTCACTTTAGTGAATATTTTGACAACATCCTTTGTGCCTTTTCTCTTTTCCTCAACATCCTTTGTGCCCTTTCTCTTTTCCTCAGCGCTTCTTGGTTTCAAACATCAAAACAAGCATATGACTCTTGGCAAGTAATAATCATGTCTTTCATCTATCTCATTGCTTCATCCTTGGTTAAAGTGTTTTGTTCTTGAGAAAATATATGTATGAACATTCTTTGTCAAATCCAAGAGAGCTTTGGTCCTCTTAATTGCTGATACAGGCGGCATCTGGAACCTCTATCATAGATCATAATCACTCTGGTAAACTCCTCTTTCAATTTTCTCTACTGGATTCTCTCAAACAAACAAAATTCTCCTCACTCGCCTTCCAAATATCAGGCATAGAAATTGAGGAGTTCACTAAGATATCCATGCAATTGGAGGATTTCTTCAACAATGTTTTTGTGATGGTGGTAAGTTGAAACTTTGTTTACACATGTGAAATCCAAGAGACTTATTATAAGAAAAAATTTCTTATTGATTTAGAAAACTTCTCAAAAAACAAATATATTTTTTTTATCTTGTAGAACAACTCTCTACATACTCTTGTCTTGTAGAACAACTCTCTACATAGAGTTCTATTTATAGGGATTAGCAACCTCCTAATCCTAATAGAAATAGTAAACACAAAAATTTATCTAGTCTAAGCTAAACCTTACTTGTATTTTTATTTTCTCCTAAATCCTATCTTGTTTAGGAGTTAACTTATTCCTTAATCAAATAGGAATTATCTAATATTTTCCCCCTTAATTCCTAAACTCGAATTAAGAAGCTCTTCTACTCCGATCAAGCTCCTCATTTCGTCAACTAAAACTTCTTCTTCTTGTTGACTTTAATCTCTTGATCTTGATCCTCTTTGATCACTTTCATGTGGATCATTGTCCTCTCGATATTCTGCAATATCTCCTTCAATGCCATGATTCCCATACGTTTATATGCTTAACTGGAATGTTCCGGAACTTACATCCACACTTTTATCAAAAGCATTCCAAGCCCATCCATTTGTTTCATCAAAGATCACATCACAACTTATGTAGATCTTCTTGTTTTTCAGATTGTAAATTCGATATGCTTTGGAACCGGGTTCCGTTCTAAGATGAACTAGAGGGCGAGATCTATCTTCAAGTTTTTTTAGATTGATAGTATCCACTTTCGCATAAGCTTTGCATCCAAAAACTCTTAGATGCTAAAGGTTTGGTTTATGGTTCTTGAAGAGTTCATAAGGAGTTTGATTGTTTAAAGCTTTTGTAGTAACTCTATTGATCAGATATGTTGCGTGCCTAACAACTTCTCCCCATAAGTAGTTTGGCGTATCCATCGTTTTCAACATGCTCCTAGTCATCTCCATTAAGGTTTGGTTACGTCTCTCAATAACACCGTTTTGTCGAGGCGTATATCGAGCTGTGAGTTGTCTTAAGTTTCCATGTTTTCACAAAAATTATGGAATTCGATAGAAGTAAACTCTCCCCTCTATCGGTTCAAAATTTTTTGATCTTCGCTCTGGACTCAACTTCGATCACATGCTTAAACATTTTGAATTTTTTGAAAGCTTCTCCTTTCTCCTTCAACAAGATAGACCACATATATCTTGAATAATCATCAATTAAAACAAAAATATACTTGTTTCTTGCTAAGGTTGGCGATGAGATAGGACCACATAAAGCTCCATGAATTAATTCTACTTTGTGACTTGATTTGAACTTTGTTGCTTGCGGGAATAGTAGACGCGTTTATTTTTCCACAAGGCAGCACTCACATATCATTTTCTCTTCTCCAAAACTAAGTATTTCATGAGCTAGCTTCTTATTTGACATTATCTTCATTGAATCAAAGTTGATATGCCCTAATCTTGCATGTCATCTCCATGTCTCATCATCTAACTTGGCGAGTAAGTTAACGGGTGATCCTATTTTTAGCCGGATTTTATACATTCAGTTTGCGGTTCAAAGTACTTTCATCAACAACCTTCCTTCTTAATCCTGAATGGTGAGAAATATTTGTTGTAATCTCACATCACAACCATCTTCCGTTGTTTGTCTGAGACTAAGGATGTTACTCTTGAGTTTTCGTATCCAATATATGTCGCTTATAAGTCTTTTTTCACTGCTTTTTTTTGAAAAATTATCGAGTCATTTCCTTTAATCTTGATACATGATTCATCCCCAATACTTATGTTTAGCTTGGAAAAGAAAGATTTTTGCCTTGTCATTGTGGTTACTTGCGCCATTGTCCAAGTGCCACACACTTTATTCATCGTTTTCTTCATTGTACTTCATCGGTAGTACTTTCTTTTCATTCAATAAAACTATCTCATGCATGTAGAGATTTGCGTCTTCTTCTTCAGTCTCCACAAGGTTCGCTCCATGCCGTGTTTTCGACTTCTTGGGACATGACATGGCAAAGTGTCTGGGTTTATCACATCGTCAGCAAATAACATTATACCGATATCTCCTCGGTTGCTTCCCACATGGCTTTTGCTGTGTCTTGATCTCCGACTTGCATGATCAAGTTTTCCGGTACATATTCGAAAAGCAAAGCTGTCGCAACATCATTCTTGATGATGTCTTACATACCTGGTTCAATTGCTTCCCATACTTGATGCACTTTCAAAATTACCTTCATCCTCATTGCCCATACGGTGTAGTTAGTGGAGGTGAGCATAGGGTTTTGAATTATCGAGATTTTTATGCTCTTTTCGCTGAGTAGTTACGGTCATATCTTGCTCTATCGTGTGTGACAAGAGACACAACAGAAGCTTGGTATCTTCTTCTTCGTCGGGAAGGAACTCTTTTCCCTAGTTTAACAATCAACTTCTTTGATTGAAACTATGATAGATCTTGAGTTCTTCTTGACGATCAAAAGGCTCTGATACCAAATAAAATCCTAGCGATATGGGTTAATTCTAACACACCCTTTCACATTTAGGATGGGACATCTTAAACGTAAAGTTTGTGGGACTGTACATCCACAAGCGATGACCCACAATCGTAAAATTGAAACCATGGACTCATATTACCTTTTTTGTCAAATGGACTCATATACCATATTAAGAATCATGGGATTACAACTCAAAATTAATTGAGTGTTGGTGGATATGTCTATGTACCTTATATACAACTCCACAAATCTCTAAAATCCCAATGTGGGACAATTCTAACAAAACACAATATTACTCATCACATCAGTTGAACACCATCTTAAATAGATCAATCACAAAACTATATTATTAGTTACGCACCCTTCTGAATAACTCATAGATATTTTGAATTTTTTAGAAAAAGACTGAAAATGAATAGAAGTTGTATTTATAGTTTCCAAACTACAAAATATATAATATTTTTTTAATCCTAATTTTAGAGTTTTATTCTCTAATATCTAAATTAGTTAATTACAACTATCTAAAAAAATTCTAGATATTTATTCTCTACAATTTTTTAAAACTTTTTTTAAAGGTAGAAATGTTGATATTCTTAGAAAAAAAATTCTAGAACTTGAATCACATCTAAACGATTATCTAAAATCAAGTTTAACTTTATTGCTCACTCATTTTGGTGGGTATTACTAACCTTATGAAGTACAAAGAACAAATAATCAATCATATTGTGAAATCCCGATTCCAACGATAACAAAAAACACATCCATTCAAATACACAAGACTCTTTGAGCCTTACCAAAAGTTGTTTCTTCAAATATAGGAAGCTATTATAATCTGTAGAACATGTATACGACTACCATGGTTTGGCGTCTACAATCAACTTTTCCTTTTAAGTCAAGCAAGAAAAAGTTAAATTCTTCCGCTCTCAAGATCAGCAGCGGTCAGTACTCAAACTTCCCTCAATTAATCATGGTTCAAAATTATCTAATGTTAATTTGGAGTTATTGTCGTCGGAAATTTGGAATACAATCCCAATTTGGGCTTCAGAAAAGGTTTAGGCTCAAAAACGAAGCATGAAAATTAAATCTACGTCAGCTGATACCAAATGAGCTTAAGTCACAGATCAAGACAATAAAAGAAGAGGAAAAAGAAAAGGCCCAAAAGAAAGTAAGAAGGAGAAGAGTATTCTATAACTTTCTTTATAATTTTATGAGAAAATTACTAGATTAATTTACAAAAAAGGTAAGGTTAAATAAGTTTTTTTTAAACAGAAAAGTGTCTTTCAAACCATGTGGTTAAAAAATAATAATTACAAAACTGTCATTACTAATTAATTTCACATCACTATTATTTCTATTTTTTAAATAACAAATATTTATAATTTTGCCACCACTGAAAAATAAATCTGCGGCTCTATGTTATGGCAGATTTTTTAGAATGGCAGATTTATTTTGTTGCCGCAGATATTTCTCGCAGATTTAATTTATGACGCAAAGTGATGTATGATAGTGGTTGCAGATTTTGTAATTCATCGCAGATTTTTTTCTATAGTAGATTTATTTTACAAATTCATGATAGAGAGAGAGAAGATGTTTGAATTTTTCGACACTGATAGAAAATCTCTCGCATATTTTTTTTAAACCGTAGATTTTTGTTGCAAATTTTTTTTACCATAGATTTTGTTTTATGTTGTTATAGAGTTTTTTTCAACTACTAGTTACCGTAGATTTTATTTACAAAAAATAATTGCTACACTAACATTATTGTTACCGCAAAACTTTTTTTAGTTATTGAAGATTTGTTTTTCAAAACTTAGTTATTACAGAAAGTGCAATTTTTTTACAGCATAGATTTAAATATTTTTTAGGGGACAAAGACTTTTTGTTGCAGATTTCTTGCCGATATGTTATCGTAAATTTTTTGGTTCTAATGTTATTGCAGACTTTTTAATTAGTGGCGAAAAAATAGGAAAAAATATAGCAGCTCATAACAACAAAAATATAGAATTTTTAAAAAAAATTATAGACTCTTTCGACAAAAAAATATGATTTTATTTTTAAAAAATTATTGGATAATAAAAAAACTAAAATCATGGTAAAAATATTTTATTTTATTTATTTTATTTTTAATAGTTTGAATCCATAATGGCATATATATTTAAAATTAAAATTGAGATAAAACAAAATCTATGTAATTGTGGTTATTTTTGATTTTTTTAATTAATTAATTTTAATCTATAGTGACATAAATATAAATATATATATTTTTTTAGATTTTTTTTTTTGTTAAAAAGATTAATATTAATCTAGTAAAAAATTTTTGGTGTATTAATCTAGTAATTAATTTAAATTATAGTATTATTTTAGGCAAATAACTCTAATTTTATTGATTAGATACGCTTGAAAGATCCGTAACTATCATATATTTCCTTAAATAGGACCTACAACGTGCCTATATTCCAAAGCAGCAGTGAATATTTCAATGTAAAAACGTAAAGAAGAATAAAAACATATATAGTGATAATGGCGAGGGCTTATACTACTATCACAATATGTTCACATTAACATTGTTGGTGACGAGATCAATATCATCCCAGGTTGATACTCCGATTCACCACAAATTTATGAAGATTTAGATTATTGTGGAGAATCTCTCCTTATTAGTACTCCATGAGTTACTCCATTAAAATTTGGTTGTCAGAAATATATAAAAGAACAAGATGAAATATATATGTCAAAGTGTCACAAAAGTTTTCATGCAAGACCTTTGACGTAAATAAGCTTCCTAAGCTCTCTCACGCTTGCGGCAATCTTTTAGTTCCTGGGTCTTACTACGGAAGTAAATGCCATTAAATTCACCCTCTCGACTTCCACCATTTTTATCTTCATCTAAATTATATTTCTAAGAATATTTCAATCTATAAAGTTCCTGGTGGTGTATAAGATCAGAAGGAGCATTGGAATACTACTTCATCTCTCTTTCTCGAATCTATATCTATCCATTATAATGCGTATCTTCATTGCTGGAAATAGATCCAATTATTAAAATAGTGTTTTTCCAAAACTAGTAAAAACCATGTTCAGATGGGCATGCCTGTGGACATTCCAACTTAAAAATGATCTAAAATTTTACCTAATTTCAGAACAAAAATTTTCCAATTTTTAAACTACACTGGGCAAAATAAATAACCGAAAAAATCAAACCAAACCAAATTGTAAATTAGTAATTCGGTTTTGTTTCGGTTTTGCTTAAAAACACGTTCGGTTACCATTATAAAGTTATTTTAGTTTCAGTTTGGTTTGGTTTAAAACCAAAAACTGTTCTTTTTGGATTTTTTAATTTACCTTTTGTATATGTTTAATATATATTTGGGTTACGTAGTTTTAAGTAAAATAAACAAAAGTAGATTAAAAACGGTTGCACAAAAGATTTTTAAAATAAAAAATAAACAAAAAACTCTAGATATATCCGCATCTTGTATTTTTTTGCCATTACATCTAAAAACATGACAAATATTAAAACTAGGGGAAAACAAACTAAGATTTTTGAAATCATTGAAATCCGCAATAAATGTTTGCCAATCCTTCGAGGTCGATACTAGTGAAATCAAATCCGAACAATCCATCCATATTGTCTCATATGTTAGTGACGATGATATTAAGCACCTCATAACCCAAAGGAGAGAATCTAACTTTGCGTGTAGTGGGGGTAAGTTTCTATGATTCGCTTCTAATCTTAATAGATGAATCTCTCCCTCATTTATAACAATCCATCCATGTCCGCTCAAATTATCGTCATGCTTCCATGATCCGTCAATAAAACATCAGTGTTGAGGCAATTCTTCCGCTAGAGAATTAATTATCTCATCCGCTTCCTTGGTATTCTGCTCTCTAGAGTTCGCCAAATGCCATGATTCTGCTTCGTGCAAAGTGTGGGTTAAGATCTCTAGGGGTACTTCGTTCACATCTTTGAAAATCTTGAGGCTCCTTGCATTCCAAATAAACCATAAAATCCAGGAGATGGTTTTCACATCTTACTCTCTAGCTCCCAGGACCTTCGCCCGCCATAATAAGTAATCAAAGTTAGTGAGTAGAGAAGAAGATGGGAACACTCCAACGACAGAGGAAATATTGGACAAATCTCATACTTGACGAGACAGTGGGCACTCAAATAAGGAATGGTTGATAGTCTCCTCCTCCACCCCGCTTCTCAAGCATTATTTATTTCGTCCTATGTGATGAAAAAACAACCTTTGGCATGTAGCTAGACATCCGGTAATAGTTTGTCACACAAATTTGTTTTTCATGTAGTTTTCAATTTCCAAACTTGTGTCACAAGTATGTTAATACTCGGATCCTAAACAGGGGGTTCACAAACTTGACGAGAAATGTCTCTAGCTCTCCAGTTACCTTATTTCACTGTATCTTAAATACAATTTAAGGTTTTGAGCCATTCATTTATTTTTTACTATAGTTTCATCAAGTTGTTCTCGTAAGCCGCCGCATCACTAGGTTTGACTTACATTCTCTTTAAGCTTTCCACTATAATTGATTTTGAAAACTTTTCAGTTGTTCGATTTGGATTGTTTTACTTTTTACAAATACAAATACAATTATAAATTCAAGATTTTGATTTTGAGTTTTTAATTTCTTTTAATAAAATCATGAAATCATCTACAAAAACCAAAACCAAACCAAACCAAATTAATTACGATTAAAACCATTTAAACCATAAACCAAACTGTTTTTTTAATCGGTCTTTAAATGGTTTCATTTTCTATAAAACCGAAAATCTATAAAACAAAAAAAAATCGAACCAAAACTAAACTGTAAACCGGAATATCCATCCTTAGTAAATTACATTTAACAAGATTCAGAACATAGGTTCTGATTGAAATCATTTCTGACTTGAATGCAATCCATCAGAAACTTACATTTGTTCTTTAGAAGATTTTTTTGTCACCATGTTGCATATCATCGCCTCATCATCCACGTGAAAAAATCCTGAAGACACAGCATGAAAAAAAATTATAAGCAGAATCATTTAGAAATCATGGGAATCGCAGCATCACATATCTAAACCATACTAAAGAGTTTACTGACCTAAAACCCCCTAAACTACTAAGCAAGGGTGAAACTGAACAACTCAGGTCGAATTGTTTAGAAACTGAGCATCTCGTCGTTTTTCCAATTTCAATTTCGATTTGAAATACTCCACACACAATAATCGTAGAAAAACAAAAATTCCTCCAAATTGAATAAACTCTAAATTTTAAACCATTTGGGCCTGTGTACTGTCCGTGCGGTCTACCTATTTTAACCGCTTAAGAAATTGGTCTTTAGCCCATTTATACTACTTTGTTTTGGGGCGTGACCATAATCTGCCTACAATGATTTGGACTGAACTAGCCCACAGACCAACCAATTGATAGCTATACCAAAAGAAACTCATGAATCCACAAGATCCTTATTGGGTTAAGATTTAATGGGTAATGAATTAACTCAATTTATTGAGTAAATATTAAAATGGGTTGAATCAACCTATTACCTATTTAATTCGATGGATTAATGGTTAAATAAGTTGATTTATTTAAATACATTTTTATAATCATCATTATTTTGACGGAAAAATTGTGGATTTTTCATTTTACAGATTTACATTTATGTGGAAAAATACGAAATCAATTTTTCTGCGGGAAAATTATGAAACCGCTTGTATAAAATCATCATCATCGTCACCTTGGATTTCTTACTTGTAAAATCGATGAATTCTTCTTCTTTGACAGGATAAACAAAAGTGAAGCTCTTAAAACGTAGGCACAACAACGTTCAAGAGTATTCCAAGTTTCAACATTTTGTCTTCTCATGTAGTTTGGTGAATGGGACTGAGGTTGAAGTTTTAGAGATGGAGCAACAGAGTCCTGAATCAAAAATATCCTAAAACTAAACAAAAAAGTTTCCAGTTTCAAAACTACATTACACTTAACAAGATCCGAAACATAGGTTCTGAGTAAATTGTGTTTCTTCAGTAACTTACTACTGTTCTCTAGAAGACAAGCTTGAGCCCTTGTCTGAGTCCAATACTCTTGAGCCTTTGTCTGAGTCCAATACCCTTTCAGTTAGTACCACAAATCGAAGGAGGCAAAACCTAAGCATGTTACCAGAATTTCTCTGCATCCATTCCACACTCTTAGTAACTTGGAGTTCTCTTGAAGGTTGACGTGCGTACGTTTTAAGAGCTTCACTCTCGTTTATCCCTGTCAAAGAAGAAGACTACAGTGATTTTACAAGTAAGAAATCCAAGTTTTTGTTTTGTTTTGTTTTGTGTTTAGTTAGCACTTGGTTCTGCAAATTGCATTTCATTTCCGTGTAAATGGTTTAGTTGGATTTCTTATCGATTAGGCTTGGATTTCTCTGAAATTCCGATTGTGTATGACTTGGTTGATCTTGGATGGTTCAGTTCTACAATCTTAGACTACAATTTTCGAGAGTTAGGACAATATCTACAACCAAACACTAAACCAAGAACTCAACCTAACCGAATTCATAACCAGAATTCCTTTGGAAGTGGTTTCCGAGGACAATCAATGTTGCTATTGATTTGAATATGAAGTCAACTTCTCAACTTATAGATTCTGAGTATAGTTAGGTCAATTGTAGAATGGTTTTGATTGTATGTGTTTAACTTATAGATTCTGAGTATAGTTTATGTCAAAGAAGAAGACTTCAACAATTTTACAATTAAGAAATCCAATTTCTTGCGGCAAAGCCTATGGAAAGACTATTGGTTAGAATTTCCATGTTTTTAGTCGTCCTAAGTATATTAGAATTTTTTTTTGTGATAGAATTGTGATTTTTTTCATTAATATTTTGTAGATATTTTCATAATCAAGTTGGTAAATTTTTTTCTTTTCCACAATTTCTTAAATATGAAATTTCCACTATAATATCAAACAATACCCAATTGAAAAAATTGCTTACTTTTTTTGGCTTTTCCTTAAAATTTGCTGAGAATCTATACTCTATGCATGTAAAAATATTTAGTACAAATAAACCAATCTAATATAGACGAAAAAAATCTAATAATAAATGAAATTTTAATATTATTAAAGTGATATTTTTAGATATCTAAAAAATAAAAAAGTAACCCCATGAAAGTATGAAATTAAAAATTAAAATTTTAAAAATGAATAAAAACTACATAAAATTAGTTTTAAACATTTTCAAAATTTATCTTTAGTTTTTCTTGTATCTTCCATAATATTTAAACATTCATTTTCTTCATCCTCTATTATGCATAAACCCTTAACTAAAACTATAGTTAGTATTCTAAAATGGATACAATCTCCAAAAAGATCAATTAAATATGCACAAAACAATTTTGTCAAAACTAAAGAAAAATGTATACACGAACAATTTATAATAGATAAAATTTTATATAATCGTGTGATAAGATATTTATTAACTGGATTACACTATCTATTTATTGATCGGTTAGATTTTGATATGTATGTATCAATTATTTAAGTTTTATACCTACCAAATTTTAGAAGAGATGTCAAAATTTATATACTAAAATATAACTATACAATTTATATATTTACATACTCTCTTAATTTTTTGTTATTTCTTCATTTTTTGATAAATATTAAATTTTAATATTTGTGTTCTATAAATTTACTGTTATCATATTTTATGAATCGAATGGAAAAAGTTATTTTGTTTAACCGAGGATAACCAGCCCAGCCTATTTAAATTTGGAATTTCATTTTAGTTGAGGTTTCATTTTTAAGCCCAACCCAACATAAACGACATGCCACGTGGGAATTAAAATATCCTAATAAAAAAAAAAACCCAAACGGTCGAACCAAAACATGGGCCCTAATTTCTTCTCCACCGTTGGATTAATCTCACGATCAACGGAGATAGATGAATACAACATGTGATTGCGTTCTCGATCTAGAAATTCAAATTCTCGCCATTAACGGCTCTCTCACTTTTTTTCTCTCTCTCTCCTTCCCTTCTTCCTCGTTTCTTTGCCGGAACTCTCACTGTTGCAGCATCAGATTTTGCTTCTTCCTCTCTTCTTCTTTAGGTGTTCTTGTAATTTTGGTTTTACAGCGAGAGATGAAGCACTTTATGATGCCAAGAAACGCTATCTTGCGGAATCTCGGAGAGTCGCAATCGCCAAACCCTAGCTTGACGAAATCGAAGTCTCAAAGAAAGATTAGATCCGCAAAAGAGAATGCTCCACCTCCGGATCTGAACTCGTTGATGCCTGATCATAGGTCTTCTCCGGCGAAGTTTAAGAGTCCATTGCCTCCGCGTCCGCCGTCGTCTAATCCTCTTAAACGGAAACTCATTGCTGATGCTGCTACGGAAAATGGAGTAGCTGGGATTTCAGATTCTGGTGTCAAGGTAGTTTGAGCCTTTGATTTTGGATTTAGCTTAGAAATTTGGAATGTGAGAGGAAAAAACCTTAAAATCTCTTGGATGTGTTGATTAAATTTTGTTCTCAGATTCTAAAATTCCTAAACAAAATTTAGAAATCTTAGTCTTCAATCTTTTGCTTTACGCACTTAATATTCCTATTTTTAGAAGGTTTTAGTTTCATTTGGCTATTACTTACTATTTGTTCGATTCCTCAGAAGTGAAAAATGATTTTCTGAGTAATGTTCAAAGCTAATCCGAAGTCTGTCTATTCCAACGATTATAATGGCACCTCATAAGCTACTTAACTCGAGCCCTTGTTTCGTTTTGTAGGTTATAGTCAGAATGAAGCCTCCAAGCAAAGGTGAGGAAGAAGAGATGATAGTAAAAAAGATCTCAAACGATGCCCTCACCATTAATGAACAGACTTTCACGTTTGACTCGATTGCTGACCCGGAGTCAACACAGGCAAGAATTTAGTTTTCATGATGGGGGTGTCATTGTACTATATTATCTCATTTACATAGGCGAAGAAGTCATTATCTTTCTCGTATTCTTTGCAGGATGAAATCTTTCAGCTTGTGGGAGCCCCTCTTGTAGAAAACTGTCTGGCTGGATTTAACAGTTCTGTTTTTGCCTATGGACAGGTAGTCGTCAATTTTCAATGCGTTTCTTTGGGATTGAATTACAATTTCTTGAATCAGATGTTTGTAATTTTAACTTTTGTTATCATGAAAACACTTTTCATCAGACTGGTAGTGGGAAAACATATACCATGTGGGGTCCTGCAAATGGATTGTTGGAAGAGCACCTTAGTGGTGACCAGAGAGGTTTGACTCCACGTGTCTTTGAGTTGCTCTTCGCCCGTATCAGTGAGGTGATGCCTTGGTCTTGTTTATGTTCAGTCAAAGTTTCATTTTGTGAAAGATGCAGCACATTTAAAAGTTGAATTCTTTTTGTTTGTAGGAGCAAGCGAAGCACGCTGAGAGGCAGCTCAATTACCAGTGCCGCTGTTCGTTTCTCGAGGTTCAATTAGTGATTTTACCTTAGTTTGGGTGCGTTTGATGGTTTCATTTCTCAAAGCTTGATAAAAATGGTTCCTTTTCCCATCTTTCATTGCAGATATACAATGAGCAAATAACAGATCTTTTGGATCCGAGCCAAAAAAACCTGATGGTAAAAGGAACTTGCAACTTCAGTTTGTGTTACATTTTGTAAGGGAAAAAAACTTGGATTCATCATTTTAAATTAATATTGCACCAGATAAGAGAAGACGTCAAGTCTGGAGTTTATGTTGATAATCTGACTGAAGAGTACGTGAAAAACTTGAAAGATTTATCAAAGCTTCTGATTAAGGTTTGTTATATCATTTCATTTCATGTTCCTCTTTGGAAATTAATCCGTTTCTACTTTGAAATATATTTAGAGTAATTGGTCAAAACGTACATACACTTGGGTTTCCTAGGTGTGAAAAGATCGCATTTCTCATTAACATTTAAGAGATGGGATGCACAACTTTGTTTTGCTATAAAGAAAAGGTGGGCTATACACTATAGGAACTCGGAATACTGTTTATTGGAATTTAACATTTCAGCTTTGTTAGTGATGCTATGTAAATCGAATGTCACAAAGGGCATGCCTAGAAAAGATCTGTATATCGCCAAAGCATGTCAAATTCTTGCAGGATAGACAATCTGAGCTATTTTGTTGCTTTGCTTTGAAACGAGTATCTTCAATAGTAATGCTTCCATCTGAAACTGGTGCAGGGCTTGGCAAACAGAAGGACTGGTGCAACAAGTGTTAACGCTGAGAGTTCAAGGTCGCATTGTGTATTTACTTGTGTTGTCGAGTCCCACTGCAAGGTGGGCTATTCTCCTTTATTACATTGTTCATATTAACTGGCAACTTTAAGGTTTATAAGAATAGGCTATGAGGCTCGGATGTTTACTAGTCTAGCAGTTATTTATTTCATTTTTTATTATGATGTGATGGCAATCTATATCTAACTGCATTTGAATGTAATATGTAACAGAGTGTTGCAGATGGTCTAAGCAGCTTCAAAACAAGTAGAATAAATCTTGTTGATCTGGCTGGTTCAGAGAGGCAAAAATTAACTGGTGCAGCAGGTGATCGTTTGAAGGAAGCTGGGAATATCAATCGATCACTTTCTCAACTTGGGTAAGACAAGAATAGTATACATATAGATAGGCTGCTCATTATTATTATTTTTTTATCTCACGAGTATGTTTGATGCTGGAGCATGCATTTGAAGCATGGCACAGTAGTGCTGCTACAGTGTTTCTAACGAGAATCGTATGATAAACATACAATTTTTTACTTTGCAGGAATTTGATCAACATTCTTGCGGAAATTTCACAAACAGGGAAGCAAAGGCATATACCCTACAGAGATTCCAGATTGACATTTCTTTTGCAGGAGTCTCTTGGTGGAAATGCAAAATTAGCTATGGTTTGTGCAGTTTCTCCCTCGCAAAGGTAAATCGAGACCTGAATCTCTCTTTCAGAGATAATTTTACCATGATTCTGATAAATAAAATTGCAGTTGTAGGAGTGAAACCTTCAGCACCTTGAGATTTGCTCAGCGTGCAAAGGCGATACAGAACAAGGCAGTTGTTAATGAAGTAATGCAGGATGATGTAAATTTCTTGCGGGAAGTAATACGCCAGCTGAGGGTATGCATTCTTCTGATTATCTCACAAAATATAAATACAAATGTTAATGTAACTTCTAATGTACACTGAGCAGGATGAACTGCAAAGGGTGAAGGATAATGGAAACAATCCAACCAACCCAAATGCAGCTTATACCACTTCCTGGAATGCGCGTAGAAGTCTGAGTTTGTTAAGAAGCTTTGGCCTGAGTCATCCAAAGTCATTACCCCATGGAGATGATGATGGTGATACTGAAATGGAAATTGATGAGGAGGCTGTTGAAAGGCTTTGTGCTCAAATGGGCTTACAATCATCTCCACCTGCCGTGGAGAACAATCAGGACAGAAGCAGAGTAGAGAAAATAAATTCATCATTACAAACTGTGGCCCTGAAGGATGAATCTTACAACAACTCCCACCTTAAACCGTCTGATGGACAATCTGCAGGAAAGCAGTTTTCTGAGGATACAGATGTTAATATGGAGGATGCATGTTGCCAAACTGAGAACCATGGGCCAGAGACTAGTGATAATGTCTTAACTGTGGCAGAAACTGAGATCACAGCAGATCAGATCAATGCAGCCGTGCAAACTATGGATGATGGTTTGAGTATACAGCCTGCTTCTATCAATTCTCTTCATTCTTGTATTAGCGACACAAACCATTGCGATTCACCAAGCAAGGAGGAGAACGTTCCATCATGCCAAGACTTGGTTCCCAAAGCTCTTGTTGCTGCAGTTGCATCAGTAGCTGATACTTCAAAAGATACAGAACATTCCTCACTAAATCCTGTGTCATCTTGCCTCAGCATAGATCCAGCAAGTGTTTCTCCTGTACTAATACCTCCCACGGAGAGCGTCTCTCCTAAGATTAGAAATAGCAGGAAAAGCTTGAGGACATCATCAAAGTCCACCGCATCACAAAAAGATATTGAGAGAGAGAACCAGTTAACCACAGAAGTTTTGGAACCTTCTCCGGCTATGTCCACAAAGATGTTAAACCTATATAGTGCTTTGTCTACACATAAAAGTGAAGCTTTTCCTGTGCCAACTAGGCAATTGGCAGCTAGCCTCCACAAAGGCATGAAACTTCTTGACTCTTATCGCCAGAGTACAGCTCAAAGACGATCGACATTCAGATTTTCCTACAAAGCTCTAGAATGCAAGCCTTCAACGATTTTAAGTAAGGCTGATGTGGGTGTGCAAACTTATCCCGAAGCTGATATAGTAGCGGAAGAGAACCCCAAAGAAGTACTTTGCAGTAAATGCAAATGCAGAGCAGACTGTGATACGCAAGAAATAAGTGACACTTCAAATCTTCAGTTAGTACCTGTTGACAACTCAGAAGTTTCAGAAAAGTCCAATTTCCAAGTTCCTAAGGTAAGAATCTTGGCTTTCATTTAGAGCAGGTTTTTTGTTCCGAATTGTATAGTGTATCAAAATGATGGGACTTTTCTGCTACTTACAGGCAGTGGAAAAGGTTCTAGCAGGGTCTATCAGAAGAGAAATGGCTCTGGAAGAGTTCTGCACTAAGCAAGCCTCTGAAATATCACAGCTTAATCGGCTGGTATGATCCTTACTTGTGTTTTGTCTTGTTAGCTACTCTACCTTCTACATATCAAGGGAACCTTTCTAAATGTCTCTGGAAAATTGAACAGGTGCAACAGTACAAACATGAGAGAGAGTGCAATGCCATCATAGGACAAACAAGGGAGGACAAGATTGTTCGCCTTGAAGGCCTCATGGATGGCGTGTTATCTAAAGATGATTTTCTGGATGAAGAATTTGCATCTCTCATGCATGAGCATAAGGTAATTTTCTGGATTTTCATTATTTAGAAGGTTGTTGACTCAATGCAGAACTGTTTCCTTACAATAGAATGCTGCAGCTTCTGAAGGACATGTATGAGAACCACCCTGAAGTATTGCAGACAAGGATTGAGTTGAAAAGAGTGCAAGAAGAGCTCGAAAGTTTCAAGAATTTCTATGGTGACATGGGAGAAAGGGAAGTATTATTAGAAGAGATCCAAGATTTAAAGGCGCAGCTACAATCTTACACTGACCCTTCTCTCACGTCAGCTCGGAAAAGAGGTTCCCTGCTTAGGCTGACAAACACTTGTGACCTTCATCAGGCTCCGCCACTTAACACCATTCCTGAGTCAGCGGACGAGAGTCCTGAGAAGACACTAGAACAGGAAAGACTTCGTTGGGCTGAAGCAGAAATTAACTGGATCTCTCTAGCTGAGGAATTAAGAACTGAGCTTGATACCAATAGGTTGCTAATGGAAAAGCAGAAACGTGAATTGGACATCGAGAAAAGATGTGCGGAAGAGTTGAAGGAAGCAATGCAGATGGCGATGCAGGGGCATGCACGGATGCTTGAACAATATGCAGACCTGGAAGAGAAGCATATACAATTGCTTGCAAGGCATAGGAGGATCCGAGACGGAATAGACGATGTTAAAAAAGCAGCAGCCAGAGCAGGAGTCAAAGGAGCAGAGTCCAGATTCATAAACGCACTTGCAGCAGAAATTTCGGCTCTGAAAGTGCAAAGAGAGAAGGAGGCACAATACTTCAGGGATGAGAACAAGAGTCTCCAAACTCAACTAAGAGATACAGCTGAAGCTGTTCAAGCAGCAGGAGAGTTACTTGTTCGACTTAAAGAAGCTGAAGAAGGATTGAGAATCGCACAGGTAAAATCTCAGTGTCCCACTCATTTCTTCAGTTATTAATCCTATCATATGACACTCTTGCTTAACCTTTCTGGCTTGTGTAATCGCAGAAACGGGCAATGGATGCAGAGTATGAAGCAGCAGAGGCATATAAAAAGATGGATAATTTGAAGAGGAAACACGAAAACGAAATCAGCACTCTTAAGCAACAACAACACGTTGCAGAGCCACACAGTCCCATAGAAACTTTGCAAGCTTCTTTTAATGGCGATGCTATGGCTAAATACGATGAACCAGTGGAACCATCACCAAGTTCAGGTGATCAGCAATGGAGAGAAGAGTTCGAGCCACTATACAAGAAAGACGAAGAGTTATCAAAGCTTGCTGAACCCTCTTGGTTCTCGGGGTATGACCGATGCAACATATAATATCGTTTCCACAACATTTTTTTTCATTCTGTAATGTGTATAGAAGAAAGAAAAAGACACCATCTTCTTTCTTCATCAAGATATTGCATTTTGATGCAAATGCTCAAGTATTATTGTATCTATTTATATTTATATTTGCATATTGAAATGAAACGCAAATTTAAAATATATAAATATTTGAGATGTTAAAAAGATGAGCTTCCAAATGCATCTCAAAATCCAACCGTGTAAAATATTTTTATTAAAAAATATTTGAACTCTAATAAAATATATTAAAGACAAAAAATCATATTTTCACTAAATTTAACAAAAAACTATAAAATAATAATTTTATAAAAAAACGTAAAAACGCGAAATCGTGTTTTTCCGCTAAAAAACGAAAACACGTTTTTCCACCAAAAACGCTAAAACACGCTTTCCCGCCAAAAATGCTAAAACATGTTTTTCCGCCATAAACATAAAAACACACACAAAAACATGTTTTCCCACCAAACTCTAGAAACACGTTTCTCGCTTAAAACATAAACATGTTTTCCCACCTAAAACTATAAAAACACCAAAACACGTTTTACCGCAAAAAATATGAAAACATATTTTTCGCCAAAAACACATTTTTCCACCATAAACGCATATACATGTTCTCCCGCCATAAAATAAATTCCCACACAAACACATTTTCCACCAAAATCTTAGAAAACACGTTTTTAAATAATTTTAAAAATTTTATTAAAAAATTTTGGTGAGAAAATGTATTAATAAAAATAAAATTATTTTTGAAAACAATAATTTTGGTAATTATTAAATTTCATAGTTAATTTAAATCATTTAATATTTATTAATATAAAAACATGTGCTTTTTGATCATTTCAATTAGTTACATCCAGATGCTATTACAAACTAAAAATGAACAAACTTGTATCGAGATGCAGCATTTAGATGCAAAAGCAAGATATGTAAACGAACATCATCTTATACATCATCCAGATATTGAATCTAGATATTGGATGCAAATGATGTGCATCTACATGAGGAAACAAACATGGCCATAATCGATCTAAACCTTGCACCATTCTCCAACTTGTCCTCTTTTCATTGAACTTCTTATGTGCTACAAACTCAATTTACAATTTATACATGAGAAAGTTGTATTTTCTAGATTCCTTGTTAGAGAATTTGATTGATCACATAAAAAACTTTGTTTTGTTTACTAAAGTTGAGGTTGGGTTATGGATTAATGTTAACGTTTAGAAATTAGTAAGGAGAAAAAATATCATCCGTTAAGTAAATGAAAGACAAACATTAAGCTTTGTAAATTGAGTTATAATCATTTCGTTTTCATTTGCCTCCCTCTTCCTCCTTATCGTTCATTGATTCGCTTCGTGTGAGAGAAAAATTTGATCATATCGACGCTTTCCTATTTCGCTTTTGTTGTTTCCTTTCCCCTCCTTGTGCAAGTTGCTTGATCTGCACTAAACTTAGAACATAAGAGCACAGATGTGCCTACAGTTTTGGTGTCCAAATTCTCCCATGATATCCAACCTCTATAGTATCTACCCTCTCCAATAATGCTAACTCTATGGTAATTCTCTTCATCAAAACCAATGGCGACTTTCTTCTCTTTATCAATGGAAAAACTTTCACTTCTATATGGAACATAAATGTCAAATTCAGTTTCCATTCTCAAGAACTTACTCCACAACACCTCTTCGTTCTCAATCTTAGTCGTAATACATATATCAAGCTCATAGTGTTGAAGTAAAACTACAAGCTTCTCTTCTCTAACACAAGATAAAGTCACATAGTCATTACAGCCAGCACTAAACAGCAAAGGCAGAAGCAAGCTAAATCTCTCTTTAGTAAAATCAAAACAGATAATGTCATAGTCGTCAGTTGAGTTCCTTTTTACAGCACACCAGTAAGTGTTTCCCTCGAGAGTAACGCCAGTGCTACGAAAATGTGGAATGACTACATCAAGAGTTGTCCATAAATCAGAGATAAAATCGTAGATTTCATACCAAAAGAATTGGTTCTCATCTATAAACCTCAACAACTTGTGGCTACAGCAAGATTTGTTCTTTTTATCTTCGTATCCGAGAGCATAACATAACATGTCCCATCTATATAGACTATGAGAATATCTTGGTATGATCCACCTAGGCTGCCCTAAATATGGATTCCAAACCACAATCCTACAATCGTCTTTTAAGATACATAACAATAAATGTTGGAAGTTAACTTGATTTTGGATCAAGTTTAATTATTGGGACAAATCCAAGATATGATCCAAATTCTAGAATTTTCTCTACAAATATCAACACTTCCACCTCCTTAAAATGTTCTAGAATTATGCACATACATCTCCACCTCCTTAAAGATAAAAATCTAGATATTTACATAGAATTATCTACATAATTTGTAATAAAATAATCTATATATTAGATAAGAATCATCTAAATTTAGGATTAAAATATTTGAAATATTTTGTAATGTGGAGGTTATAAATACATCATCCCCTTTTTATTTGTAATGAAGTTAAGAAGTTAGTAATAAAAAAGAGTTGAGAAAAATCAAAGTCTTCCATTTCCTATATTTTTCTCTAAATACTTAAATATTTCTCCATCATCTTCTTAATAAGACTTTTCTTTCGAACAAAATGGTATCAAAACTAGAAGATCTCACAAAAATAACGAGTAATGGCTTTTCCTTCCAAGTCTCGATGCTCATAAAGAGCAACTACGACATTTGGAGTCTACAAATGACAGTTATCCTAGGAACACATAACGTGTGGGAGATAGTTGAGAATGGTTTTGTTGTATCAGAAATTAAAGATAGTATATCTCAAACTCAAAAGATAGTTTGAGAGACTCAAGGAAGAGAGACAAGAAGGCTTTATGTCAAATCTAGCAAGGATTAGATGAAGACACATTTAAGAAGGTCACAGAAGCTACGTCGGCAAAAGAAGCATGGGGGAAGTTTTAAACATCCTACAAGGATGTCGATCAAGTCAAGGAGGTACGTCTTCAAACTCTAAGAGGAGAATTTGAAGCATTAAAAATGAAGAAAGGTGAAATTGTCTCGAATTACTTCTCAAGAGTTTTGACTGTTACTAACAACCTAAAAGAAATGGGGAGAAGTTAGATGATGTGAGAATCATGGAGAAGATTCTTAGATCATTGGATCCAAAATTTGAACATATTGTCACCGTCATCGAAGAGACAAAATTTTGGAAGCTATGACAATGGAGCAACTTCTTTGGTCTTTACAAGCTTATGAAGGAAAGAAGAGGAAAAAGGAAGATATCACTGAACAAGTACTTAAGATGCGGATTAATCATACTAAAGAAGGAAATGACCAGGGTTATCAAAGAAGAGGTGGCAGTCAAGTATGAGGACGAGGTCGTGGATATGGAAATAGACGAGGTTGGAGGTCCTATGAAGATAACACCAACCAAATAGGAGAAATCTCAACAAGAGGTCGTGGGAGAGGAAATCCAATATCAAGGTACAATAAATCAAGTGTCAAGTGCTATAATTGCGGGAAGTTTGTACATTATGCTTCTGAATTAAAGGTCCCAACAACAAAAGAGTCAAGGAGAAGGCCAACTACGTTGAAGAAAAAATCTAAGAAGAAGAAATGTTATTTATGGCTTATAAGAATGATGAACGAGAAGATAATCATAGAAGGTACCTTGATAGTGGTGCAAGTAATCACATGTGCGGGAGAAAAAGCTTGTTCGTGAACCTTGATGAATTAGTGAGAGGAGACGTGGCTTTAGGAGATGAATCAAATATGGAAGTTAAGGGTAAAGGAAAAATTCTCATCCAATTAAAGAATGGGGATCATCAATTTATTTCCAACGTTTACTATATTCCAACCATGAAGACCAACATCTTAAGTCTTGGACAACTCTTAGAGAAAGGTTATGATATTCGACTAAAGGATGATAACATTTCTATAAGAGACCATGAAAACAACCTCATCAAGAAGGTGCTGATATAAAAAAATATAATATTTGTCCTTAACATTCAAAATGTCATCGCACAATGTCTCAAGATATGCTATAAAGAGGAGTCTTTGCTTTGGCATCTTTGATATGGGCATATCAATTTTGGAGGATTAGAGTTGCTTTCAAAGAAAGAAATGGTGAGAGGATTACCTTGCATCAACCATCCAAATTAAGTTTGTGACGAGTGTTTACTTGGAAAACAATTCAAAATGAGTTTTCCAAAGGAGTCAAGCACAAGAGCTCAAAAGCCGTTGGAGCTTATACAGACGGATGTGTGTGGTCCAATCAAACCAAGATCACTCAGTAAAAGCAACTACTTCTTTCTCTTTATTGATGATTTTTTAAGAAAAACATGAGTTTATTTTTTAAAGAAAAATCAGAAGTATATGAAAAAACTTCAAAAAGTTTAAAGCCCATGTTGAGAAGGAAAGTAGTCTTGTGATCAAAGCCTTAAGATCTGATCGTGGAGGAGAGTTTACATCCAAAGAATTTCAGAAGTATTATGAAGATAACGGCATTCGGAGACAATTAACGTTGTCAAATACCCCTCAACAAAATGGAGTAGCGTAAAGGAAAAATAGAACAATTTTGAGATGGAGAGGAGCATGCTAAAAAGTAAGAAAGTGTCAAAGGAGTTATGGGCAGAAGTAGCCGTGTGTGCGGTTTATCTATTAAATCGATCTTTAACAAGAAGTTTCTCGGGAAAAACTCCACAAGAAGTTTGGAGTGGAAGAAAGCCCGGAGTTTTTCACTTATGAGTCTTTTGAAGCATTGCTCATGCTCATGTACCGGCCGAGAAGCAAAGAAAATTAGATGAAAAAATTGAGAAGTACATCTTTATTGGTTATGACATGAACTCCAAAGGGTACAAGCTTTACAATCCGAACACGAAGAAGACAATTATAAGTCAAAATTTCATCTTTTATGAAGAAGGAGAATGGGATCCGAGACCAAATGGTAAAGATTTAACTTCTTTCCACATCTTGAAGAAGATGATATTGAGCAAACAAGAGAGGAGTCTACTACACCACCAACTTCACTAACAAGTTCTCAAGGAGAAGAAAGTTCAAGCGAAATACCTCCAAGTTTTAGAAGTCTACAAGAACTTTACGAGGTAGCCGAAAATCAAGAAAATCTTACTTTATTTTGCCTATTTTCGAAGTGTGAGTCCATGGATTTCCAATAAGCTATTGAAAAGAAGACATGGAGAAATGCAAGGGATAAAGAAATCAAGGCAATAGAAAAACAATACATGGGTGTTAGCTTCACTTCCAAATGGGCACAAAGCAATTGGTGTAAAGTGGGTATACAAAGCAAAGAAAATTTCTAAAGCAGAAGTAGAGAGATACAAGGCAAGATAGGTGGCGAAAGGTTATAGTCAAAAAGCCGGAATTGACTACGATGAGGTATTCACTCTGTTGCTCATCTAAAAACTGTTAGACTAATCATTTCATTGGCGGCTCAAAACAATTGGAGGATACATCAAATGGATGTCCAGTCAGCCTTCTTAAATGGAGAATTTGAAGAAGAAGTTTACATTGAGAAACCACAAGGCTACATAATCAAGGGAGAAGAAGAAAAAGTTTTTAAGGTTGAAGAAGGCATTTTATGGGTTAAAAGAAGCCCCAAGAACTTGGAATACTCGAATTGACAAATACTTCAAGGAGAAAGATTTCATCAAGTGTCCATATGAGCATGCACTCTATATCAAAATTCAAAATGGTGATATATTGATTACATGTTTGTATGTAGATGATTTGATATTCACGGGTAATAATTCAAGCATGTTTGAGGAGTTCAAGAAAGAGATGACAAAAGAGTTCGTGATGATGGATAATGGATTGATGTCTTACTACCTTGGGATTGAAGTGAAATAAGAAGATACTAGAATCTTTGTTACTCAAGAAGGCTATGCTAAGGAGGTACTTAAGAAGTCCAAGATGAATGACTCGAATCCAGTTAGCACGCCAATGGAATGTGGAATCAAGTTGTCGAAAAACGAGGAAAGAGAAAAGTGGATCCAACACTCTTTAAAAGCTTGGTTGGAAACCCGATATCTTATTTGTGGTTGGAGTTGTTAGTCGTTACATGGAGAATCCAAAACAACTCATTTCAAGGCGTCAAAGAGGATTCTTCGATATATCAAAGGTACCATAGACTTTGGCATGTACTATTATATTTCTAACGATTACATGCTTGTTGGATATAACGATAGCGATTGGGGTGGAGACGAAGATGCCTGAAAGAGCACAAGTGATTTCGTGTTCTACATTGGAGATACGACGTTCACATGGATGTCGAATAAGCAACTGATCGTTACCTTATCTACTTGTGAAGTGGAGTATGTAGCAGCTACTTCATGTGTTTGACATGCTATTTGGTTACGGAACTTGTTAAAAGAGTTAACCTTGCCACAAGAGGAGCCAAAAAGATTTTTGTGGATAACAAGTCAGCAATAGCATTGACAAAGAACTCAGTCTTCCATGATCAAAGTAAGCACATTGATACACGCTATCACTACATTAGGGAGTGTATTAACAAGAAGGAAGTGTAATTGGATTATGTGAAGACAAATGATCAAATAGCCGATATTTTCACCGATCCTCTGAACGTGAAGATTTTATCAAGATGAAGAGTTTGCTTGGAGTAGCAAAATCAAGTATAAGAGGGGGTGTTAGAAGTTAAACTTGATTTTGGATCAAGTTTAATTATTGGACCAGATCCAAAACATTATCCAATTTCTAGAGTTTTTTTTAGAAATATCAACAATTTCACCTCCTTAAAAGTTCTAGAATTATCCACGCGCATCTCCACCTCCTTAAAAATAAAAATCTATATATTTTCATAGAATTATTTAAATAAGTTGTAAAAAATTCTTGTATATTTATGATTATAATATTTGAAATATTTTGTAACGTAGAGGCTATAAATATTTCATCCCTTATCATTTGTAATGAAGTTAAATCAAATTCTTATATTCTTAAATTTCCTTATAAATAGTTAAACACTTTTCGATCGTTTTCTTAATATGATTTTTCTTTCCAACAATAAACCCTCGCAGAAACACTTTTCGATCGTTTTCTTAATATGATTTTTCTTTCCAACAATAAACCCTCGCAGTTAAAGAACTTAGATATCTTGACTTATACGTTACCAGCAACTAAGTACTTTGCCTACATGATGGATCTTCATTGATGACGATGCTCGTTAAAATAAAGATTGTAACCCATCATCACGATCATCTGAGATTTCCCTTCTTTTGTTGTTGCGGCTGCTGCTTTATCAATATGCATCTTCGTAAAGCTATGACTTTTGGATAATTTGTTTCAAATTTTGCAAGTCATTCGTACTGCTCTCATAGATTTCAAAGGAACCCTAGTGAGAATCTCCGTTACCAAACACTTAGGAAGATTAGAAATCATCGTCGTCGTTGTTCCAATTTGCAACAAGAGTTCGTTTTTCATTTGCTTTCTCTAATTTATATTGCTGTTGAAGGACCTAAACGAAGTTGGGCCAATCGTAGGCTTCAGAATCTAGTCGAGCTTTTTATGATTGTACGCATGAGAAGAACGAGACACATACCGTTTGATCAAATTTCAACTAGACTTTGACACATTATTATTACAAACTAGATGATAATCCAGGTTATGCTTGCGGGTTAAATAGATTAGTAAGTAAACAATGGTTTATATAGGTTTTTTTCTTTATTGTAAGTGAAGACGTAGTAAATATGAAGTTGGTACTGAGAAAGATATAAATGGTTTCATCATTATTTACAAAAAAAATCTTTTGACATCATTTGAGTCGATAAAATCTGATTCATAGTCCAATTTTTATTATATGGAGTACTACGATCTATTGGATTAGAACTTCGGTGAAAAAACAATAGAAATGTATCTTTAACCACTTGAATAAAGACACTTATCATTTACAAATTTATGGGAATAGTTTTATTTTCTTCTTGGGATTAGTTTTGACAAAATAAGATTACTTAAAGCTCATTGTTCACTCTTATCTTTCTTGACAGAAAATGAGCTCGTCGTTCGCTAATTTTCTTCTAGAGCTTGGCTTAAGGTACTTTCAATTCAAATGCAACAAGATTCAAAACGCCGGAGTCTACGAAAGTGTTAAGTCTACGAAAACTTATGTAATCCACTCATATTTTTCAATCTTGGTTTCTTAAAAATGTGGAAAAAAATATAAGAAGCGAACAAATTTATTCCCGTTTCTTACAAACTAAGCAATAAATAATACGTAACAATTGTAGATAATACAGAGATGTCCAGAAAGGTTATTGTCATCTTTACATACTTATATATGAAGCATTTCTAGTTTTCTTTTTGATTTTAGGTTCAGAAGAAATCAACAGATGCACAAGCAACGAAGAAACGATAGTAAACATTAATCCACATGTTTCACTCCGTACCCATCACTACCTGGTTTCTGTATGTACAGAGATAATGAATCATAAACACCTTTGATCAGAGCCTATGGCTCAAGCTTCATCTGAAGTGTTGGCTCAGAACCTGAAAACATAAATACAAGAGACTAAGCATAAGACTCGTTTCTTAAGTTTCAATGAGCAGTGGTTTCAAATGTGTCTTACAGTTGTTGTTGCTCTGTTGTTGGATATCTCCAAAACCCATCTGAACAATGCTTTGCAGGTCATTATTTTCCCAGAATCCCGGTGTCTGTAAATTAACCGAAAACACAAAAGGATTGAGTTTACGATACACCAAAACGAGTTTCTAGAATCCGACATTAGCTTACTAGACTACCTCAGCTTGAACAAATCCGTCGCTCGAGGGGAATTGCGTGTCTGAGAATCTTGGCATCTTCTTGCCAAGGGAGTAGTATGCTGATGGAAGTCTTTGCTCTGAGCAAGCTATTGCGTAAAGAGACTGTGTTAAAGACTCCCCCGATTGAATCATCTATACAAAGAGAGATGCACATATTAGAGATACAGAACATTCGATAAAAATCAACATGATATCGTTACTTCAAAAGCGGATTTTTTACCTCTGAGGATAAAGCAGCAGTAGCGTTAAACTCCATCCTTGGATTTACAGTAGCCAGCTTCATGGACAAGAACTGAAGAAACAGACCGAAAGTTTCAGATATAAGAAATACTCAACTACGATTTCAAGAACATTTACAAAAATCTCGGATTCTACCTCAACTTGTCTCTGCAAAGACTGCACATAATTTATAATTTCATCAAGCATGACCGCTTTCCCTGTAATCCGATTGCAACCAGGAACCAGATCCTGAAGTAATGTCATTCTCTCGCTAATCTTTTCTCTTCTTGCCTGATACCAAACACACATAAAAAACATCAACATGGTGAACATCATAATGGCACCAAATTAACAGAAACCGATAGGTTTTTTCGAATGTGTTTAGTACTCTTTCAGCAAGACTATGGCTATCAGTTGCTTGACCCCTTCTAGCTCTAACATGAATATAATCTTTAGGCGGCTCAGGAGGCTTAGCATTGTCCTTATTGTCGCCTTTACTATCGCATTTCTCTATTCCATTTTTACTACTCCCAGCTTCATCCTGCTTGCTTCTCTTCCCAGCCTTGGTTCCACCATTCTCTCCTGAAACCTAAATCCAAAATCAACCCTAATCTTTCATCAAGACTTAAAACATCTCCAGAACATAAAGAGCAAACTTAATGATAAAGTCTACACCAAACACAAACTTCATAACTCAAGAAGACGACAGTTTCTTAAAGTCTACATTTTTTGAAACATAGTGAATTAGATCGAGTGATTGTGAAGAGTTATGAATCAAAAACCTTGGAATTGGAAGCTGTAAGAGACGAGGAAGCTGGAGATTCCTTGCCATTTGGAATAGATTTTCTCTTCCTGGAGTTAGATTTCGTGGTCTGAGCTCGATCTGATACAGCGAAAACTGAATCTGGATCCAACAATGAGCTCTTGTTACTCTCTTGTGTTGTTGGTTGTGACCCAAGAAGACCAAAATCTCGATCGGATCCGAATTGACCTGGATACGGTGGGAATCTGATTCCTCCTCCAGAGATTGGGGAATTCTCAGAGATCTGAGAATTTAAAGAGAAGGATTGTAGAGTTAAAGGTGAAATCTCTTGAGAGTTACAGTATCTGCCGAGGAAGTCTCCGATTGTTCCGTCATTGGCATTGCCAAAGGGATCGCTCTGACCCAAAGGTAAGTAATTTAGGGTTTGCTCTGTTTCTTTGTCCATGTTCATCTAAAGAACCAAATTTAATGATGAAAAGGTGAAATTTCAACAACTTTTCTGGGAATTCAGAAGAAAACCCAGATGATAATATGAGAATCTGAATCAAGTAAAAAAGAATTGAAATTGAAGTGAAAGCTTCTTCTACATGGAAAATTCAGAGAAACAACCAAATCGAGATGTAAAAGACAAACTTTATGTGTGATTCTTCTCAGACTCCAAACAAGTTACAAATTTTAACTTATAGCCCTGAAAATGTAAGCAAAAAGCTTGACAAAGTATGAATACTAATTATGGGTTTTGTGAAGATCTATGAGAAGAAAAGGAAATGAGTCAGGGAAGAAGCTGAGGAATGAATTAGGAAATGAAGAATGTGTATGATTTTGATTGATCAATCAAAGTTGGGGGAAAGAGGAAAGAGAGAAGGCGGTGATTTTTTTTACTGATCAAAGAGGTGAAGAAGAAGAAGGTTTAAGAGAAAACGACAAAAGAGAGAAAGTAATGATAAGAAGTTATTTTAAATTTAATGGGAAATTAAAAGAGTGAATTTACAGTTTAAAAGGAGAAGAATCTAAAGTGCGTTTATGTTAATGTGGGAAGTGGGAACATTAGATGGTGAAAGTGGGTAGGCTGCTTAGGCTGGACTCGGTAATCATTGGAGTGAGAAAGAGCATGTGCATGGCAGAGATTGGAAAGTTGTGAGATGGAAACAAACAAAAGGATCAAATTCATTTTAATTATCATGTTTAATTATTCTTGGTTAAGAGACTAATTTTAAAATCATAAAAGTCGGTTAAAATAAAGATACTCACCAAGACATGGTGTCAAAAAGTCAATAATTGACTTGGAAGGTTAGATCTTGAATTTGATGCATTATTTTGTTATTCATTAATGATGTTTATATTATGAGTTGTATGTTAATGAAATATAACCAAAACATGAGTATACACATATTTTCATAGGTTGTGACATTGATACAAAATGAATTTGCATTTGCCTTTTAAGCATATTTCTGAAGTAGCCTGCTCCACTTGAAAGTACATTGGCAAGAGTTGAGATGCATAGAGCTAAACATAGATGGGGCCGAGAAGCAAGTATTTTAAGGTTCTTAGGGGACGCGTTCTAGCACTCGTTGAAGCGCTTTTTTGATTCCCCCTTGTTCAAGAGACGTCGTCATGTGTATCTCTTGCACCTGAAATATTGACATGTTACTTATGTTAAATCAAACCAAGAACAACTCTATCTATGGCCACAAATGGATTAGCTTCTGAGATTTACCTGTCTTCCCGCATGGGTAAGAAGAACAAACTTCCCATCTGAAGGTGGTGTCTGCGCGAAACAGGCGCATAGAATGAGTAATACTATTTAGCATAGTTTATTCTTATGGGAATGTTAAAATATATATAGAACCTCACATTTGAGAGCCAAAGTTGTAGGTCTTGTGAAACTATTCTTTTCTCAAATCCTTGCCGGTTTATCCAACTCCTCATGCGTTCTCGAAAGCCAGCAATAGCTATTGATATGTATATATTCATTTGCAATTCCAGTAGTGGACCAATCCATCTATGGAAAGAACAGCACAGTCTAGCAGACTAGAGGTGATCCTAGCCACGATTCTCTTGTAATAAGCAGATGCTATGCATTGAGCTGGTTAAGACTGCAATAGTAAACAAATTTGTTATGTAACCATGATAAAATGATAGTGTCTATACCTGTCTTCCTTTAAAAGCTCTTCAAGTATTGTTTCTAGCCCTGGAAGAGGTTCAATTGTATCTCCATTGTTTGAGCTTAGCGTAGGAGATCCAGCAGAGCTGTCCTGTAACAATGTTCAACACTAAGACCCACAAGAGACAGAAACACATTCATTCACATCGTCACATTCATTCAAATTGTCTTACCTTCAAAATCACTTTGTCCAATGTTTCTAAAAGAGGATCATCTTCAAGTTGTTTGATAGATAGTGTACTCCTCGATTTCTCTCTGTATTGGAACAACTCTAGATAAAAGATATGCATCATGATTAATACATTCCAGTAACCAAAAGAAAGAAACTCACTTGTCAACATTTGTAACTATGACCCGAACCTCACCACCATCGCGTAGTACATCTCTAACATCTTGAACATAATCCCACGAAACTTCAGAGACATGGACTAATCCAGTTAGATGATAAAGGCCTATATACATACCACACACATATTTCATCAAACGTCACAGCTCAGAATCAGAAAAAAACCCAAGAAATTTAAGTAAAGCAAAAATTCCATCATCGAAACGTAAGTGAATAAAGGCACCATAGTCCTCAACAGAACCTACTCTTCCAGTAAACACATCCCCAACATTAACATTTTGTGAATACTTTGGCCATAGTGCTAACTTCTCAGATAAAATCAACTTTCTATTTTCCTCATCAGCTTGAACAACCTAATATATAACATTAATTAACCTCAATTATACACATTAGAGAAGCTTATAAAACAAGGCAAAAGAAAAAAACTTTTACCTTTACAGGACGTTTAGAACCAACCAAAGTCTTAGCTATCTCATGAATACTTTTCTGAGGCTCTTCATAAAACAAACACAACAACAGTAAGAAAGAAAAAAAAACACAAAACCATCAATGAAAAAAATTGATACTTTAAGAGCTTTAATACATTTACAAGAACGTGAAGGCTTAATTGTGGATAAGGAAGAAAACCCAAAAGAGAATGAAATCGAATAAGTAAGAACCACCATTAAAGCCTTCAACCTGACCTTCAAATGTGTCACCACTTTTACAATAAGCTTTTGCTGTTTTCCAATCGTTGGGTCCAGCGTTATCATCGGAGGTGTCACGGAGAAGAGAATTGGAAGCGGAGAGGACAGAGGAAGAAGGTGATTGATCAGAATTTCTATCGGTATCGGCGGTGATTGAGCTTGATAAGGATTTGACGATGCAGAGGAGAGAGTTTTTTATGTGAAGAAGAAGAGGATGAGGATGATGAAGGGAGGAGTCTAAGTGGGCAAGAGAGTAAACAAGATTGTTGGTCGAAGAGATGAGAAGAGAAAGAAACAGAGCCTAATGTAGTAGCGCCACTGAAAACCGCCATTGTTGCAAAAGAGGCCGACGATGAGGAAAAGTCTTGGAGATGAAGTGAGAGACTGGAGATGAA
Organism: Cardamine chenopodiifolia; assembly: GCA_963922655.1. Classification (NCBI taxonomy): domain Eukaryota; kingdom Viridiplantae; phylum Streptophyta; class Magnoliopsida; order Brassicales; family Brassicaceae; genus Cardamine; species Cardamine chenopodiifolia. Next base: position 12,018,970 of record OZ000485.1, on the reverse strand, counting down.
GGCGACGTGGCATTTGTCAGCTCACGGTGCGAAAGAGGAAAAGTATTGGGTTTTACACGTGGTAGAGCTTGAGTGGTGTTCTTAATAATCAATGTTTTTTTTAAACAAATTTTGATAGTTTACCCTCCATATTCCAAAAATGCAAGATACTAATCATCCATTTATTGAATAAACAGACATATAAATTCAAATATAATATGCTTTCTTTTTAATTCCATATTGTTTTCCACACATAAAACAAACACAGGCGAGAGAAATAAAACAAAACTAAAGAATATGTGAGATAATGTTAAGAGATTTTTTATTAGCTGTTTTAAATTATATTTTATGAAAATGATTTCTAGTGTTTATGATATAATCGGGGATCACAGCTTTGTCTTTTTCAAAATTGCTATATCAACGAATATGGACACAAAAATACCGATAATATTGTCAAAATAGTTGTAGAGATCATTCTAAGTTCAATTGTCACTGTTTTTTCTAGCAATTAAAAAAAAAGTTACTAGCAAAATTCGTAAGAATAGTCGCAGCGAGATCTTCTTTATTCTCTACTAGTCGTAACGATACAAATATGGCCTATATTGCGGTTTATTAGGTGGATGTTGGGTTGTCCTGCAATATTAAACTGTTAAGGCTAAATTTGTAAAATCTGGATACTTAAAGGGTTTCTTTACAAACCAATACTAATAGTTTCGTTCTTCAAGCAAAAAGATCAAATCATTTTTCCCAGTGTCTTCTTCGCAAAGCCTTGCAAAAACCCTCACTACTCTGTGTTTTCTCAGTCTCAAATTATTTTCCCGAGAAAACAAAATGAATTCAAACATTTTCCCACCATCCAAACATCAAAACCAGCTTAATCTACAACAATCCTTCTCCAATCTCCAATCTCAATGCTCCAGTTTACTCCACAACGTTTCGCAAACCTTCTTCAATCCCAATATCTTCTCTGCTCTCAATTCCTTACGATATCAAACCAAACAAGCCATAGATTCCAAAATCTCTCACTTCAATTCCATTTCCCACTCAGGTAACACACCCGTCTGGGCGAGAATTTCTAACGACGGCGGCGCAAGGACTCAAGTGAAAACGGCTCCAATTCGCGGAAATGGCGCGGGATTATCATCCGATGATATCGAGGAAAGATTGGCGGGAGTTCCTGTTTACGCACTGAGCAATTCGAATGAAGAATTCGTGTTGGTTTCAGGTACTTCATCTGGGAAATCTCTAGGTTTATTGTTCTGTAAAGAAGAAGATGCAGAGACGCTTCTTAAACAGATGAAGAGTATGGATCCTCGTATGAGAAAAGAAGGTTCTAAAGTTGTAGCTCTTGCTCTTAGTAAGGTAAAAGGAATCATTTTTTCAATAACTTAGTCTCTGTGTAAATATGAAGACTTTATATAGTTTCTGATTTTGGTGCGTTGTTTGTTGCAGGTGTTTCAGTTAAAAGTTAATGGTGTAGCATTTAGGTTGATTCCTGAGTCTAGTCAAGTTAAAAATGCCCTCAAGGTGAGTTGAATTTGATTTTACCATATTACATATCTAAGATTGTTTTGGTTAGTACTGTGGTTGCCGTAGACTATTATCACCGATGATTCGTCCTCCATATGGCTAAGCCTAGGCCCCTCTCTTCTGGCTAGAAGATATATGGTAAAATCAGCATATCTTATGGATGTAATCCTTGCTAGATGTTGCGTAAGGATACTGCCAAGTACTCGTTTTTTTTCTCTGAGAACACAGACTACGCCTTCCGTTCTGTAGTATTTTGGTTAGCCATAGTGAAAGTAAATGACTATATCTCTTCTATCTGTGAATAAAGGAAAGGAAAACAGCTGGTTTTGATGATGATGACTTCCATGGTGTTCCGGTTTTTCAGGTAATGTGCGGAAAATAACCAATGCTTTTAATAGTTGTGACTTAGCTTTTTCATTTTTAATCTATCTACTGTTCTATAATATAGTTTCGGATACTATTTTACTGGGCTGCATCCTTGGAAATTGCAAAAGTTTCAATAGTGTTACTTCCTTTGAATGTTTTGAGACATTTTTTCTTAACAATCTGAATTGTGTTGTCTCAGTCAAAGAGCTTGATTCTACGAAGCGAAAACATGAGTTATCGCCCGGTTTTCTTCAGAAAGGTTAGTTAAACTTACAAGACTCAGTTCACTTTTATCCATACTTTGGTTACATGATGGCTAAGCTTTAAGCTGGGATGAGTTCTGACAGGAGGACTTGGAAAAGTCCCTAATACGAGCTTCCCGCCAACAGAACCGACTTAACCCTGCTCTGAAACCAGGCGATATTCAGGTTTTGATGTCATTTAATCTCCCTATTGCTTTGTCAATCCATAATTTTCTCATCTCATATTAAATGCATGATTTTTTATTTCAAAGGTTGCAGTTTTTGAAGATATTGTCAAAGGGATGAAGGTAAACAATCTAAGAGAAAAAAACACCACAGAAGTTATGTAATGCATTTTCCTTTAAGAGTAATGGGTTTTGCTGAATTTGTTTCTCGGGTTTTTGTATCGAAATTGCAGGAAAGCGCAACGTCAAACTGGGACGACATTGTGTTTATACCTCCTGGTTTAGAGGTTTCAACTGAGCAAACCCAAGAGTAGCTGAAATCCTTAGAGCATCGTAAAAACCTCAACCTAGCTTTTGGGTACACATTGCTTTCTCCATTTTCTTAATTTGATCTCAGCAACTTGATGAAGAAAGAGACAAAAGGATTGATGTTTCTGTTTATCCCACCCTCTCCATTTACCACTCTTCTTAAAAAATTTTGTATTGCTTTTGTATGATGTTTTATGATTTTATTTATGTTAACAGTTTATTAAGCCTTTAGCCTTGTGAGTTATGAATATCATTTTATGATTTCTTGCGACAAATCCTAAAATCTATATTCCCTAAATCAATTTCGATTTTGGTTCACGAGAAAAAATGAAGTAGCATGAGTTTGAAATCCATTTTTTTGTGCAGAGTGTTTGCTTATGGATTGAGTTGGGTTTGGTTTGTAGGATTTCTAAGATAAATTTGGATCCTGGAATTGTGAAGATATCGAGAGTTTGTGTTCGGTTACCAATGAACGCAAATACTGGAGTATTTAAAATAACAATTGGAGTATTATTTTTTTGTTTCGTAAAACTTAAGAACTTGCATTAGAGTTTTTTTATCGAAAAAATATTTTTTTGTTATTTTTTCTTAATAAACATAGTATGATGTCATAGCAATAAAACAATAAGTACCGGCCAAATCAACATCGATATGTTGAGATGATAAGGGAGTTTATCTTGGTTCGGGACAAGCAAAAGGATCCATTTTGATGACTCGTTTTGAAAGTGAACTTCAGGCTTTAATCACTGCTATGCAAAACAGTTGGAACAAATTGGTTTTAGGAAGGTTTTTTTCGAAGATGATAATAAATAAATGGTCGATTTGATGAATGGTAAGACATTCAACTTTAGAGTTTTTAACTGAATTCGCGAAGCAACAAAACATGCATAGTTTTGGCTATAGAGCAAATATTCATCGTTTTATTTTTATTATTGTGTTTTGTTTGTAATTTCTTCTTTGCTCCAAAATGACCTCTCTAACTCAAATTTTAAATAATAATATCAGATAAAATCAATAATAATGTGTCATGGAAAATACTTCATAAATAAATATGATTAACCTGTTCAACTAAAATTTTGTAAATAATTTTAATGCCTATAGTTAAAAAAAAACATTGCCAAAAATAATAGTTGACTTTGCCCCGATTTCTTTTTCATATTTAAAATTTATACTTTTCCTAATTTACGATAAATGTCTATTTTAGTGTGTTGTGAGTGTATATATATACGTTATGAATATCGACAAGAGAAAGTATATTTACTTATTAAGAAAAATACTAAGTTTCTCCAAGTAACATAAAGGATTTTTATTAATTTTTGGAGTCATGAGATATGCTACTTCGTTTATAGTTTTGTTTATTCTCATGTTCTTTTTTTTTTTGAATATTACTAAAGTTAATATATTATTTAATTTAATTTTTTTGTGAGTTATAAAAACATTGATTATTCCTATATAAAAAATAACTAGTGTTAAAAAATAAACAAAATCAACTTCAAAATCTTTTGTTTATCAATTGTTTGGCTAAAAAAAATATTTGTGATTGTTTGAAATTCGTAGATGTGAAAGCACAATTTGCTCGCCAATTTGCATGTAAAAAGAGTAGATATCGGATCTCTGGAAAATGTCTTGCTGATGCAAATGGTGCTTGTGCTCGCACATTGACATCATATGTTGATAAAAGTTCTAAGCGTTGTGATTGTGAAAACACAGGCATATGGCGAAGGAAAGAGTATTTACTTGACATCTCTCACAGTATTTAGGAGCGGTTGGGCTCAGTCATTTCCCTCAAGGCGTTAGTATTTTCTTGAACATTGTCATATCTCTCTTAGAATCTTTATAGGCTTGGACAAGATCTTTGTCAGTATTTTTTATGTGAATTTGTATAGATTTCTTAACTTCACTTATAATGAACTTGCTGTTCAGTAAGAATATTGCAAATGTAAAAGATGACCAAGAATGGGGAGGCCATAGAGGAAAGAAATGCGCTTAAGGTATTGTTAGATTCTCCTGAATTGTGTGAGCATGAATTTGAATTAAGCTGCATATGTGGCTCTAATGAAACCTCACAAGACACTACGGCTCGTACTTCAATTGCATCAAAATCACGTTCATCCTCTATGTTCATATTATGCATTATGATACAAGTTGTTATTATATCATGTAACACTTTCTTATTTCAAAAGCGTGTTGGTCCCACCACAATTACAAATCTTGACTACAATACACCAAATGCATGTTTTACGTCTTTTCTACATGTTTCTTGCTTCTTTGCAATTAATTTCTTTTTAGGACCACGTGGATCATGAATTGTTTGAACAAGAGTATACTATTTTGGATTTATACCAGCAGCTAGATAATAACCCATATTATAATTTTTCCCATTAATAACATAATTAGCGGATGGAGCAGTTCCTCCAGCTAGATTAACAAAAGATGAGACGCCTCTAGCACATTAATATCATTATTAGATCCTGGTAGACCAAAATATACATGCCAAATCCAAAGATCATAATCGGCTACGACCTCTAGAATAATAGTAGGAGATCCACTATGACCAGCATATTGTCCTCCCCTAAGCTGTTGGACAGTTTTTTTCATTTCCAATGCATACAATCTAAACTACCCAACATACCTGAAAATCCTCGGCGTTCACCAATTTGAATAACGACTGCCAAACACTTTGATAATAGAACGACGAAATCGCTTCAAACTTTCTATAGTTGTGAACTCTACTATTTTGATATACTCATCAGTGGAATTTGCCGGTAAACCTTACGCCAACATTCGAAAGGCAGCAATTATTTTTTGCAAACCAGACAACCCAAGTTTACCGACACCATCTTTGCGTTGGACAAAATAATTTTCATGTCTTTGTATAGCATCATAAATATGCAGAAACAAAGGATGACTCATCTGGAATCGTCGTCGAAACATCATCTCAGGAAACAAAGGATTATTTGCAAAATAATCGTTGAAGAGATTGCAGAAAACATTTTCTCGGTCACGGTTGATAACTATATGACCCGGAATAGATCCACCATAGGAACCTTCTAAGTTAATAGGTTTTGAGTAATGAGAAATTGGTTGTTTGCAGTAATTTGTGATAATGTCTGTTTTTCTATATCATTGTAATAATCATTATCTAAAGATGAAAAAGAAGTTGAAGAAAATGGTATATGAGATGAACTACCGAAGTTGAAATTCATCTTTTATAAGGAAATATATAAAATGTTGTTGAAAAAGGAGAAATAGTAGTGATGGTGATATTCATCTTATTTTCCAAACATGATACCCATTTTATAGTGTAAACAAATTGATCTTAGCCATTAAACTTCTTTGACACATATCAACTGTTGTATTGATTAGTCTCTTACATCTCTTTAAGATTTAACCCTTGTTTTTGCCTTCACTTCTCTCTATAAATGCAGACTACTCTTTGATGATCACAATTCACACATCTTCAATTAATTTTCTTACCGCTAACATTTCTTCTAAAATGAATTCGCATACATCATATTCTAGTGAAGACGATAAGTGTCTACTGAAGAAGATAAACACTTATGCCATGTATATTTTGATGATTCCCAAAATCCAATCATAAGGATAAACCAATTTGGAGAAGAGTTTAAATTGAGTATGCAAAATCTGAGATTTTTCATAGTCAACCAAAACCAAGAAGATATTTACAAATTCGAATGGAAATTTTTTTTGTTGCAGTCTCCAAGTTGTGGGGATGTGATAATCAGATTGAAAATAATGATGGTAATTAAATCTGGTTACGGATTTATTTCATTACTGTGAGCTCTAAAGGTGCCCACTTGTAGTTAATTTTGTTTAAAGAGGAATAATTAGTGAATAGTATAATGAGTATATTTCCTAAAAAGTGAAGGGTTTAGTATAACAGCGGAATCTCGTTAATTTGTATGATAAAAGTATTTTCGACAGATTAAGAATGATTAAGATTTAAGCACTGCACTGTCATCCACCCACATAGCATAACAAATTATAACTTATTAATTTATGTCTCCATCCAAATTGTTTTTTATTTGATATTCCTGAATCACATTTGTTGAGATATGATCTATTAAAATTATTGTTTTTAAGATGTCAATGAAGTAAAACTAAATCAAAAGATTTATAAAGTAGTAGAAGTCTTTCTTTTTAAATGTTATTAGATGATTACGTTAGGATCCATCGCACGAGTGACTAGAACATTTCACACAAAAAATAAATTGTTTTAATTTAAAACCTCCTCCTCACGTCAAATCTATTATGGTTTAATGTTCTGATTCAATTTCAGCTTGTTAATGCCGGTTAGTGGTTTTGCTGATTAAACCATGAAAATTAAGGGAATTGGTTTGTCTTTTAACCGTGAAAATACTCTTTAATAATCTGTTTTGTAAAATCTCATATATCTTTCTTCTTCTTCATCGTGTATCGAGAGAGAGAGAGCTTAGAGAAAAAATCATCATTGTAGTCCGTGAAAGCTCAAATTTGAGCTTATTTTCTTCTTGATTAGTGGATTCGCCGAGCTGATTTTGGCCCCAGATGTAAGCTAGATCACATCGATCTAGTTGAACTGGGTAAACAAATCTTGTGTCTTGTGTTCTTGGATTTGAATTTGTTTGTTCGTTGGTTGTTTGTTTTGCAGGTACAGATCAAGTAGTTTGTGAGTATCTTGGAAGTTCTTGAGCTCATATTTACAACAATTGGTATCAGAGCTTAGGGTTTGAAGCGAATCGATCAATGGCGACAACAACTAGAGTTGAAATCAAGGTGTTTGATGGTGACAGTGACTTCTCGTTGTGGAAGATCCGGATGATGGTTCAGCTTAGAGTTCTTGGATTGAAGAACAGTCTATTTGATTTCTCATTGACAAAGCGAATTCCATTGATAAAGAGTGAAGAGAAACAACCAGGTTCTTTGGAGTTTTCAGATTATAAAACCCCACAAACAAAGGAGGTTCCAGATCAAGAGAAGATTGATAAATCAGAACAAGCCAAGAACATCATTATCAATCACATTAGCGACACAGTCTTAAGAAAGGTAAATCACTGTGACACCGCTACTGAGATGTGGGCTTTTTTGAATAAGCTGTATATGGAGACGTCCTTGCCAAACATAATCTATATTCAGCAAAAGTTCTACTCATACAAGATGATTGAGTCTCAGTCAATCGATCAGAACGTTGACAATTTCTTGAGAATGGTCGATGATTTAAGAAGTTTAGGGATTCAAGTTGCCGAGGAAGTTCAGGCAATCTTAATCTTGAACTCACTTCCTAAAAGTTATAGTCAACTGGAGCACACCCTGAAGTATGACAACAAAACCTTAACAGTCCAAGATGTTGTATCATCAGCGAAGTCATCAGAACGAGAATTAACTAAATTGAAAGAATCAGAGAAAGGATCATCCAATGTTTTGTATACTACAGAAAGAGGAAGGCCAATTGTGAGAGATCATCAAAGGGGTTCAAAGGGAAAGAATCGAAGCCGATCAAACTCTAAGACAAAAGTAACTTGCTGGTTTTGTAAAAAGGAAGGACATGTCAAGAAGGACTGCTATGCAAGAAAAAGAAAACTTGAGAATGAAGAACAAGGCGAGGCTGGAGTTATTACAAAGAAGATTGAATTCTCAGAAGCATTAAGCATTGGGAATCAACTAGTTAAAGATCTGTGGATTTTGGACTCAGGTTGCACATCTCATATGACATCAAGGAGAGACTGGTTCTGCAAGTTTGAAGATAAAGAGAAGTCTATTATACTTCTTGGAGATGATCACTCAGTGGAATCAAAAGGACAAGTAACAATCAAAATCAATACTCATGGTGGTTCTATCAAGGTATTAAACAATGTCAAATATGTTCCAAATTTAAGAAGAAATCTCATATCGACAGGGACCTTGGATAAACTTGGATTCAGTCATGAGGGAAGTCAAGACAAGGTGAGATACTTCAAGAACAAGACTACATCACTGAGTGGAAAACTCAAGAACGGTTTATACATTCTTGATGGTGAGACAGGCATAGAGGCCATCTGCAATATAAAGGAAACGAAGAACAGGACAGGTCTATGGCACAACAGACTTGGACACTTAAGCTTGAATAGTATGAAGATTCTGTCTGAGAAGGGCATAATAGATAAGAAAGATGTTAAGAATTTAAAATTTTGTGAGCATTGTGTGATGGGAAAATGAAAGCATTTGAGCTTCAATGTTGTGAAGCATAACATTGAAGACATCTTGGGATATATTCATGCAGATTTGTGGGGATCTTCAAATGTGACTCCATCACACTCAGGTAAGCAATATTTTTTATCCATCATTGATGAAAAGACCCGGAAAGTCTGGTTGATGTTCCTGAAAACAAAGGACGAGACATTTACAAAGTTCTGTGAGTGGAAAGAGGTTGTGGAGAATCAGATAGGTAAGAAGGTTAAGATTTTGAGAACAGACCACGGGCTTGAGTTCTGTAATATCAGATTTGATGAATATTGCAAGGTTCAAGGTATTGAGAGGCATCGAACATGTACATACACTCCACAACAAAATGTGGTGGCTGAAAGAATGAACCAAACTCTCATGGAGAAGGTTAGATGTTTACTTAATGAATCAGGACTAGAAAAAGAATTTTAGACTGAAGCAGCTGCAACTACAACATATTTGGTGAATATATCACCAGCTTCTGCTGTTGATCATAATGTTCCTGAAGAATTATAGTTAAATAGAAAGCCTGGGTATAAGCATCTAAGAAGATTTGGATCAATTGCTTATGTTCATCAAGACCAAGAAAAACTGAAGCCTAGAGCATTAAAGGGTATATTTCTGGGTTATCCTTAGGGAACAAAGGGGTATACAGTTTGGCTACTAAATGAAAAGAAGCTTATTGTGAGTAGAAATGTAGTATTCAATGAAGACATGGTGTATAAAGACCTGCAGAATAAGGATCAGATTACTGAAGAAAAAGATGAGAATATTCAGTTTAAGAAGATTGCTACTGAACTGGGAAAAATAAGTGAACAGCCTGAAGGAGATTCAAATTCAGGTGAAGCTGTTCAAGTAAAATCAAGTGACTCTGAAACTGAGTTTTATGATCATGAAGAAGAAGAAGAAACTCATGAAAGTGATAATACTTTAAGGAATTATCAGCTAGCTCGAGATAGAGTTAGGAGAACAACAAAAGCTCCTGCTAAGTTCTCAGATTATGCTCAGTTTTCTTTTGCTCTTATGACAGCAAAAGACATAGACAATGAAGAACCAAAATGTTTTCATGAGGCTAAGACTGACGAGAATTGGAAGAAATGGAATTCTGGAATGGATGATGAAATGATGTCGTTGTGGAAGAATTGTACATGGGATATAGTTGATCGTCCAAAGGATCAAAAGGTCATAAGTAGTAGGTGGCTTTATAAGAAGAAGCCAAGAATCCCTGGAGTTGAACCTAAGTGATTCAAAGCACGTCTAGTTGCTCAGAGAAAGGGTATTGACTACAATGAGGTATTTGCTCCAGTAGTTAAACACATTTTCATTAGAATTCTAATGTCTATTGTGGTTGATAATGATCTGGAATTGGAGCAAATGGATGTTAAGACAGCGTTCTTATATGGAGAGCTTGATAAGTCTCTGTACATGGAACAACCAGAAGGTTATATAGCAGATGAGAAGAAGGATCATGTATGTCTTCTCAAAAGATCTTTGTATGGTCTGAAACAGGCACCTCGACAGTGGAACAGAAAGTTTAACACCTTCATCACAGAGCAAAACTTTATAAGAAGTTGTCACGATTCATGTGTATACATAAAGGAAGTCAGCAAAGATAAGTATGTATATTTGCTGATTTATGCTGATGATATATTGCTTGCAGCAAAGGATATGAAGGAAATAATCCAAATAAATGAAGCTTTGAGTAAAGGTTTTGAGATGAAAGATATGGGTGCAACAAGCAGAATTTTGGGTATAAATATTAGAAGGAACAGAAAAGAAGGAGTTTTATGCTTATCTCAGTCAGGGTACTTGGAGAAAGTTCTTCATAGATTTAACATGAATGAAGCTAAGACAGTGAGCACACCCATAGGAGCTCATTTCAAGCTGGCCTCAGTTAGGGATGAAGAAGAGTGCATCGATACAGATAAGATTCCTTATCCTAGTGCTATTGGTAGTATAATGTATGCAATGGTTGGTACTAGGCCGGATGTAGCTCATACTATTGGAGTATTGAGTAGATTCATGAGTAGACCTGGAGATATACATTGGGAAGCTGTTAAATGGTTACTTAGATATCTAAGAGGATCTACATAATTGAAGCTGATTTATACAAAAGGAAAATATCTTCAAATTCAAGGCTACAGTGATTCAGATTATGCTACAGATCTTGACAGGAGAAGATCCATTACAGGTTATGTTTTTACTGTGGGTGGAAATACGGTAAGATGGAAATCGAATCTTCAAGGAATTGTTGCTTTATCAACAACTGAAGTAAAGTATGTAGCTTTGACAGAGGCTGTAAAGGAGGCTTTGTGGATTCAGGGGTTGTTAAAGGACATAGGAGTTGATCAAGAAAAGGTTTCAGTCTAGAGTGATTCACAGTCAGCAATATGTTTGTCCAAGAACAATACATTTCATGAAAGGACAAAACATATGGCAGTGAAGTTATATTTTATCAGAGATGTGATTAAGGAAGGGAAGTTGAAATTCTCAAGATTCACACATCCAAGAATCCTGCAGACATGCTTACTAAAGGCATTCCTCTGCAAAAGTTTGAAGCAGCTTTAGATTTTCTAAAGTTGCTAAAGTAAGGTGCAGTAACATCATAGTTGAAGGTTAAGCTCAAGATAGTGCGAGTCAAGTGAAAGAAGGAAGGAAACTGAATCAAGGTGTAGTGTTATGGTTTAATGTTCTGATTCAATTTCAGATGGTTAATGCCGATTTGTGGTTTTGCTGATTAAACCATGAAGATTAGGGGAATTGGTTGGTCTTCTAATTGCAGTGGAAGATTGGTTAACTCTTTAATAATCTGTTTTGTAAAATCTCATTTGTCTTTTTTCTTCTTCATCGTGTATCAAGAGAGAGAGAGAGCTGAGAGAAAAAATCACCATTGTAGTCCGTGAAAGCTCAGATTTGAGCTTATTTCCTTCTTGATTAGTGGATTCGCCGACCTGATTTCAGCCCCAGATGTAAGCTAGATCATATCGATCTAGTTGAACTGGATAAACAAATCTTGTGTCTTGTGTTCTTGCATTTGCATTTGTTTGTTCTTTGGTTGTTTGTTTTGCAGGTAAAGATCGAATAGTTTGTGAGTATCTTGGAAGTTCTTGAGCTCATATTTACAACAAAATCATAAGTTAATATAGAAAGTTTAAACAGGGTAGATAAATGAGTAGATCTAATAACTTGGTACACAAGTCTCTCTAAACCTATATCCATGTTGGAGTTTTAAGCTTTGGTTAACTTATAAACCAAGTAAATCTATACCGAAGGAATGGTTTAGTGTTTAAGGGTTTTATTAAGTTATAAGGTAAGCTTAGGATAATATTAGATAAGTTTGGATTTATTTAGGATTTATCTAATTCCTAACTCTAATAGGTTTAGGTGAGGTGTGTCTTCCCTATATAAACACTTGATGGGTTGTGTCAAGGTTTAAGAGAGTTCTATGAGAGAACAAGAGCTCTAAGAAAGTTAAGGGAGTATTAGTTTTTGAGTGATTTTTCTAATACAATTTAAGTAAAGGATTTCTTAAACCTTCTCTTGTTCTTGTCTATTTCGATTCTTTGTTTTCAATAATTGGTATCAGAGCTTCAAGGTGTTTGATCCATGGAGGAAGAGAGCTTCAAGGTGTTTGATCCTTGGAGAAAGAGAACTTCAAGGTGTTTGATCCTTGGAGAAAGAGAGATTCAAGGTGTTTGATCCTTGGAGAAAGAGAGATTCAAGGTGGTTGATCCTTGGAGAGAGAGAGAGAGATCAATAGAAGACAAGAAGGTGAAATTTTCGAGATGGGAGATATCACGAACGTTGTTCAACAGAAGGATGTAGGTTACAATGTCCCATGTTGAATTCAACTAACTACATGGTGTGGTCCATGAGGATGAAAATTATGTTGCAAATTCATAAGGTATGGGAAACTATCGAACCGGGCTCAAACAATCCTCACAAGAATGTTTTCACAACCGGTTTGCTATTTCAATCAATCTCGGAGACTCTTATCTTACAAGTCGGTGAGCAAGAATCCCCGAAAGGAATTTGGGAAGCAATCAAGGCTCGTAATCTTGGAGCTGATCGCGTTAAGGAGGCGAGGCTTCAAAATCTCCAAGCTGAGTTTGAAAAAATCAAGATGCGAGATACGAATACAATAGATAGCTTTGCCGGAAAGCTATCGGAACTAGCTTCAAAATCGGCTTCTCTTGGTGAATCGATTGAAGAGGCAAAACTTGTGAAGAAATTTCTTAATTGTCTACCAAGGAGCAAATATATCCAAATCGTTGCTTCTCTTGAACAGGTCCTCGACTTGAAAACAACAAGCTTTGAGGATATAATCGGAAGGCTCAAGGCGTACGAAGAAAGAATTCATGAAGACAATTATGGGGAGACGCAAGATAAGTTGCTTTTCACAAATACAGATCAACAAACCTTTGTTGGAGGAAGAGGTCGTGGCTTTGGAAGAGGGGGCAGAGGAAATAGAGGAGGAAGAGGCTGTGGAAGATCAAACTACCAAGATGTCTCGCAAACGGAGCAAAGTCAAACGAAGAAAAAGAAAGACTACTCGAAGATAACTTATTTCCGATGTAAGAAAAAAGGTCACTTTGCCTCTAATTGTCCCGAGAAAAAGCAAAAGCCTCAAGAAGTAAACAAAGTTGAGACGGAAAAAGCGGATCTACCCCTCTATCTCCATGAGATAGTGTTCTTGAATGAAGAAAAAGTTCAACCGAAAAATTATGAAACCGAGAATCAAGAAGAAGGACTTTGGTATCTCAACAATGGAGCTAGCAATCATATGACTGGTGTGAAGACATATTTTGTGAGCTTAATGAAAGTATCAAAGGGAAGGTGAGATTCGGAGATGGATCTTGTGCCGAGATAGGTGGGAAAGATTCGATTCTTTTCCAAAGCAAAACCGAAGAACAAACACTAATCAAGGACATCTATTATATTCCAAGTTTGAAGAGTAATATTCTTAGCTTAGGATAAGCTATGGAAGTTGGGTGTGAGGTCTTAATGAGACAAGATCATCTCACGATACATGATCCAAATGGAAGGCTTCTAGTGAAAGTAACAAGATCACCTAATAGGCTCTACAAAATCAAGCTACAAATCGGTAAACCGTTATGTTTTCACTCAAGAATAGATGATGAAGCATGGATATGGCACGCTAGGATGGGGCATGTAAGTTTTAAAACACTTAATCTCATGTCTAAACACGAGTTTGTTCAAGGTTTACTGGAAATTGAAGAAGAGAAGAGGTTGTACGAATCTTGCTTGGTCGGGAAGCAAGCTCGACACTTGTTCCCTAAGAGCTCTATTTTTCGAGCTTCTTAGGCTTTGGAACTGCTACACGGTGACTTGTGCGGTCCCATAACTCCATCTACAATTGCCCATAACAAATACATATTTGTTATAGTAGATGATTTCTCAAGATACATGTGGACGATTTTGATGAGAGAAAAGAGTGAAGCGTTCGAAAAATTCAAGACACCCAAAGGGATGATTGAAAAGGAATATGGGTGTATGGTCATGACTTTAAGGACTGATAGAAGAGGAGAATTCACCTCAAAAGAGTTCCAAGACTTTTGTGAAGAAAGCGAGATCAAGAGACATCTTACGACTCCTTATACTCCTCAACAAAATGGAGTTGTTGAGAGAAGAAATAGGACTCTTATGAAGATGACAAGGAGCATACTTAAAGTCATGAAAGTCCCAAATTATCTTTGGGGAGAAGCTGTTCGTCATTCAACATATTTGATCAATAGAGTTTCGACGAGGGCATTAAACAATATGACCCCCTACGAGTGCTTAAAAGAGAAGAAGCCGGGAAGGAGCAAAAAAGCCGACATATTGACAAAAGCTTTGGCGAGGATTAAGCTTGGAGAAATGAGAGACTTGATTGGTGTTCAAGATCTTTCAAAAGTTAACTCCAAAGCTTAAGAGGGAGATTGTTGGAGTTTTAAGCTTTGGTTAACTTATAAACCAAATAACTCTATACCGAAGGAATGGTTTAGTGTTTAAGGGTTTTATTAAGTTATAAGGTAAGCTTAAGATAATATTAGATAAGTTTGGATTTATTTAGGATTTATCTAATTCCTAACTCTAATAGGTTTAGGTGAGGTGTGTCTTCCCTATATAAACACTTGATGGGTTGTGTCAAGGTTTAAGAGAATTCTATGAGAGAACAAGAACTCTAAGAGAGTCAAGAGAGTATTAGTTTTTGAGTGATTTTTCTAATACAATTTAAGTAAAGAATTTCTTAAACTTTCTCTTGTTTTTGTCTACTTCGATTCTTTGTTTTCAATAATCCGAAAGAAAAACATTTTACGTTTGACTACGAACCCGAAAGCCAAAATCGATTCAAAACCTCTATTTATAGATTAGAGTGACGTGTTTTGAATAGATGCGTTTAGGATTCGAATTTTAACATATAAAACGTACTATTCAATAAAGAGGTGAAATTAATGGAGAGCAACACGTGACATGAAGCAGGTATGAGAGGTCACAAGTGCATTCATATATTGTATTGGACCTGAAAATAAACAAATGGACAGGTAAATATTTGAATTCTTACAAATTACTACGAGGCTTTATTTTTCCAGAGTCGAATGAGATATGAGCACTCCATTAGAGCACGTAATGTTTGCAGCATTACTAACAAACTAACGAAGTTAGTATCCTTAATTACGTAATTTTTGCAGCCTTGCAACATACCAAAGTTACATGTCTTATAACGTTGAAGCACCGCAACTTTTTCATGACTCGTTAGTTTGCATGCATAACATTTATATTTGTACGACTGACGTCACGTTTACAAAGCATTAAGCATAATTGATCAAATAATTTAATATTTTGATTTTTACAGAAATCGAACTTTATTTAAATCTGAAGAAAGAAAAAGGAAAAATAAAATAGAAAAGGGCTTCAGGTTTAAAAATACGGACTATATAAAAATTGAAGATTGTTAAAAAATAATTAAGTAGGTGTTGTTCAATGCTTATGCTTGTCATTAAATGTTTGTCAAATCTCAAGTTTTGTTTTACTTGATAATCTTAGCAACATTGAACTGGTAAAACTCTCGAGCCTTTGAGCGGCGAAATAGAAGCGACGGCGATGAAGCTAAGTCACAAAGCAAAAGTTTCCGATATCACTTTCCGGCGAGCGGTGGCTCTCACCTCCACCGGAAAAGGGACCCCCTTTGTCTCTTTTCCTTCGCCAGCTTCTAGTTCCTGGAGGTTTGAAGGTGGTGGCTCAAGATCTTGGTTTAAGCTCGATTCACGATGTCTTGGTTGAGTTGGGGTTCGTTTCTGCTCTGTACCTTTGGAGGTTTGGTTCATCCCTCGCTCTCCCTCTCTTCGACTCACGAGGACGGAGTCTTAGTTTGGGTTCGAATCAAGGCTTGCTTTGCTTATGAAGCTCTCGGTGTCTCACCTCTTCTCTCGCCTCCAGTGAGTTCCTGCTTCGGTCTCGGATCTCCTTAGGTCTTTGGTTGGTTTGGGTTCATGTTTCGTCTCCTAAGTCAGAGGACGGGTTCAGGTGTGTTCCTAGCTCTTTTCTTCGTTAATTCCCTATCCTCTGTTTCTCTTAGTAGCGTACAAGGTCCCTTGTTATCTCTGGTCGTAGCTCTGGTTCTTCGCTTCTTTCTCTCTAGGCTAGTTAGTGTTTACCTCTGTCTAAACTCCCGGAATCTGTCTGGTTAGCCTCTAGTTTCTAGTCTGGTGTAGTTTTGCGTCGCTCTGTGGGTTGTTTCAGCGAGGTCCCTTCAAGATTCTTCTTTCTCTTCCTCTGTGTATCTTCTGGTGGCTTCTTAAGTGGTTGTTTCTTCTCGGTATGGGCTCTCTCTTCTTTTCCCCAGCCTTCTCAATTTAGAAGCCTCTCTCTTTCGAGCTTGACAATGGTGCAAGGCATCTCTCTCTCAGGCCAGTTAATTATCGTCGAGGTTGCCTCCGTTCCACCAGTTGGAGTTTGTAGTGGTTTGAGGCTTTTGGTTTGCAGTGGCACACGTCTGGGAAAACAACCTCCTTTCTCCTCTTGCTCTTCCAAGTTGTGGTGTGGCTTTAGCCCCTCTCCGGTTTGCTTTCCCTCGGTTTCTGGCTGGTTTGGTTCTCTCCCTCTTCGATTTGCTAGGGTTTTCTTGGTTGTGCTTCGTCTCTGGTTTCTTTTTCCGTGGTTGCTGTTTGTAGGCGAGAGTTTTTTGAGTTTGTTGGAGGTTCATTGTGTTGTACATCACAAGCAGAGACATGACATGTCTTTGGGTGGTGGCTTTGGTTGATCTTGTTTGGATTTGGAGAATTGCGTGGGTCTTCTTCCTTTGTTTCCACCGGAGGTTAAAGCAACCGTCGAGCACAACGATTTTTGTACTACTATACCAGGAAAAAGCTGTAGGTCTCAGGTGATGACGCATTTAGATGTAGCTGGAGGTTTGGGATATCCTTCAATCTTGGCTGATTCTTAGCAAGGAGATGATGCTTGTAGTGGATGTGACTTATATGACCTGTGATTCAAGTGCGAAGAGTGTTGTTATTCTGGGAAACGTGGATTCGCCGGATTTATATCTCCGGCGATTGCGAATCTCAGTTCTTTGAAGAGTATTTACCTTAATGACAACAATTTAACTGGTGTTATCCCTAATGAATTGACATTAATGACTAGTTTGCAGTTAATTGATGTCTCGTATAACAATCTTAGTGGGGATATACTGAAGTTCCAGGCTTCGGTGAGTTACAAACCTGATAACTCTTTGCTTGGAACTAATGTCGGATATTTGACAAAACCTGGAAATGGTTCTAGTGCTAGTGGTAGTCCAGGTGGATCTTCGGGTGGTGGTAAAACTCCTTTGATCGTTGGTGTAATCGTGGCGGTTCTTGTTTTTCTTGCGATTTTAGGATTTATGGTTTACAAATTTGTTATAAAACGGAAGATTATGGTTAGCGATGGTTATGCCAATGGACATGGAATTAATAACAATCGTAGCAGTGGTGACAATAGTGATCGTTTCTTTGAAGGTGGAACCGTTGCCATTCCAGTAGAGGTTCTTCATCAGGTTACAAATAATTTCAGTGAGGCAGTTTTGGTGTTGTGTGTGCTGGAGAATTACATGATGGAACTAAGACTGCAATCAAGAGGATGGAATATGCAACAATGGATAACAACGGAATAAAGTCGTTTCAGGCCGAGATAACGGTACTTACTAAGGTCAGGCATAGGCATTTGGTCGCTCTATTTGACATGGAAACAGAGAGTGAGTATCGCTCTAGACGTGGCACGAGGTATGGAATATCTCCATAGTTTGGCCCAGCAAAGCTTCATCCACAGAGATTTAAAGCCCACTAACATCCTTCTAAGAGAAGAAATGAGGGCAAAGGTTGCTGATTTCGGATTGGTTAAGATTGCACCTGATGGGAAATACTCTGTTGAAACAAGAGTAGCAGGGACATTCCATCAGAATACGCTGGTAAGGTCATTCATCCTATGTCTTCTCATGTTAATATCAACATATGGGTTTATGCATTTTGCCGTTACGAGTTTCATGTTATTTTTGCCCATTGAATATTGATGTTATAATATGGTTGCAGCTACCGGAAGAGTAACGACGAAAGTGGATGTGTATGCATTTGGAGTGATTCTCATGGAAATGCTAACAGGACGAAAAACATTAGATGATACACTACCGGACAATCTGGTCACATGGTTCAGAAGAATGCTAGTCAACAAATATAACATCCCAAAGGCACTGGACCAAACGTTAGAAGCAGACGAGGAGACAGTGGAGAGCATTCACATTGTTTCTGAGCTTGCAGGGCATTGCACGGCCCTCGAGCCTAAACAGAGACCAGACATGGGCCATGCGGTTAGCGTGCTTCGCCCACTTGTAGAGAAATGGAAACCGTCGATCCCGGAAGAACTGAGTTTCAGCTTCAATGTGAACATGAGTTTATGAGATAGATCAATTAGTTGCTGCATTCTGAGTTTTAAGTTATTTACTAGATAATGTTCCGAATTAAAACTATATGCCTTAACTTCCCAATCGCTGTAGAATGAACTCGGAGACAGAACGCGTTTGAGCTGCTATCCTTGATGGTGACCTGAGGATACGTACGAAGAATGTTCAAACCGGATTTTCGGCTGAGTGAAATACATATTCGGAGAAAAGTGTGATTGTTGCTCTGTTATTGTATTGTTAAAACCAAACCGGATTGTTCAGTGGAACGGTTCAGTTCTGATCCAAAACTGTTCCATATGAACCGGTTCAGTTTAAAAACCATTTGAACTGGTTCTATCTTCGTATAAGTTCATATGCAAGAAGAATTTACTTTTTTTTTTCTTTATCTCTTATTGTTTCATGGATTCCATTTTATCCATCTGAAAAAATTATGGACAAATAGTAATATTTTCTTACTCAATTTATTACACAGAAAATTTGTAAAATGTATTATAAAGAATTTTCTATTTTTTTTGTAATCAAAGAATACATATATACATATCAATCGTTGAAACCTAATTCATTTTATGAAACGTATAGTCATTAATAAGTATTTTATTATATATATAGATATAATATCGTTGAATTTGTTCGAATTGGTAGTGGCGTGTAAACGTGTTTCTAATGTTTAACAATTCAAAGCTTTCTTGGTAATGTGATGATCTCTTATTTGATAAAAGCAGCCTATGTAAAGTGTAAACTCATACAGTCAATCAATAGGGCAATACTTCCGTTGTAGACAAAACAATAACTAGTTTGGGGTTGGGACACCCAGAAAAGAAAAAAAGTCCTACAGACTCACATGCAATGCTGATCATCACCAATTTTCCAATGTCCAGTCGTCCACATATTTAAAGATAATGCATTTAATAATTTTATATATATGGGAAGTGTCAATATAACGATACTGTTGTAAGTCTCTATACACAATATGGTACACTATATATGGATTTTTTAACCCAATTTCTTTTTTGAAAAACACCACTTTTCACAACTACCATATTTATCTCATTTTTATAAGTACCATTTTAGGGGAAAAGTTTTTACTTAATTGTCTTTAACGAGTTTACTCATTGACATACTCACAACATCACAACATCACCACATCATCAAATTAATTTTGCCAGAAATATTAGGCATCCATTTTTTTTAAGGAAAAATGACGGATTTTACAAATTTATATTTTTTGTGGAAAGTACAAAATCAAGCTTTTACCAAAAAAATTATAAATCCAATTTTTTGCGAGAAAATTACAATTTTTTTTATTTGAAATATTACATAATCAATTTTTTTGTGGGAAATTATTGATTCGTTTTTTGCAGAAAAAATACGGATTTCTTATTTTGATGAAAATTATAGAATCAATTTTTTGGCGGAAAAAATTATTTTACAAGAAAATTACGGATCCGTTTTGGCGAAAAATTGTAAAAAAATTATTTTGACAAAAATTTACGGATTTGCATTTTGTTGAAAAATACATAATCGAGTGATTTGGTGAGAACTTTATAAAATCCCTTATAAGAAGCATTATAAAACTTTATAACATATTATAAATTTTTTACAGAGAACCATTATAAGATTTAAAGAAATATTATAAACACTATAAGAGATTATAAAACCTTATAAACCGTATTAAAACCTTTTTATAAAACTATACAGAAACATTTTTATATGGTTTTATAAATATTTTTATAAGATCTTATCAAACATATTTATACGGTTTTATAAGATTTTATAAAGTAATTTTCTCCTCCCAAAACTGATACGTTTTCTGTCAAAAATTTTGATTCTTGCTTAACAAAATGCAAATCTGTAATTTTTCTTTAAAATAAAAAATTCGCAATTTTCCGTCAAATATAGATCCGTTCTCACATAAAAAAATTTGATTCTGTAATTTTCTTAACGAAATATAAATTTGTAATTTTTACAAAATAAAAAAATTCATAATTTTCTTACCAAAGACTAGATCCGTTATTTGTTTGCAAAAAACAAAATAGAGAGATTTTTTTCTGATTAACTTATAATGAAAATATATTTTCATCTTGTAAAATGGTAGTTACGAAAATGGTATCAGAAAAGTGGTAGTTTTGAAAATATAAACATAGAGTATCTATATAGAGTGTGGTGTTGATATAAGTCGATTTAGCACAAGTTCTTTTTTCATTTTCTTCCAAAATCCAGCAGCGCCGTCAAGATTCTTAAGAATGATTTAGTCACAGCTCATTGATATTTTAAATGAATATAAAACAAAACACACAGCTCATCGAATGCTTTTCTTAAGTTCATCTATTTTTTATTTATAACCATATGCAAAATAATTTACACTCACAAAAAAAACAATTTATTATACAACCCCTTCTCCAACTACACACCGAATTGTTTGCGTGTGTTATCAATTAACCAGAAGGATTCATAGTTCATAAACTAAATAAATAAATAAAACACTACTTAAATTTTGTTATGAGTTCCAGAATTTTCAGTTTTCGGCATCCTTAACATATCAAGATTCTGAAGTTGTAGTACGTCAGAAAATTTGAAAATTATAATTTTGTCAACATTTGAGAAAGTTATCTTCGCATTGTTTACTTATTCCATCAACTGTCAATCTAGTCCAACTAACTTAAAAAGTAGATACGAATGGTGTGGACCTAAAACCTATATTACGAATTTTAAACTTTCAATAAACCAAAAATATTAGGCCAAATGTAGCCAGATATATATTTGTTAAAACATATATCCATTGACCAAAATGTATTAAGTTTTTTAAGTAGCCAGATATATATTTGTTTTCTTATTACAGGATCTTAAAAATAACGGTTGATATATATATAAAATATTATTGACCAAATGTACCACGATTTTTTTTATTAAAATTTTTTTTTTTCTAAATACATATGTATTCAAATTAAAGCAACCTTTTAAATCAATTAATTTAAATAAACCCCACACAGTATCCAAAGTAAATGTTTTTTACAAACAAAAACAAATGTACGAATGGCTAGGCTAACCAGATTTTATAACCAAAATAATTTGTAGTAATACCATCGGTATCGTGTCATAAAATCTAGCAACATGTATAAATCGTTAGCCATAAAAGATTGTATGATGATTAGCTAGGTCGGTTGTATACTTACATGAAAAAATGAAATTAAATTCCAGTTACATATATTAAGTTTTTTAAAATATAAATTTGGTCAAAAGAAACTGTTCACCTCTCTTTTGGAAAACTTTTGAGAGTAGTTCTTGTTCCCTGAAGATTTAAGAAGCCATTGACTCTTAATTTTTTTTAATTTCAATATTAATGAAATGTCAATTCGTCAACTATTTTAATAACTATGGGTGGAAAACTTCAGAAGTAGTGCAATGAATGCTTACAATATCAATGTGGTTAACACTATGTAAAAGCCTAGTATAGGTTCGACCATAGTAACAGTCATTCTCAACACATGAATAAACTCTATTATTACCTCCTTAAATTGTGCTTCAAAATTTGTTAATTACCGACCATACTACCAAACACAAATTATGATTCCATTAATATCCATTATTACAACCACCTTCATCAATACTGATCTCAGTCAATTTAACTTTTCCATTTATTTTTTATTTTTTTGTTGTTTTAAATATCAAAAAATTATGGGACCAAATCCATAATCTCTAGAAATATCATTTAATCTATAACCTCTAAACTTTCCATTCGGCTAACGACACATTATTATCATTACATTTTTCATTACTATCATCGGTATCATAAAATTCATTACAAACAAACGGAATCCCGTTATTTATTAGTTTTAGCTACTGCTTAAAAAAATACAAATCGTAATGGGAAACAAAAATATGTATTACAAAACGCGTGTTTTCGAGTGAATTATTTTTAAAAAATATATTTTATAAAAATGGAGAGGAGTAGTAACGGAACAGAATAATAATGGTTAGGTTTATAATGGTAATGATCTGTTGAAATATAGACACCTCACTCTTCGCTTCCTTCCATTCTTCATTTCTCTCTCTTCCTAAATCAAACAGAAAATTTACCAAACCCTACCTTCTTCTTCCTCCTCCTCCGTCGTCTCTCTACGCGCCGCGCGTGTTCTCTTATCAATGGAGGCTCCTACGCCTCTCCTCCTCCTCTTCCTCCTCTACACCATCACATTCCTCACTACATCCGTCGCAGACGACGGAACAGCAATGCTCGCTTTAGCTAAATCGTTTAATCCTCCGCCGTCAGATTGGTCAACCACCGTATCAACAAACTATTGTAAATGGACCGGCGTACGATGCACGTCCGGTCGTGTTACTTCAATCAGCCTCGCTGATCAATCTCTCACCGGCGTTATCGCACCTGAGATCTCGACTCTTTCAGAGCTCAAAACTTTCGCTATTCAGCGTAACAAGCTCTCCGGTAAAATCCCATCGTTCGCTAAACTGTCGTCTCTTCAAGAGATCTATATGGATGCGAATAATTTCGTCGGAATTGATACCGGAGCTTTTACCGGACTTTCTAGTCTCCAGATCTTGAGTTTAAGCGATAACGCTAACCTCATTGGCTGGAGTTTTCCATCGGAGCTTGTAGATTCGACTTCTCTCACAACGATTTACCTCGATAACACTACTATCTTCGGTGTTTTACCTGACGTTTTCGATTCCTTCGCTTCTCTTCAAAATCTCCGGTTATCTTACAACAACCTCACCGGGATTTTACCACCGTCGCTTGCGAAATCTTCGATTCAGAATCTTTGGATCAACAATCAACAATCAGGAATGTCAGGTACGATCGAAGTGCTTTCGTCGATGACGTCGTTGTCACAAGCTTGGCTTCACAAGAATCAGTTCGTTGGACCAATTCCAGATCTCTCGAAAAGTGATAATCTCTTCGATCTACAGCTCCGGGATAATCAGTTAACAGGAATCGTACCGCCGTCACTTATTTCACTCGGAAGCTTGAAGAACATTTCTCTGGATAACAACAAATTTCAAGGTCCTCTTCCTTTGTTTCCGCCGGAGGTTAAAGCAACCGTCGAGCACAACGATTTTTGTACTACTATAGCAGGACAAAGCTGTAGTTCTCAGGTGATGACGCTTTTAGATGTAGCTGGAGGTTTGGGATATCCTTCAATCTTGGCTGATTCTTGGCAAGGAGATGATGCTTGTAGTGGATGGGCTTATGTGACCTGTGATTCAAGTGCGAAGAGTGTTGTTATTCTGAATCTCGGGAAACGTGGATTCGCCGGATTTATATCTCCGGCGATTGCCAATCTCAGTTCTTTGAAGAGTATTTACCTTAATGACAACAATTTAACTGGTGTTATCCCTAAGGAGTTGACATTTATGCCTAGTCTGCAGGTAATTGATGTCTCGAACAATAATCTTAGAGGGGAGATACCGAAGTTCCCGGCTTCGGTGAAGTTTAATTACAAACCGGGGAACGGTTTATTGGGAACTAATGCTAGAGATGGTTCAGCACCTGGAGATGGTTCTAGTGCTAGTGGAGGTCATGGTAGGTCTTCTGGTGGTGGTAGTAAGGCTCCTGTGATCATTGGTGTTATTGTGGCAGTTTTAGTTTTTCTGGCTATTTTAGGATTTGTGGTTTATAAATTTGTTATGAAACGGAAGTATGGGAAGTTCAGTCGGACGGATCCTGAGAAGGCTGGGAAGATTATGGTTAGTGATGCTGTATCTAATGGAGGTGGTGGTGGTGGATATGCTAATGGACATGGAGTTAATAACTTCAATGCGTTGAATAGTCCTAGTAGTGGTGATAATAGTGATCGTTTCCTTCTCGAAGGTGGAAGTGTTACTATTCCAATGGAGGTTCTTCGTCAGGTTACGAATAATTTCAGTGAGGACAACATATTGGGCAGAGGCGGTTTCGGTGTTGTGTATGCGGGAGAGTTGCACGATGGAACTAAGACTGCGGTTAAGAGGATGGAATGTGCAGCAATGGGTAATAAAGGAATGAGCGAGTTTCAGGCTGAGATAGCGGTACTCACTAAGGTCAGGCATAGACATTTGGTTGCTCTATTGGGTTACTGTGTGAATGGGAACGAGAGGTTGCTTGTCTATGAGTATATGCCACAGGGAAATCTTGGACAGCATTTGTTTGAGTGGCGTGAGCTCGGTTACTCACCTCTGACATGGAAACAGAGAGTTAGCATCGCTCTAGACATGGCAAGAGGTGTGGAATATCTCCATAGCTTGGCTCAGCAAAGCTTCATCCACAGAGATTTAAAACCGTCTAACATCCTTCTTGGAGATGACATGAGGGCAAAGGTTGCTGATTTCGGATTGGTTAAGAATGCACCCGATGGGAAATACTCTGTTGAAACAAGATTAGCAGGCACATTCGGTTATCTAGCACCAGAATATGCCGGTAAGTTCATTTTTCCTATGTCAACTTTACAGTGTGTCTAGTCTGTTAATGTACTATGCAAAGAGTTTATACACTCTGCCACTACTTGTTTGTTATTTGTGCTTATAACTTCATTGGATGCATTGGATATTGATGTTATAATACTATATGGTTGCAGCTACTGGAAGAGTAACTACGAAAGTGGACGTTTACGCATTTGGAGTGGTTCTTATGGAAATGCTAACAGGAAGAAAAGCATTAGACGATACATTACCAGACGAGAAATCTCATCTAGTCACATGGTTTAGAAGAATCCTAATCAACAAAGAAAGCATCCCAAAGGCACTTGACCAAACTTTAGAGCCCGACGAGGAAACAATGGAAAGCATTTTCAGAGTTGCTGAGCTTGCGGGGCATTGCACAGCTCGCGAACCTCAACAAAGACCAGACATGGGTCACGCGGTTAACGTGCTGGGTCCACTTGTAGAGAAATGGAAACCGTCGTGCCAAGAAGAAGAAGAGAGTTTCGGAATCGATGTGAACATGAGTTTACCTCAAGCTCTACAAAGATGGCAAAACGAAGGAACATCGTCATCGACAATGTTCCATGGAGACTTCAGTTACTCTCAGACACAATCTAGTATTCCTCCGAAGCCCTCTGGTTTTCCGGACACGTTCGATTCAACTGATGGTCGGTGACACCAAAATTTGTTCGATCTGTGTCAATTCGATGTTTTACATTTTGGCTTTCGCTTTTTTATTTTTTTGTGATATGATGATTATATTTATATATATTGTAAGCACATAGATGCTGTATTTGTGTCTGACCACTTGAGCTTTTGCATTTGTTCATTCTTTTTAAAGGAAAATTGTATTACGTAGCTTTGGTTTTGGTTAAAAAAAAGGGAAAATTGAAAACTAATATTAGTTTCAAGTGCTGTAACTTAGAATCTTCACACAGTTGTGATTTGTGAAGAAGTCTTGTTTTCTTTTGTTTTTTGTTTTTAAAGTTTCTCTTGCCGCGTGAAACGGGTATAAACTTTTAAAAAATTGTAAAACGTCTTAATCATTTGATGAATGTTACAGGCTGTGTTTAGCTGTGGAGCTAAAGAAGCCAAAGACTTATTGCCACCTTTCATGGCTCAAATTTTGGATAATATTTAAGGCTTTTGTTGTGTTGATAAGCTCGAGTCACTTTTTCTTTGGATTAACAAATCCTATCTAAATTTGTTTTGTTTCCTTCTAATTGTTTGTTTTGTTTCGTTTCCTTCCAATTTTGATATACTATATGTCTGTTATTACAAATGGGAAGAAATCCCAAAACAAGATATATAATGAAATTTAGGATATAAGTGCTTTGAAATATCGAATTAATGTAACTTCTGATATTTGAAGTTTTTAACGATATTTTATAGAGTTTATAATTTGCCAAAAAGAGTAAGAAATGAGTCGGATCTTTTTGGAAACTATTAATCATCAATTTAATGTTAGAATAGTTGCATGGGAAAGTATTAAAAATGAGTGATGGAAAAGGAGAGCATAGATCGGGATGGAAGTGTATTTGGAAACAACAGCTACAGGTCTCACAACTTTAGGTGGGGTCATGAAAAAGAATGTCAAAAGTAAGATCCAATTTAAAATAAATTAAAAGGGAAATAAAGAAGAAAAATAAGCATGCTACTATATTCCCATAAACTTCTTTTATTTGCAAAAAGGACTAAAAGTGGGGTTTATGTTTTTTTTTTTTTACACTATTTATTATATTAAAAAAAACTGGGGTTTATATGTTAGTATTTTCTTCATAATTGACTTTTAATCTTTTCTCGACGTTCCAAATTATATATACTATATATTACATATAAAATCGTGCCAATATCTAAAAGTTTCCTGCATTTATAAAAAAAAACATCACAGAATAACTTTTCCCGTAATAACTTGGAATCGAACATTGAGCATTCTATGTAATTGCAACATGTGGTGCAAAAGCTTTTATATCTTCTTGCCTCATATTTGGAAAATATGGTTTATATTACAAAAGTAATTGCAAACAGCTAATAAAAGATTGAGATGTTTAATTTAAATGTCTATATGACTGTATCATACTCTTAAGCTTTCAAATAGAAATGGACATCTGATTTATTAATTAGAAGACAAAGGTCCCAAAAAAGGCTAGTAAACTTTCTGTTCTGTCTAAATATCTTTAGGAATCAATTCACATGTGCATGGGTAATTTGGTCTCTTGACTTTATGGATTAGGATAATGGATTTAGAAACGCGTTATGAAAAAAGACGAAACTAATCATTCTGACACCCACCTAAGAACCCTCGTGCTCTATTTAGATTTTAGAGTTTGGGCTTGGGATTCTAATTTATTATCATCTATGCTAATATCATGACATCACATGGATTCTTTTTTGAATGTGGTCGTACCTACTTTTTAGTTTAATATGATTACTTGGATCCCATATTAATTTCTATCATAATTTGTCTTATACTTACATCTAACCACAACTCTTTTTTGGAGAATTTGGAGTCCAAGTCGTAAGGTACGTTTGGGGACCAAATAAGAAGGTGCATAGTGGACCTTAGCTAGATAAAGAAGGTAATTACAAAAATAGTGAAAGCCCAACAAAGGCCTCTAGATTAAGACATGTACTTGCATTTATTATTCTCCACTATATTACATAAAATCAAGTTTTTGATTTTAAAAAAAAGAAAATGACATCCTCATTGAACGCTTGATATTTACTTGAAAGATGCCTAAAACTCCACATACAATGATGAAACACGACGACCAAAAAAAAGAAGTTGAAAGACAAGCTCATTTACTCATTGCTGTTCTTCTTCTCATTATGGAAACAATAGACTATAAACCTACCATGAGCTTCCCAACCTGAAATTATCTTTCCATATTTGGTTGATCTGACTAAGATACCATCTTAAGCTAGACAGAAAAATGACTCATAAGTCAATAGTATATTAGTATCTATCACTTCACTTGTAGGTTGTATAGAATATCCATTGTATATCTCTCTTGGTGACAACATCTTCATAGTACCATAAGAAGTCAACCTTCTCCCGTACGTTGCACAGAAACCCATTCACATCTCATTGATCTAAGATCATCCTCATTGTTGATATAAGATCATCCTCAACAATAAACATGTAAGAGTATCATAAATATATTTTTAATAATATATTTAATATTATTTAAAAAAGATTTGAGTGGAAAGGTTAATCAGGGAGAAAAAAAGATTTAAAAAGGAAAACGAGAGAGCAAGAGCAAGAACAAGAACAAGAACAAGAATAGAAAGTCCAATAGAAAACAGACACGTGTTTTACTGAGTCTCACAAGACGGTATCACAAATCTCTTTGTACAGAGACGTTTAGGAGAAAATAATTATACTATTCATTATTTTTTAAATATTTTTAATTTTATGATACTCTATAAGTATCAATGTTTGGCCATGGTCTAATATTTTGCTCCATCCAAGATCGGACCAACGAAAATGATGGTACAAAACAAAATTATGATTTTTTCTGTATTTATTATTTAAATTTTCAAACTATATTAAATATTATTTAAAAGACCAATTATTTAGTTAAAAACTATATTTTAGTTTTTAAAATATATTCATTATCATAAAAATATAATTTTTTGTGGCTTTATAAAATATAAAATAATTTAATGATCCTAAATGGTTGCTTAATCCACTTGTCTTCTAAGCCAGACCTGGCACCATCTAGCCAATTCGGCCTTACGATTCCAACTTGTGTTCTCAACACGGAAATAGAAATGCTAAATAACATTTTTCACAGTTGCCTTTATTCTACAAATTGGGAAGTTGTATTTAGGAAAAAAAAAAATCAAACATCTCAGATTCAACATTCTGATTGTCTGCCAAATCAACGTTTCCAGTCACTTGCGGCATCGGTTAATTTTCCATTTATGATGATTTTCTTTTTTCTACACGACATCAATAAGTTTTCACGTGGCTTGATAGGGGAAAGCTGGTGTCTTCTAGAGAGTCATCTTGATCCCAATTGTTAAAAGAGTTTGGTCACTATTGGTATTAGATTTATCATCCTCGATATAATCTGATCCAAATCAAAAATTGATATATTTAAAATCTATAAAGATCAATCGACTTAGATGGTTAAAAAAAAAGATCGACAAAAAAAAATTATTTATTAAAAGAAATCAACTCTGAAAAAAAGAAAATTCTAACTTACTCAAATCACTATAAAAAAAGACTCTCCTCACATCGAAGATTAATGGACACGTTCACAAAATCTCTACAGAAAATTCAGAGAACACATTCATAAACCCTAAATTGCTTAAGACAATAAATTACAAATGACTTTGTTCCTTCTCAAAGATATATAAGCAGTATTTTCCATAAAAGGCAACTATACCATATGAACATATGACTGAGCTTTCCTCTGGTTTATACTCTAACGTCTATCCGCCTCCCTATAAACCAAGCCCACAAATCACTTAATAAATCTGATGTAAATAAGCTTTGCACTTATGTCAATTAAAATGTGAATAAAACGGTAGGAGATAAGAACAGTTTGGAAAAGGAGGGTGAATAGAGAAGCTCTCTCTATTATCTTTGTAAAATCTGTGTAGATTCATCTGTTCTTTCGTAATCAAGAATGTGTCACGGATTTTTATCACTCTAGTGTGGTAATTTTCTATTTGATTCTCTTTCTATAAATTTTAAGATTAACCATAGATGTCTACCAGCTTTTCCGAAACTCATATCCGTAATTGTTGAACTTGAGTAAGTGTTCGTATGATGTAATTTGTCCCTTTGTTTGGGCTCAATCACAAAGATAAAATTATATACAAATCGTCATATCAAGATTTTGAAAAGGTTTTCATTTTATTGTTGCAAAGATTAAGAACCCAAAATATTTGTTGTAGTAGTTTAGAAAACTTTTGTTTTAAGTTTCTTTAAATACAAAGTAAAATAAGAAGGTAATTACAAAAATAGTGAAACCCCAAAACATCTACTTTTATTTATGCTCCCTTATATTACATAAAATCAAGTTTTTGATTTAAAAAAAAAAAACGAAAATGACCTCCTCATTGAACGCTTGATATTTATTTGAAAGATGTCCAAAACTCTAAATATATATAAAACACAATGTCAATTACTCACTGTTCTTCTTCTTCTTCTCCTTGTGGAAACAATAGACAGGAGCCTGCCATTTTTCATCCTCTAAGACAGCTCCAACCTCAAATGTCATCACATGAGCTTCCCTACCTGCATTGATCTTTCAATATTTGGTTAATCTGGCTGAAGCAGAACAAAAAATATATGACTCATTAGTCAAAAATATCCATCACTTCACCTGTATAGAAGATCCATTGAACAGGTCTCTTGGTGACAACATCCTCATAATACCATAAGAAGTCAACCTTCTCCCATACGTTGCAAAGAAACCCATTCACATGTTGTTGACCCAAATACTTTGCTCCATCTAACCAATTTGGCCTCAGGATTCCAACCTTGAATCAAGTTAGACAATTATCCAAGACTACTCTTAGGCTCTTAGCAATACACTAAAGCACTTCTGTTTCTGAAACCAATAAAGATCTACACTATCGACTCTACATGATGACCATTGCTTATGTTGAACTCGAACCTAGGCATATACTGGAGTATATCATCGAAAAAAATGCTATGGAAACCTTAGGTTTCATCTTAAGAACAATAAAAAAATTTCCATTCGAAGTCTTAAGGATTAATGACCTAGAATCTCCAAATAAGCTTCAAGTTATGCTCACCATTTCCTAGATTCCAATTCTGACTCGTTGCAGCTTATCATTATGACCATCACTTGAGTGAATTCTTAAATTTTCAGAAAAATATATGATTCATTGATCAGAGAAGAAACAAAAGCACTTCACATCGACTTAAAAACGCCCTTTTGCTTACAACAAACACTGATCTAAGAGGAAGACAAGAGATAACTTCAATAGGGTTCCATTGAATGAAACAAAGTCACCACAAAACTTATAAAAAACTCGCCAAGTTTCTTTGGGGGTATTTCAACTTCGAAACAAAGCCAAAAACACTACAAAATATTCACAGAGGTCCTAAAGTTCTTCTTACCGCTTCAAAATGTGATGAATTTTTGGTAATTCTCTAGCAAAAGCACTAAAAAGTTCTCGTAAAAAATCAGAAATAAGCAGCAAGAGACAGACGTGTGTTACTATGCATTATGCAATTAGTTTACGCTGTATACCTATAAAAGTGTTAAATTCACAGGGTCTTAAAGTTCTTTCATTTTTATTCAAATTTCATGAATGTCATAGTCCTCTCGCATAATTATACTATGAATTCTCCAAAAAAGATCACAGAGACTAACATAAAGAGCAAGAAACATACACTGAAGAAGTGGTTATGGAGAGGACACTTACCTCGAAGTGAACGATGCGGCAGGTTCTTGATTCGTCAAGGGTGTAGTAGAAAGAAGTGCCATTGTTCCATTCGAGGTCGTAGGTGAGTTTACCAAGCTGCTTTTGAATGATGTTAAAGTTACGGCCATTGACCCAATCGTACCAGAGGTCCACAATCTCCAAGGACCCAGATTTGTTCATCAACATCAACGCGTGAAACTGCTCCGGCCATGGCGCAGGAACCGGCTCATCACCGGTGACGGAGAAAATAAGGAGGAGTAAGATGAGGAAGTGGATTGGTGTCATCATGTCGATTGGGCTAAGCTACGTCTGAGCTCTGTTTCAGACAGATAATAAATCACAGATTCACAGTGACTTATTAAATACGTGGAGTATATCTTTCCACGGTGGAATATCTTATTAAATATTAATATTACACTTTCATATTAATATGAAAAGTTTATAATATGACTTACGTAAACTACATATAGTTCGAAACTGGTAAAATGGACTTAAAATTTTTATATCAAGAAAAAAAACTGGTAAAACGCACATCAATGCGTTGTAAACAAAAACTAACAATAATTCTTCCTTTTCATGTAAATAGAGCAATCAAATCTAACATTCAATTAAGAAAAATATTTTTAAAATAGCAATACGTCTACAAAGTTTGAGTGAACAATTTGACAAAGCGTTCTTGGTCTCCTTTGAACCAGCCAACCACCTAGTCTTCTTTAATCGTTAAGACTCACTAAGACACAAATTAAAAAAAAAAAAAAAGAAACACCAAAGAACTTTGAGACTTCAAAAAACAATTAATAATTTGAAAAAAAAACTTTTCTTGCATGAATGATTATATCTAATCCTTAAACACCAATCACTTAATCTCTTCTTAAATACCCCACAACAAGCTCTCTTCTCCTTCATCCCAAATCACACTCTCCTCTCAACATTTTCTCCAATGGCTTCTTCTTTTGCTCTGTTCCTCTTCACCCTCCTTGTCCTCTCATGTAAGTCTCCTTACATACATGACTTTATAAGATTACTTAAAACATAATCTTTAAACTCTCTTATGTTTTTACAGGTTCATGTTGCTTAGCAGTTGGCTCTCAGAACAATAGAACTGTGTTAGCACTTACAAGCAGGATTGGTATCAACTATGGAAGATTAGGTAACAATCTTCCTTCTCCTTACCAATCAATCAACCTCATCAAATTCATTAAAGCTGGCCACGTCAAGCTCTACGACGCTGATCCAGAAACCCTAACGCTCCTCTCTAAGACCAATCTTTACGTCACCATCATGGTCCCTAATGACCAGATCATATCAATCGGTTCTGAACAAGTCACTTCCGATAACTGGATTGCCAACAATGTTCTTCCTTACTACCCACAAACCCGAATCCGATTTGTTCTCGTCGGAAACGAAATCCTCAGCTACAGTTCCGACCAAGATAAGCAAATTTGGGTCAATCTTGTCCCTGCCATGCGTAAAATCGTAAACTCTCTTAGAGCTCGTGGGATTCATAACATCAAAGTTGGGACACCTCTCGCCATGGACGTTCTTCGATCAAGCTTTCCACCGTCGAGTGGTACATTCCGGGAAGAAGTCACTGCTCCGGTGATGTTACCGTTGTTGAAGTTTCTCAACGGAACAAATTCTTTCTTCTTCTTAGATGTTTATCCTTACTTCCCTTGGTCGACTGATCCAGTCAATAACCATTTGGATTTTGCTCTCTTCGAATCGAATTCAACTTATACCGATCCACAAACCGGTTTGGTTTACACCAATCTTTTAGACCAGATGCTCGATTCGGTTATCTTCGCGATGACAAAGCTCGGTTATCCCAACATCCGTCTCGCAATCTCTGAAACCGGGTGGCCTAATTCTGGTGATATTGATGAAACCGGAGCCAATGTTCTCAATGCCGCGACTTATAACCGGAATTTGATCAAGAAGATGACTGCTAACCCGCCACTGGGTACACCAGCTAGACGTGGCTCACCTATACCAACGTTTTTGTTCTCATTGTTCAATGAAAACCAGAAACCTGGTTCGGGAACAGAGAGGCACTGGGGAATTGTGAATCCTGATGGTAAACCGATCTATGAAATCGATTTCAGCGGTACAAGACCGGCTTCAAGTTTTGGTTCGTTGCCTAAACCGAGTAACAATATTCCGTTCAAGGGGAATGTTTGGTGTGTGGCGGTTGACGAGGCTAGCGAGGCGGAGTTAGGGCGGGCGCTTAACTTTGCTTGTGGGAGAAGCAATGAAACGTGTGCAGCGTTGGCGCCAGGGGGAGAGTGTTATGAGCCGATTTCGATTAATTGGCATGCAAGCTATGCATTTAGCTCGTACTGGGCTCAGTTCCGAAACCAAAGCTCTCGATGCTACTTCAATGGTTTGGCGCGTGAGACCACAACCAACCCTGGTGAGTTTTCTCTAAATTTTTCTCTACTTGTGTTACAAGAAAACTCTAAACAGACGAAAATACCCTTTTATTTCAGTTGTAGTTTCTTTATGGAGCTAAGCGTAAAGTGAAATATTCTTATGATTGTTATTCGGCAGGAAATGAGCGTTGCAAGTTCCCTAGCGTTACCCTGTGAGGCTGCCTCAGGACTCAAGCGTATGGATGAGAAAGGATCAAAAGCTGGATCTTATTCGTATTAAATCAATTATAATTTTTGATAATTATTATTAGTCTCCTTTTATTCCAAGTTTTTTTCTCCTTGTGTTTCCCATTGTTGAGAAAGATCCAATAATCAATGAAAAAAGTGTATCCCCCCCCCCTCTCATGTCTCATTTATCTAGTAGTTTATATGCTCTGAAGAAATTTATAACTAATTCAAGAACATGGTTTGATATCATTACTATTATCGCCAAACTTGCAAGAAAGAAAAAAAGTTAAAAACTTTATGATTAATAAATTTACATTTTTCCTAAATCACTTCAAGAAATTATTGTCCGTCTTTTTTGTGGGCACAGAATCTTGTCTCTTTAGTAAAAAAAAGTTATTAAAAATACTGAAATGTGGAAAAAAACTACAGTAAATAATTATGCTAAAACATATACAGTTATTCGTTCTTAGACCACCTCCATTGGAAGTTCTAGAAAAGAAATTATTAAATTACAAAAAAGTAAAATATTGAAAAAAGGTTCTTAAAATAGAAAAAAAGTTTATCAAGAGTTTTTAGAGTCCTTTTCTCTTCTTTTAATATATATGTATTATTTTGTCATTATGATTTTTTTAGAACTTTTTCTCAAAAACTTTTTGATGGAGTTGCTCTTATATGCCCTGCCCCAAGAAAGGAGAATACAATTGATATTGATTACGTTATAAAGGAAAGACTCAGCTCTCTTAAAGTCCGTGCATGAGCACAAACGCTCGGACGGACCGCTTTATCCAAAACCAGAGCCGCTAAAATGGAGTCATGAGTCATCCCACTAGTAGTTTTTTTTTCTGTCTTGTTTGGGTTTTATCTATATTTTTATGTTACTTAGTTAAATAGATAATTAGGTCATATAAGAATGTCCATTTTTTTTATTCGTTAAAAAGAAGAAGTGTTTATAGTTTTATGTTATTTAGTTAACAAATAATTAACGTTAATAAAATCTTACGAATCGTAAATAATCCTTGCAATATAGAAATAATTACTTTAATAATTTTTTTTTATAGAAATAATCATAAAACAATCACCAAATTTTGGAAACGTTATAATTATGGGTAAATCAAGGTAAACTGTAACACACTAAAAAGTCTTATATGAGTGTAAGCATCGACTCTGTTTTGGTTTTTATTATTATCTCTGGAGTAGCCATGCTTCTGCACCGGTGCCAACCAACTGGTCTTTTCTCTTCCTGTGAAAATCGTAATCACGACATCGACATGTCTCGTCTCTTTCCTATCTTACTAGCTTCTTCATTCATCTCTCTTTCTCTCTTCTCTCTATGCAAGCAAGCTCACAACAACCTCTTCTCTCCTCAGCCATGGCGTCAACGTCTCTGGGACCTTCAATTCTCGTTTCTTACTGCTCCTCTGCTCCTCAACTTAGATATTCTGGCCTCAGATTGAAGATCAATTGCCGCCGAACTTCACGCCGGAGATTTCGAGTTCACTGCGAGTCCACGGGGAGTTCTTTCAAAAATTTCCTTTCTGGGTTTGATTCTTTTGTTGAGAACTTAACTAAATATTTCCCTTTTGATTTGTGGACCTTAAAAATTGCTCCTTTAGTTCTTATAAAAGATTAAAAAAAAAATTGATCCTTTACTTAGATTTTTGAAGTTTTAGCTGTAAAAATTAAAAAAATTAATCTGAGGAAATTTTTTTGCTCAAAGAAAAAAATAATGACTTTATTAGAT
This sequence comes from Cardamine chenopodiifolia, assembly GCA_963922655.1. NCBI lineage: Eukaryota > Viridiplantae > Streptophyta > Magnoliopsida > Brassicales > Brassicaceae > Cardamine > Cardamine chenopodiifolia. The sequence goes on along the minus strand of OZ000485.1, from coordinate 11,983,061 downwards.
GTTGAAAAAAGGAACATGGCCAACCAATTTAAATAAGCCCCGAAATATCAAATATAGAAAATCAGACTTTAGAACCAATATAAATTAAAAGGGTTAGGACTAATCCTGAAAGTCTCAACCGTTATTAACGTCCCTAGTCTCATTGATTGAGTCACTTGTTCTCTTAGTTAAGATCCCCTTACTTTTGAAACAGTGTTTTTAAGCAGGACTCAGTATTTGTTAACATCATATGTAAATATTCTTAGGGAAACAACTGAAGTTCGAGATTTGTAATCCTCGACGGCTCAATTGACCTTCAGCTTTATTTTCTATGAATTAGTTCTGCAGTGTAAAGATATTTTGAAGCTGCATACCTTCGGAAGATGAATCAAATTCGGATGTTTTGAGGCATACTAAATTGATACCAATCACATCTACCTACCACTTGTACCACTAGAATTTCTTGTTCTCATGAATCATTTTTACAAATTCTGTCACTCCAGATAACGTCTAACTGTACTGCTGAGTCCAAAAGAGATTTCATTTGGTTTCATCGTGATCCGCAATCTTGATTAGGTGTAATTTTTGTCATGCTCTTGATTTTTCACTTATCTTACCATTCTTCATTGTGTAACTCTCTTATAGAGGTGTATCTAAGCAAGGAGATTCTTGAATGACATAGACAGAAGTCTTTGGTCCTTCAATATGATCCTGGTTTACTGTAGCTAATGGTTTTAGTTGTCATTTGAATTACCTTTTATGTGTGTCTTATCTTGCAATGTAGGTAGCCCTTGTTGTGGATAACCCTGAGTTTTTCAACCGCATTGCTGAGACATTTTCTTACAAGGCATCTCTAAAATTTGTGATTCTTCTCTGGGGGGACAAATCGTCGTTGGTTAAAGCGGGTAGGCAAATACCAGTCTATAGTTACAATGAAATTTAAAACTTTGGACAAGAGAAAAGTGCAAAATTCGCAAAATCTAATGATGCTGGTAAAGCGGTTTGATATACTTTTCTACATATCACTTCATGTTTTTTTTGGCAGTGCTAACAAATGAATAACTTCAGTGAAGTATGAATATGAATTCATCGATCCAGACGATATAACTACAATTATGTATACAAGCGGAACCACGAGAAATCCAAAAGGTGTTTTGCTTACACATCAGAATTTGTTACACCAGGTTCAAGCCAATACTTCTCATCATAAATACGTCTTCATTTATAAAATACATTCTGAAAATAAAATCTTTGTTCTTTTTGTTTCTTGAATTTCTCTACAGATAAGAAATTTATAAGACTTTGTGCCTGCTAAAGTTGGAGAAAGATTTGTAAGTATGCTACCAGCATGGCATGCTTATCAATACTTTTTATTTACATGTGGAGTTGAGCAAAAGTATACGTCTATAAGATTATTAAAGGCAAGTCTCTCTATGTTATGTTTACACAGTGACATTTTAAAAGAAACATTTTATCCATGAAAATGGGAGAAGATGAAACTTTGCACTGAGTCAAGTTTTTGTATTTTTTGTTTTGTTTTTTTGGTATAGGATGATCTCAAACGGTATCAGCCACACTATCTTATTTCAGTTCCTTTAGTATATGAGACACTGTACAGTTATACTACTCTACAAGTTATATTGTTTCAAAAGATTTACAATGAATAATATTTTTCAAACATTTTCATCATTGCTAAACATTTTTCTCTGTTTTCTGAGAATTGCAGTGGGATTCAAAAGCAAATTTTTACAAGCTCCCCTGCTCGTAAATTTTTGGCACTCACATTGATCAAAGTCAGCCTGGTATATACGGAGATGCGAAGAATTTATGAGGTTTGTGAACCAGATGATGTCCTTCTTTAGTATTTCATACAGCCTAATAATTTGGGCTAAAAGAGTTTTGTCTGCTTGTTCTGGTGTGCAGGGTCTTTGTTTGACGAAAAATCAAAAGCCTCCAATGTATATAGTTTCTTTGGTGGATTGGTTGTGGGCGAGAGTAGTTACTCTTGTTCTATGGCCATTGCATATGTTGGCTGAACACCTTGTTCACAAAAAAATTGGTTCGTCTATTGGAATAACAAAGGTAGTATTACTAGTTTTATATATTTAGCCAACCAAAAATTCTCTTACCTTACAAGAAAGATTCTAAGACTGACTTGCAATCTATACTTTGTTTCCTCTAGGCTGGTGTTAGTGGAGGTGGTAGTTTACCTATGCATGTTGACAAGTTTTTCGAGGTTAGACCGCCAATATTGTCTCTTGAAACTAGAGATAAATGTTCTTTTGCATTTAAACAAGGTACTATGTCCATATGTGAGACCATCTCCAACACTGATTTTTTACACAGTTTCTAATCTAAAAAAATATAAAAATTAATCAAAAAGCAAAAAAAGAGAGGAAAAACCATCTCTATACTAAGAGACTATAGATACTTTTCTTTAAAAAATTCGCCATTTGTTCATATATGATTGGTTCATAATTTAATCAGTGAATTAATATTTAAATTAATATATTTGAGAAACGAAGAGGGATTTTAACGTTGGAGATGGTCTGAATAGACTTTGTTCTTTGTTTAGGCCATTGGTGTGAATGTACAAAATGGGTATGGTTTGAGAGAAACCTCACCGGTTGTCTCTGCACGGAGGATTAGCTGAAATGTAAGTTTAAACTCTCACTTCAATGACCTTTTCTTGAGATCAATAAGCTCTAATCTTACACCAAATGTATCTGTCACAATTAGTCCAAAAGAGCTACTCAAGAATCCATCTAGCAAAGTAGAGTTTATATTACTATTCTTCTATGTAAACTAGTTAATATTGTATTTTTCGTACTTTTGTATGAAGGTTCTTGGCTCAGTTGGGCATCCTATTAAAGATACAGAATTCAAAATTGTAGATCATGAGACTGGTACTGTTCTTCCACCTGGTTCAAAAGGTGTTGTCAAAGTCAGAGGTCCACCAGTGATGAAAGGTTACTATAAGGTAGATACACACTTTCTTCTCTTTGTTTAATTACGATTTTACGAAAAAGTTGCAAAAGTATGACACAACAGTTCAAAATGTTAGCTATCAAGTTAGTTTAATCCTTAAAACATTATCTATGTTTTGGATGAATTAATGCTTTGGTTTTGGTGGTTAGATCAGATTATCTCATCTTTTTTTTGTTGATAATCTCAGAATCCACTGGCCACCAAGCAAGTTATAGACGACGATGGATGGTTAAGTACTGGAGACATGGGTTGGATTGCTCCTAAATTCTCAACAGGACGGAGTCGTAGCTGTGGAGGTGTCATTGTTCTTGAAGGTCGTGCCAAAGACACAATTGTACTTTCCACAGGTATATCATAATGGTGGAGCAATCCAAGTGAATTGAAACTGCCTTACTGCAAAAATATTTGCTGAAAACGTTTGATAACAGTTTGATACAACAAATAGTGGTCATTGAATCAGGTGAAAATGTAGGTGAAAATGTAGAACCATTGGAGATTGAAGAAGCAGCCATGAGAAGCAATTTGATTCAACAAATAGTGGTCATTGAACAGGTATTTACTTGTTGGAGACTTTGATTTAGGAACAATGGTATGAGCTATTTCACTTATTTATTCTTTCATTCTCAGGATCAACGCCGTCTTGGAGCTATTATTATCCCTAACAAAGAAGCAGCAGAAGGAGCAGCAAAGCAGAAAATTTCACCTGTAGATCCTGAAGTCAATGAACTTAGCAAGGAGACGGTAACGAGTATGGTCTACGAAGAATTGAGGAAATGGTAATGATCTAAACCAAATGTAGGATTAAGCTTATACTTAACACTAATCAGGCAATTATAGGATTAAATTTTTGTATAAAAACAATGATGCAGGGCAATTATAGCCTTAACTGATTTGAAAAAGAATGCAGTGTTAGCATCCCCTTCACCTAGCCACCGAATGCGATACTTTTGCCTAAAAAAGGTTTGCTCAGTTGCAGACCAAAAAAGCCAAGAATCACGAGCTTCCTTTTCCTGTTCAAATAAAGCCTGAGAGGGATTATCAAGAAGCAGCCTTTGCATTACCTCCATACGCTGAAGAGCTTCACTAGCTCTTTGTTGGATTTTACTGAGCTTACTACGATTCAAGGATTTACAACAAAACTTGGCAGCCCTAAGCAGCTTGTAAAGCACAACCAGTCCAGATCCATTTTCCTCAACATCTTCCCAACCCTCTTGCAACAATGATCTCAAATCAGGGTGAGACGAGAAAAAAGTGAAGTACTTGAAAGGACACTTCCTTCTGTCTGGATTCTGAGAGAGAGATATAGAATATGGAGAGTAGGTCTGAAGATCCCTAAGCTTCAAATTCTGCAAAAGACTGCGGGAAAGTGTCCAGCCATATCTCATTACACAATGTCCGATCAAGCTTCCGGGCGATCGGGTCCAGAGGTTGTCTGTTTGACCACGTGAGAAAGCATCCCCGATAAGCTAAGTCCATAAGCCTGCATGAATCAAGACATACCTGAAAGTCCACAATACCTTGAAGGGAGGGAAGATAAGGATAAACCGAGAAAAGCTCCTTCGTCGAAAGAACCTGATTGAAGTCACCCAGAACTATCCAAGGATAGGAATTCAAAACCCTCATAGCAGCTAGCATCTCAACAGACTCCCACATAGATTGTCTCTCTACCGATAATGATTTATTTGTAGCAGGTATATGTACCCCACAAAGAACCAGTTGATCAGACTTAAAGAAGGTGATCACTGAGAGAGAGGGTTTCCAAACTACTACTTTACGGCCATTGACAGCCGTTTCCGAATAATTTACATCATAATTCCACCCCAGAAGAGTAGAGCCTAGTACCTCCAAAAAGTTTGGCTCTCTAACTCTAGATTCCAAAAGGTTAACTAGATGCGGTTATCCATCGATATACGTCTCCTTTGTTTATTATGGCCGTTGAGGCCTCTCACATTCCAGCAAAAAATCATGAATGGATACAAAAAGGGTGACAAAAGGGGAGAACGACTAGGCTTGGTTTGGAGGATCGAGCCGCGCATGCGACGGACCCCTCAACCCAGGACCAGAACTCAATGAAGCTTTAGACTGCTGAGAAAAAGCTAGCGATTGAACAAAAGACCCACTTTGCTTCAATTTAGCACGCTTCCTAGCAGATGCTGTACTCGGTAAAGGACCATCTGGAGACCTTGAACATGATCTATTTCGAAGCATCCTCTATGCAACTTTAATCACTTCCTCTTTATCATGATGCTGCGAAGAGGTCAGAGGCTTAATAGGACGAGCAGGCGATGCTTCAAACTCAGTTGGCGGTTTATGCCTTGACTTACGCGCAAAAAGAGTCCAACCCTCTCCATCACTAAGTGCTCTTGTTATAGGGCTGGTCAACTGAGAGGGCAGTTTCAGCTTAGTTGTCTCCTTACTAGACTTGAGAGGATTAGAAGACGACTGAGAAGAGAGCTTCTTATCCTTATGTGGGAAGACAGAAGCACCTTAGGGGGCAGCTCTTTGTCTTTCAATTCACCAACCTTAGTAATCAGAGGAAGTATACAGGCTGAAGGACACCGCAATCCCATATGACCAAATTCCTTACACAACTCACACTTCCGAGGTAATCGATGGTATTTTGCGTTCACGGTAACGAAGTTCCCATAGTTATCTTTTCACTCTCACTGAGGCTGACTGCTTACGATCCAAAAACAATCTTGACCTTAATCTTTGCCACAGTACGCGGTCTTGGATCAAGCGTTGGTTTTCAGTATACAAAGGCACTCCTATACCCGAGAGTACAACTGTGGAGGGATGTTACAGATTAGAACTCAGACTGGTGCGATCTCTAACTTAGCAGGAGCTAGAACTGTTGTCTGGGACCACATTGAGACCGAGAAGGAGCAATTTCCTGCTTGCCAAAACTCGACATCCACCACTCATTTCCTAGTCAATTCACAGGGGACGTAGATGAGGCATGTCTGATTGAAATAGTAACTAACTGAGATACGACCTTGAACTCCCCATATCTGGTACAGGTTCGAGAATACTTTTGCCGCTGAGGGAGGGGATCCATGAAATTGGGAACACCATCATTAGGAGTGGAAATAGAAGCTCGTTTGATAGAATTTTGTCCATAGAAAATACATGCATGTTACAAAAAAATCACGAATCTCACAACAATTAAATAACATAAATAAAACTGTAGAGACTTTCATTTCAAAAATTATATGTTAAACATAAAAAGAATGTTACAGAAAGAAGGAAATCACCGATTCTGCAATAGTTAAATGAGATAGACAAAACATTATACAATGTGTTTAACTCATTTTCCTTTTTGTAGACAAATAAACTCATCAGGTGTGAAAAAAAAACAAATAAACTGATGGCTATTTTCTGATTATCATCATTTCTACTGTCATGTAGTGCAGTTTCTCAATATCTTTAGTATTCAAAAATCTTCTCAATATCTTTTGTATTGAACAATCTATTTGCTGCTATGTGAGAAGACATCTTCATGACTTGGGAGTCTTGGAGCATAGAGAAGAGATCAATGAAGTCAGTGGAGCAGAGGAAGCTTTATCCGAATAAATTCCATGATTTGTGTTTTCTATTAAAAGTCATAAAACGCAAGAAATAAGCTATACAGAGATTTGTTTCTTTGTTTTTTTTTTTTTTTTTGATTTGATACAACTTAGGATTTGTTTCTTTTTCTTTTAGCTGATTGTATTATTATGGTTTTATCTTTTGTTTTGAGCAATGATGTGAATTTATTGATGCTTTAGTGTGAAGCCAAAAAAAATTAGAACGTGTGGGTCAATGGAAACAGCTCATCAGATATAGTTGGGTTGTTGAACTTGTTTGGTGGCATTTACACTAACTCCTTAGTTATCTCTTTTACTGCTAAATCCCACACATTTAATCATAGTGATCGCCAGAATTATTTACTTTTCATACCAGTTAATCACAAATTAAAGTATTTTAATCAGATCATTACAATAACGTGTTTATTTTTGAAAATGCTTGATTGTAGATAAATTAGATGTGTGTATATATGTATATATATATATATTACATTGATGTATATAAAGATTTATTAAAAGAAGATTGTTATGCTAAAATAAAACTATGAGAAAAACAAAATTTAAGACACGGATGTGACTTATGATTAGTGATACACAACAGTAAATAAATTCTGTGGAAGTAAGATATGGCAGTAAGAGATAAAAGGATGATATTATTTTGGTAATATTGATTCTTTCTAGTTCTGATTGATAACATTCAAATTATTACCAGTTAATGTTACCAATTAAAGCCATAAACGATCAATTACTACGGTTGAAACAAAAAACAACAATTAATTCTGAATCCTCAAAGGAACCAAGTATTTATTAGTGGACCACAATAATTTAATTTTATTTAAGGAGAGGAACCCAATGAAAACAAAAAATGGTTTTATTTATTAAATACTTTATGTTACAATTCAGTTGAACTCTATCTAAACTTAAACCAACCGGTTTAACTCCCAAGCGCTCTACTTGGAGTTGTCGTAAACACAGAGATCACAAATCTTATCAAATTTTCACACACCGACATGTCGAGATTCTTAGCTCTTCTTCCTTACTTGTCCTTACTTTGTCTTCAAACCTATCTCTCTATCTCCGTCACAGTTCCGATTTCGTCGGTGAACGGAGAAATCGATACAATGCTGGCCCGGAACGGTGTAATTGGTGAGGAAGAAGGAGAGGAGATGATGCCATCGGAGATAAGCCGGAGGGTAATGATGATGAGGAAACAGTACATAAGCTATGAAACTCTAAGGAGAGACATGGTTCCTTGTCAGAAACCAGGTGCTTCGTACTACGCTTGTCGTTCTGGACAAGCTAATTCTTACAACAGAGGATGTAGCATCATTACTAGATGTGTTAGAGACACTAGCGAAGTCAAGACCTGACACATTTTTAAAGGTGGATCTTGATAATGGGGAGATTTTTTTTTGTCTTAAAGAACATCTGAAATTTCAGATGCTATGATACTCTCTTTATCCAAGGATGAGGCAAGTAAAATCTTATTATTACTGTGTTTTGTTTTGTAATGTTGTTTACATTAGAATTCTTATTTTAGTGATATGTAATTATGGAATTATTTGGCTATTCATGTTCAAGTAATTGATACTATATTGTTGGAAGTGTTGAGTGGATGGGAGATTGTGGAAATTGTAGGATAAAGTTGTTTTAAGGTATTTATAGCCTAGAATTAGAAGTCTTTCTGGCAGGGTATGCGAAGATTTGAGATGGTTCTTATATAGTTGTAGTGGGAGAATTTCGATTTGTAGAATGTATTTAGATCTTTGATGGGAACGAAACTCATTGACCAGAGAGAGAACTAGCAATCGAGATGAGTACAAATGTTGCAAAGCACCGAGTTTGGTCGTTCTTGTAAGTTCAAGAACCTTGACTCTTGGGTTCTCTATTGAACTAAAGCTGTGTAAAGCATAAAGATTTTTCAGCTGAGTTGTGGCTTAAGTTTGTGTTGTGTGATTCAGAGAGAGGATTGGTTTACTAATTTGTTTTCTTTATAAGCTAAACGATGTCTTGCTTAAGCAAATAATTATCAAGACTCTTTGATATAGCTTATCATGTCGGCGATTGGCATCAATCTAGCTCCTGAAAACAATATAAATCTGATGCCATTGGAAAAGAGTTGATCCTCTGCTCGCTGGTGAAGGAAGGAGTTAAACACCATCCATGTTCGGTTCATTTCAAGGTTTGTCATAGTGTTATCTCGCTGATCACAACACACCCATTATTATAATTACGAAACATGGAATCAGTGTCAGTCTTTGAGTCGTATCAAACTAGTATTAGAAAATTCACACGACGATTCAAAGTTCATCTAAGTATACAATTCAAAGAAGCAAAAGATATCCAATAATATGAAGCCAAAAATAGCTTTGCGTATTTTGCTTTCTCAGTTGTTAAAAGAAAACAGAAACAACGCATAAATAAGCCTGACAAATAGTGTAAAACAAAAGCTAATTTATGTTTTCAGATATATAAAATAGAAAAGGAAGAAAACAAAAGAAAAAAAACAGCCTTTCAAAAACCAAGAACAGCCCCTTCTTCATACCAATATTTGATCAGCTTCATCAGATGACCAATATCTCATATTTCTCCAACCCGATCAGACCAGACCCGACTCAAACAATTGCCAATAAAACGGCTTAATCATAATACCATACGAAGAACCAAAAGCTTGGCTCCCTTTATCTTCTCAGTACCTGTAGTGAACAGGCTTGTAAGGTCCCTCAATAGGTATGCTAACATAGTCAGATTGGTCCTTGCTAACCTTAGTGAGTCTTGCACCAAGCTTACCCTAGTGAAGTGCAGCTACCTTCTCATCCAACTGCTTAGGCAAAACATAAACTTTCTTCTCATACTTCCCACTCGACTTCTCATTCCAAAGCTCAAGCTGAGCAATCACCTGGTTAGTGAATGAGCACGACATCACGAACTTGGATGTCCTGTGGCACATCCCAGGTTCATCAAACGACCTTAAGCTAAAACAATGATACCAGTCTTGGTGTCTGGAAACACCCACCTATCAGTCTGTGGCTTGATAGTGATACGCTTCACACCAGGGAAAGTCTCAAGTCCAAGCATATCGATTTCATTGTCAAAATGGCCAATGTTACAGACAATGGCATTGTTCTTCATCTTCCTCATGTGATCAACCATGATGATGTCTTTGTGTCCAGTTGTGGTGACAAAGATGTCAGCTTCTGAGAGGACATCTTCAAGAGTTAGAACTTGGAGACCTTCCATAAGAGCCTGAAGAGCACAGATTGGATCAATCTCAGTTACAATGACACGAGCACCAGTGGTTTTCATGGCTGCAGCACAACCTTTTACAACATCAGCATAACCACAGATAACAGCAACCTTTCTATCAATCATAACATCAGTAGCTCTCATGAGACCATCAGGGAGAGAGTGGCGACATCCATACAAGTTATCAAACTGTATTTTTGTGAAAGTGTAAGGACCACTCGTTAAGTGTAAGGACCACTCGTTAAGTAGCTCCATAGTTAGCATTAACTTTGGCATTTTGTAGTTCGGTGATAATAGTCGCCACTTCTCAATCTCAACAATCACATTCCAAAAAGTTTATTTTAAACGTGATTATACTCCACACAAACTAGTATTCTTATTTAAGATTTTGGTATTTAATATTCCTTTTTTGTTCTTGTTGAAATGTCAATTTTGTTTTTTTTTTCTTCAACGAAACGTCATTTGTTTAGCACACTACTTCTCTATGGTATATCTTTATTATTAAAGTGTTCAAACTGAGAATATATATATATATATATATATATATATATATTTTAAGAAGTATTGGATTTAGTGAGATAACTATAAAAATGAAAATACATGGGTTCATTCAAATATAGAGGAAACCTACAAAATAACATTTACTCATACGCAATTAGTTCATTACACAAATTTAGAGTCGACAACAAAACTTAAGACTTATAAAGCTCAATATTCGTCTACATGATCATATAGCTAGTAAGCTAGTGAGTTTAATTTGTTACTTCTCCAAGTCACTCTTAAGCTGACCCATTCATTCTCAAAAACTTGTTGTATTACACTTACTTTGCATTAGGATGCTTCTTCACTTTTCTTGTAAACGCAAACTCTCCAAATTCCTGTCCAATTTTCCCTTCTATGATCTTACTGTGGTAGAAACAACAAGATTGTAGTAAATACACAAAATTGAAAATGATTAAATATACTAACCATAGTCAGCAAGATATTAAGTCACACCAAAGAAAAAACATAAATCATTTTATGGTATAATGATGACTAAGACGGCTAAAACTCAAACACACATCCTTGAATGGTTTGTAAATTAACTTAGCGCATAGGAAAACATAAGAATAGTGAAGAGATAGATTGCCAAGATACAGGGCTTACGCTCTGTCACTCCATTGAAGCTAGAGAAATCGTCCTTCAAAGAAGAGGCTTGGGCTTTATTGCTGCCAAAAAATAAAAAATAAAAGGCTAATATTATTGTGGACTTGGGCTTTTAAATTCCATTTAGCCATGGGGACATTCGATTTTTTGTTTATTTTTAAGAGTCTTTGTGTTTTTGTGGTAATTTGGTGAAAAAGTATATATTTTTCTTATACTGTACACGTATTATCTTTAAATATTTTTATGGAATTAATCCTAATATCAAGGTGACAAGGTTGAGAAAGCTTTGCGATATATATAACTGATAAGTGTTATGGCAGACACAGTATAAGTTAGTTTACGTTATTTTTAAAGAGTGGATCCATTTGGATTTCTTTTGGGAATAGTCTTACGCAGTGAAGGTAACATATTTAGGTGTTAGAAGATTTGGCTTGGGGAAGTTACGAAAATTCTAAAAAACAAAACCTAAGTTACTGGTTCGATATTTTGTTTGGTTGCTAGATACCTTTATGTATGTGTACTAGGGATTGATTTATTGATCTTCTCAGGAATTAACATACGGAGAGAGGAAGAAACAAACATGATATATGTAGTAAAGTAGTCAGAAAAAAAAAGTTCTTATTTTTTGGTTACAATCATAATCAGTATTTTTTTTAATTAAAAGAAAGATGATTTTCTGTAAAGTTAAGTGGAATTAGTAGAAAGAATGTGATGCTACGATGATTCATACTCATTATATTGATGGTATTGCATTCTCACAATAAACAAAAGAATAGTCATTGTCTTGCCTTGGCACATGGCAAGCGATTACATCCCATATTGCAATCATTTCTTAATATTTCTTTCAAGATTTAATCAAATATCTTTTTATGAATTTTTATGAACGTGCCTCTTCTCCAAACATATCAAATCAGTCCATCTCAATGCTCATATTCCTATTAAAAAAACTTCTAAAATTCATACGAGATCAATTAGGGAACAAGTTTAATTTCACAATTTAATGTCACATATGAATTGCATCACGATATCAGTACGTCTACGATTGTTCCGCTCATTGATTAGAGTGGTGAAAGAAGCATGTCGATTTATAGAGACTGATCAAATAATTGGGCCCAGAAGGGTCAGAAGAAGCATGTTGGTCCATATTCGCAGAAAATATCCATATATATTTTAGCTGTCGTCGATTAAATTTTAAGATACTTTAAAATCAAACTTCACGTAAATTGGCGGTTGTATGGTACATTTGATTATATTTTTCTTATAAAAAGTATTAAATAGTCATTTGACCAAAAAAGACCAAGTATTGAATAGTCCATAAATCTATCATAATTTCCAATCTACCGACATATAACTAACTAAAAATCTATGAACCACGCACTTGATAATGAAGTATGGATATAAACAAGTGGGATGATAAAAATAATTAAGAATCCCAAAAATTCTAACGAGAAAAAGAGAGACTGTGCGCTTCTCTGTAAGAAATCGAGTGACAACGATTTCATGTAAATATAGTTTGCAATCTATATTTTTTTGCTCTATAATACTTCGATTGATTGCATCCTCGTATCTAGTTTTAGTTCATACAATTGAAGCTATTTACTTCATTCTCAGAATTAATGTTATCTAGTGTTTCCCCAACATTTCTACTTTCATATATATACAAGCTCAGCCACCCACAAATTTAATGCCTTTCATCGTCTTCATAATGTTCTATGCAACATCACTAGTATATTTTGAAATTAATATCATATTCCTATGATCATATATATCTCTAAAATATATATTCATCCTCTTGTCCTCTTTTTTTGTTACTTCATGGTCATCCTCTTGTCTTTTCGTGTAGATTTGTGGGTAATATTTTGGGAGAGTAGTCAACTAGTCATACGCGTATTTTGCACGCATAAAAAAGCATACGCGTATGTAACTCGTAATAACAAATATTATATATTTTCAGCAAAAAAAAACAAATATTATATTTGATAAGCCCTAGAAAAAAAAACTAAATTAAATTGATCATAACATTTGCAAACAAAAATATAAAAAAATGGTTGGCTTATCCGTTTGAGAGACTTGGCAAGCCTAAGATCATCCCAACTTATTTTGTTCAGTTTCAATTTCAAATATAGTAATTTCAAAATATCTAACCACCTAATCCATTATATCCATCTATTCAGCATTTGCCACACTTGCTCTCTAGCTCCCTTTGGTTGTTTTGATTACTAAGTAACTATTGGCTGAAACACATTTTCATACATTTTATATTATAAAAGTGGATCGGATAAAGTTCCCATACTTCTCTCTGTATTAATAGGTTTATTAATAATTATCATATAAAGTTTGGAACGATGAAGTGGGAATTAATCTTCTACATCAAGCAACACGATCAGACCAATAAACATATGACACATTATAATATATATATGATTGCATAAATATAGTTACAAATGTTTTTATACAATAATAATTGAGGTGGTGATGGAGAAAAAAACACAAAAAAGAGGATAAAAGTATCTTCTCAACAAAGAAGTGAACCTCTGCCGACAAAAAAAAAGAGAGAGATTTGTGAAGTGGAGAAGGAAGTGTAGTGTGAGTTGTGAATGGTCTTTTCAACTTGCAAGAAGCCAATTATTAAGATAGTAAGTAGCTCATTGGTCAACAAAACCACTGTCCCTTTCAGTACTACTGAATTGGGAAACGGGCTTTTGGCTAAGGTAAATCTCTCCATTTCTTGTTATTTTCGAATTATTTGTTTGGTCGGTTATTATTTTAATTTTTTGCATCTATAAATCTTTATATATTTTTAAAATATATTTTATAAATTTAATTATCACATATAAATCAAATAAATATATTAATAACAAATTTTACAAAACAAATTTATAAGAAATTCAAAATTACAACAATGTTAGTTATCCAGTTAGTTCATGTTAGTTAATTATGTAAATACTTGAATTATCCTTGAATTTACTATGTATTTATCCAGAAAATTATGGGTCTGATTGGTAACACAAGGTACTATTGATTTAACTTGAGTTATAGATATAACTCAAAAATAACTAAAAATTGTTACCAATCATGAAGTTTTTAACAATTTTGAAGTTAAGTTTGAGTTATACATGTGTAATGGTTGATTTACAATTTTTAGTTATGCCTTTAGTAAAATTGAAAATTCAACGTCACAAAAAATCTCATGTGGTAGAAGTTGTTGGGTTAATAGTTTTAATCTATTTTTAAGTAATTCAACGATTCATTCACTTTTTTATTTTCTGGTTTTTTGTTCTTTTTCTTTCCATTTTAATATTTCTTACAACTATATCTTGGTCAAAGATTTGTCTAAATGGTTACTCTTTTTTTTATATATTGTATTAATGGTTTATGTGAATGATTTAGACAAATAAAACAAAGATGTTCATATATTTTGATTGTTGATTTTATTTGTTATCTTTAATTATTTTAAATTGTAAAGTACACAAATTTATATCTATAAATAGATGAATTTCTTAATGCTTATTGTCAAAAATATACAACCACTTTCAAAATTTGTGGTTTAAATTTTTTTACTTCTTAAATCCACTTTTGATCCAATAATTTTATTTAAATTTTTTTAATTATAAAATTTTTAGAATTTTATGATTATTAATTTAAATTAAATTTATTTTTAATAACATATATTACAACTAAAACATCATAAAAGTTACCGATCATTTATTTTGACAAAATATAACTCATATTTCTATTGCAAACTTACCGTATAAATCTACAGTTTATACCATATTTTTTTTTACTTCAAATTACATCAAATTATAACATCTAATGCAAGTTTGATATTACATATTATTATTCGGAGCCTATATATATAATTTTTATTGGCTAGACTTAAGAATAATCTCAAAAAAGTTATGGACCAAAAGTTCAAAATTTCTTAGCTATCAATATATATGTAGAATTTAGAAGTTTGGAAAATGAGTCTTTAAATGAAGATTAGATATTGAAAATGGACAACAAAATGAAACAATTGATGGATAATTATCTCTGAACATATACTTTTTTGAATTTGATTAACATAATTAGGGGTGGACATATCATCAAACCGAATTAGTCAAACTAAAATTTGGTCAAATCGTTTTGGGTTTGGTACCTAAGTGGAAATTTGGTAACATATCAAAATTCAGCCATGGTATCAGATTTTTTTATCAGAGCCTACACTTATGTTTTGACAAAATTAATCATTATTTATGAATAATCGATTTGAATGTTTTGGAAAACTATTTCTAGTAATGTCTATTTTAGAAAATTTCATTCTTGATTCTCAGTTTGTTATTTCTACTTTATCCAAAAACAAAAACCAAAATAAAAATCATTCTTATTTTCTTAATATAAACTCTTTGTACGAAATAGAGTACGTTCTATGAGATCAGAGACTCCCCAAAACTACTCTTCCTCTTGTAAATCCTTACAAAATCTTTTCCAAAAAGTCTAGTGCTTTTTCGGTAAACGGTGTTCGCAAGCTCATACGGCCATCCTCACACATGAAGGTTCGAGAATACATGCAGTCCAACAAATTCTCATCTTGCCAAGTTCCAGCAACATAAGAAGAGCAGTTCATATCCCTCAATCTTCCAGAAAATCTACCGCAACTTTGGCAACATCAAGGCTATACGCATCTACACCTCAAAGTAGTTCGTATCGGTTTGAACTTACACGCACGAAAAGGTCTACCAGTCTACTCGAGGATTGCTTTGCTTGATTTAAGATTAAATTCTTACCAGCAAGCATGTATCGGAACATTACAAACAATGTTAAATACCGGAACAATGTTTATAACATTTTTTCCCAACTTTAATATTTCTTTACAAGATCCAAATCTTTTAAAGAGTTTAAAGGTCCAACTACAACTCACGGGAGCTAAAATGAAAAAAGATAGTATAATGGCGACTATTCATCATTAAATAGTCTATCGGGTTCAAGACCATGCTCTTGATCTCATATTGTCATCATCTGACGAAGCACTCTACCTTGAAGTCATGTCAGCCTCACAAGCTCCAAACGCTATTCGTATTCCTCGACAGATATCTTGAGAAGAACTCATCCAGAAGTTACCAGATAAATGGATAACAAGTTACGAAAAGCTACATCAATCGGCCCAAACTCCAATTCAACTATCCGAAGTCAGTTTTCATTCACGAGATGATGGTACAACCGAAATCAAGTTCGAAAAACCAAGATCATCCTCGTTTTGTAAGCAGTTGTTCAATCAATTCTCCATAAGAATTGATGAACACGAGTTCTACGGAACATACTCTATTTCGTACAAAGAGTTTATACTAGGTAAAAAAGAACAATTTTTATTTTGGTTTTTGTTTTTGTTTTTGGGTAAAGTAGAAATAGAAAACTAAGAATCAAGAATGGAATTTTCTGAAATAGACATGACTAGAAAATAGTTTTCCAGAACATTTAAATCGATCATTCATAAACAATGATTCATTCTATCAGAACATAAGTCTAGGCTCTGATACCAGAAGTGATATTGTTCCGATAATGTTTTGATGTGATAGACGTAGGAGATGGACGATAATCTAAGCAAGAACCCGACAATAGATCGTATTGACTAAGTCAAATCTCACGATAATCGTATTGACAAATCATGGGGGTTATGGGCTCTAGGTACATCGAGCATCATAGACGCTACACTCAGCCATGACTCTAGCCGTTTCTTTAGGATCCATACCCACACACTCCACCACTATCGTGTTGATTACCGTAAGACCAAACCGTCGTATTGATCTACCGAAAAATTCTTACAAAAGTTCACGTCAAAATTCTTAATTTTCTATACAAATCCAAGTTTTTAGCCTTTCAAACTGCGCGGAACCAAAATTTAGTGAAACATCTTTTTAATCTGAACCTTTTTGTTGATAAAAGGTTTTGTTTTTAACTAAACTTCTCTCGAAAATTTTTCTGAATAACACAAAAGTAATTTAATGTCACCAGCAAATATGACTCTAGATCAAACAAGGTTTAGATTTAGTGGCACTACATTCTTTCACTACAAGAAAACTCTCAAAATTTGATGACAGTTTATGACGAATGTGATCATCGCAAAAAACTGGGATAACTCTGGGACATATTTGCGACGAAAATGATACAAACAAAATTCGTTGCAAATTTGTCTCAAAATCGATACAAAAAATTTTTCATCGCTATTTCATAGCAAAATTGCAACGTATTAACACCTCATATACTACACATATATTAACATAAAAAATCATCGCAAATTTGTTTCACAATCCAACTGAAAACGGTGTTGTCGCAAAATTGTTGCACATTTGCAACTAATTTGTCACAGTTATGCAACTAATGTGTTTCGAGAAATTAATCGTTGCAATTACGTCACATATACCAACAGGCGTCGCCCAAAAGTAGCATATTTGCAATTTTATTTTTCGAACATGGTTTAATCTCTAAGTAGTTGTACCGAGTTTTAATAACTACAAATTTCTGTTGTTAATTGGTTTGAAATAAGTCGTATTTTCGTCGCACTTCATATTTATATATACAATATTAGTGTTCACATTTATATGTACATTATATTAAAAAGCAAAAACATATATCGGGTTTTCACAAAATCAAGTTTCTGATTCTTTACCATCGCTTAGTTATGGTGACGTCACTGATTCTCAATTGTCGTAACTTGTAGCAAAATGGAAACGTGAAAAGTTTCGGTTTTCATGTGAATCAGAGATACAAAATGAATCATTGTGGCAACCAATCACTCACCAAACGACAGATACCGTTTCACTCATAACCACTCTATCATTAGTCGTGAAGATTAGTGGACTCAAGGGAAATGATATGTGATGTGTGATGGATTTGCACAACGACCATAAGAGTCTCCGGAGAACCTAGACGATGTGCTTCCTATGAAGATACATATAAATGCCCTAATGAATATTACAGATATTGCCAGTATCACATGGACAAGTTTGAGACTAATCGCTAATTGCATTAGTGTGAGTAAGTGTTAAACTAAATACAATTATTAATTGAGTTTATCAATATGTTGTAATGAATAAGTAATTAACTTATAAGCTGATTTGTTTAATTTTAGCGTGAGAATAATATATATATATATATATATGTGTGTGTGTGTATAACTCGAATTTAAGTTTAAAAGTCGATTTTACCGTTATCTTATAAAAAGCCATAAATTAGGTTGAATTTATAGAATTTCTAGCCTCTGTAATTTAAAATAGTTGGAATCTATCAAATGAATATATAATTAAGTTTGAAATGCACATATTATGTTCAATAAATGTTTTAATTTGAAATTTAAGACAAATGAAACAAAACTAACCATATATTTAAGTGTTTGTGTTTACTTATTGAAAGAGGTTTGTGGCACATTGGTCGTGCACCACACATCTATAACTCCCCAAACCATCAAAGTCAGGTTCGATTATCTGGGGTTGCAAAATTTTGTTTTTTAATTGTCATCGCAAATTCCTAGCAATATTTTACTTATATTAATTTTTGATTCACGAGAGTTGTTTATTTAAATTATAAAAGAAAATAAAGCAAAGATGGAACTTCATCTCATTATTCTGTTAGTTTGGAGAATGGTTTGTGTTATTGATTAATGAATGACATACAACTCTATATAGATAGGACTTAAATCTATCTCAACTAAAAATAGAACTTATCTAAATCTTATTATATATATATAAATCAATTTAATCCTTATCATAATATGATTTTAGAATATTCTTCAGTTCTGTTTTCATGGGTTTCACTTCATAAACCGACTCTAACGATTCACGATACTTGATCCACAAGATACACATATTGCTCTTCTAATACTCCTCTGCACGACATACGTGGTACGCGAAATGCAAACTTTGCAATCCAAAAAGCAGAACATGTATGTCATAGGCAACTTGTTGAGGACGAACAAAACAAGTCAACATACTCCTCAGGATATGAGTAGACGATGAACAAAAAAAATTGAGTCAGGATCGGAGAAAATTCTTCGATAATCTCGGATAAACTTCAGCATTGAAAATAGGGGTGAAAGTTCATATCGTCTTGGTCTTGGTAAAGGGACTAACAACATCGGAAGTTTAAAGGGACTAGCACTAGTATATAAGAGATATGAGTTAATCCACTTATTGTCAACTGGTTTTGAGTTAGAAATCTATGTTAGAGATAAAGATCCTAATTAGATATGGATTAGATATGTCATAATCCTAGTAGAAGTTAGTTAGAAGTCATGCATATAAATATCAATGTATTATGTTCATAATCAATACACAAAATATACAAAACGTAACTTGTTTTTAAGTAAAATAGTATCAAAGCCTCATTTATTAACTCAAGTAGGATGGCCCAAGAAAGGCTTAGTACCGGTCCTAAAGTGTGATTCTGTTCGAGATAGGCTTATAAGAGTCATCATCTCGAAGGGGGTGTTAGAATCTCACACTGAAAGTTTAAAGGGACTAGCATTAGTATATAAGGAATATGGATCAATCCATTCATTGCCAATTATTTTTGAGTTGGAAGCCCATTAAATTTAACATAGTATCAGAGTGAACGATCTCTTTGGGATTAACGATTTTCTAATTTTGCTTATGTTCTTCTTGTGATCTCATTCTCTAAATATCATGGGAACGAGCACATGTGGTGAAGAAGAAGCCGAAGGAAGCAACGATGGAGATGTTTATGAAAAAAGAGAGAAAACAGGTTTTTAAACGTTTGGCAGCGTCACGTGGTTTTTTAATTATTGTTTATTTTTATGAGATTTATTCTTGAGTTTAGAATATCTCAGGAATTTTTTTATTTGATTATAATTTAATCATTATGGAGAGTTGTTTGGAAAGCTCATGGTTTTAGGTCACTTTTGGTCCAATTTGTGGATCGTTCGAGTAAAAGAAAATTATATGTGGAGATGTCCATGGGATATTATTATTCTCTTTACCAAGACCAAGACGAGTTGTAGTTCTCTACCTCTACTTTCAAGTTAATGTTTATCTCGTATTGTTGAAGAGGGATTTCTAGTCTCCCTCAAATTTGTGTGATTATTATCTAGCCATATCTGGAGGAGTCTGTTGACTTATTTTGTCTGTCTTCAACATGTTGTCGACGACATACATATTCTGATTTGTGATTTCATAGTCTTCGTTTCGCGTATCACGTTTATCGTGCGGAAGAATATTAGAAAAGTAAGATGTATATCTTGCGAATCAAATATCGTGGACCATTAGACTCTGAAGAGAAGTACGTAAAGTCTATAAAGCTCAAATATTTTAAAACCCTATTATGATAAGGCTTAAATTGATTAACATAAATATTATAAGATTTAGAGATATTTGTGATAAAGCTTAAATTGATTTTTATATACAGTTGTATTTCATTCATTATCAATAACACCAACACAAACAGAAATCTTTCTCTAAACATATTCGATTGTAGATCATAGCATTCTACAAGTATGGGAAAAATAAAATACAAGTGACAAAATGCAAAATTTGTTGCCACATTTAATGCACAACGTGTTATAGCCTTTAACTATAAATATTCCTTAATCATCATAGATTCATAACCCACGGGTAATTCTGGTATTGGTGTCAACTCATTTTGCCTCTCTCCCCACACTGATATAACTAGTTTATAAGTAAGAATACATAGGTTTTTGTTTTTTTCTATAATTAACATCCGCATACTAGCTAATTTAAATTCAAATCATGACACAACTTTGAACTTTCACCCTAACAGAAACTATTAAATTACAAACTCTAGTAAGGTACAAACCATTTCTTGAACACGAAATTTTAAATTACAATCAGATCTCTTGATATTCCTTGTTTTGTGTATTATCTTTGATTAAAATTTGGATATTAGTTTAACATCCAGTTGGATATCCACATTTATATCATATATTAGAGCAGAAGACTAAGCTTTTGTAACGGTGTATTAGTACTAAATAATCAATTAACATAAAGCTCATATGAGCATATTATATCGTTGATTTACCTTTTGGCTTTTTCCTTTTCCCGCAGCTGGTAAAAAGAGAAATAAGTTATCTTCTAAAGGATGTCGAATTATTGGATACTTTTTACTTTAATAATTTCCTTTTGAAACTATGATTGGACACTGAAATTTCAGAACTATACAGCTTTCTTCCTGACAAACCAATACCATTTCCTGCTATGGCAGCTCTATCGTCTTTGCATAACTATATACGAAAATTGATATTTCAATGCACAATTACGTCTTTTTGTTATTGTTTAGACGAATTGTTTTCTAGAGTTGGACTTATGTTATTTATGTCTTTAGCGCGGATGATTGGAATGGATTGAAGAAAGTTCAATATTCGGCGAATATATTACATATACAGTTAAATCTCTATAAATAAATATTTTTGGGATCAGGAAAAAATATTCGTTTAGCAAAATTATTTATTTATCGATAAATAAATATATTATTCATTTATCGATAAATAAATTTGTATTCATTTACATATTATTTTTGCACATTTTTATATTTTCGTATGAATAGTTATTTTATATATTGTAATGTGCAAATGTATCTACCGGATAATAATTTCATTTTAAGAGATTTTATATAAATATATATATATATATATTGGAAATTGAAAAGATTATATTAGTAATACATAAATGTATGTATGTGGATTAAGATACATTGTATTATATTAGTAAGATACATTGTATGTATGTGCACTAATACATGAACTGTATTATGTGGACTAAGATACATTATACGATCTGAAAAAGCATATCAAGCACTAATTACCTTCGAAACAACTTTCTACAACACGAGCAGAATACTTATAAAGTTTTGTATGCGCTAGAAAAAATCAATGATGAGATGAATTTTGGTGGAAAAAAAAACCAGAAAACTATAAACTCTTTTTGTAAATGAATGATTTATTGTACGAACATTGTTGATTGAAAAAAAAATATCTTTAAAAAAATATATATATATATATATACCTAATGAAATCTGATGCTTATTCATTTATATTTACATAGGATATTTAAAGATTTCAAAAAAAATATTTATTAATATATTTAGAGAGGTTAGTCATTTAGTCCTTTGGCCCAAATCTGGACCAATCGAACATTCATTTATCAATTATAAAAAAAAAAACATATTGTCGATTTTTTGTAAAAACTACGTGATTTGTATAAGGTTTAACGCGTCTAATATTTTAAGATGCACCTTTAACAAAAAATAATACACTTATCAAAACAAGCGTATTGATTCATTGATTGCATTAACGATAGTTCATTAGTTCTCATATCATTTTAAAAGATATGCATGATGTGTTCCATCATTTACCGGTTTTGTATTAGATGACGATATGCGTTTGCTTCTCCTTTTGATACGCAATATCTATTTTCAGAATACTCCTTATAAATTTAATATTTATGTGTCTCTATATGAATAGTTGCTACTTGATAGACATAATTTACGTCTAACAACAATTATTATTTTTTATCAAAAAAAAAACAACAATTATTCTTATCTTCTGAAAGGGAAAAAAACAGTGATAAACCTTTAATCCGTTATTAACAAATTACATCAAATATATTTTAAACAGTTAAAATTATATATTATTTATTGTTATACTACCTAAATTTTAAAACTATATAGTAAACAAATACCTATAATCCACAGTGTGTAATCGTACCGACAAAGAGTTCCATTTTCAACTAAATAGCATTCCAGAAAGTGAAAGGGACAAAATAGGAGGGGACTCTACGGCTTTGCCAAATCCCTTTCAGTGTAATTAATTTCAATTTAATTTTCGAAATATGGCTGAGAGCCTGAGACCACGGACACTTTTTTTTATAATCATTTTGTGGAAAATATTACCTCTTCCACCGATAGCTACAAAATATAAGCTAACTATGTCATCTCTAAATTGATGAAAAATAAAACATGTCATCTCTAAATGCATGCCCCAAATAATCGAACAATCTTTTATTTTTTGGAAAGACGTTGCAAAGAAATACATTCCAATTCCATATCAGATGTTAATTTCGGAAAAAATGAAAGCAACAATTTAGCCAATTTTCCGACGTCCAAATTAGTCGCAAATCATCACCATATATGTACATATATATATATATAGTTCTAAAAAAGCTAATTGAATATATCTATATTTTTATTTATTTATTTATACCCTCTGTTTTTCATAACTTATAAAAGGAAAAAAAATTAACAAAAGGGTAAAAAACAGGAAAAGAAAAGATGATAATGGATTGAGGGTTTTAATAAAGGTACTTATATTTTTTAATCTGTACTATTTTTATTTTGAAATAAATATAAAATTCAGTACAAAAATTTATTTAGTTTATAACTTATTTTTGAGGTATATACCACAATATGAAAAATAACTTCACTGTCCAAAAATACCAACATTATTTTCTATAATACGCTTAGAAGATTTCATAAACCATATGAAATATGTTCTTACAAAAATTGTGGTACTTTTAAAAATAAAAATATAATTGCATTAATTGACAAAACTAAATAAAGATAAAAATAAGGATTTGAGGCAGTTTCTTTGTTGTTTGACAGAATATGTCCCAAGTTCATCGCAAAGTGTTTCGACTAATCAATCCCAAATCTATCACACCTTTTTTTTAATACCTTTTTCATATATCTTTAAACATTCTCACAATGATACCATTTAGAGTACATGGAGAATATGGAATTTGATGATAGAGAAAGAGTTAGCTAGGGAGTAATAAGAGGTGGAAGAGGGAGAAGAAATATACCATTTTCAACGATATCACATCTTTTTCAAAACATATTTGCGACAACTCAACGGAAATCAATTACTTCTAAATTTTCAACTGATTTATCACCTAATTTTATTGTAAATTTGCTTCGAAAAGCATCTTTACAAATCAATAGCTACTTTTTGTTATGGACTTTTTGCATCTTAAAATAGTCGTATTTTATGTCACAAATTCCACCCAAACTTCCAATTTGCAATATAATTAAATGTTTTAAGAAATATTAATCCATCTCAAAACAGATATTTGCAATATTTTTAGATTATATGGATTTACAAAATTGAATAATCGTACCTTTAGTAGTAGACCACCACCGCCGCTTCACGAGTTAGACCATCACCAGGTGGCTTAGTACGGTTTCTCTGTACAGTTTAGTTTTTATAAATAATTATCATAACATCTATCTCAATTATGTTTAAAGCTAGTGATGAAAATGTTTCCTAACAACATTCAACTTCATCTCGCGTTTACATTTCTACATGTGGAACCGATCGCTCGTTTGCAAATTTGGTTGTTCACATGCGATAAAAATTGTTCAATCTAAGCATAAAAATTAAGCCAACCCTTAAAAATATGTCTTGCACACAAGCAAAAAAAAAACTCTCGGCTCGATAGATCTTCATAAATTTATTGAAGATTGCGAAGTTGTTAATCGACCATCTCTAACTTAAATATGTAGTTAACAAAAAAATATTATATCCTTTATTATACTTAAAATTTAGATTTTATGTTCCTTCACAAACATCCATAAACAAATAAAACTTCTGTAATAGATGATTAACTTGAAATAAAGTAGATTTTATCGAAGAAAAGCAGTTTACGCAAACAAACTATTATAAAATTGAAGTAAAGACTGTCTCACTTTGAAGATTTGCTGAAAATAAAAGCCAAAGTAAAACTTTTCCATCAAACAGAGTTTCATCTGTTTCAAAAACAGTAAAACACCAACGGTTACCTACAGCAATAACAAACAAGAAGACAAAGATGCGGAGTACAAGACAAAGACCGCAAACCGCTTTGATTCTCTTCAATCCAAAATCATGTGCTAAAGCATCTTAACTGATGTGATGACCTGTCGATTTTATCTCATCACGCTTCTATGCTTCATCTTTGATCTCTTGGTTTATATAAGAAAACCGAATGTAACCTTTATCTTCAAGTAGAAATGAATCAATAAAAGCATCTTTTATCATCTTCTTCAAGTGCTCTGAAATTTCTATATTGTATCAGAACCATGCCTTTAGAAACTTATTTTCAACCAGCTTACATATCACAAATTGTGTTACCATAAGATTGATTGAGAGAAACTATATCATGTGAAAGTCACAGTTCGAAACTTTCTTGTCAGGTCAAGGTTTTCTGGGTTTCATCAATGGAGGTACACCAAAACCAGACCAAAGGTCCAACCATTGACGGAAGAGTTAACGACATAGAAAATCCAGATTTTTCACTATGGGTTTGAACATATAAAATCGTGAAATCTTGGCTCCTAGGTTCGTTCTCTGAAGATATTCTGAGTGTGGTAATTAATGCGCCTACATCCAGAGAAGTTTGGCTAGCTTTGGCTAATCACTTCAATCGTGTCACATCCTCAAGACTATTTGAGCTACAGAGAAATCTTTAAACCATCACCAAGAACGACAAAACTATGGTGATATACTTAAAGGAGATAAAATATGTTTGTGACCAGCTATCTTCTATTTGAAGTCCAGTTAGCGAACAGATAAAGATCTTCGCAGCTCTACATGGTCTAGGACGTGAATATGAGCCCATAAAGACAAGCATTGAGGGGATAATGGACTCGGGTCAAAATCCTATGTTTGAAGATATGGTACCAAGGCTTACAAACTTTGAGAACATGATCCAAGGCTATGAAGCAGGTCTCACAGTCTCTCCTTATCTGGCCTTCAATGTGATAAGATCAAATGACAACAATTATTATGATAACAATAGAAGCAGAGGCAACAGCAGGTTTGTCAGTAACCGAGGAAGAGGAAGAAGGAACTTTTCAACATGAGGACATGGCTTTAATAAAAAAATCCCCTCTTCTGCAGGATAACAAAGCTCATATAGTAGTGATGACAGGCCTATGTGTAAGATTTGCGGAAAGATGGGACACCACGCATTAAAATGCTGGCATCGATTTGAAAACAGTTATCAAAGTGAAGACTTTCCTAACGTTATGGCTGCCCTGCATATCATGGAAGTGACTGACTCTGGAAATGACTGGTATCCAGAATCCAGAGCCAGAACCCACATCACCAACTCAACACAAAGGCTGCAACAGTCACACCTTTATCATGGATCTGATTCTGTTTTAGTTGGTGATGGGAGCTTCTTACCAATCACTCATGTTGGCTCTGAAAACCTTCCTTCAACGTCAAATAACTTTCCTTCAAAAGATGTTTTAGTGTGTCCTCACATTGCAAAATCTTTTTCATCAATATCTAAGCTTACAACAGACTATCCATGCTCCTTTAAATTTGATTTTGATGGGGCTCATGCAAAGGAAAAGATAACAAAGAAGCTCCTGACCCTGGGAAGAAACTTTAAAAGGATGTATGTTATGGGGGATCACAAGTTTAAAGCTCTCTATTCTTGAAAAAATTTAGCTGCAAGCTCTGAAGTGTGGCATAGAAGGCTGGGACATCCTATGACAAAATCCTCCACATGTTGAGTCAGAATAAAGCTATCTCTATGAATAAGGTTCCTTCTCAGTTATGCGAGACATGCCAGTTAGGAAAGAGTAGCAGGTTAACTTTTTATTCTTCCAGTTTTTTTGCATCAAGGCCATTGGAGAGAATACACTGTGACTTGTGGGGTCTGGCACCAACCTTTTTGTCTCAAGGATTTCGTTTCTATGTAATTTTCATTGATAATTATTGAAGATTCAGTTGGTTGTATCCTTTAAAGACGAAATCATATTTCTTTTCCATCTTCTAAATGTTCAAGAAACTGGTAGAAACATAATGCAACTCTAATCTTGGAATTTTTCAATCGGATAGAGGTGGAGAATTTATGAGTAATAAGATGGTGATGTTCTTACAACAAAGTGGAATTAGACATTATGTCTTATGTCCCCATACTCCACAACGAAATGGATTAGCAAAACGAAAGCACAAACATATTACAGAGTTGGGTTTGTCAATGCTTTTTCAGAGTTGTCTACCACAAAAACTGTGGGTTGAAGCATTTGCTACAGCAAATTTTCTGATAAATCTACTTCCCTCATCTGTAACAGAAGATCATAAGGTCCATATGAGTTGTTGAATGCTCAGGTTCCAGACTACTCTTTCCTTTGTGTCTTTTGTTGTGTTTGCTATCCTACTCTGATAGATTACTTAGAAAAAAAAGTTTAATCCAAAATCACTCAAGTGTGTGTTCTTAGGCTACAGTGAACAATATAAAGGGTATAGGTGTCTCTACCCTCCAACAAGGCGTATCTACATTAGCAGACATATTGTTTTCAATGAAACTCACTTCCCATACACATACATATACCAAGCTTACAAAACACTGGCTCTTACTACTCTTGTTCAAGCTTGGCAAAAACAGAAATCTGTGAACTCCTCAAAACAGACTGTGTCAAAACTCTACTCAACTATGTTCTCCTGTAACATGTTGTCCTACTTCAGATGATCCAAATAAGGTAACTTCAGGGTTTTGTACTTCAGACTGTGTAGCAACAACATGTGCTTCAACTTCCTCTTCTCAAGTTAAGCTACAAGTATCAACTACAGAACAAACTGTGTTAGAAAATGGTGAAACAGAGACAGTTACAACTTACTCACCAACAAGAGAAATGTCGAATATCAATGAAAAATGAGTTCTGAGTGTACGACAATCTTTGATCTTGATCCTATTGGCAACAACTCCTCTTCTTCATTTGATGAATCTAACATTTCTGCTTCAGCTCCTACTTCAACTCTTGCTTCACACAAAATGATCACAAGGCTTAAAGCTGGTATCATCAAACCAAACCCAAGATATGCTTTACTCGCTCATAAAGTAGCTTATCCTGTGCCAAAAATCGTTACTCAAGCTCTAAAAGACCCTGGCCGGACCAATGTCATGAATGAAGAAATTGAAACATCTTCTGAACCGAGACATGGTCATTGGTCCCATTATCTCCTAAGATGCTTGTTTTGGGTAGCAAATGGATGTTTAGAACAAAACTTAATACATATGGCTCGTTAGACAAACTCAAAGCTAGAATTGTACCTCAAGGTTTTGATCAAGAGGAAGGCATTGATTACTTGGAAACGTATAGCCCTGTTGTCAGATCAGCCACAGTCAGGATGGTTCTGCACCTAGCTACCATTATGAACTGGAAAGTTAGACAAATAGATGTTTAAAACGCGTTTCTGCATGGATACTTGACAGAATCAGTCTTTATGAAACAACCTGCGGGATTTATTGACAAAGCAAACCCAGATTTTGTGTGTCATCTACACAAGTCATTGTATGGCCTTAAGCAGTTCCCACGAGCGTGGTTCGACAAACTTAGCAACTTTGTTTTGGAATTTGGCTTCATATGCAGCATTGCAGATCCATCCTTATTCATCTACATTAAAAGGAAAGAAGTCATCTTGCTTCTTATGTTCGTTGATGACATGGAAATTACCGGAAATAACTTAACATCAACGCAGTAGCTTTTGCAAAACTTTAATAATTAATTCTGAATGAAGGATTTGGGACAAATGCTACTTCCTCGAAATACAGGCTCACTTTCACTCTGAAGGTCTGTTTTTATCTCAACAACGATATGCAAAGGATTTGTTAGCAGTTGCTGCCATGGTCAATTCCACCTCCATGCCTACGCCTCTACCTTTTCAACTGAATAAAGTCTCTCATCAAGACAAGCCATTTGAAAACCCAACTTACTTCAGAAGTCTTGCAGGAAAATTGCAATATTTGACATTGACTAGGCATGATATTCAGTTTGCTGTCAACTTTGTCTGCCAAAAGATGAACTCCCCATCATTAACTGACTACAATTTCCTCAAGAGGATACTCAGGTATGTCAAAGGTACAATAACGATGGGAATAAACTTAAGCAATAAAACTGATTGTACAGTCACTGCATATAGTGATAGTGACTCTGCGGGTTGCAAAAACACGAGACGGTCCATTGGAAGTTACTACACTTACCTTGGTAACAACTTGATATCTTGGTCATCGAAGAAACAACCCACGGTATCAAAAAGCTCGACATAAGCATAATATATATCACTCTCTGAGACTGCTTCTGAGCTAACTTGGATCGCATCAACTCTAAAGGAGCTTGGAGTTCTAGTGCTTGATACTCCAGTTTTATATTGTGACAATCTGTCAGCCATATATCTCAGTGCTAATCCATCATTTCATTCTTGAACTAAGCATTTCGAACGTGACCACCATTATGTTAAGGAGAAAGTTGCAATGGGAGTGTTGGTTGTAAAGCATGTCCCTTCTCGCCATCAAAAAGCGGACATACTCACAAAGTCGCTTCTCTTTGAAACTTTTAGTATGCTAAGATTCAAACTGGATGTTGTAGAGCTTCCCTACATCAATTTTGAGAGGGGCTATCGAGGAAAAGCAGTTTCTGCAAACAGACTATTGCAGAATTGAAGCAAAGACTTTGTCTCACTTAGAAGTTTTGTCGAAAACAAATGCCAAAGTAAAACATCTCCACCAAACAGAGTTTTCACATGTTTCAAAAGCAGTAGAGCACCAACAGCTACCTGCAGCAATAACAAACAAAAAGACGAAAACATGTTGTATGAAATATGAAACAAAGACCGCGAACCGCTTTAATTCTCTTCAATCCAAAATCATGTGCTAAAGCATCTTACCTAATGTGATGACATGTTGATCTTATCTCATCATGCTTCTATGCTTCATCTTTGATTTCTCGGTCTATATAAGAAAAACCGTATATAACCTTTATCTTCTAAATATAAATAAATTAATAAAAACATCTTTCATTATCTTCTTCAACTTCAACTGGTCTGAAACTTTTACGGATTTAAGCCACACTCTTAGAGAATTTATAAATCTGGAAAGTTTTGTCGGTGACATGCCCTTATATGTCACTAATTGTTACAAAATACATACCGATCTTTAACATCAATCAAATTATTAATAACAAATAAAGTGATGAAAAATACTTTATTGCTATCTAAAATAATTTAAACTAAGCACGACCATCTGCAATAAATGGAGACACATGGTGAATCGTCTACGAAGGCAACGAACGAGGTTTTGTATTCCTTTAGAAACCAATGTAGTACGAAGTCAGTTTAATTTAAAATATCTTACTTAACATTAACGGTAGAATCTCGAGAAATATACATATTCCCACAGATTTTAAATTGACAGCTTACAATTCTGACTCCTCGACCAAAAAATAAACTTTATTAATATACTGCATGGATCATTACTTTTGCTACTTGCAAAGGCTTGCTATCTAATTTATCAACAAACATATGTGTCTCCTAATTACGAAAAAAGGAAAAAAAAAAAGTAATAATGATGATTAGATTACCATCCAATGAAAGAAGTTTCGTAATTAGACATTTAACCCGATGATTAGATTACCATTAAGACACCACATGTTTCTCGGCTCTTGACTTTTACAATCCCAAATTCTTCTTCTGGTTTTGAAATTTGACGTGACGTTTTCTCCAACTTGTCCATACACTTTATATTTCCTGTTTTTTTTTTCTTTTTTGTTTGTTTTCCTTATAATTTCACTTGTAAAAATCTTGAATCAAAATTTATTTTATTAAAATCGTGGATACTTTATCAGTTTTACAAAGCGTTGTACCGTTTTTTCCGTGGATTTTAGTTCTTCGATAGTATAATTCTACGTCTTAAGTACATAGTTATCTATATAAATACATGTATATTAATCTTGCTGTCGAATATTGGGTAAAAGAAAAGGTCAGTTTTGGCTCTAATGTTTTTGTAATAAGTATAAAAACAAAGCGGAGATGTAAATACGGAAATTCATTTGTCTTTTTTTCTTTTAACTGTTTCACAATTTTGTCGATTTCTCGAACGTTCTTTCCATATCGAGTTTATAGTGTTATTATATGCTAATTCAAGTCAGCATAGCCTTGCTGGAAATAATTATGTACTCAAACTTAAAACAATGCCATTAGTTTCGCTACATATATATCCCAAATCATGAATAAACAGTTCTCCTTCATTTTATATTTCCAAATTGATTAATGTTTGGTAGTAGTGGATAGTCTAGTGATAGAAAACACATTAAAAATGTCTTAAAAATACTTATACACAATTTAAAGATATAAATACTATAATATTTCTTAAAAAGAATTGACCGTTTCGAACTCATAAACACTATAATTTTTAGTTTATATATATAGTTACACGTTTCTTTTGGATAAAAATATATAATTACGGTTGAGAAACAAAATGTAGAGTTAATTATGTAAATATATTTCTTGAATCCATCGATCATTCATGTTACTGCGATAACTCGTGGCGATCTGATCAGATCTCTAATATTGAATTTTCAGCTTTTTTAGTTTTGTTTGCGCGTTGAATGGAAGCATCTTTGGACAACGCGTAGACTATCAACAAGTCGTCTATTTTACCATTATCTTCTTTTTTGTCCTATAATGGCTTCATTTGTTTTCTACATGTACTATTCTTTAATTGTTATTTGAACCCCAATTTCACAATATATAATTAATATAAACATAATGTGGGGAGAAAAATATTAAGTCAACAAATAAAATTAGTCCAAATGTTCACACATACGAACGAACATGTGGAGGGGACTCACATGGGGCTAGGCTCTCTTGTCATTTCGTCTCACCGCAAGACAAACGGAAGTGGCGTTGTCCTCTTACTCAACCAATGTGTAAAAATTCCTCAAGTATTTGACTCATTTCGCTATATACTTTGACAACGAATGTCCATACTTTAATTATATTATTCTGAACCCAAAAATTGCATAATAAAGTATGCACACTTTACTGGTAAGTCATAGAACAGCCACTGATATATTTTTTATTACTAAAACCAATTAGTTAGAGTCTCTCTTCATCTATGGTTTTTCATTATGGATTCTCAAATAGTATAAAGTGCAAATAAAAATAAAATATTATTTAAGTTTCTTAAATATTGAAGAAATCCACACAATTTTTTTACATGTAGAGACTAGAGATTTTTGTGTGAGTTCATTATTTGAAAAACTCACACAATATTTTCTTATACTTTTACCTTTTATCATTTGGAAAACCATGGTGGAAAACCCATGGATGAACATGCTCTTAGTTCATGTTTTATAATCTTAAAAAAGACAAAGATAAACAATCGAACTAATCCTTTTAATACTTTTTACACATATTAAAAATATTAATATCATCTTACTTAGTATACAACTACTTAAATATTATTAGATTTAATTGAGAGACAACTTAGGTACTAACTATAACATATAGGTGACATGTTATAATCTTCATCATCTTTAATTCTTATTTCTAACAATTTTTTAGTATCTTATTGTATCTTCTAAAACTCTTGTCAAGAAAGAATTTGAACTATGAATTATTTTCTATTGTAGATTATGAGATTATCCATCCAAGCCAGATTGAAGTCGGAAATGGTAGGAAAGCCAATACTTTCTAATGATACACTTTTTTATATATCAATAATGTAAGTTTTGTGATTTTCATTCGGATTTTATTAAAATTTTACTCTAGCACTTTTAGTTTTCAATGTTATGGGTTTTGTTGGCTAGTATAAAGCAAGAGATTAGATAAAGCAAGATTTACTCATTTGGTTGAAACTTTTACATCTCATTTTGAGAGGAACTTCGAAGATTTATCTAATACTTCCTGTTTCAAAACATAAGATGTTTTAGTAAAAATTATGGAGATTAAGAAGTTGTTTTTATTTTTAAGAGTATCATTTAATATATAAATAAAAAAATTCAACCAATTATAAAGGAATGCAAAATACTATTGGTCATATAAGATTCAATAAAGTTAAAAGTTTATGAATATGAGAACATCTTATATTTTAAAACAAAAAAGGACTATCATATATTTTGAAACAGAAGGAGTAAATATTAAACTTTTCAAAAAGCAAAAATTTTGCCCTTTAGTTCCATCTAAATTTTTAATGCATGTAGATATGTTCCACTACCATTTTGTTAAATAGCATTTAATGAGATAACTCCTATTTAGAATAGGATTATGATGTAAAACTATAATCTCTATCTGTTTAGAAGTTCTAAACCCTATCTCTTTATGACTTTTATACATGTATAAATACAAAGCTCTATGGATCTTAATAAACAAGATTTCCACAAACTATTTTAGCATTCGCTCTCTTTGATTCATTTTTAGTGTGTCTCTAAATTTAACATTATATTTTAGCATATTAATAATTTAAATCTAAATTATTTCAAAAATCTAGTAAAATTTACGATTTTAGTTACTTTTATTTATGGTTATTAATATCTATTTATTACTTAAATTAAACTTACCTTTATTATCAATAAATTAAAGCTATGGAAATAACCAAAAACATAATAAATGAGAATTTGATTGAATACAAATTTTAAACATTTTTAAAATCTTAACATATATCTATCTCTATAAAAGATATATAATACGACAAACATGGTATCTTCTTTTTTCCAACTTGATTTTTTTGTCATCTGGATTGTATTAGATAGAAGCAAATGAAGAAATACAACATCAAAGCCAAACTTGGTATCTTCTTTTTTCCAACTTGATATCTAGTAGTAATGAACAAAATTCATAGTTAATAAATAGATCGATCTAGACCGTATAAAATAAGTAAATAACTTAGAGACTTTTTAAAGATAGCAAAAGTAAACTCTGTAAGAAGTTTCCAATGGGGAACTTTATAACTCTTCCAACGTGGCATAGGCCTAACTTAGGGATACCTCTTATATTTCGGGTAAAATTACACTCATGTAAAAAATAACCGACACCATTATCATAATTACAACAATACTTTCTTCCTCTTTATACTTTAGGAAATAACTCGTTTATATTTATATACTATCTTTATTAGGAAAAAAGTAGTTTCCGACCAGCACATATTTTCTCTATCTTCTTTATAATCATTACATCTCTCCTTCACTTTGGTTTTCAGGGCTCGAAATCTCTCTCAAACCATCTCGAAAATCACAAAAAAGCTCATTTCTCAAATTCAACATTACGATCCCCTTAAGATCCAGAGCAGCGAGTTTCAAACAAAAAGACGAAAATGCCCCTACCGGCCACCGCGGATACAAGCAAAACGGTGAAGCTAGAGAGGTACAATAGCTACCTCCGGAAGATTCACAGCACTAAAGTTCTCAACGCATCTTCAAAGGTTCTTTTCCGAGCAACGCTCCTTGTAGCTCTTGTCCTAGTCCTCCTCTTCGCTATCAACTACCCTCCACTCTCCGACAGCCGCGCCGCCGCCGCACATCACCTCCACCGTCGTAGCTTCTTGTCCACCGGGATCTTCTCTTCCTCCTCCTCTTCTTCCTCTTCACTCGGCGGTGGAGCCGCTTGGGAGAAGCGCGTGAGACAATCCTCAACAGCCAAAAGACAACATGGTCTCTCCGTCCTAGTCACCGGAGCCGCCGGCTTCGTCGGATCTCACTGCTCACTCGCGCTTCGTAAACGCGGCGACGGAGTCTTGGGATTCGATAACTTCAACGATTACTACGATCCTTCACTCAAAAGAGCTAGACAACAGCTATTGGAGAAACAACAAGTGTTCATCGTCGAAGGTGATCTCAACGATGGACCACTCTTACGTAAACTCTTCGATGTTGTCCCTTTCACTCACGTTCTTCACTTAGCCGCTCAAGCCGGAGTTCGTTACGCCATGAAAAACCCTCAATCCTACGTGGCCTCCAACATCGCTGGGTTCGTTAACCTCCTCGAAGTTGCTAAAGCAGCTAATCCTCAGCCTGCGATTGTTTGGGCTTCCTCTAGCTCTGTTTATGGTCTCAACACTGAGAATCCATTCTCTGAAGAACACAGAACAGATCAACCAGCGAGTCTTTACGCCGCTACAAAGAAAGCCGGAGAAGAGATCGCACATACTTACAATCACATCTACGGTTTATCCTTAACCGGACTCCGGTTCTTTACGGTTTACGGTCCTTGGGGAAGACCAGACATGGCTTACTTTTTCTTCACTAAAGACATACTCTATGGTAAATCAATCGACATTTACAGAACTGAAGATAATCAAGAAGTGGCGCGTGACTTCACTTACATCGACGACATCGTTAAAGGATGTGTCGGTGCGTTAGACACGGCGGAGAAAAGCACCGGAAGTGGTGGAAAGAAACGAGGACCGGCTCAGTTACGAGTTTACAATCTTGGAAACACGTCTCCGGTTCCGGTAGGGAGATTGGTTTCGATCTTGGAAGGATTGTTAGGGACGAAAGCTAAAAAACATCTGATCAAAATGCCTAGAAACGGTGACGTGCCTTACACGCATGCTAATGTGAGTTTAGCGTATAGAGATTTCGGGTATAAGCCTACGACGGATCTCGCGGCGGGGTTGAGAAAGTTCGTTAAGTGGTACGTTGGTTATTATGGGATTCAGCCGAGGGTAAAAAAGGAAAACTCTCACGCCGAAGATTCCGCTTAGTCTTTCTTCTCTGTATTGCTCCATCTTCACATGCTTGTTTTTTTTTTCTATTTTACAAAAAAAAAAATCATTTACAGGGACAGATTTCTGTATTTTTCCGTTTTTTAAAATTGCCAAAAAAATCATAAATGTTTGTGGTGGTGCTTTTTTAGGGGGATCGAAGCGTGGGAATTAAATTGTTACAGCTGTATGTTACTATATAGAAAATATATACTATAGAAAATGGGAGATAAAAAGAAAGGGGCAGAGTTGAAAATATTATATGGATTTGTTATTGTAATAAATGAATGGGTTATGATCTTGCTGGAAAGTGTTTAGTGCAGATCTTAACCGTTGGATTTTTATAATGTAAGAATGAAACCTGTGATCCATTATTACCAACTGTAACATAAATTTTATTCAACTTTTTTCATTTTGCCGTTTGTCTCCTCTTTTTAAATGTTGTTTCTTTACTATTTCATGCCAAATTGCCAAGTAAAGACGAAATGAAAGTAATGCTCAAACTTGATTTTGTTTCAACGAAATTACTCAACCGAATCGCAATAAACCAAAAAGAGAAAAGATGAGCGTTGGCATTGGCCCCTTTTTTGCCATCCTATCTTAGTTTATTTATCTTTATTCTCTTTCTTTTATGTTTTATTTTTTCTAGTAATTTTAACTTTTTATTGTAAAATTTTTAATGGTTTTTCCTATTATAACTATGATTTTTGTTTGTTTAATAGACGCGCATCTGTTCACAGCGGTAATCGTAATTTCCTACGACAGATAAACGAATATCGATTGTTTGTATTCGCAGCCGTAATAACACCAAACGCAAACAACAATAGTAGACCCAACAGTATTACGTGCATCGCTAAATTTTTTCCACGGCCAAAAATTGCTAACCCATATCGCAGCATCCAATCACAATATTTAGCCATAACTTTTTTGCGATAGACAAAAGAAGATTGATTAATCATATAACTCAGCCGCAATCTTCTACGAAAAATAAACGAATATACCTATTTTAAATATTCGCTTTTGAAGATGCCAAACTAGAATATGTAGCACAATAGTTTGTCTTAGCTTGGTTATTACATTGCTATCTGCATATAATGCATTATTGTTGAAGGGAAAAAAAACAAATGGTGCGTTGTCATGGCAATTTGATATACCATTTAATACGAAATTGTTAGAGTATCTCACAATGAATCATGTAAAGTATTCAAAAACCTGTACATTTATAAAGTATCTCATAATAAATCATGTAATACTCAGGAATTTGATAAATCTTGGGCCAGGTTAGCCCACGTAGAAACTTAAATATATACTATCCATTCATGGGCTTCAAAACCCTCTCAACATTGGAATTAAAAAAAAAGGCACAAACTTTTAAAGGCACAAACCTCAGATGAAAAATCTCTCCAATCAGATGAAAACCTCAAACGCAATGGGCCTCATAAATATCAATCTTCTATTCTTTAAGGATGTGTTTTATCTTTTGTTAATCACTCAACACCATTAGTATATCTAGTCGTTATATGCAATGCATCCTTATAATACGATGGTTTTGAATATATATTATATATTACATGCTTTTTGTTGTTGTTTGAGTATATAACATGATTTTTTGTTGGATTATATTTATAGGTGAATTGACAGTTAATTCTTGAAATTTATAGGTAAAATTTGCCTTAAATGGTAACACAGAAAAAGATAATACTTGAAATTGCATGATTATTTATTATTTAAAAACTAGTTAGTGTTTTATGGCAAGGGACATGGCCCTGACCCTCACTATATTCAGACAAATTTTTCTTCAAACATGGAAAGCAGAGGTATCAGACTTATGTTCAA
Organism: Cardamine chenopodiifolia; assembly: GCA_963922655.1. Classification (NCBI taxonomy): domain Eukaryota; kingdom Viridiplantae; phylum Streptophyta; class Magnoliopsida; order Brassicales; family Brassicaceae; genus Cardamine; species Cardamine chenopodiifolia. Next base: position 11,945,830 of record OZ000485.1, on the reverse strand, counting down.
TCAATTCTTGAATACTCACAAGAATAAGAATCGAATCGAAGCACTAAACAAATAAAGCCGAAGACCACAAATGGTAGATAATATTAATAGTGTTAAACATCGAATCATCTCGATGCAAAATAGATTGCGGAAAAAAGAGCAACAAAACGATATTCAATTGAAAGACACAACCAAAACAGGGCTAAGTAAGTTCCGCAAAACCAGTTAAGGTTTCTTTATAGTTAAAAAATAGGAAACTAACTAACTAAACTCCTGAATAACGCCCTTCTCTCTCAAATCCTCTGGCTAGTTTTAGTAGCCACCACCGCCACCATATGATGACCTCCGGGCACTCGGTCTATCGTTTGCAAGGTTCACACCGCTTTTCCTACCATTCAGCTCCTGATCATTCCCAAACCCAAAACAAAACTGATATAAGACAAGATTTTTAGACTGAACAATCAAACACTAAACATCAGCAAATTCTCTCTAACCTTTCCATCCATTTCTGCTATGGCATTGGTTGCAGAATCCTCAACCAAATAAAACATTCATAAAACCACAAATCAGTGAAATCAAACCAAAGCAAACCAAATGTAAAAGCTACGAAACCAGTTAAAGCAAGGGACTTTACCACCAACAAAGAGTTTGGTAGACATGTAACGGAGAGAGCCAAGCATAGATGTCATTGGAACATTTGAGCTCTGAGAAACCCCTTGTCTCAAAATACCACTAAGCTTGTCGCAGAAAGCCATTTCTAAGATGTCTGTACAAAAAATACAGAACCCAGAAAACTAAATCAACAAAGCTGTAAGAAAAATCATTTCTTTTCAGTTAGATCACAAAGAATTCAAAACCTAAAATCAAAACCTCATCAAAGTTAAAGCCTTTATAAAGCTATGAAAGAGATAGAAAGAGATAAAAAGAGATGAAGCAAACCTTAGAGAAGGGAATGACGAAATTAGGGTTTTCGCGAAGTGACAGTGAGTAAGAAAGGAGGCAGTAAGAGACTGAAGACAAAGCACACAAAAAACTCTAATTTTTTCTTGAAAAATAATTCTGGTTTTGCACATATTAGTCACCTGTAGTTTGGTGTATTTTGCTAGTATGTACTGCAGTAATTGTACAAATAGAATAGAGAGATGAGTATGGGCAATCCGTTTTATCGGTTTATTCGATATGTGAATTATTCGCCTATCAAAAAATTTGCCGACTTGAACCGAATAAAAATTCGGATCGGTTCGGTTCGAAACTCGGTTTTAGATTTTAATTCTAAGGTAAGCCGAATTAAAAAATTCCTAGTAGAAGAGTATGAAGACAAGATGAAGGATCCGAAATAACTGATGATGAAAACTCTCTATGTAGCACCACGTGCGACGAAGTTTTTTCTCCCAAATCAAACTTCTCTCATTCACTGGAATTTGCTGCATTTTTGAGGCCAGAGTGCGGTGGCTTCTCCTTCACCGGTTGTGGCCTCCTCCCCTGTTCTAGCTTTTTTTGGCTTAAGAGGTGTTGCATCGGCGGCTGGAGCGGATCTGGCGACTTGAAGACTTTCGAAGACTGGAATGTTTGAGGACAACATTTCCTGCTGATGTCGTTTTGGCGAAGAAAAAAGTTTGAGGCGGTCTAAGATCTGGTGATAGCTAGATCGAGATACTGAGGCTCTGTTGAGGGGGCGGAGGTACCGTGATGTTAGATCTCGGTGAGATCCAGTGACTTCGGCGTTAGGCGACAGAGGTTGCGAGATGCCAGGGTTGTCTTCGAGCCACCGACAAATCTTTTATGGCCTAGCTTCGTAGGATTCGGCTGTCAGTTTGGTGATGACAAAAAGGGAAAAAAGTCGAAGAAGGAGAAGGAAGAAGGTATTTTTTTCGGAAGAGAAGAATGATTTAAATATAGGATTTTTACTTTTTATATGTGTTTTCCTTAAATCGAAAAAATCGATCAGCTTATGTGCGCCGAACCAACCTAATCCGATAATTGACATCTAATAATTAATTTACCGATCGATTCACAGTTGAGAACACAATTAATGTCGAAAATAAAAAATTATTGGTTTGGTCGGGTCGGTTGTTTCGGTTTGAACCCAGCGCCAAGGCCTAGATGAGAGGGTCAACACATCAACACAGTCCTTAAAGCACCAATAAAAAGGGGTAATGTATTGAATGTAGAATGTAGAATGTAGAATGTAGCCCATGTAGAGAATCAAAGTTTCCAGACTTCTCTAACTTGTTTTTCCTTTGTTGCCACGTCGGCTTTGTTTATCCATTTGTTTTAGTCACAGCACCGGCTTCATAGTTCATACGGCAACATGGACAAAAAGCCCATTAAAGGTCCAAAAGGCCCATTACATGGTTGGAGACAACAAAAACTGAAAGGTCTATTGTTTGTTTTTCTGGGTCCAAAACTGAAAGATGTATGAAGTTTTTTTGATAAAGAAGTGTATCAAGTTCAATATTACAATCCATAATTTATATACTTACTTGTACTTTTCTGTCTAAAATAGGTAAATATATAACAATAAAAGGAGCTGTAAACTCAATTTCAAGTTTCGGGTTTCTCGAAACTGTTCAGAAATATTTTTATACGGAGAAGACATCTCTACTCTATATAATTTTTATTTTTTTTGCTTTTTAAATGAATGGGAAGTGGCTTTAGCATTTTGTATTCATGAACTTGGGTTAGAATATAGTATGCTTGGTATGATGTTATAAGTGAGCAATCCAATTAGTCTTTGTTGTCACTTAATTGGATGCATATGAATAGATGAAGTTGAAATATTTTTGTTTGCAACCTAATTGTAAGCAGTAATTATTCACCGATCTTGCAAAGGTACTACAATGGTGACTGTACCGGAAGTGCTAGTATTACCAATGCTATTGGCATCGAAATAACATTTTTTTTTCTTATTCCGTTCGATAGGCTCAAGACACTGTCATGCTCCTTCCCCAAAACTTACTTAAGATCGACCAGTAGGCAGAAGAACACTACAGACACGTGATCAAAATATTACTCACATTATACCGACCCTACATTTTATTAGTTCACAAGTGTTCGAGGATTAGTTCATGTGAACCCCAGCTCACAAACCTACCTACCGTACGTGAAAAGTGGTTGGATCATTCATTGCGGTTGAGTTGTCAATAGATTGGACCAACGGAATTTAAAGCAGTTCATAAGTCAACACCTTATATGTATCACTAGTACTTATCGACCATTAATATTCACATCAATGTATATCTATTTGTTACTACCAAGGAAATTTCTAGTAATGGACCCATAACCTCCCTTGACTCGACAGAACATCAACCGTTATTAATACTTAAAACGTAAACCTTACAAATCCCCTAAATTCTGCAACTATTATAAACATTATGATTCTATCTCGATCACTATCGAATAACATCTTCTTCGTTTCGACACTAATTTGTCCACTACGGCTAACATGAAATTCAAGGTTAAGCTTTCACCTTCCTTTTCACCTTCTTAACTAATTCGACAAATGATATTTTAAAACAGGCATTGATTGATTTAGTATATAACCTTTTAACCAAAAACAAAAATCTATAAAACAATCTGCATGCATTGTTTAACATGGATATATTAACCCACTACTGGCGGACCTATTTGACTTTTTTCTTAAAGTGGTGGCCCATTAAATTATTAAGAACTATAATTTTATTTAAGGCAAGCTTCCATACCAAAAAGTTTGGTCAGCTTCTATTCAAAGGTAGTGATATCTAGATGTTTTACTCTAAAATAATATATTTGAAGTAAATAGGGATAATCGTAATAGTATAATGGTGACTAATCTCTATACCAGTACATAAAATTCATATATACAATATTGGGTTACCAAAAAATGATTTACAGAGTACAGGTTTTGGTGATTTAGCCTTCAATAGGAAAAACAATTTCACCAATTCGTAAAGGTGTTAAAATAGGTAAAAACAATCTCACCAATTCGTAAAAGTGTTAAAATAGGTAAGCTCTCTATAGTATATCCATATCCAATATAGAATAAACAGTGTATAGATAAATCTATTTATAGAGCGGATTAAAATGGTTTAAACTCAACTTCGTTCACGGATAATAAAGATCGGACACGGTTGGACAATAAATCTTAAAAAATTTAGATCAAAATCAAAATTTTTTAAATTGAAAATTGTAATTTTCAACGATTTTTTGGCGATTTCTAACGTTTTAATCTTAAAAAGAAAAATAAAACGTAACTGAAACCCATAGTCGACTTATGGATATCACATTTAAAACAGACGTAAATAAATTTGGTAGTTAATAAACATAAATATTAATTGATATAATTAATAATTTATCCACAATTAAAATAGAGATGGATATTATTAAAGTCCATTTTGACACGTCAACCAACTCGTGACGCAAAGCTATTGCCTCTTTTATGATGTTATACATACATGCACGTGAGTAGATGACAGTCACAATCTATACTACAAGGGATAAACGAGTAACAAATTTGAGTAAAAAATTACAAAAATTATATCATTATTCCTTTATATACTCACTTATATAGACTAGACTGAGAGATCACTTGCAATCATTTTTTCCAATCTCTCTCTCAATTATTCTCTTATCTCAAACACATGGGTCAACTTCAAGAAGAGGGAAGTCGTCCGGTTCATGGCTTCCGGTTATCGACCGTGAGTGCATCCCGGCCGTCCGAGACCGGTACGATCCACGAGCCTACCGGTTTAGACCTCGCCATGAAGCTCCACTACCTAAAGGCGGTATATATTTACTCAGCCGAGACGGCACGTGACTTGACCGCGAGGCACGTGAAGGCGCCCTTGTTCCCAGTGTTTGACCAGGTCCCATGGATCACTGGCAGGTTCAGGCGGCACGACTCGGGACGTCCGTACATAAAGTGCAACGATTGTGGCACGCGTTTTGTGGAAAGTGATTGCGATCTCACAGTGGAGGAGTGGCTCCGTGTACCGGACCGGTCCGTTGATGAGTCTCTGGTTTACCATCAACCAGTTGGACCGGAGCTGGCATTCTGTCCTTTGATCTATGTTCAGGTACATTTATATATATATATATATAATATCTCTACTAATTAACGTAAAAAACATAAAAGTTACAAAAAGAAACAAATTAAAATTCCACATTCTTGAACAGAGAGAAAGACGTATATATATCATCACCATGATCGATATCCATCTGAAACATTTCATCATTGGTCCAATTAATCCAATTATAGAAAACTAATTAAGAAAAATCAAAGAAAGAAAAATAGAAGAAGAGAGAAACGTCAAACTGGATGTGCCAAATATCGTTAGCTCGAATAGAAAAAATTCTATACAAAGTTTAGAGATCACGGGATAAAATGACGATTGAAACAAAACTAATATTACATGATTTTGGGTTTGAAAGATTACATGTTCAGTCTAAAACTTTTAGATATTAAAAAAAAGGAATAAAAAAACAAAATGACCTAACAATTGCATGAAAATTCAATCTTAATGGCAAAAAAGTAGCCAAAGCATGCAAAATACATTGCGTTAATTAATTCTCTAGTCCAGTGGTTTGTTAGAGTGGAAGAAAACTCGCTTTAGGAGTCAAGGTTAGAAATGAGATCCACAATCTAGGATTTTTTTTGGCTACTGTAAATGTTTTAAATGGTAAAAATATCTAAAATTTTTCAAACAATTGCATTTTTAATTTTAAAATTATCAAATGCTACATAAACTATTAAATTAACACTTTAAACTTTCAAACTATTTTTACTGATATTTTAAAATTTGAAATTAGCTCCTGCATTTTTTCCGCCATAAAATTCACTACAAAATAGTTACCAAAAAACTGACCCAATTTCCGACGGTAATCATCAGAAAGTGACAATATAGTTTCATTAGAATTGACAAAGTGACAACGGATTTTCGTCGAATTAAGATCCCGTCAAAAATTTTGACAGTTTTCCGGTAACTTTCTTGTAGTGAATTTTACGTTAAAATTTTTTGAAATTCAACGGCTATAAAACAGTTTCATCTACGTACAAATTTTTCAACGGATTAAGATTTTATAAAAAATTCTGTTAATTTTATGGTAATTTTTTTGTAGTAAAATTTACGTCGGAGAAAACGCATGAAATAGTTTTAAAATTAAAGTGTTAATAAAAATAATTTAAAAATTCAAATGATAGTGTATTACTTTTGAAGTTTAAAATGCTAACATATAGTTTGGCCGATGCCACCTGACTATACCATATAGTTTGCATGAATAATATTTAACGGATGAGCATTCAATAAAAGATACAAAATAATATTATCAACCAAAATAAATAAATATATATATAATATTATCAACCAAAATAAAAATATATGTCAATTAGTCAAATAAAATATATAAAAAAAATTAGGAAAGAATGTAGTTTTTATGTTTTAATTTATTAGATAGATAGTTTTTCCTAAAAATATTTTATTATTTCGCTAACATCTTTGTCCTTACTAAAATCGAAAAATTACAACTCTGTCATTAATTTTTTGAAAGACATGTCTCATCTATTTTTCTAAAAAATATCTGTCCTTTCTGCGTCAGAAATTTCTCTCTCTTATTCTCTTTCACTTTCTCATCCTTTGTTTTTCTAAAAGAAAATGTCATTTTTATAATTTTCTCACACTATTCCTGAAAACTACCATAAAAACTATCTTTAAAAAGTATCTAAAAACATCTATCAGACAAAAACTACTGAAACATCAAAATTAAATGATTTGCAAAGTTACCCATATTAAAAACATCTTATTATCAAATATAAAATAAAAACAATGGTTTTAACTCGGGTTTGTTGCTTAGATGACCCGGTTTAAGTGCGGTGGACTAGCATTAGGCTTCAGCTGGGCCCATATCATAGGAGATCCATTCTCTCTTTCTCATGTCTTCAACTTATGGACTCGGGCCTTTGTTGGTGAGAAGATCAACTGCCCCAAAACCTCTGACTTACAAAGCTTTCAAAACTCGAACTCCACAGGCAAAGAACCGGATTCTATCAAACGGGTTAACCCGGTTGGAGACCACTGGGTCGTTCCAAGTAATTTCAAAATGACAACATACTCCTTCAATTTAACGGTTAACGATATAAAATCACATTTTCCGAAGACCGCAAACGAATTCGAGATTCTCAGTGGGATCATATGGAAATGCATAGCAAAGGTGAGAGGAGAATCAGAGACGGATACGATTACGATAATCAGATCGGATCCAAACGGGTTAAAACCTAGAGCGGTGAGAAACAGTCAGATGATTAGCTCCGTCAAAGTCGATTTCTCCGTTGCCGATGCGAGTTTGGAGGAGCTTATAAAATCAATCGGTGAAGCAAAAGATGAGAGGTCTGAGATCGATGGGATTGTTGATGGTGTTTCGGATTTTATTGTATACGGAGCGAAATTGACGTTTGTGGATCTGAGTGAAGTTGATTTCTACGAGGCGGAAGTGATGGGGAGATCGCCGGAATCGGTTTATTGCAATGTTCAGGGAGTTGGAGACGATGGAGCCGTGGTTGTGTTACCGACGGCTAAAGAGGAAGAGAGGGTTGTGACGGTGACGTTACCGGAGGAAGAGATGGAGAAGGTGAAATGGAAACTGAAGAAATGCGGTTTAATCATGTCGGTTAATTAATGGTTAATGAATTTAATCCGGTTATCGTATATTTGTTTCAAGTGTGTAATGTTTGTTGTTTGAATCGTTATTGTAATGTCTTTGTGGTACTTATGACCATTGCTACGATGGCGAGGTTGTGTGTGTAGATTGAAATAAATGTCGTATGGTTTTTCAACAATTTATTCGAATGAATCTTGATAAGAATGCATACTACCAAATGAGATTTTGGCTATTGGCCAAGTTTTCGGTTTAATAATTTGTGATAATATCACTATCTCGATTTAAATCATCATGCATATTTTAAACAAAAATCATAATGCATATTATTGACAAAATTCAATAAAACAAAACTGAGTTGGATGATGTTCTAACCACATATCTTATTTTGTTAAAAGTGTATTTAATTTATGCTAAATTTTATAGTTTGTATATTAGATTTTAGGGATAAGTCTTACTTTAAAATTCGTCTTGGATCCATGCATGTGTAGATACGGTCTGATCAACCACTTACGATGCTCTAACCACCATCTAGGGGTTTCCACGTCTATGCTGGATATGTGGATTCCTCCTTTTGTCTTATTACTCGAATCATATTATGAAAAATTCAAAAAACTGTTGTTAACCGATCTTGCAGAGCATTACGAGAGTTTTTTTTTAATATATTCACACGGTGTCATAAAATATTTTCCATGAAATCATCCATTAGTAAATTGTTCTACTTCAGTCAGTTAACTTTGAGGGTTTCTTATAATGAGTTGTCGAAAATTTGTGTTGAATTTAGTTATATAAAATTTTAAATCTATGATTTCAAATTCTCATCATACACAATTAGTTTTTTTTTTCAGAAATCAGATTTTTATTGTGATGAATTCTCTAAAATGAAATCAAGTACATTTGTTGATTCATCTACACAGAAGTTTTAGGAAACAAAACTTAAAACTTGGTATTTTCAGAAATGTTTTTAAAACGTTTACAGTTTGATATTATCTAAATGGCTGAAATCAATGAGTACACAGAGAAAGCGATTTTTTTCAGATAATAGATTTGCATGTGAATTATGTGACATGGACCATAGTCCATATAGTACACAAGATATAATGAATGAAAGACAACATACAAATGTTTTCTTTTGCTTTTGCCATCAGTCCGTGTCCTAGACCACGTATTATTTTTAGCTCTAAAATGAGAGTTCGAAGTCATGAGTTGGCTTGTGCACGTAAGATGCAGGAAACTGACAATTGTAAATGTGGGAATCCTAATACGGTTTCGAGGTGAAGGCTCTTTCAGTCGGTATGTCTCTAACCGAACTCTATAAAGGTGAAAATTTGGATAAAGGCTACGAAATTAATAAATTCGATAAGAGTAAAAACACAAATATGTTTAGGAAAAAATTATAATATATTTTTACAAAAATAATGTGATATTGTACAATGTTTTATATAAATGTAGAGTTAAACCTAATTTCCTAATTTAATGGAAAGATAAATATAACTAATATATTTAATGATAATGTTAAATATTCTAATTTAAATATTGTTGTTTATCTATAATTTTCTAAATTTTTTTTATCTCAATTTGGTCAATGCCGATTCGGTTTGGATCGATCTCACCAACCTTCACATCTAGCCTCCTTAGACAACATAAAGCACTTCAATTTATTTTCTTGAAAATGACATAATGGTGCGAGAAATGGATTTAATATTCATCTGCGCCAATTCTTCCTCAACGTTTGTCTCCCCTATTCATCTACAAATCATATGGAATAGACAAATGTGTATGTTGATTTGACGACATAGATGTATGCTCTGTGTGTGTTTACATATATATTATGCAGGTGTGATGAGAAGTGTAGTGTGGATGAAGAGAGTAGTGCTAGTAAATACCCTTTTGTGAATGCTCTATGTATGAGTGGTGGAGATATAGACAACAGTTACTCTACCAATTCTCTTCTTCAGGTTCTTTCTTCTTATATATATATTCTTTAAGACATTCATACACAAGTTAATACTTCAAATACTGTATATATGCTCAAGTTACTAATTTTTGTTTTGTCAATAATATATAATATACCCATTTTAATCTGGGCGGTGACACAGCTATGATACTCAAATTATTTTAAAGTTTAACTGTCTCTAAGGTTAATTTATTTGTTTGCGTTTATATGTTGTATATATTTTCTGTTTTTACAATTTATTGCCAAAGAGTAAACGTTGAACGTAAGCCGGAAGTTTACTTTCATTTTTTTGTGTTTAAAATTCACAAAATAATTTCGTTAAAATGATAAAAGTTATGGGTTAATTTGGAAAAGAAATACGAATTACATATGTAAACGGAACAAACAATTGAGTAGTTAATTATTCTCCAAAGCAAGATTACATAAATCTTTTCTCCAAATACTTTACTAACTACAGGTTCTTAATTTTTCCTCTCTTTAATTTTCAGAAAAGATTTTTATCAATGTCGACCAAGTGGATCTTATTTAAAAACACAAAGGAAATGTTGACAAACTTGGACTTTCCTAAATGCATTAAAGTAGCCGATTTAGGCTGTTCTTCGGGACAAAACACGTTTTTGGCCATGTCTGAGATCGACAATACAATCAATTTGTTGTGCCAAGAATGGAACCAAAGCCCACCGGAGATAGATGGTTGTCTGAACGATCTACCTAGAAACGATTTCAACACAACGTTCAAGTTCGTAACTTTCTTCAACACAAAGCTCACAAGCAAAGGATCGTGCTTTGTCTCTGGAGTCCCTGGTTCCTTTTACTCGAGGCTCTTCCCTCGCAAGAGTGTCCATTTCATAAATTCAATTTACAGTATTCATTTCCTTTCTAAGGTCTTATAAACACTTTATTATAATTAAAACCAAAAAAAAAAAATACTTTGCTTTAATTTTTCACTTATACAAGTAAAAAGCGTATAACATTGGTATTATGGACTTGTAAGGTTCCCCGACGGACTGGAGAAGAACAAGATGAGTGTGTACATAACAAGTTCAAGTGCTCTAAGTGAATACAAAGCCTTACTTAAATCAATTCCAAAGAGATTTTACGAGATTTATACGTATTCGTTCTGAAGAGATGGTATGTAATGGACGTATGGTTCTCACATTAATCGGAAGAAACACTCTTGATGATTCATTGTATAGGGATTGTTGTCATTTTTGGACATTGTTATCCAATTCTCTCCGTGACTTAGTCTTCGAGGTATCAAATTATTACATATTGAACTTTAAATATGTTCATGGATGCTTTTGAATATTTGATCTTTTTGTTATCTATTTACATAGGGTCTTTTGAGTGCGTCAAAGGTAAGTTCGTTCAAAATGCCATTTATGACCCGACTGAGGAAGAAGTGAAGGAGATTATAAGAAAAGAGGGATCCTTCCAAATAAACGACTTGGAGACGCATGGATTTGATCTCGGCCATAGCAATGAGGATTGTAGCTTGCAATTACATAGAGCTAAAGCAGGACAAAAAGAAGCTAGTTGTATATGAGCGGCGACTGAAACAATGCTCGTAGCTCACTTTGGAGATGCCATTATCGATACATTGTTTAACATGTATGCGTATCATGTATCTCAGCATGCTAGCTGCAAAAAAACCTTTAACTCTAGTCATCTCATTGATTAGGAAATTATTTTTACTATGGATTAAGAATTGACTCGTGTATGTTGCGAAGGGTCAAAACAAGAAGCAATTAATCAATATCCTTCCAAATTATCACAGAATTCAAGATATTACATGTAGAAACTCTTGTGTGGGTTTCTCCATTATTTGAGAAACTCACACAATATATTATTAGTATTCTATTTTTTTTATTATGTGAGATACTCATGATGAGAAACCATTCATGGAAGTGCTCTTAGGAGACAAGTAATGGAACGTAATGCCAAATGTTCCATTCTTACAAAAATATTCAAGAGAAAGTTCACTAAAAAGACACATGCTGCGATTGGAAAAAGTAAAATATAATTTAAGAGGTATTTTAGGTATTTGAGTACTGGTGATGAATGTGAGGTTGATGATCATGGTACTTCATGCATTAACATTGTGCTTAGACCATGTGGTTGTGTTAACTGGCAGTTGAATGGCATCCCATGTAATCATGTCATGTCTATTATTTTGGCAAAGAAGCTCGATCTTGATTCATTTTGCCGAGTATTACACTATACTCAGAGGTGACAGCAGACTTACTCACGAGGTGTTAGACCAGTTTGAAGGCATGAAGGCATGAAGTTGTGGCCAAGCCTCCTTCAAACCCTTATCTGCAAGCAACTTGTTTAGACTGGAAAATTTGCTGAACAAAACTATTCTAGTTTATAAAACAAATCTGAATTTGCATCTCCACTGTCATCTTTCTAATAATCTGAATGGAGTTTCTCTTTCACAGATTTTGATCCCGAGTGTCTTTTCTTGATCTTATGATCTTCTGAACTAACAGGAGATGATGATCTATCGCCTCTTCTTTTGTCAACTCCAGGAGAAGATGACCGCAATCTTTCATGACGTTTTGATCCTTTATCTCTTGAACTGTTCTTTTTCTCTATTGATCTTGACCTGGAGTGTCGCTTATGTATTGATCTTTTCTCACAAGAATATGACCTGACATATATCTTTTGCTTACCCTCAGAAGATACTGACCTCGACCGTCTTCCACTTCGGCGCTTGGACTTCTTGTTTCTGCTCCGAGTTTCCTTGGTATAACTACGCTTACCTTCCACTGATTTTAACCTGGACCTCCTTCAACATGATCCTGCGTTTTGTCTTCATCCAGCTATTTTTTTCCCAGAAGACCTGTTTTTTCTTTCCAATGATCTTGACCTGGACCGTCCTCTCCTCTGTTCCTTCATATTATAGTCATCTTCCAGTGATTTTGACATGTGTCTACTGTAACGGGAATTCAGATCATCATCTCGAGCAACATCAACATTCTCATGAGATCCATTGCCATTTTCCAATGATCTGGACCTGGACCTCTCCCTATGTTTCTGTTTAGTTTCATCAGAACTTGGGGGTGTATCTCTGACTTTATTCCTATCTTCATGAGCTCTTGACCTTGACTGCTTTTTGTGATCTCTAAGTTCCTCATCTTTAGCTCCATCCTTCTTATCTGCAGAATCCTCTACTGATCTAGATCTTGAATGTGTCTACGTTTGATTTTGTTTTCTTCATCATCTCTTGGGGTTAACTTAACTTCCTTACGTCGCTTCGGTGATCGTGAACCAGCACGAGATGATTTCTTATCTCCACGTGATGAGCTATTGTGTCGATATTTTGACAGCTCTGAATCTTCTTGTCTAGATTTTCTCTTTTTGGGGCATACACTCCTACTTCTCCTTGAACTGGAAGAATGGTGTTCATCTGATCTACAGTATCTCCTACTTTCAGATATATCCCTAGAATCTCTATATGACCGCCTTCTTCCCTCATAAGTCGATCGCCGGTGATACCTTAACAGTGATCTTGATCTATGACTTCTGGGGCGACGATACGGGGGTGAATAAGATGGAGATCTCCGTCTTTGCCTGTAATTAATGGGTGATTTTGACTTCGATCTCGACCTCATAAGAGAATCAGATCGTGACCTGCACAAGAAAGGTGACTACCAATTCAGCTTTAAAAAATGACAACGTTATCAAAAAGAGAAAGGGGCAAGATTTCTATAAGTTTGTATTGGAAGCCCACCTATATTTCTGATCAGCATCTTTTTCATCATTTCCAACTCCATTAGGTTTCAGTTTCCTACTTATCTCTGCAGCTCTCGCTGCTGCAAGCTCGGTAGCAGACTTCATGGTGGCAGCCCTATTTGCTGCCTGCTAAGTAGCCACGACCTGTTGCATTATTATAGCCTGTTGGAATTGCATATGATGCATGGCAATAGCCTGTTGCATCATCATTGGTAGTGAGGATGAAGAATTATTTGAAGATGGTTTCGGAGGAAGCGATTTCGCAATCTCAAGATTCAATGGTCTACCACAAACTTCCATATTGTTTAATGCCAACACAGCTGTTGCTTCTTCGGGCTTTGAGTATTCTATATAGGCAAGATGATTTGAATCAGTTAGAGTATAGTCAACTACAGTGCCAAAGTAGCCAAATAGCTGCCTAAGCTGTTCAGTTGTAAGTAGTTGACTTAGGTTGCTAACGTGGAGAAATTTCTTCACATCCTCCTTTTCCCCTTTTCCTGGGGGACCTAAACCAGAAGCTACTTCAATTCATGTGAATCACAAAGGGAAGAAAACTAAATAAAAATCTAAAGACCAGCAAAAGGCACATTACTTAAAGAACCCTTGTTTGATTGAGCTTGTGCTTGCATCTGAGAAGCATGAGCTTGAAGAGCCTGTGCAGCAACAATAGCCTGAGCAGCAACCATTGCTACAGCAGAAGGTGACATAGGCACTTGACTTAGATTACCCATACTTGTTGTTGCTATAGCAGTCATCCGCAAATTCTGAGGAGGGTGATTTAACTTGCACATAGTATTCGCACATCTACCATTAAGGTACTCCCGACAGACTTCACCAAGAAAAGCTCCAAATCCTTGCAAAATAGCACCACCAGAAGGACCATAAGCAATACGTGGAACCATTTCCAAAAGCCCAGGAAACGCCCCCGAAACAAAACCAGTATAATTAGGCATGTTTGGCATCGTTTGATTAATAAGATTCGAGTACGAAGCTGGAGCCGAAACCATTAATCCAGTCGAAGAAGACCCTGTTTCAAAAGTCAAGACCTTTAACCATCAAACAACACGCATAGATAAAGATTCTTGAAAGTGAGATTAATCAGATTCATTACCTTGGCTAAAGAAGACAGGAAAAAGACTTCCCATAATCGCATTCCCATTACATTAAATATCAACTATATAGTTTCCTTTCTTAGGCACAACATAAGTAACATCATAACTCCCATCTCCAACATCCTTAAGAACACCTTCTTGATCAGTACCACCAACACCTACACCAGGAGAAACTTTGACCTTAATCAAAGCTCCGCTAATGTTTCTTCCATCTGAATCCTTTGTTACATTGTTACAACTACAAATGTAGAAGGTACAAAAGCCGTTCCACCACCAATCCCAGCACCAGAAGCTGTGGACTTACTCGGATCCACATTACCAATTGGTTTCCTAGACAAGTAATCAGATTCATCATGAGAATCCGAATCAATATCAGATTCTGGTGCAGATCCTTGTACCATAGATGACGGAGCAGCAACTTCAATCAAAGGTGTAGTAGTTTGATCTTAACCTTTGAATGTAGCTTCAAAAGCTGCTTTTGCAGCAGCATCTTTCTCACCTTCGTCTTTGATTTTTTGCATCTTCCGCATGTTTCATCCAAAAGGGCTTACCAGCAGCAGAACCACGATCGGAAGCCATTAAAACAAAGTACCAATTTCTCAGATTAACGAAAGCAAATACGGAGAGCTAAATCCCTAAATCGAAGATTAAAATTGACAAGAGCAGAGCCTAAGCTTCCGTTACCAAAACCTAGAAAGAGGAGAATGCAGAATGCAGAATGCAGAATGCAGAATGCAGAATGATGAATGATGAAATCGAATTTTGCTATTCTAGGGTTTCTAGGAAATCGAGAAAAAGCAATAGAAGACGAATAAGAAAGAGGAAAAAAATCAAATCTTTATCTAAATCGCAAGTGGACAATCTAAAGCCCTCTGTTCAGAAGAAATGCTTTGATAGATTCCAATAGTTTTGTTTTTGTTTACTTTAAGCCGTGACTATTTTACTATCTTTGTAATGTGGTCCTCATATATGTTAATCTTACATATTGTGTCATATATTATAACTTCACCAAATACACAGATTGATGCGAGTCCGACACCACAATTCAAAAAGTTTATGATGATACTACGCATCTATTGTAATTCTAGTATAATATAATAACAGAAACTTTATGTAAATCTATTTTCTTTATTAATCGTAAAGTAGTTACAATACAGTATTTACACTGTTAACTATACAAAAATATATAAAAGTTACTAAACACTCTACATAAATAAATGTACATAATGAGAATGAAATGTTATGCTTGATAGCCCCTTCAAAATGACGTCATGTTAATCATACCTATTTTGGACATTAAGCGATTGAAAAAAGTGGGATATAGAGGTTTAGTAAATGCATTAGCCAACTGATTCTTTGTTCGAACATGAAGAAGAGTCAACTCACCAGCTTTAATTTTCTCACGAATAGAATGACATTGAGACTCAATATGTTTAGTCCTTTCATAAAACACTGGATTTTTAGCAATGTGGAGAGCATAAGTGCTGTCACAATAGAGAACATGTCATAAAGGAGAGACAACGTGAACTTCTTTTAATAACCGAGAAAGCTAAACAACTTCCTTAACTGTATCAGACATAGACTGATACTCAGCCTCTGTAGAGGACAAAATGACTACATGTTGCTTCTTAGCTTTCTATGAAACAAGTGATTGGCCAATAAAAGTACAAGATCCAGAAACTGGTCGTCTTGTATCCAAATAGTTTGCCAAATCTGCATCACAAAATGCTTTAATTTGAAAGTCATCATCAGTTGGATAAAACAATTCTTTTCCAATATAACCTTTCAAGTAATGAAGAACTTTGTGAGCTGCTTGCAAATGAGATGTCCGAGGAGCTGAAGAAAACAGACATAACTTGTTTACATCAAAACATATATCTAGTCTTGTGATCGTAAGATACATCAATTTCCTAACTAATCTCCGGTAAGATTTAACATTGGGTAACAAATCACCAGACAAAGTATAGAGTTTGATGCTAGGATCCATGGGGATAGAACAAGGTTTACAACCCAAAGAGATTACATGATGATTCTTAGCTTTCCATGAAACAAGTGATTGGCCAATAAAAATACTAGATCCAGAAACTGATCGTCTTGTATCCAAATAATTTGCCAAATCTGCATCACAAAATGCTTTAATCTGAAAGTCATCATCAGTTGGATAAAACAATCCTTTTCCAATATAACCTTTCAAGTAATGAAGAACTTTGTGAGCTGCTTACAAATGAGATGTCCGATGAGCTAAAGAAAACTGACATAACTTGTTTACAGCAAAGCATATATCCGGTCTTGTGATCGTAAGATACATCAATTTTCCAACTAATCTCCTGTAAGATTCAACATTGGGTAACAAATCACTAGACAGAGCACAAAGTTTGATGTTGGGATCCATGGGGATAGAAGAAGGTTTACAACCCATTAAACCAGTATCTGATAGTAACTCGAGGATATATTTTTGTTGACAAACATAAATGCCATAAGCAGAACGAACAATCTGGAGTCCCAAAAAATATTTAGGTTAACCTAAGTCACGCAACTTGAAACAAGGCTTTAGTTTATCCACAAAGGCAAATGTTCATCAGTACTGGCAATAATGATGTCATCGACATACACTAAAACCATAATGAAATGCTCCATAGATGAACAAATAAATAAGGTATGATCACAATGAATTTTCTCAAAACCAAGTGTGACTAAAGTGGAAGAGAACTTAAGAAACCATTGGTTAGAAGCTTGCGTTAGACCATAAATGTATTTCTTTAGATGCAGAACTGCCTTAGGAGGTAAAGAAATACCTTTTCTTTCAGCAAAAATTGAGAGTAAATCCATATAAATTTCTTCATCCAAGCCTTCATTCAAAAAGGCATTTAAAATATCAAGTTGATGAAGAAATTTTTTTTTTCTTAGAAGCCACTACCAATATACTCTTAACAGTCACCATCTTAGCCACAAGTGAAAAGGTAATCACAAAATCAATCCCTTCTTGTTGAGTATAACCTTTAGCTATGAGTCTTACTTTATATCGTTCGAGAGTGCCATCAGGATGAAGCTTGAGTTTATAAACCCATTTACAACTAATTGTAGTCTTCCCCTTAGGCAAAGAACATACAACCCAAGTATCAAGCCCTTCTAAAGAACCATACTCCATATCCATAACATCACACCACTCTTTGAACTTCTTTGCCTCAAAATAAGAGTGTGCTTCAGAGATGTGAATAATGGAATTAACAAATGAAAGATGGATGAGAGAAATATTGTCATAAGACACAAAATCACTGAGAGGATACAAAGAATGGATTGATTGGCACAAATAGTTCTGTAAATAAGTAGGCTTGGAAAAAAGACGATGTGATGTAGTAGCCAAAGGAAAATTAACATCAGCGGATAAAGAGACTGAAGGTAAAGCTTCATCCAGAATTGATAACACATAATGTGAATTATCATCAGTGTTTGCAGAAGTAGGAAATAAAGCTTTTGTAATATCTAAAAGAGAAGAATCAAAAAGGATATATTGTTTCATAGAAGATGTCATGCCGTGAAATGGAAATCATGTGTGTTTCAAGATCCAACAATTTATAGCCTTTATATCTAGTGGGATGACCCAAAAACACACATGCTTTACATCTAGGATCAAATTTTGTACGAAACTGAATATATGTGCTTTTGTAACAAAGGCAACCAAATGTTTTCCAGAGAGTGATATTCTGGTACTTTAGAGGTAAGTAGTTCAAATGGTGTTTCGTTATTGAGAAGAGGAGATAGTAAACGATTAATCAAGAAGACTGCAGTAAATACACAGTCTTCCCCAATAAGAAAGAAGAATACTAGATTGAAAAGTAAGACTTTAGCAACATTGAGGATGTGTTGGTGTTTTCTTTCAACAACAGAATTCTGTTGAGGTGTTTTAGGACAAGAGTGATATGAAATGATGCCTTTAATTTTATAAAGATTTGCAAAAGATAATTTAGGAGCATTGTCAGACCTACATTTTATCGTTGTTTTAAATTGATTCTCTATCAAAGCAATAAACTCAGGGAACACATTAAAAACCTCAGATTTTGACTTAAGTAAAGAAATCCAAGTTGCTCGACTGTGATCATCAACTATAGTAAAAAAATATTAATAACCTTCCTGAGTTATCATAGAACATGATCTCAAATATCAATATGAATCAAATCAAATGGTTCATTACTGATTTTATTATCCAAAGGAAATGATAATCTTTTCTGTTTTGCTTGAAGACGTACATTACAATGAACATGTTTTGTGGTTTTAGTGTTCTTAATCGATAACCTAGCAGACAGAGAATCAAGCTTTGACATAGATGGATGACCTAAATGAGCATGCCAAGTCGTAAAATCAACAACACTAGAACAAACAATCTGTTTTTCTGTGAAAGATGTAGCAGAAAGCACATAACCTGAATCCAAGACATAGAGATTTAAAATTCTTTTACCCTTGCCAATCATCAATGCCCGAGTAAGCTCCTGTATAAAGCAACTAGTAGATGTGAAACTGACTGTACTATTAACATCTATAGTTAATAAACTCACACTCAACATGTTAAAATGAAAACTCGGAACAAACAACACATTTTGCAAAACAATTTCATCACTGATTATAATTGGACATATACCGACAATGCTCTCTGAATTACCGGTTGGTAAAGTGACAAAGGTATTGAAAAAAGGTTTCAGAAAAGTGAAAAAAGATCGGTCATAAACCACATGATGTGTTGCATCAAAATCTATCATCCATGAGTCTTCAGCAACTAAAGTATTTCCCAAGGAGAAAGCAGAAGGCATGCTAATGATAAAGAAAGAATAAAGAGGAAGACATATACCAGATACTTTAGAAGTTGATGGTACGGCTGAAGGAGTAGCAAGAAGTCTATCTTGAGATGGTGATGTGAATTATGGTTATGAAGTTGAGAACTAAAGAATGCAATCACTTGTTGCATCTGCTCCTGAGAAAAAGGTTGATTAAGATGGTTTTTGGACATGTTTGATGAAGCAAAGGCATTTTGAGCAGTTCGATTCAACTGTGAAATTCCCAAATATCCACCAGAGAGTTGTCTCTGACTTATCTCAGGTTGAGGTAGATTATGAATTAGATTAGTCAGAGCAGGAGATAGCTTAGCTTCACGAGTATGAAATTGAACCTTGCCTTTTGTTGCCATACCCGGAGGATATCCACGGATCTTGTAACACATATCCACTTTATGTCCAATTCTACCATAATGAGAATAAACCGGCTTGGATTTCTGATTTCCATAATAAGGTTTAGATGCAACTTGAAAGGCTGTAAGTTCTATAGATGGAGAATATGAGATTCTTGCTACTCTATGTGAGTCTTTTTGATCCAGAAGAGTCTTTTTCATTAATATTTGACTCCTTATATGATCATAGATGTCATCCAATCCCATGAGAAAATCAATTACACGATTTGTTTCTCTTCCAGCCAATAATCCTTTAACTGTACAACTTGTAACTTGAAGACTTAACAGGTTTTCCCAGTATGTTTGTGATTGAGTATGATATGGAGATGGATCCATATTCCCTTGCCGAAGAGATTGAAGTTGATGTCGAAGCTTATACAGCCTTGGTAGATTGGATTTGTGAAAACGTGTATACAAATCTTTCCATATATCAGCTGCGTTCTTGAATTATAACACACTAGTATAAATCTTCTTGGAGACACTATTGAGAAGCCAAGATTTCACCATACTGTTACATCGACACCATATCTTGCAATAAGGATCATCTTACGCAAGTTTCACTGTACATTTATCTATGAATCCTATTTTGTTCTTAACTTCTAAACTCAGAGTCATAACTATCATCCATGTTTCATAGCTTGTACCATCTAGTTGTTCATAAACCAAAGCTAAACCATGATTATATGATCCAACCAAATAATATGAGCTATGAAGATTATCAAGAGAATCAGATACCTCAAATGATCGCTGAGTTCTTTTGAGCTGTTGAGAATCACAAATTTTAGATGCAGAAGATTCGGTAACCTTTGGAAAATCCTCATTGGCCGATTCCAAAGATTCGTTCTAATATTTGGAATTACATTTGTGTTTTCCAATTGATACACAATTGAAGCTCAAATCTGTACAGATTAGTGAAAATACAAGCTCGAATTGATCAAATATAATGAAACAAACATGAAATCGAAGATTTCGATTTCGAATTTGAAGAAGATAATGAAGCTAAAGTTAACGGATGAAGAAAAAAACTGAATAATCGGTGAAACAATTAATCAAAGTAAATTCGAGAAATGTAGATCAAGAATGAAGAAGAAGAAGCTGAGGTTACCTCAGTGCTTTGATACAATAAAATAAACTTTTTGTAAATCTATTTTCTTTATTAATCGTAAAGTTAGTTACAATACAATATTTATACTGTTGATTATACAAAGATATATGAAAGTTACTAAATGAAATGAATGTACATAATGAAAATGAAATGCTATGCTTGATATATAAAGATGATTATTGAATTGGAAAACTGCAAAATTAGAAGTAAGACAATTTGGGAAAAAATAAAATAAAATCTTTATGAAGATTTTTTTGTGTGGAGATTGGAGAAGAAACCATAAATTGGAAAACACGAAAAGGATAGTAATTAATAGAAAAAGGAATTGTAAGGGAGAAATCAAAATAAAAATGAAGAAATTTCGAAAAAGTAAAATAATAATGGAAATGATAAGTATGAAGCAATTAAAGAAGGTGGGAAGCATGTAGTCTTATGTTAATGTATATATTCATGTGCATTTAGCAATTTATGAGCTGTTGTGTTACTTGTACATTTGCTGGATTCTCTCATTCTCTCTCAGATTCTTCATTTCCAGCAAAAACAACAACAAAACCCCTAATTATTTTCAGTTATTGGTTACCTTTCAACAGAAGAACAATTAGAAATCAAGAACGTGGCAAAGTAAAAGGTACCTTTTCAAATTCGAATATTCTAAAGAAAGCACGTTCTTGCTCGTGATTTTTGGCCCCTTTTTTATTTTTTGGCAAAAATGTAAATTTGAATTCTTGTTTGATTTCTATGAATAATTTGATTGATTGGAAGCGATTGTATTTAGTTTTTTTTTGTCGTGTTCTTCACTTCCTTGTATATTCTTTTTAATTACTGGCGATATTTTAGTGATTTGAGAATTAATTTAGTTAATGTTGGGTTAGAAGGTAACGTATATGAGAGGGTTTTGAGTTTTCATACGTTAATATTTTCAGCTAAATCAGAGGAACATGTCTAATCAAAATACAAAATTTTAAGAACTTTAGATTCTCTCAAGCATCGGCTTGATTCTAATTTTTGGAGTTAAAAATATTTCTTCTTCTTCTTTTTTTTTTTTTTTTTTTTTTGAAATTTTCTTCTCTGGGTTTCTATATTTGTCTGTTCTACCATTTTTTAAGATATATCTTTCTTAATCGATTCTTATGTTTTGGTTGATGAGCTAATTATTAAAGTAACCATTAATCATTTTGAAATGTATAGAGCTTGCTTATTTTTCTAGTTTATCAGAAATCAGATGTAAACTTAACTTTGATGTTCATATTCTCTTCTCTTTGTGTTTCCAGATGCAAGAATCTCTTTGAAATTTGGAATCTTCCTCCCACAAAACTTCATTATATTTCAGGCTGATTCATCTTACTTATAATATAAACAAATTATACATAACTAAGATGGATCAGATGTCACCTGATAACATTAATGGAGTCATTTTAGCAGTGTCTTCAAGTATTTTTATTGGATCTAGCTTCATCATCAAGAAAAAAGGTCTCAAGAAGGCCGGTGCAAGCGGAGTCCGAGCTGGTGAGCTTCCTTTTAAACATTCCCAAGTTCTTGAAATAAGACTTCAATCTTAATCTGATTAGTGTTAATCATCCGTGATTAGGTGAAGGAGGGTATGGATATTTAAAAGAACCATGGTGGTGGGCTGGAATGATAACAAGTAAGCCTTGTTCAAATGCTGCAAAATGTTTATAAAAACTCTTTGTTGAATTGTAATGAGAGATAATAATCGATTAATCGTGTTTTCGTTTTCTTTAATTTAGTGATTGTTGGAGAAGTAGCAAATTTTGCAGCCTATGCATTTGCACCAGCTATTTTGGTAACACCTTTGGGAGCTTTAAGTATTATATTCAGGTATTTTCTTACTATATATATAGATTATAGATTATAGACTATGGTTTTCTTGAAAACAAGAACCTGTTTTATGCAGCGCAGTGCTCGCGCATTTTATTTTGCAAGAGAAATTGCATATGTTTGGAGTTCTTGGTTGCGTTCTCTGTGTTGTTGGGTCTACGACTATAGTCTTACACGCCCCACATGAGCAGAAAATTGAATCAGTCAAGCAAATATGGCAGCTTGCTATCGAACCAGGTATCTATATATATGATCATAGTTACCACAAGTTTTGATGGTTCTAGTAAGACTGATTATGCAAGTTTTGTTTTATCAGGCTTCCTTGTGTATTCTGCTGTGATCTTGATTGTGGTGATTGTACTGATCTTTTACTATGAACCGCGATATGGGAAGACTCATATGATAGTATATGTTGGAATCTGCTCCTTAATGGGTTCTCTTACTGTACGTTTTTCGACTTTTTTTGTCTTGACATTTTTCTCTTTGTTAGCTATGTTTCCTCAGGCTCTCTTGTGTGTTTTAGGTTATGAGTGTCAAAGCTGTGGCGATTGCTATAAAGCTGACATTTTCGGGGACGAATCAGTTCAAATTTTTCAACACTTGGATTTTCATTTTAGTGGTTGCGTTTTGTTGCCTTTTGCAAATCAACTACTTGAACAAGGTACCAAAAAAAACTTGTGAAAATTCAACCGATTTGCGATGTAACGCGACTCCATATTCATAATGCTGAGGTTTTCTCTTTGTATATTGGTGAAAAAAAGGCATTGGATACATTCAACACAGCGGTTATTTCTCCGGTTTACTACGTTATGTTTACAACTTTCACCATTATAGCTAGTATGATCATGTTCAAGGTTCAAATCTCTAACTCCTTTGTCTTCTCTTCCAAGTAAACAAACTTCATAACAGTTTCTTAGTAATTACTCTGTTGTGTGAGATTACAGGATTGGGCATCTCAGAGTGGATTGAAGATTGCAACAGAGTTGTGTGGTTTTGTGACAATTTTGTCAGGAACATTTCTGCTTCACAAGACAAAAGATATGGGAAACGTTAGTGTAACTGGAAGTGGTCGTGGATCTGTCTCAATGCCTAGAGACACTCCTGTCTTCACCAAGTCAGGATCCGGTCGGAGCTCCAGCTCAGAAAAACACCCTCCTGGTCTAACGGCCAAGATTCCTCTCTGTACGTAAACGTGGGCAACGAAAGAGCACAAGGATCCATGTATTTTTTGAGATTTGTTTGGAACTATATATTATTATTATTATTATTTTCGTTTCCTACATTAGGATATAATTTTACGACTAAAGAGAATCAAGAAAACAAGATTTTTTAAGTAGATGTATAACAACAATGATGTAGCATATAAAGTATAAACCCAACCAAATCCAAATTGGAAATTCTTGAATTGAAATTTGTGTATCTGTTTCTCTTGTGTCAAATGATTGGCTTTATATGAGGTCAGAGATCATTTGGAGAAACCATTGTCTTGACATAAACTTTGGCGTCGCGACTGCCACTTAAGCTGTCTGAAACTGGGTAATGAAACCTTCCATTGGAACAGTTATAGAGAGCTAAACCGGATCTAAACTCCAACAAAACCACTAACTCGTTTGAAATCCATAGTGGTCTAACAAACTCAGTCAAACAGGGAATGTTCATGAGCTTAGACCAAGATTCTCCATCTCCAAACTCCTTCATCACCCAAACATCTGCATTTGCTCCTTTGCAATAACACACCATTGATAAACATCCTCTCAAATCTCCAAGCGTCAATGTAAAACAGCCTCTGCTACAACAAACTGGTCCAGGAAGCTCCTTGAACACATCGCACGACATATCATATGATATGATGGTCCATGATGATGATGAATGAGTGGCTGCCCAGTTTAGAGTTCCATTGATGTAGATTCCGGATCTTGATTTGTCAGCAACAACAACTCCAGATGGGAAACAAGTGTTGCTTCTTCTCCAGAGCTTTTGCCTCGTTGAGTAGATCTTAGCCTCAGTCTTCATTTGGTGTCTTTGTTGCAACAATGCAACTACTTTATAGTCATCTTCAGATTCATCATAACCAAACCCAAACATTACAACGAACTCATTATCGCATGTTTCCAGATCCGAATCAGACAACCGTTGTTGAACGTTGATCGTTGGGTTCCACAAGTAGAGGCTTTTGTTGTAATCTACGTGGAAACAGATCAATCCATGGCAAGTCCCCACGACTTGATAGTAATCTCTGCCTAAAAGCTCACCATCATGCTCTAAAACGTTGACCGTTGATTCATTATACATAGAGTGGACACAGCACGACTTGAGATGGTACCGAGACGTTGTGATGACTCCATATGGACTCTTCTTACAAGTGGTTGCCTTCGACGCCTCCAAGATCGAAGCGTGTTTGAGAGTAAACAGAGGCTCTGAGATCAAAGATCTCCATGAGATGCAAACACATTTGAATCGCGTCAATGACTTTACCGGTAGTCTTAAAAGAATCTCTTCCATCATTTCAAGAGGAAGATTAGGTGGAGAGAAGAAGCTCTCTGTGGTGGTTTCCTCCATGAGCCTGAGCAGAGGAACCTAGAGCTTCTTGGAATTCAACCAACAGTCTTGCAGCGTATTTAATATATAAATGTAAAAAATATGGAGATTATTTCTTTCGTTATATGCACAAGTGGGTGTGGAAAAAGAGAAGATGCATGTATGAGGATAATGTAAAATACGAATATAATGTACGTACATATATTATGATTATAAATATGTATATTTATGGGGATGATAAGATAATGTGGTAAAGATGTTGAGATTAACTTGAGGACATAAGCTAAAGGGTAGGACCAGAATAAGTTATGGGACAATAAAGTTTTGGCTTTTATGTCTAATCTATTATAATATTTGTTCTTTCGTAAGCATTAAGCTGCAAGCTCCATCATTAGATATGACGGACCATGGCAGAAAAAGTATTACAATAAGATTTTGAAGACAAACAAACTAAAAGAGAACGTTATGGAGATCGAAACTGAAGACAAGCCCACACAAACTCTTCAAGAAACGGTAAGTTATGGAGTTTGAGGAGGTTCTTGGTACTCACTTTTGGGAGGTTTCATTGGAATGGAGTTCCTCACGAGTTTGCTGCACAAGTATTTTCTCAATAGAATCCATGAAGCTTGATAAGTTTTGCCGGGTCTGTAAATCCAAAGAATTCGCTAGTTCCTGACGAATGTTGGATCAAGAGATAAATCGTTAAGCTTAGGAAAACCAAAAACACTTACATCTACAATGTTGCAAATTGTATTTGGTCTTGGCCAAATGGCTTAATCATGTTATTATATCTTAAATGTTCTATTTGGGAGATTAAATGCGACTGACATCAATGAGTAGAAACAAGGAACTAACACCACCCTATCTTTATTGGTACCAACAGAGAAGAACATTGTTTATAATGGAATTGTAATATCGAGAAGAAAGCGTTTGTGTTTAAAGAAACATAGACTTACCTCAACTTTGCAAATAAGGTTAAGAGAAATTCCCTTTGACTGAGTGTCAGAGTTCTTGAGAGATGCAAGCTTTAATGGAGTATTAAGCGACGGCCAACCATCAGAGACCTTTAAAAATGCATTTATACCTCCAGCTATATGAGCCACAATTGTTTCATCTTTTTCGTAGTATTCGAACGTGTGCCTGCCATAGGATCATAGAACATGCAGTCAATTGAAATTCTCAAACAACTCAAAGACATATGTTTGCTATGAAAACAAAATTCAGCTCTTAAGCTACTGAAAAGAAAGGCTCACCTGTTTTTTTTCGAGCTCTTCGCAATATATTTTCTCAATGTGGTCGAAATAATTCTATCTTGCACTTTGGCGACAACCCACTGGACTGAAGATCTTGTGTCTAGCACTGCAGAGTGTAACCTTACTTGCCTGCAGTTTTAAGATATGTTATGGCACACTCCTTAAGATTTAAAAGAAAAACAGTAACTTTGGTAACTGACACTGATTTGAGTCAGCCTTAAAGGATACCTTTAGACATTAATTCAACTTACTGAAAAATGAAAATTAGATCTAGAGGTTGGATGCAAATGCATATGTTACAGTTTCTAAGGTAGCTTTGTTAGCAAGAAGAAAGTATGAACAGAGATATAGAAAATTTCAGATGCAGCAAAAGGGGTATAAAGCCAAAATTCATCTACCGAATCACAAAACCTAGATGATAGGGAACAGTCGTCCTAGGGCTTTCCTGCCATGCGGTTGCACGAACTATTTTAGGTTACAAAGGTACATAAAACTGGGAAAACTCAAGCCAGAGGCTAAGTAACCTTTTGAAAACGAAAGTTAGTATTAAACTGAAGGCTCTTGGTAGCAAGAATAAATGGAATGATATCATCTTATCGTTTCTGATTACTTATTAGTCTGATAACTAAAATATCCAAACAATTCCAGATCGATAAGTAATACAAATTTCAGGATAACATAAAGAAGCTAGAGAACAAACCTGAAAGAATCAGCAGCCTCGATGATGTCTCCTATATATACATCATTGGGAAACATCTGCGCGAGAAAGTAGATTTCAATATTATTCATGTAAAGGAACTGGAAGCAAACAAACTTATACATTTATCTAGATTCATGCAAAACTAAAACATAAACAAGTAAGCAGTGAAACTGAGGAGAGTGTTCATACCTCAACTTTTGTTATCTCTGTAGTTTTATCCTTAAGATGAATTAGCAATTCATGGATCAATTCAGATGGCTCGGTAGTGTGTTCAAGTTTGTGCTGTCCAAGCAAGCCATCTAGTTTTGGAATATATGTTCGCACTTGGAGCCTAATAAAGTTTCCATCAAACTCGAGCACGTTCAAGCCTGTCAATGCGTCCTCAACCTGTTCTGTAGCATCAAACCTGAAGATAGAAGAAGTGAAGAACTCAAACAAAGACAGGGTAAGGATGTAAATCTGAAAAGCACGGTTAAATTACCTTTTATGTACAGAATCCAGATCTTCCAATGACTTGAGAATCATCCTTTTCTCCTCAATCTGATTCTCAAGCTCAAACATCTGAAAAACATGTGAAGAATAGAAACTAAGCAGATAAGTGGTAGAGCTCTAATCTTTTTCTATTAAGACAGAAAATGAACAAATCTCTGCACAATACAAAGCAACAAGAAGACAAGCAGCGGCATGCAAAGAAAGTAAACACTGAAAAAAACCCTTCTGGATATTTTAGGGAGCAATAGAAGTCTTTCTCATGTTAAGTCATAACCACTAGGAAATTATTCAGGGACTGGGAAACTAGAATTGAAAGGGCCTTTGCGTGTTCGGGAAAAGTAGTTTACTACTTTCTGCTACAGTAAGTCTAATCAATCAGGTGAAGCAAGAGTTAAAATGACTGGAAGATAATATGTTAAAAGATGAAATTTTGTTTCAGATATTTATATGTTCACGCACACACAAGCTTCTTCTCCAAGAAACAAAACTTTAAAACCTCACACCTTAGACTTGTCATCATCATTCACATCCATTGAGCTGCTAGATGGTGGATTCTCTTTTGACTTCTCCACATCCTAAAATGAGAGAATCACATAACTCTCAAAACAAATCCTTTTGATTCCAGCAAAGAACATTTACTGAGGAATTACAAGGAAACAATGTATTCAATCCACTAACCTGAGACGACATCGAATCCAGTGACAATAAAAGACATTCAAGATTCCTTTCCAGCTGACTAGAATCTGTAAAATTCATAAAACAAAAACTCATATTATAAAGATAATACCAGGATATGGATACCATATGCTTCAACAATCAAGCAGAAGAAAACTAATATAGAACCTTGGGCATGAGACTTAGAAAGACGTTCAATTTCTTCAGAAACTTTGGCACTTTCAACCTCCACAGAATGAAGCTCCTTTCTCAAGTACTCCAAGTAAGCATCTGTAAGATTCATATCTTTTTGCATCAGTTAATCTTTCTATAGCATTCATCTAATTTCTTTCCACTTAGTCTTAAATTTCACAGGAAACACAAAAAAACGAAGAAAAAGCTGTATAAGGATTCAAAGAAGCATACCTGAATCTTCAACATCCAATAAATCAACATCGATGTACTCTTCAACAATCTCTTTCACCTTCGTCTACACAAATTCCAATAAAAATGGAGAAACCCGAAAGGGAAATTAACCATTTATCGAAAATTAGAAAAATGGAAAAAGAGTTCTCAAAGGTCGCAATTACTTCAAATTGAAGAGCAAAATCTCGAACCAGAGTCTCGGAATATGAAGAGAGTGATTCTCCAGGTTCATCTCTGCAAGTCCGGTGAAGCAACTCGAGCTCTTTCACGCGGCTGAGAATGTAAGCACGAATAGATGAACAAGCAGCACAAAAATTGAGGAAATGAAGAAACGAGAGAGAAATCAAAGTACATAGAGAACCTGTGAATTTGTTGGAGATCGAGAGATCCTTCGTGTGGATCTTCTTCCATGATAGGGATGAATTTTCCCGCTACTGAGAGAGTGTGAATTTGAAACTTGAAACTTTAGAAAGCAGAGGCTAATGAGGTCAAAACAAACCATGGGTGGTCACTTCAGTTTAAGTTTCGGTTTGGTTTGAATTCTGTTCGGTTCTTTTAATTCGATTTTGAATTCTAACTGAACTTCAACCATCGGTTTAGTTTCAGGTTGGGTTTCATTTCCTTTTAGTTTGGTTCAAAAAACTTAGAAAAAGAATCTTGCCTTGGCTGTGAGAAATCAACAAGAAAATTGATGAAAATAAGAGCCGTTTTTATTGTTATTTTGTAAAACATGGCTTTAGCCATTTAGACTAAGTCCTCAGAATTAAAACAATTAAATTGTATTTTATACTAATTAATTATATTAAAAGAAAATTTCAAACATCTTTAGCCTTACACATTTATACATTGACAAAAAAATTTTAATATGATTTATTAATTTACAATTTAATTTGTTTCCAACTCAAACCGTTTATGTTAAGAAAAAAATAAAACCAAATGATTTGGGTGTTGTCGCTAGTTTGGTTTGGGTCACGTGGTTTGGTTCGCTTAAAATAGTCAACCCTAAAAAAGACCTTTAGAAAATACATTTGGAACTTCAAAGCATAAACAATTTCAATTTTCAAATAGAAAAAAAAATGAATGACATACAAAATATTGAAAAATCATCTCTAGGTTATACTTCTCTTAACATCCCCAAATTATTTTTTAAGTCAATCAGACTTAAAAAAATTTAGAGTTTTGCAATTTCAGTTTAATTTAATTACCAATCGATAGTGTTCAGTTCAAGTTATGAACTAGACTTTAAAACATTTTTTAGGATAATTTGTTTCGTTTGGATGTTAATATGGAAAATATATTGGAGATTTAGCTTTTGAAATCATTTAATCTCTAGCGTTAATTTGTTTAGGTAATTTGATTGTAAAATGATTTTTTTTGTTTGGATGAAGTACATGGAAGAAGAGTTAGACTAATCTGAGAGTTCACGAACTCTTGAAAAAAATATGGATGG
Source organism: Cardamine chenopodiifolia (assembly GCA_963922655.1). Taxonomy (NCBI): domain Eukaryota; kingdom Viridiplantae; phylum Streptophyta; class Magnoliopsida; order Brassicales; family Brassicaceae; genus Cardamine; species Cardamine chenopodiifolia. The sequence goes on along the minus strand of OZ000485.1, from coordinate 11,915,740 downwards.
CAAATCAAATACAATTAAAAAATCCAAAAAAAAAAAATTGCACATTTTTTTTAATTAGCTAGTCTTAGATTTTTATCCGAATTTTCTGCTATTTTCACTAAGCATTTTCTGCTAGAAGAGGACCCGGAAGATGCTTCAACAAAAGTTTACTCCCTAAATGAGCAACAGAGGCTCGAATTTTAGCCATTGAAATTGTTCATTCCTTCTTATTGAAAATTTTAACTCCATTTGTTTTACTAGGTTTACTCATCTTCAAGGTTTGGAAAAGTCTTTATGAGAAAGAAGAATAAGTCAACCATCACTATTCATGCTCAGCCTCATGTTGTCAACCAAACAATCACTGCTCAGAAGACTTTATCAAAGGATGAAATGTTGAAGAAGGTTGACTCTGTCATTGGCAAGTTGAAGAAGAAGCATATGGTGAGAAATTCTGTTGAATTGTCCATGTGTACCGCTTCTTACACATGTGATTCAAAGTTGGTGGGAACTCGGATCTGGTCAGTGATCAAAGAACAAAACAACAATAATCTTCTCCAAAATCATTGTGTTTGCCAAGCTCTTTGTTTTCAACATACCAGTTTACACTCGATTAACTACAAGAATTCTAGTTTCATTAATTAATATCAACTGTACCAGTTTCTCAAAGATGCAATATCTTTAATAAAATATTTAAGGCCAGTGTTGTTTTTTATGGCATTATTTTCCCTGGCAATGAGATTTACTACTTGTGCTTCAAGTTGATAATGGTCTTCAGGATCCAACTTGTAGTACGATTTACTGAGGATGTATACATTGAAAATGTATGCTGTTTCTAGAGATTTCTTAAGGAAATAGACTAAGATAATGATTATCTTTACTAATTAATAATTAAAACAGTAGGTACAGTTTCCAAGCTTGCTTTTTAGCCCATCAAACCAACTTCTATATACATTTTATATATAGGATTAGACAAAAAAAAAAAAAAGTTTAAGATCCTCAAAAGAAAAAAAATGAAGAAGTCGTTTTTCGGTTATAAGATTATCATGTTCATATTATTGTCCGTCTTGGCTTGAGACCCTTGTGTTATCCTAAATATCTTATAATTTGTGGTTTGGTTTTTACTATTGTTTGGTCGTAGGCTTAATACATACTCTAAACACATGACCTCCTTATTGTATCAGATTCATAGGGTTTTACTGCGATTTTGGCCACTGAAATTGATCATTTCTTTTTATTGAAAATTTTAACCGAATCCAAAACGGTTTTATACGATTTAGAGGACATTCGCACAAACAATTTTGGATTTGGTTAATAAAAAATAACCCAAAGGTTAATATATATAATATATACCAAAAAATGATAATTAAACCGAATTGAAAATCGGATTGGACAGATATTTGGATTTTATAAGAAACGACACCGTTTGGAGTTGTGTTACCACCACGTGAATCCTGAAATCTGGCTTCGACTTCTACTTCGACTCTCTCTCTCTCTCTTTTTCTCTACGCTATTCGACTCATCATCTATTAGGTTAAAGTTCTGTACTTCATCATCTATTTGTTTTGCATTTTGTTATAGTTGAACAAGATTCTAAAACCTAATCCATTTGAGAGGCCGCGTGCTGCTTTTGTACTAGAAATCGCTGGAGCTGATGGTATTCAAATAATAAACTGGAAAGCTTTAGTTTTCTGACATGAACCAGATTTTTTTTAATTGTAAGACATTCAAACTTGCAGATGCACTTGTGGAAACCAACCCTTTCTTGGGAAGTGCGACAAGGGGCAGTATTAACTCTGATTCTCTCAAAGCTGATATTGAACTACCATGTGCCCTGATAGCTTGAATACCACAACTATCCAATGAGCATGACTAGTTTCTAATTTAATTCATTTGGGTTTAAGTCTTGCGTTGTATATATTTTGTTAATCTTTTCAAAATTCTGCTGAAAGTGAAGTGGCTGCCAATGAACCCTCATCTGATCTGGCTGACAAAGACATTAATGATTTGTAAGTTAACAACACCTTTCTTGTATGTGACCACCAGTTAATGGTGGGGTTAATATCCGTAGGCATCTTGGTGGGGTGGATCATATGTTGCTGGCTCTGCTCAACCATTGACTGGATTGTTGAGTATCCCTCTGTCCGGGGGTGCTAATGTGGAGTTCCATGGAATTATATGATTTTACGAGGGTGTTCCTGCATTACTTGTAGATATTGTGACTTCCATTAGAAGAAGGCATGGGGCTTTTGGATCTATATCAGAATATCAGACAACCTTCATGAGGAATTATCTCATGAGAAGCCTGCTGAATTAACGGTTGGATCGATGTAAGGGCATGCATTTGTCATTTGTTCTGTTCCTTTTTTTTCTTTCCTCACTGTCTTAATCTTGATATATAAATTGGAGAGTGGAGTTCAATGCATAAGTTAAATCATCTTTATTTAATACTTACGACATGTCTGTTGACCCCGTAATGGTTGTTAGTTGTACACTATTTTCGGGTCTTAGTAGTTTTAGGAATAATAGAGAATTTAAAGTTGAACGAATCATAATAAGATTTCAGGGAAGGGAAAATGTTTTGAGTTGGTTGTAGTCGTTTTAGCTATCTTTCTCCTTGTTTATATTCAAAGGATCACAGGACTAATAAGGACCTTGTGATGAGTTCTATCTCTTGAGCTGCCTTCTCAATCATATATTCTCAGATTTACATGTTCAAAACATCGATAACCGTGACAGCTTGTAGACTCTACTGTTGGATAAATTCATTTTTCATTCAAAATGTCTGCATTGTTCAATTCACTTGTTTATGTGTCTAATATCATATATTCTCTCTGGAAATGATGGATGTATTGCTTGCCACAATATCAAAGCTGTTTGATCTGTTGGAGTCTTCTCATAAAGTTGAATTATCTCTGTGATTTACTAAACTCGTTTTCAAAGATGCGTCTTAGAAAGTAGTTCACGATGGTGGCCCCCTAGACTGAAAACTTTTCGACCGAAAGACTATTTACTTGATCCTCTTGAACATTTTTGTTTACTGCTTTCATGTAAGCTGAAAGATGTTTGGGCTCTTGCAGGCCAGATTGTTGAGGTTATTGTCCTTGATGAGAGAGTAAATCAAGAAAATATGCTGACCGTTGGGTCTTCTTTTCGTTCATATGCACGCTCGATGGCTGAGGTAGAGAGAGGTCCAAGTGCAACCATTATCGCTGAAGTTTTACTTGTTAGGCCGACTCTTGCATGGTTGACTGGAATAATTCTTCTCATTGCAAATATCCTTGGGGTAAGATCACATAAATCCTTTTCCTCTCTTCTATCAATAAATTACTACTGAGCAGATTCTTCGGCTAATGTAGATTCTTCATCGCGTATTTAGTCGGTGGAAGTTGACATGCTTTACATGGTGGTTGCAGGTGTACTTCCTTATGAACATGGCTTTGACAAAGGACACACTTCTATATTCAAACGTGAAGCTCGATTAAGACATGAAACGGTGTTTCTCGACTGGCTGCATTTGAAACCAGTATTATTTGAATGTTTTAAGAGAAGGATGAAACTTTTGGTGGCCAGAGCAGTTGCTGTGTTATGTGTATATTTGCCATATTGGTTGCATTATCTTATAATTATTTTCTTTCTTTCTTACATACGTTTTGAGTTTCAGTCCTATTAATAAAGAATATTTTTGGACACCTGGTGTAATTTTCTGTTTCCTGCCTCTTCTCTTCATTTGTTTCTCTTGAGAATCATTAATTTATTATTTCAGGAGACTCTTATGATTCTCAAGATCCATGCAAACACCTCAAAAGCCTTTATAACTGTCCATCGGCCATGGATATCGAGACAAATTTCAATGAGCAGCTCTGGTCGGAACAAGCCAGTTTCTGGCTTCTCCATCAGTTAGCAGAGCTTTTGTTATTTCTTCTTGCCACATTTTACGGTTTCATCAGTTTTCGAATCTCTTTAACCTATAGCTTAAGTAACTTGAGGTCAGCTTCAATGCGCTTCACTTTCGGTCTGGAATCAGCATACTTATCTGAAATATGATAACATTTTGTATGTTCAAAACCAGTAACCTGTTTCATGGATACACCATCCAAGGAAAATTAACTATTATACCTTCCCTATAGGCTACCTTTGAAAGGCTCAGAAACCTCTTGGGGTCTGCAAATGTTGGTTGTACATCTTCAGGTTTTGGCACTGTTCTTTCTTCAACAGTTGTCCTATATTATTCATCTTGTGCTAGAGCCAACGTATGAAGAGTGTCAGAGGCAGATGAGAATTGATGAAGAAACACCTTATGAAGCCACAGCAGATAAATATGGCACTTTAAAAATATCAATTCTCCAAGCCGTAGAAGCTTAGAGAACTGTTTCGTATCACATAAGTAACTGAACCTCCTTGTGGCACCACACCTCGTTCTTCTCATGAATTTAAGGATATTAACTAAGCAGGAACATAGAAAAGAAGTTAGTCAAGGTAAAGGAAGAGATCATTGATTTATATCGCTAAACAAGAGTGAGAATGGACATTTAAGCATAAACTGAAGAGGAAATTTTTTGAAAAAGTATGTGGCCCTTGTGGGTATATATATTGAATTATTTGTTTCAATTTCCATATTGTCATGTATGCGCTCGATCATTATTCAAATTAAGAACGAATATTATTAAAGAAAAGACAGACAAGGAAACACAACACACAACAATAAAACATAAACCGATGAGGAAATCAACCAAAGACGAGGAGAAACACAGAAAAAAACGACATCAAAGATCCAAACTCAACCACAACGAAACAAAACCACTTCCTAAACATCTTAGAGCTACACTGGGACCAATCATCTTGATATCTCTCTTATGGAGAATCAACGTTGAAACTTGGAACACCACCACCACTAGGTCCACCACCGAGTCCACCAGGAAAACCCATTGCACCACCCAAACCACCAAACCCACCGGACCCACCAAGAAGCGGCGTCCCGGTCGGGAGTGGAAACGTCATGCCGGTTCCACCACCACCTGGCATCCCTAAGAATCCGCCAACTCCAGCAACACCGCCGATTCCAGCGCCGTAGATGAAATTCTTTTGGTCATCGAGAGGGGCATTAACGGTAGCAGACTCAGCTTTGGTAGGAGCAGTGGCTCCTCCGTGGAAAGGCAAAGTCTGACCTTCCCGCAAATTGCGAGCACTTGTGTGAACCAAAAGCAACGTAGCTGCAGAGAGAAGCACAAGGTTGGTAATTGATGAGATCCTCATAGCCATTTTTGTTTTTGCACTACCGATTGTTACTTTAGAGTATTCAAAAGGTCGTGAGAATGAAGTTAAGATGTTCTGTTTTAGTTTGTATGCATGCATGCATGGAATGGAATGGTTTATATAGAAGAAGAAAAGAGACAGATTACCGTTGAAGATAATAAATTGGATTTAGAGACTTAAATTAAAGAAGAAGAAAGTGTTAATGTCTTGTCCAATATCCACAAAGATCATTGGTAATGACAGTCCTCTTTTATAGGAAAATGTAATGGTTATGTCTAAGGAGCTTCGTAGGTCGTGATTCTGATCGATTCACAATAACTAATACGTTGAATCAAGTTTTCAATTCCATTCATCATATGAATTTTATGTATATTGCTTACTATATAGTACACAAATCAAAAGAATCACAAGCACTATATAGTACCTGCATCAGGCACCGTCGCGAGCTCTGCAGCAGACATGCTCGGATTAAGTACGGTACGAGCTTCTGTAACTAAAGGTGCGTCAATTGTCGAGGACTCCTCTGCTTCAACAACTGTAAAAAACTCCAAATCAATGGCGCGTGTCTCTACTTCAAGGCCAGATAAATCACTACGTAATGGGAAGATGTCTTTCAACAAAGACAACATCAAGAGATACAAAAAATTTGTTTGTATCCAAATCATATAAATTCCATCCCTTTTTTCTAAAGGAATAGCCAACGAAGATACATCTCTTGCTTTTCGAACCAAACTTATCACCATCCCGTTTTTGATTATGAGCAAACGCCAAACAACCAAAAACTCTCAAGTTATCATATACATGTGGTTTGCCATAAAAAACTTCATAAGGAGTTTTTCCTTTCAACACAGTAAGAGTCAAGTTAATCAAGTGTGCAGCCGTTAAGATTGTCTCTCTCCAAAATTCAATGGGCATATCCGCTTGAAAAAGTAGAATTCGTGCTACATTAAGTATGTGACGATGTTTCTTTTCAACTCTTCCGTTCTGTTGAGGAGTACCAATACAAGAGGTCTGATGATAGCTTGCTCGCGAAACTCCTTACTTATACACAAGAACTCTGTTCCATTGTCAGAGCGGACTATCTTAATGCTTTTTCCAAACTGTCGCAAAACAAGTGACATAAAGTTTCGCAAAGTTGACTGAACTTGAGTCTTATCATGCAAAAGAAAAAGCCAAACTCCACGTAAATGATCTTCGACAATAGTAAGAAAGTAAAAGAATTGCAAATTGTTGGTTTTCCGTACGGTTCCCACAAATCACAATGAATCATATCAAAAATATTGGAGCTTTTATTATCATTTAATAAAAACGGCTGCGATATTGTTTTGATTTCAAGCAAACATCACATGTTGAAAATTCCTTATTTCTACTGCCAACACCAGGAAATAAATCAAAAACTATATTTGATGGATGTCCTAGCCTTTGATGCCAAACATCTTCAGCTTCCTCCTTATTCAACTTTAAAACAACAAACTCCGTTATCCGCGAGAAAAAAATAGAGACCATCAAACAATTCACCTACTCCAGTCAGATTCCTCATTATACGGTCATGAATTACACATCCTTTGTTAGCAATTTGCATCACAAAATCGAAATTTGCAATTAGCTGAGAAACAGAAATCAAGTTGCATTTTAATTTTGGAACAAGCAACATATTACGAAGTCTAAAATCTGCATCAAACACAACAATTCCTTTCTTTCTAGGATCCGTTCTATTTCCATTTGGCAACCCAATCAAACATGGCAATACCTACTTCCAATCAGAAAGAAATTCAAGGGAACCTGTAATGTGATTAGATGCTCTTGAATCTAAAACCCATTCAAAAGTATCGACTTTATTACCATGGAGACGAGTCGTGGCTGTTTCCTTCTTCTGATCAGCTAACATCTTGACCAAAGCTGCCCACTGCTCATTGATGAGGCCCGTGAAACCACACTTTTCTGCTTCAGCACTCGGCTTAACTGCACCAAGTGTCACATCAGCGTTTGCTTGAGCCATTCCTCCACGACCACTTCCTCCAGGTCGTCCTTCTCCTTTGCCACCACTGAGTTGACGTGAGCATTCTTCCCACCACTCAGGGTATCCGATCACTTGAAAACATGAATCAGGTCCATGTCATGTTTTCTTACAAACAGAACAAAACCACCTTACTTTTGTTATATGTTCCCTTTTCAAAACTCCATGTCTTCACTGAGAAAGCAATTTTAGTGACTTGTTGTTCTCTTCCTCGCATCACCGTATTGATCCTTTCCACTTATTTGATCTTGGAATAAACTTGATTCATTGTCGGCAAATGATCAGTTGTCACGATTGAAGTTCTAACTCCTCCAAAAGTCGCATCGTCCAGGCCTAACAATAATTGATGTATCTTGTCTTCTTCTTTCTTCTTCTCCAGCTTCACTATAAGACTGCAAATGCATCCTCCACACTTGCATGTTGGATTTTGATCATAGTTCATCAGATCTTCCCATAAAATCTGTAATTTTCCATCGTAATCGATCAAAGACATTCCTTCTTGGTGAAAATTTGCCAGCTCTATCTTTATCTCTTGTATGCATGGACCTTTTTCTTCTGAGAATCGATTCTTGATCTCCGTCCAAAGTTTCTGCGGATCTTCGTTGTTTCTCAAAGTTCTACCATTGAACTCGCTGACACCCAGTCGTCGTAATCAGGATCATCTTCGTTTGGTTTCACAATGGTTTCATCGACGAAACTGTATTTCTTCTTCACCCGAAGCGCAGTTCTCATGTATTGAGCCCATTCATCAAAGTTTTCTTTGGAGAACTGCACTTGCGCAATCACCCCTCCAGGATTTTCGTTCGCTGCCAATTGATAGATTGGCGCCACCATCTTTTCCTTTCCGGAAACACCTTCTTCAATTTCACCTTTAGTACTCATTGAACTTGTGGCTCTTATACCAAAAGGCAATAATTTATCGAACTGAATTTCTTGTTTATTCACATCTCATCTCATATCTTACATTATATAGAGAACTTACGACTACCAAATCTTGGTAATCTTATCAAAAATCTACAACAACAATATATCCTTATCAAATATTTACAATAATATATACATTTCGATATTCTGAGATATCCAGTTAACCGGTTAACACCGCTTAACAGGATTAACCGCTTAACAGGATTAACCGCTTAACATGAACGAATATTAATTCAAAATTCTTATCACCACCATCAAAGATACTATTTAAAAATAATAATAAACTATCATCTTTTATTTTATATGGAAATAGTCGTATTTCAAATTTTATGGGTTTGAGCCATTTTAATTCCTTACTTTGGGAATTTTATTTTTCTTTCTTTTGTAATATAAGTATCCGAGAGTCTATAACTTTAGATCTTATAAAGTCGATTCTTTCGATGTAAGTTTTTTAATATGACAGGATGCAATTATGGTTGGCTGCATTCGTTATTTCCTTTTGAAGTCTACGACATGTTAAAACTTAAAAGTTAAAACTAGCGAAAAAGTGTTTTTATCTTTAGATGCGTTGAAACAAATCACTTTAATACGTTTGACTTTAACGTTTATCACTCTAATTAAAGTTAATCCAGTTTCCAAAACGCTCTGTTTAAATAGCAGAGACTGAGCCAATTGAAATGAAACAGTACTTTCAGAAGTCTATAGCCAATTGTCAATGCCCCATATTCGATAAACATTACACATATAGTTTTTGCTTCGCCTTTGTTGACTTTTTACTTTTTCACTTCCAAATTTCCAATCCATCTTCTCCCAAGAAAAATTTTAGTGGGTCGTTTTAGGTGAAAAAGTGAATTTATTATGGTCTTAATGAGGGAAACAATCTTCAATGCTTTTTCTTTTTGTAGAGAAATTATAATGAGTGGCAACAATGCTAAACGTATTCACCCGTGCGGCAAAGAAAGGAAAACATTAGACGTAAACACATAAGACTGAGTAAAAAGTTGAAAAACTTATTCGTTGTATCTAATTTTTGAGAAAGATGATCAAATCAGTTAGCAATAAAACAGAAGTGATAGTCTGATAGATAAGTAGTTTATATCTACCCCTTTTTACACTAGTACATGCTTTGTAATAGTATAAGGCCGGAGAGTTTGAGGCTTAAGCAAATCATTCTAGAACACAAAGAAGAACAAAACGTAACAAGAAAAAAGGAGGAAAAAAGGAAAAAAAAAAACCCCGGGTGTTTTGAGTTTTCTTAGGTGTGAGATTATTTTGTTACAATTTAGGAAATTCTTTGAACTTTTAAATCGAGACAAACTGAAATACCAGGATTCACTTAGCTCTCAAAGATGGGTTACAAAAAAAATTACACGAGAAACGTACAAGCAATAGCCACTAGGACATGTGGGTTAATTCACAATGTATATGATCAACGGAATGTGGTGTCAACAATTATATTTAAAGTTTATCAAAAAATAAAAACAAAAAACTATAGTAGAAGTAAATTTATGTTTTTATTTTTCTCATTTTTTTAAAATTTTTTGTACTTTAAATTTAAAAGCGGACAAATTTGTACACAGTGCCAAAATTTATCCGCAATTTGTTATTTATATAAACTTTGTTTCGTCAGTTTGGATTTCTGAACTGTTTTAATAAATTTATAATTGTTGACAAAAAAAGAAGTAAATATCTATGAAAGGTAAAACAAAATGTGAATAGTGTCAAATGCTTTTCATTGTTGCAAAATGTATTGAAGCACACATAAATACTCAACCAAAACCAATCATATGACCTAATAGAAGTGTATAAATCTATGTAGATTAGGTTTCATAGCAAGTTTAGATTACTATAAATATGCATTATATGAAAACATCCAATGTAACTCTGAGGGTTGTTACTTTGTGCAATTTTCCTTTTTTCTCATTTTATGAATATCGAAAATCATCATTTGATGCTGGTGTTCTTATATTAAACTTTTTATTTTTAGTTTTTTGCATCTAATAAAACTCATTGAGGTATTTTAATCTAGCATATTGAACTATTTTAATAAAGCTTGAATCTTGAATCCTACTTGATTTGGATTCACTCACAAAATGCACGATGACACAAAGAATAGCTTATGCGTTCAGTTAGAGCCACATGATATACCAGTTTTAGGAGAATAGTTGTATGCATCGATATTAACATGCTTTTGGAAGGTATGTGTTTATGAGCATACTACAAACAATAACTAGATTCGATGTTAATTCACATATGGAGAGAAAGCTATAGGTTGTTTCCCAGTCAACACTTCAAGAACCACCACACCGTAGCTATAAACATCACTCTTCTCTGTAATCTTCATGCTGTAACTATACTCTGCAAAAACACACAGAACCAGTCCGGTTGAAGATTAAATAAAAATATGACATGGGGACCTAAAAGTTTATGGTTTCTATAAGACTTATAATTTATAGCTAAAAAATTTCTATGTATAATAGAAACGTAATAAAAAAAGGCTAAAACGTAAGAAAACATCTAACAAATATTTTTTTAAAAACAATTTTCATGATTATGAACCTATCTTTATCAAATATTGCATTAGCCTTAAATAAACTACTTTGGTTGCTTGTTCTCAGAAATATAAATGTAGGAACATACCTGGAGCAATAAAAACCATAAGACCCAGCGAATGTCACCTTCATCAACAAGCTTGGCTAAACCAAAATCCGCAATGTAAGGCTCGAAATATAGACCGATCAAGATGTTGTTGGCCTTGATATTGCGGTGAACAATGAGTAGGAGGCAATTGATATGTTGGGTTTTTACCTTCATTTTATTTGCATTCCTCGTAAGTTTGGTATCATATTGCATTCATTATAGTGTCTATGTGCATGTTTTGCATGTTTATCTTGTGTTGAATGTACATGAAGTGGAGTGGGAAAAAGAATGTGTATTGGAGTGAGGTATGCATCAAGAGGGATCATTTGGAAGTAATTAAGAGAAATGATGATCCAGAATCAGTCCAAAGTGTCTTAAAGATCAATTCATATAAAGGTATTTTCTTGCGATTTAACTCCAGACCTCTTGATGAAAGTTATAGGAAATTGAGTTATATTTCCAATGGAAGTGGTATAGAGTGATTTGGATCATTGTTTAAGGATATACGACCCACTTAATACAGAGAGGTATGATCCAACGGTTTCATGTGACCGCTACGAATGCGATAAAACTTACCTATAAGTTGGGCGGCCTCTTTGAGCGGGATCACGACACCATGGGACTTGAGCAGGTTGTTTGAGCGGGATCACGACACCATGGGACTTGAGCAGGTTGTTTGAGCAGGATCACGACACTGCTGGACCGGATTTCATGTCAATTTCGTTTCTAAACTGGATTCGACCTAATTTTTTGTTATTTGTTAAACCAATTTTTAGCTTTTCCTATAAATAATTTTTTAACAACATATAAAACCCTAAGTTTTCTTCTTTGGATAGTTGTTTTGAGATCCAAACTCTATTATGGATGATTTGGATTGATCTAAGGATTCTTATCTATACCTTTGTAAATTCATATTTTTATCTTTTCCTTTTCTTTTTTCTTCTTTTAGGATGTTACTCTTTTACATGGATTATGGGTCTTTCTATATTATGATGAATTGATGGTTAGATGATGATTGTTTATGTTGATTATGGTTAAATCCTTCATTCTGGTGGTTTTTAATGCTAGATTAGTCAATGAATTGGTAGTTTAAAACTTAAGTAATTTCATGTCCGGAAGATGTTCGATGAGATGTCGGAATGAAACATTTTATGCGCTTTACATACATAGCGAACGAAATTGTTGATTAGGATGTTTAGTGAACTTATTGCCTTGTTATTAATGATCATTGATCATCTGATAGGTAACAGAAGTCATTGATTATCAGATGATTAAGAAAGAGATTAGTGTCACGTAAGTGGATTAGTCATATTGTGAGTTTCATGTTCTATGATGATGTTTAGTCAAATCTTTGGCATCATTATTTGATTTTTTACTTCATTTCTTTGATAGTAAAACCCATAGTCCATTGTTTTCCTCTTTGATTTTCATTTCTTTTATTTTCATAAACCAAATTTTTATTTTTCTCTAGATTAGGTAGAATCTCGCATCATATGCATTTTTATTTTGCTCTAGATTAGGTAGAATCTCGCATCGTATACATTTTTATTTTGCTCTAAATTAGGTAGAATCTCGCATCAGATGCATTTTTATTTTGCTCTAGATTAGGATGTTTAGTGAATTTATTGGCTTGTTATTGATGATCATTGATCATTGATCATCTGATAGATAATGAAAGTTATTGATTATCAGATGATTAAGAAAAAGATTAGTGTCACGTAAGTGGATTAGCCATACTGTGAGTTTCTTGTTCTATGATGATGTTTAATTAAATCTTTGGCATTATTATTTGATTTTTACTTCTTTTTTTTATAGTAAAATCCATAGTTCATTGTTTTTCTCTTTAATTTTAATTTCTTTTATTTTCATAAACCAAATTTTTATTTTGCTCTAGATTAGGTAAAATTTCATTTAGAGTCTCAGGCATATTCCAAGAAGAAAAATCTTCTGTCATAAAAGCATAATTTCCCCCTTTTTTGGTATGCCATCTCTAAATAAGTACAACACAAATAAAATGCTTTATATGGTAATACGCTATACTCTAGCCAATTAACAAACACATCAAACCAAGTCAAAATAAATCGCCTTAATGTCTTTCCAATCCTTTTTGGGGAGAAAATATGACCATAGGTTTGACATGGACCTCTAGTTAAATATTTACGTCTTACCTTGTTTCTTTGATTTGGATAATAATCCGATTTTTTTTTGAGCAGGATCCCACAATAAATCATCCAAATTATTATCAAACTTTGAATCAGATGCTTTTTAAAAATATCGGTATTTGCTCCATGGATTAATCTGCAAAATATTATACTATACTATTAAGTCAATTAAAAAACAACCTTTGTTAAACATGAACTAACAACTAAAACATAAACCCAAATTACACGATCATTGATTTATTATATTATCTCTAACAAATTTGCGAACAAATATTGGCCAAGTCCAGTTATAATGATCATTGATATTTGATAATAAATGCAAATAAGTTTTTTTGAAACTGAAAACATTTCTAGTGAGTAATGATCGACGATGGACCACTGATTCTCACACAATTGAGAATTAATCTGACCACTTATAACATTATATATATTATAAGATAAGGATTTTGTGTTCTAATTATGAATCAAATACATAGAGATTTCATAGAATAAGGATTAAAGCAAAACAATGTTTTTAAAATAGAAAGAAATAAAGACTTGAGAAACAAAAAATCTAAAACAGAGGAATCAAATCAAATTATCAATTTAAAATTGAAGAACCAAATCAAAATTTCAAAGTAGAAAAGAGAATTACATGCACATGATAATCAGTAATTGATGAATTCAAAACTGGAAGAAAGAACGAAAGAGAAGAAGTCGAAAAGACAGAAATTATAAGCAGTGCTAGGAGCGATTTTTTATTTTCAACATGCTAGAAACGATTTTTTTTTGTGAAACAAACAAAACCCTTAATTTTGTTTAAAAAAAATAAACCTTCTAAATCATTTAATTAAATGGATATGAACTTATAAATAAAAGAAGAAAAACTAATTGGTCTTTGTCTTGTATCTTTTATGTTATAAAATTATATATTTTAAACATAATTTTACTTAGATAAATGTGCATCCAAATAAAGTAAAGGGGCATAAAATAATTGATCAAAGAAGACATAATTAAAATTTAATACAAAATTACACTAATTTTAAAAAATTTAGGGGTGGCAAGTGCCCTTCCCATTCTCGATATACGTCCGCCCCTGTTAATGCTTACTCCATCATAAAGTTTGTATACTGAATTACTGATTGATTGTATATAGTATAATGTCTAATAATAGAAAACGCAAAATGCAAAATGGATTTCTTCTCGTTGTTTGTAGTCAGCTTAACATCTTTATTAGTAGACATTCACTTTTACATCGACAACTCAGTTTAGAGATATGCATAAGAGAGTCGAGTGACTTCTCTAGTCATGGACGGTTAAGGATATGCCTTAATTTTGTATGAATTAGCATATATAGAAGCTTTTTTACTGTTTCATGAAGTATGTATATGTAACGTCAGATTTTGAAATGAAGAACTAATGTTTATATTAGATTTTGTCAATGAAAGTTTTCAGTAATCCAAAATTTAGGCTTATATGTCAATGCATTAAGGATAAGGCACGGGAGGAACGTAAAACCAGGAAATTATGACGCATTTTTAAATAAGTTTATGTCTTTACTATTTTGGTTGTATAAATCAATTTTCTTATATTCTTCTTAGTTACTTTATGTGCGAGATTTTATATCAACTGAAAGCTTTCACGTGACTAAAGCTGGCTTTTGAACCGACTTTTACTATTTGTTAGTTGTTGTTACGATAAAAGGTAAAAAGCTCAAAAGGGTTATTATAAACTTGTAGAAGTATTGTGTTAATACTAGTAGCTTCGAATTTGGATATCGTGAAAGTGAAATCGGTTAAATAGTACAATTACGCTAAGAGATAATATATTTATAGTTATATGTGGCCACTAATTTCTATCATGAGAAATGAGTTTTAGATGGTAATCTATTTGAAGGAACCATGGTAAGATATCAAGGACCACAAAAGGTAAATGTTTTCAAAATATACTTTGTCATAAAACCAAAAAAAAAAGAAAAAAAAAAGATAGTAAATGTCAGATTACGTCGGTTAGATCAATACTACCGATTCTGTTCTTATCAAGAATGGAGTCAAGAACAAGTGGTAGATTTTGAGGCGGAAAATCTAAGCTAAAGAACACGCAAGAACTTTGACCAGTCCTCTATAAATTGTCAAAGCTTGCGAATCTTAGATGAATCTCTCTGTATATTAATAAGGAGTAAGGAGAAGGACCATCTTCTTTTCTATCTTTGGATTCTCTTGCGATTTTGTATATGACTATTTCCTTTTTGGTGGATTCTCTTTTTGTTATTATATCTTACACTTGATAGTCCAGTTGAATGTTATAGATAGCTATTTGTGTCTTTCTCGAACGAGTTTGATCGGTATTATATAAAATTCGTTCAGAACTTAGAAATGATATTAGAGTAAAGTTTAGTAGCTAGTAAGAGAGATACTAAATTATCAAAGATAATTGACAAAAGAAAATAAAATTTACAAAGATAAAAAAAAAAGATTATCAATGAAACTGGTAACTGAATAGTTATCGCATTATCGGTTTGAACAAAACAAAATAAAGTTATCGAGTTCATGTTAGTGGCCCAATAATTTGTCTTCTCAATATGTGGTATAAAGGCCCAATAGTTATAGTCTAAGCATTAACAATACGTAGAGTAGGGGACGTATAAGTTAAAAACTTAAAATAATTTACTATCTCTTTTAAATGAGTTTTTTTTTTTTTCTTTATGCCAGGTTCTCTTCGAGGTTTCAGTCCGTGCCAACTCAACATTTGTACGGGCCTAAGATAAAAAAAAATTTAGACTCTTTAAAATTTATTTTAAGGCTTTTTACTAATTTTTTTCTTATAAATTTTATGAGTACTATTTGTATCGATTTTGTACTGAAAAAAAATAGATATACATATAAAATATTTTTTTTGGATCATTTTCAATCTAATTTTTAAAAATAGTTTAACCTTTTATGAAATATATATATATATATATATATGCTCCCTAATTATTATTACGACCCCGGACCGTCGCCCCTCTCGTCCCTCAGTGAGCTGACACTGGTTTCAGTATGTAGTTGTTCTTCGGCTTGTCCTTAGTTCTATGAAAATGTTTGGCGGGCGCTCTTGATTTAGAGTCTTCAGTTTTATAACTTTGGCTTTTAAGATGTTAACCCTCTCATTCTACTTATAAGGTTTTATTTTCCCTTTCTCATGTTTGTTCCGAAGAAGATCTCACATCAAAAGATAATCTTAGTATATAAGGAACATTTGTTCCTCTCTTTTGAAGATTAGTCTATGCGAGTGTTTTTTATGTTAGAATCCCACATTAAAAATTTAAACGAGTACTAATATTTAAGAGATATGGGTCAATTTATTTATTGCCAATTAATTTTGATTTAGAACCCCATTAAACTTAACATGGTATCAAAATCTCGTTTGTTGGTCCAAGTAGGGTGACTCAAAAAAGCTTTAGTACTGGTCCTATAGTGGGATTCAGTTCGAGATGGACTGATAAGAGTCATCATCTCGAGAGAGCGTGTTAGAATCTCACATCGGAAGTTTTAAAAGATTATCACTAATATAAATGGGATAAGAGCCAATCCACTCATTGCCAATCAATTTTAAGTTAAAACCCAGTAAACTTAACATTTTACTCTTATCTCCGGAAAGATTTCGATCTATTCCGAATTTGTATAACTTGATTCTAAATTATTAGTAAAAATCTTAAATGACAAAAGAAGACATTTTCTGGAAAGGTAGTCACTTAATTTAGTTTTTTTCGTTTCTTAAATCTGTAACCATTTTACTCAAGTTTAGATCTTAATTCGTTGGTGGAAATATCTCGTTGTTCATCAAGCTTGGCCAAGGTGTTTAAAAGGTGAAGCATGAACTAAAGAATGTTGTTAGAGACAAAACTGATAGAATATAGACAAGCATGAACTTGCAAGATTTCCTTAATTCAATATTCATAGTAAGAGAGAGAGTGATAGACAAGATGGGAGTTGGGAGACACTAAGTATTAACTATAAAGTGATTTTTTTTTCTGACATAGGTGAATTTAATTGCATTATCAGAAACTTCTGCCCAAAAAAATCCATTAGTCTATACATACAGAACACAAATTCAGAAGATAAATTAAAATATCATTATTCTCCTGATTATCTATATTATCGTATTATACTGTACATTCATATAAAAGTGTGTGTGTGTATTATTTATATAAATATATGGTTCTACATGATTTCATATATGATTGGAACAAACATAAACCATGCAATATGTTTGACAATCGATCTCATACGAAGTTTGCGAGAGAACGGGACAAGTGGGACGATCACTTTCCACTTCTTTGCCTCCAACGTTGAATTTCTAAATTCATTCGTTTACTTAGCTAACCACAGAGTAGTTTTGGCCACAGTAAGGGTTTCATATGATTTTATTATTTAAATCACTTTAAAACAAGTATCAAACAAAGATGCGTGAAAACGCAAAGAATATCAAGTAATTGATTAAACTTAAATAGAAAATGTCTTATATTGTTCATCATTACAATACAGAAGAAGATAGATACACATAACATATCTTGTTCTTCAAATTGTCGGTTACCTGTTGTGAAGTGGATTTGGACCCGTGGGAATTACACGTTCTGAGTCCAAAACCGAGGAGTTAGTGATCGTTTCCATGGAGTGATCATACTTTAGAACTCCTGCTTCTTCTTCATATGATACATTCCTCACTAGCAAACTCCGCACTGAAGCTGATTCCGAATGATGAACGAAGACGAGAATGAGGAGAGAAGAAGTCAATATCATAACCTTCATCTTCATTTTCTATTTTGGTTGCAAATATTGTTTTTGTTTGTTTGAGATAGGGATATAATATATATGAAGGAAAGCAAGTTCTGACTGTTATAAATAGCGACGTTTGATAAAAGGAACAAAAAAGAATTAGAGATTATATACAAGCTACGGTGCAAAATAAATAAATGAATGAAGCATGTCAATTGTCAACTAATTGAAATCATATTTTAGCATATCGTTTCGCTATCTAAAAAGGTTAATCATTATTATGTCTTTGATTTGAAGATTCATAAGCCTCAGCCTCATTTAGTGAGTCCTGTGGACACATTTATGGTAACAGTAAAGCCGACCAGTTATAATTGATACAATAAATAGTTTTTTCTATATGAATAAAACCCAAACATTCTGCTATCCATTGATGACGTCTAAGAAAAAAAAAACACATTTATACAATTCAGTACTACGGACGACGAATTGCAATAGATTTGTGACCGCTTATTGGTCCATCTTAATTTTATCATCAACAATCTTTATAAAATGAGAGGCGAATTTTACAATTTTAAAGAAAAAATGTTGATGTTGCGTTTTTTTAACAGCATGCTTTATGCAAATTAATATTTGTATTATAGCAACTAACCATACTTACTAATCTTTATAGACATGATTCACATGATCATAATATACCCAAATCTCCATTCCATAAGAACCTTCTCTATAAACGAAAAAACTTATTTACAATGAAATGTGGATATATTCAGGTTCTCCAAATTCCCAAATAATTTTAACCCCTTAGAATGTTCATACAGTACATATGTTTAATAATGTGAAGAAGAGAGTATCGGTGAAAATTGTAATTATTTTGGAAGTGGAGTTTAAAAGTACATAAGTGAAAAGGTGAAAATGTTACCCATCCTTACTTGCTTCCTCCTACTAGCCACTTTCAATTTCAATCAAACGCATTAACTTCTTTTTCCAAAAAAGGAGTTCCCTCATTTTCAACTTCACACCATCCCTCTTTCTTTCAATTTCTTGACTTTCCAACGTATTATTTGTGAAACTTAGCAGCCAATATTAGTTCACATGTTCGATTTTTCTTTATGATCGAATTCTATTATAACTAAAACAAACCACATGGGAGTTTAAAAGCAGACATGTTCAAATAAAATTCCATAAGTCAAAAGCAGACATGTTTAAGCCATACTAACAATATTTATCTAAAATATGTTATATAACCCTAGACTTTTTTGTTGTTGTTAAATGATATGTATAACCCTAGACTTTTGACTTTGTACGAAACAAAAGTATAAGTAGAACAAATCTCATTGTCAATACCATTCATAATTTTGGGATTATTTACCCTCTGTTAATTATATGAATTGAACGATACCTCACTCAGTCTTTCACAAAAATATCGATTAGGCACTTGTTTGATGTAGAGAAACATTGCACATCAAGTAGACTAAAAAATGTCGCATTCCGAGGTGCATTGAGTTTTATATAACCAAGGGAGGAAGTGGTTTCGTCCGCGATTGGTGGGACGTGGGGGACATGACGAGTGCAGGAGCGCGAGATCACGTTGTGTACGCGGATAAGATACCCGGTCACAATGAGAGACTCGGTCATCTATTACCTTTCGTTTATGCAAAATATATCTTATGGGCTAACTACCAAAGGCCAAGCTTAATTAAACTTATCTCGACTTAACGATGCCGCACTTGTGTGGTTTTACAAAATAGTCTTTTAATTGTTTATACTAGAGTTTTCCCAAAGTTGTTGAGCTTTTTAATGGATTCTTCACTGTATTTACTAGTGAGATTTTTTTTTTCATCTTCCAATATGGGGATATTTGACATTTTTTATACATTCTAAATTTTCACACTTTTTAAATATTCTACTTTGAATTTCATTTCTATTCAAATGAATGTCGATTTTGACATATATGAGTAAACTATGTTATATTACTCATGTCAAAGAATCTAACGTTCTCATAATCCGATCATTTTGACGATGAAATTCGTCCAAAAAAAAACCATAACTTTTTTTTGGCTGAAACCATTTATTAAAATTTGGTTCCAACAAAATAATTTTTAGTTCATGGTTTCGCGGAAAGTCTTTGTTGGTGAAAACCTAGGTTTAGGTATTCTTTTTTTTTAAAAACATCCTAGGTTTAGGTATTCATATATCAATCACTTATTACTTATTAGAGTTTCTCTCGAATAGACATCTAATTAATGAGATATTTTTAAAAAACATTTGCTTGAAATTTTATTAAGAAATAAACAATCATACATTTAATTGAACTTAAATTTTGAAGACAAACTATTTCTTAAGTTTAAAACAAATTAAAAAAAAAACTATTTCTGAAAATTTGACAAACTAGCTAGTGTGGATGGAGGCACATGTAAGCGAGAAGATAAAAGACAAGAGTTGATTTTAACGAAGCAAATTCTACGTAGACTCTCAAACAACCACTTATCTGTCAAGAATTTTTTTCTCCCATCTCCAATCACCCAACTATGTCCTTGATACACCACCTCACGCAACCCAATCCCCACACTCCGCCAAGTAGAAGACCAGTTACTCTTAATTAGCAATAGTCCAAGTAGGATCATGTATGTCTCCAACTTTATACTTGCTCCTCACAACTCTTTCCCAGAGACTATCCTGATCATGTAGTAATCTCCAACCCATTTTCGCGATCAATGCTTTATTCATATCTTTCGTTGCTCGAATCCCTAACCCACCTTCCTATTTCGGTAAGCACACTCTTCTCCAAGCTACTAAGTTTTGCTTTTTTCTTTTCCGTAGTGCTGCCCCATAAACGATCTTGACAATCTATCCAAACTGTCCAGCGTGATTTTGGTAGTTTTATTGTATTCATCGAATGAACAGGAACAGAGAATAATACAACTTTCGTAAGATTGAGGCGTCCCTTTCAACCTGACAACTTCGAGGAGACTTTCTCAAGAACATCCCCAAATGTCTCTTTATTTATTCGCTTCTGGAGAACCGGCATCCCTAAATATTTTCCCAGCTCTAACGTCGATTTAATCCCACTCTCATCACCATTTTAGCTATAAGCACAACAATCGCATCATTTGTCCCTTGTGGTAGAATTCATGTCCCAAGAACTCCAACACAAACCAATTCCCTAACAACATCCCAGCATTGGTGATAGAAAACTGGTTGAAAACCATCCGGTCCCAGGGCTTTAAACTTCCCCATAGTGTGGACCGCTCTCTCCACCCCTAAAGCCAAGAAAGGTTTACTTAATTCAGTATTAACCTCTCGTCGGAGCTTCACAAAGCCTCTCCCTGGTAATGTCTCAACTACTGGGTCCACATCATCTAGTGAGTAAAGCCGTTTGTAATACTCACTAGCTAATTTCTCAAGATCATATGAATTTGATATCCAACTCCCCTCATCATCCTTCAACATGTCAATCTTGTTTCTTCTCCTTATAATAATAGTCGAAGTATGGAAAAACTTTGTACTTCTATCCCCCTGGGAAATCCACTTTTCTCTTGACTTCTGGAACCAAATCAGTTCTTCTTGCTCAAGTACCACATCAAAATCTCTGAGAAAATTTTCTTCTTTATTTAGCAGGTAATCCGTTTGGTTTTTCTCAAGTGAATCCTGGACAGCCTTAATCTCACTCACCAGTTTCTCTTTGCATATTTGAACATTCCCAAAAACTTCCCTATTCCACCTTCTTAATGTTTTTCGTAGCCCAGTCAAAGCTTCTAGAGTGGTGATGGTCCTATTCCAAGATGTCGACAACAATTCTTTTAAAACCGTATGATTCAACCAAGCTGCTTCAAATCTAAAGGGTCTTCTACTCGGATTGTATCCCATCTCCGGAGAAAATTTCACATATAACGGGGCATGGTCCGATGCCAGGAAGGGAAGGTGTGTCACTGTAGCCTTCTGCCATGTTAGACGAGTGTGAGCACAACACAACACTCGATCTAGCCGTTTCGCAACAAAAGAGCTCTCTACATTCCCCCTCTTCCATGTAAACTTGTTTCCTCGAAACCTCATATCAATTAGGGAAAGATCATTAATCCATTCACAAATGCTAGTGAGTCCGGTGATAGGCGACCATTACCTCCGGTTCTCTCATCCTGCCGAACGATGGTGTTAAAATCCCCATAAATCACAACTGGTCTAACCACATCACGGAATACCTCTCGTAATCGGCCCCATGAACCACTTCTCTGACTAACTGTTGGAGCAGCATAGACGACGATCAAGTTCAGAATCTCCGCTCCATTCACCACCTTCGCGTATATGAACTGGTCCGAGGATACCATATCCTCCTCTAAACTTCCAAATCTCTTCGAGATCACAATATTTTCGGAATCTTTACTCTTCGTGGATTTTTGAAGACTTCTTCCTATATCTACTCTCGTGCTTCCCGTCTCGACCACAACCCTATTCGTCGGAAGTTTCGACCTTCTCCCCGGTTGCCTCACCGTTGTAAATCCATCCTCCAGTTGGTTTGCTACACTCAGACTCATACTCGCAACCCCACATGATGTCGACGTTACAACATCTCTCTCTTGTACTCCCCTTGGACAAGTGTGAACCATATGACCATACATACCACACTTTGAACAGATATTTGTTAGGCCCTCATACGACACAAATTACCTTTCACCATTGATCATTAATGTTCCTTTGAGAGGCTTCTTTAGATTTACCTCCACACGGACTCTAGCAAATATAGCCCTTTCGAAGTTCAACGCTGTTAAATCTACTTTGATCGGTTTCCCCAATCCTTTAGCAATCCCCATCAAAATTAATTTGTGATAGAAATTCACCGGGATATTCGACAACTGAACCCAAACCGGTGTCGTTACAATGTCATCCCTCAGCGGGTCAAAATCCGGTGACCAAGCTTGTACCATAAGATAACTGCCGAAAGCCCTCCATGGTCCCCCTGTCGAGGCCACCATATACTCGTCCTCTACTTCAAATCTAATCATAAAGAATTGGCGTGGGAGATTCGTAACATACATCGCTTCACTTTGTTTCCACATCTCTCTCAATCTCCGACTCAAAACTGAAATTGAGATATTCCTCCCCAACACCTTAACTATCATACATTTTTTCCACAAATCATTCATAGCCTCCAGCACCTCATTCCCTATCGTGATCACCGGTTCTCCATCCTCACCGTTAGGAAACTCCAAACACATTCTCGCCGAAACAAACTCATCATCCTACACTGACTCCGGGATCGGCATCCCTCCTAGACTACTTCATGTCACCTTTTGCACCCATGAAAAAGAAGCGTCGGGAGGATCCCCTGGAGGCTGACCTTTCTCCCAATATCTTCCATGGTGACATATCGATCTCTCGGACTCGAAACCCTAAAATCTCCTTCGCCGTCATCTTTTTTATTTTTCACACGAATGTTTCCTCTCCACTAGCGGTGTTGATACTAGCTAGAAGCAGTTCGGAAGGTTTGCGAAATGTTATTTGAAACAATACAATTATGATAATTATATTCTTTATTTTATGTACTTGGCAACATAAACACTAGTAAATCATGACTTGAACATTTAATTAACTATTTCGATGTGGAGCATATTAAAATGAGCAACTCAACAATAATACTCCTTCCTTTCTATAATATTAATGTTTAAGGTTGTTTTTATTGTTACACTTTATTAAATGTTTTGCTAGTTTTCTTGCAAAAAAATAATTTTATTTAGACTTTGTTATTATTAATATTCTAAAATATTATTTATTATTATGTAGATGTTTGATATTAAATATTTAATTAACTTTTACAAAAAGAAAGAAAAAATAATTTTTTAAAAATCGTCAAAATATCTTCTACTTTGGAATCGCAAGAGTTGATTTATTAAGAAGGAAATTAGCGCACACTCCTCCATCCAATAAACATATAGGATAGACTATAGAGTACTTTTGATCATGTGCACCAAATGATCTATATGTCTTGTAGATACAGTTCAAGTTTTTGAATCGAGGGCACAATCAATGGTGGTTCGGGGCTATCAAATGTTTTATTAGGAGTTAGAACATTGTTGATATTTATTGAATCCTTTCTTTAAAATGATGTTATGCTTCTGTATCATAGTTACAACATTCTCTCAATAACATTTTTCTTGTCCTTTATAAAAGGACACTTATATTTTCTTGATAATATTAAACATTAAATTGATTTGTAATATCGATCAGTTCTATCGACACCTATAGACCTGGTGTAGAAAAACATTGTAGCTCCTCCAAAAAAAAATTACAATAATTCACTTAGATTCCAATGATCCAATTATGGATAATTTTTAACTGAAATAATGCGGATGACTGAACAACATTTCAGTGATAAACGACTGTACTAAAATTCCATCCAAAACAAAGCAATTAACTATGGCCCATGGTCAATGGATACTATACATCACTTAGTAAGTGTATGTTATCAGTCATCGCCCTCGTGACAACTTTTATTGGCTGCACATTTATGATAATGCTCGCCCTACATAAATAGTTATACTTAAGATGAAAACGGACGTCACTTCTCCCTTAATGCTAATAGTTACAAAATTAATTAGTGGAAATATGAGACATTATTATTTTACTTTTGGGTCACATGTAAGACTGGTTTTTGGGTCGCTTCTAGTTAAAGTACTACAACCACTAATTCTAAACTTGTTACATTTACAGAGTCCTTGGCGGGTCAATGATAATAAAACGGATTTACCAAAATAGATGGTTGGATGTATTATTATTTAACTTTGTAAATCTTGAAAAAAACACATGAAAGTGATAGAATAATTATTACTAAATAGTAACATACGTGGTGCAGCGTAAAAAAAATATTTATTTTATATTTTATTAGTTTATATAATTAAGCGTATGAAGGGAGAAAAAGCATCTATGAATGTCTTGATAGAATAGAAAAGTTAACTAGTCGAAATATGCCAAATTATTATTAGTGTTTTAAATTAAATTTATTTTATATTTTTAGCATCTTTTTTATTATTATTATACATGGTTTGTGTTGTGTTAGTTAAAATTACTAATATATAATTATGTAGTGTTATATTTGTAAACAAATTTATTTGATAATTTAGATTATAACATAATTTGATCGTAAAATTTAAGTGGTGTTATGTATATATTTTTACATTATTCAAAAATCTATAACAATTTGATTTAATCTAATATCAATTATTATCAAAGATTAGAAATTCGATCTGAGATCCGTCATGATTAGATATGATCCGTTTTTATCTACTCTTACGCATCTTTACCCGTCCTGACCTATTGAAAAAATTAGAACATTTGAATATCTAAATCCTGATTCAAATCTGTATGATACAATATTAGATCCGTTGAAACACAATTCATATACTCTTTAAACAATTATTAAAAAACTATATAAATATTTTTGATATTAAAATTGATAACATCTTAATTTTTATAAGTTAAAAACTATATAATCCTTGATAAAGTTAAAAATATATATTTAAACATTAATAAGATTATACTTTTTTATAGATTTTAAATATTAAAGTTTCATATTTATTATACTAAACTAAGTATTTAAAATAAATTTTATTTCTTTTATTTGGTAAAATTATTGGTTTAACTAAAGTATGAGACTAAACGATTTTTTTTAAAATTTAAATGCCTAATAAGTCGAGTTTCTTTTTTGTTCAGATTTGACATCATTTTGGTATTTTTAATAATATGACTGAGAGCCATTGTTACAACA
Source organism: Cardamine chenopodiifolia (assembly GCA_963922655.1). Lineage (NCBI taxonomy): Eukaryota > Viridiplantae > Streptophyta > Magnoliopsida > Brassicales > Brassicaceae > Cardamine > Cardamine chenopodiifolia. The sequence continues at coordinate 11,890,270 of OZ000485.1, read as the reverse complement.
TTTTAATCAATAAGGAACGTTAAACATACATTTTTTTCTTAATAGATTGTGTAGTATATATTCGTTTCTAAAACTTTGATATATATTTTTATTAATTATATGTATTATATGATAATTCAAAATAATTTGAAAATAAGATTAAATAAAGATGATAGATGACTCATAATTTTGTATCTTGATAAAATCTTTCAAATATAGTAACTTAAAATAAAGGTTATGGTATAATTACATATCAAAGCTTAGTTTTTTAATTTTAATTGATTAAGAATTAAAAAAACTAAAGTTTTCGTCCATAATTAATAAGAGAGAGAAAGTGAGTTTAGTTTTTTGGAAACTAATAATTATTTAAAATATTATTTATAATTTTTTAATTTAATTATATTAGTTTATGATTATTATTGTAGGTTTAATGATTTTATTTTAAAACTATTGCTCAAATTTTTAACCGATGTGGGACATTTAACACATTTTTACTTCATCGATTGAGTAATATATCTTTGTTTCTGAAAAATTAATTCACAACAAATGCATAAAATATCTACATTTTTATTAACTATATGTATTATATGATAATTTAAAATAATTAAATAAATAAAATCAAACAAAGATTATAGAAAAATCATAATTTTAAATCTTAACAAAATCTTTCAAATATAATAACTAAAAATAAATATTATGGTATAATTAGATATTAAATCTTAATTTGTCAATTTTAATTAGTTAATAATTTTTTTAAAAATAATTTTAATTTTTGTCCAGATTTAGTTAAAAAGAGAAAGTAAAAAAAAATTAACTAATAATTATTTAAAATATTATTTATAGTTTTTAATTTAATTATATTAATTTTGTGATTACTATTGTATTCTTAATATTTTTCTAATATTGCTCAAATAATAATAATATAGAGATATTTCAAGGTTTTTTTCACGTTAGGATAAGAGAGATTATAATTAAGATAAAGAAGATATACTTCCAATCTCATACACAAAAATATCAAAAACACTAACCAATAAAAATTAGGGAAACAAAAGAAAGAACTAGCATAATTACGAATTTACCCCTACGTCAGAAAACTTGTTCCATCAACTGATTCTCGCTCACGAACGTTCCATGGAAACCGTACGGAACCCTCTCCGGCAGCCGCACCGCCGCGAATTGCTTCATCTCCGATGCGTCGACCACCAAAAACTCCGATTCATCTCTCTCTTCGTCCCTCACAAACCCCATAACGTACCCTTCATCTTCTCCTTCTCCCTCCGCTACTAAGTATGGCTCGCCGCCGAACCGGCACGGTCCGTACATGAACTCTAAGGTATCGAAATTTGGCACAATAGAATATTTAGTAGAAATTTCAGATTATAGGGTCATGTATAGTGTGAATACCAAAGATTTTCCCCTTATAATTCAACGGTATCGATTGTTTCACTCATATATATATATATATATTGAACGGTGAAGATGTTCTGTTTAGAAGGGAATCTAATCTCCCTAAACTAGTAGTTGAGTATTGGATGAGCTGTAATCTTTTTAACCTTTTTTACAGTTTAGGATATATATATATATATATATCTTTTTTTTTTGCAAATGACACGTCTCATGTGTTGAATCTATAAATATTAATTAGTCAAATGTTTTCATATCATAAAATTAGACACAGATGTATAATTAATATACAGAATTATTCAAATGGCTATGTATATAATATACAGACGAATTAATGATTCGTAGGGTGATATTTGGGTGTATAATGTACGGTTCGGAGACAATGTCTTCCTCTCTTTTTTTTCTTGTTTTCTGATTATGTCTGTGTATATATTGCCTTTGAAATTTTGGATACATCAAAATAATGAAACAGTTAATTAGTTTTGCATGCCCCTACTTTTATACAAGATCCAAATATTAATGATTTGCGAGATTTTTCTTTTGGGTAACCGTTTCTGAATGAGTTTTTTTTTGTGTGTGTGGAAGATATAAAATAAATAACTAATAAGGGTTAGATTAGTGGTGAATGTGAGGTCACTCCAAAGAAGAAAAAAGTTTGGCCCTTCTAGTTTGATTCTTATTTCTTCCTTAGACGACACCTATATTTTTTGATTCTTTTGACCGAAAGACTTATTGGCTTCGGTTCTAAACTCATTGGAATAATTAACCATAAATAAAATAATATAACAAAATAATATAACGTATACACTATAATTGGTAATTTGGTATGAAAAATTATTCGGACAAGGACGCAAATCAAATATCGAACTGATAGACAACCTGAGTTCAAAATGCATGCTATGGCTTGGAGTATTTCGGATTGTGTATGAAGGTCCAACTCCAACCCGACAAAACATGTTTATATGTATTACTGAATTTAAATTAGAAATTTTCAATTATTCGGAGTGTCAATTTCCTTTTTGGTTATCTATTTTATTTAAGTTAATGCTAGGTTAATATTGATTCATCGAAAAATGCTGTGGGTGTGGAATTTCTTAACACAGTGATGATGTCAAGATTTTAAGAATACAATAATGATAGTAGAATCTTAAGTGTGTTAATTTTCAGTCAGTACTAGGCATTTGACTATCGAAGAGTCTCACTAAATCATAAAATTTAGTATTAGATACTAGTAAATGATTTTTTTTTTTGGGTTTATTTAGAATTTTTAATCTGTGTAAATAAATGGAGGGAGTATATTGGAGACATAGAACCCAAATCGAAGATTGGTATAGAACCCAAATCGAAGATTGGTACTAGACCGCCTTTGTTTTTGATAAATGTTTTTTTCTTTTCTTGGGTCAAACTTTGGCTTTTCAAATTAAGCACAAGGCCATGACTTTGGTCATAATTTTTTTTTTGTTTTGTTAAAAGATTTTGGTCATAATTGTTGCTCGTAGGTTGAGAGAGAAATGAAAGATACAAACATTAGGTAAGTAGAAGTACGGGAACGATGGAACGTGTATAGTCCCTTCGACCGCTTGACCAACGACCAACACTTGGGCTTACGAAACTTGCTGAAATAAAAAAATACGTCTAATCCAATATGTAGTCTAAGGAAACAATACGACTGGCTAGAGATAACTAGAACATGTGAGATTAATGGTCGGTCACACTCGTTCATGTGTTAAAAGGTTTCTGGCTCCATCCATGCTGATATATAGACGCTTTGATTGTAGATGGTGTTGTAAAGAATATACACAAGTTTCTTCAAACCAATTATCTAATCCAATACAAAAAGTTGTTTTTGTTTTAATCTAATCCAATATGCTAAATTTTACTCCATCTCCTTTTCCAATAAAACAGAGAACTATATTTGGATTTTAGCGGATATCTTGTGGAAATATGGCGTTAGAATGTACATTTATCTGTTATATAATTCAATGTGTTTTGACCAAAAAACAAAAAAAAATGATATAACAATGTGCCAAGTTTGCATACAGTATATATTAGCTAGTATCCGGAGATCACGACATAACCTGCGAAATTTCTTGGAATTTGTCTTTGATCAAGTATGTTTCTTCTACTTATCTATGATTAATACTCTCAACTTTCAAATCAGCACAAATGGTAAAAATAAGAAATAAGTGAATGTGTGCGAGCTTGTTTCACAGATATATACACAACTTAGGGTATAGTTTTCCTTCGTGATTAACCCGTCGTATGGGTTTCCCTTTGGTTGCATCTTCGGCCGCTCGTTTTGTTGTTTCCCTTGGGTTCGCTGAGTTGTATCCTTTAGGGTTTAGTTTTATATGTCTTTCATGTTTTTTTTCTATTCAATTGTGCCTGTTGTCTTCGTTTCCGTTTTGATTTGCTGTTCTCGTTCTGCAATGTTTCTGCTATAGGCCAATCATTTCACTGTTTCCCTTGGGTTCGCTGACTTGTATCCCTTAGGGTATAGTTTTATATGTTAATTTACAACTTTTGTTTTCTGTTTTCTTCCTTGTGCACTTGGTCTTGTTGTTTGTCTATCCATTCACTGTTTATGTAACTCCACTGTTTATGCTTTCGCTCTTTGTCGTGGGTTCGCTGAGTTTTATTCTTTAGGGTATAGTTTTTTCCCGGTATTTGTTTTTCTCCATTCTTCTTGCTCGTGTGTTGTTAATAACATAAAAGAGAAGAAGAGAAGTCCCTTAAGCTTTTGTCAATTTAATGTATTTCCTTTTTGGTAAATGAACCGGTTATGTTGTGCGTTTACTCGATGGCCACATATTTCTATGGACAGAAACTTTAATATTACATATCATATGAAATATCTACAAAGATCTCGTGGATATGTCTTCTTTATATTACCTGTATGGATATGTCTTCTTTTATATTATCTGTGTCCATGTGGATATAACCATTAGTCCATTCCGATGTCGGCCAACAATTCAAACTCCAGCAACTCCCGTGTTTTCATCAGTTGTGTTAAGAGGGACAAAACGGTCATTGTACTTATCCAAATATGCTCATTTTCATAACTCTAACACATTTTTTGTTTTTTTTTTGGGATAACCGGAAGGTTCAAAGTTCATGGTCCCTAATTCTTTTGGGGCAGAACTCAAACCAATGTTAAATTAACACCTTTTTCAATGGAAATCAAACTCGTGACCTCTTTGACTTGACCCACAAAAAATTACCACTAGTCGTTGGTAACTCTAATACACTTATGTCCAATTCATAAGTTTTGACCCAGTTTATGCCCATATCTGTAAAAATCCTTTTAATCTATAACCGTTAAGATTAATGTTTGTTGTTTATCATCAGTCGAAATATACATAGAGCCAATTCAACTCTGATGTGGAAACTTCATAGTCTGATTTAGTCGATATAATGTTTTGAAGCACAGTAAATTCAATGTTTATTTTGTGAAAAGTTTAATGAACTTGGTTAGTATGTCGTCAAGCCCAGAAGAATGGCCTTTTCGCTTATACGGTTGCAGAGTTAGAGGCTTTGAATATTTACTTTCCAAATTTTATTTACTAACACATGCCATAGGAACGTAAGAATGGTTTATTTTTCTCCCTTTGTAAGCATTTAATTTTGATACCATAGTAGCTAGTTGCAGTCTTGCAGAAAATACAACCAATAATCTAATATATATGTCCGATTTTTACCATTATGTGTGTTTAATGTCAAGAAAAAAATCATTCGAATTGGAAACCCTTGGCTATTTTTAAATGTTATATGAAAAAATCCTCCACATTGACCAGATCCATTTTAAAAATTAGAATTGACCTGATCCATTTTAAAAATTCGAATTGTTTAAAAATAGATTTGGTAGACATATATTATAAATATATATTTTGAAATATGTATAGAAAACTTGTATATTTATATTATTTAAATTATAATACTTTGCTAAAAAAAATTAAAAGAACGAAAATATTATTAAATGTATGATTTTTAAGAATCTAAATTTTTTATATATATTTTATTTAAATGAACATAACTAGATAGTTTGTAATTTTTTTAGAAAAGTATCCTCTTCTTCCATTTACTTTTTGTTTTCACTAAGAATAGCCAAATTTGCCCAACTCAATCCAACATAAGAAACTCAGATTAGTTTGGATTTGGTTTCTACAAAAACTCATGTAAGTCTAATATATATATATATATATATATATATATATCATTTTGGATTTGGATTATTTGGATTAGATAACTAAAAAACTCAAATAAAACTAAAAAAATGTTACATAAAATATATTATCAATCATAAATGTTAAAATACTATAATCAAAATTAGTTTAGATATGAGATTCTAATTCTACTATTGGTTTTTTTTATTAGACTTTGATTCTTTTATTCGATTTCGAATCTATTAGTTTTTATGTTAGACTTTGATTCTTTTAAAGACAATTTTTCTGTTTCGTTTCCGAATTTTACTCATTTTTTTAATTTACTGAAGTTGATGTTTAGAATTTATTTTAGACGTGATTGTCATTTTACTTATAAAAATAATCAGTAACCAAACAAACATATATAAATTAAATATTTTTCAAATAACATTAATTTAAATTAGAATTGGATTAATTTTGGTGAAATTATTTAAGATCCAAACAACTTAAACCTAATCTAAATTTTTTTAAAAATTGTCATTACAAGTCCAAAAAGAGAAAGATCTTGGAACTACGAATTGAAGCATGTTAAGTAGTTGATTCAACAAATTTTCGGCAATTATGAGTTATTCTCAGCCAAAAATGCAACCATCGTAATTGGCGGTCATCCTTATTCTTCTTCTTCATTACAAGTGTTTTTGGTTTCGATCTTTGTATGATGCGTGTTCTTGTTTTCAAAATTCATTCTAATGTTTGCAATATATTTTCCAAATTTTTTTTTATTTTTCCAGTTCAATCTTATTTATCATTTATTTATAGGAGATTTGTTTTATATAGTTCACAAAAAGTATTGCTTTGATATTGGTTATTGATTTTTATCATATATTTTTCTTACTTTACAATGTATTACCTTATCATAAAAATACTTATAGATAATGTTAAGATGTTAAACTAGAAAAAGATACTTATACATATAAAATATTTATAGATAATGTTAAGATAGTGTCATAAGTTTTGAATATCAATTGTCTCTTTTCTTGGTTTGTTTGCTTCCCTCCCACTAAGCAAATTGTATCTTCACGACTGATTCATTTTTCCTTTTTCTCTAATTTTTCAATCTTCCTGAAATTTTCAGTCTAATTTTCTTTTCCTATTTCTTTATTCATTTTCTGGAGTCGCAGTCTCGAGATTGATTTTTTTTTTCAACTCTTAAATTCCTTCTGTATGTTTTTTTTTGTTTCACGCGCCCACATGCGTCTGATCTGGAATTAGATCCCAAGAATCTCTCTTTCACCTTCTTCTTTTTCTACTCTCTTATGATAAAACAACAATTCACAAGAGAAACAAGATTAGAGAAGATACTGCAAAAAAGCTTGAGATAATGAAGTAAGACATGATCATTATCTTTCTTGCGGAGAAAGTTACAAGTTGAAAAGAATAAAGGTCAGAACATTCATAGATCTTTCGATTTCTTGATTTGAACCCACAAATAACAAACTCGGATTCTCTTTCTTTCTGTTGATTTTAGAGTTTTAGTTCAAATTCTCGATCTAGTTTGACTTCTAATCGGAAAATTAGGTTGACATTTTGATCCATTTACTTGTTTCGTAGGACTTGAAATTGAAGATTTTGATCTGGGGATCACATGGAGACCGTTGATGTTTCCAAGTACTTACACAGCTCTGTACACAGAGCCGTTGCTTCTAGAGACTATGTTGGTCTCAAGACAATACTGTCTTCTCTTCCAAAGCCTCAAGAACCATGTGAGATTCAAACAGAAGAAGCTTCATTAGCAGAGGAAGCAAAATCTGATACCATTTCGTCTGTAATTGATAGAAGAGATGTTCCAAGCCGCGACACGCCGCTTCATTTAGCTGTGAAACTATGTGATTCAACAGCAGTTGAAATGCTGATGGTGGCTGGAGCTGATTGGACTTTACAGAACGAGGATGGTTGGAACGCGTTGCAAGAAGCTGTTTGCAGTAGACAAGAGGCGATTGTGATGATTATAGTTCGGTATTATCAGCCTTTAGCTTGGGCTAAATGGTGTCGGAGGCTACCTCGTTTGATAGCTACTATGAGTAGGATGAAAGATTTTTATTTGGAGATGAATTTTCATTTTGAAAGCTCTGTTGTGCCTTTTGTCTCTAAGGTTGCGCCGTCTGATACTTATAAAGTTTGGAAAGTGGGATCGAATTTGAGAGCTGATATGACTATGGCTGGTTTTGATGGGTTCAAAATTCAAAGGTCTGATCAGAGTATACTGTTTCTTGGTGATGGGTCAGAGGATGGTGAAGTTGCTCGTGGATCGCTTTATATAGTGAATCATAAGGATAAAGAAGTGATGAATGCGTTAGATGGTGCGTGTGGAGTTGCATCAGAAGAAGAGGTTAAGAAAGAAGTGGCTGCAATGTGTAAAAGCAATATCTTTAGACCTGGGATTGATGTGACACAAGCTGTTCTGTCTCCGCAGACGAATTGGAGAAGGCAAGAGAAGAGTGAGATGGTTGGTCCTTGGAAAGCTAAGGTCTACGAGATGAACAATGTGGTTGTTAGCATTAAGTCTAGAAAAGTTCCCGGTACATCGGCTGCTAAAGAGAACGGTGATGATGATCTTTGCGATTTTCTAACAGATGAAGAACAAAAGCAACTAGAGGCTGCTCTTAAGCTAGATTTACCAGAATTCCCAAATGTTAATGGTGAGAATGGTTTCAATGATCAGTATCAGCACAATCAAATCGATGTTCCTGCCGTGGATTTTAGTCAGTCCAACAAGAAAGCTGAGAAGAAAGGGTGGTTAGGAGGTTGGAGAAGAAAAGAGACTAAACAAGAGAGGCAAATTCAATATGCGCCTCCGAGAAGTTCTCTTTGTGTGAATGAGAAAGTAAGTAATCTTTTAGAAGAGTCTAATCAGATAAAACCAGGAAGACATTCAGTAGATAATGAACATATTAGGAAACCAAAAGCATCATTAGTCTCTGTTAAGAGTCATCAAGAAAGTGAATACAAGAAAGGGTTACGTCCTGTTCTTTGGCTATCTCCAAACTTCCCATTACAAACAGAAGAGTTGATTCCTTTACTTGATATACTTGCAAACAAAGTTAAGGCGATTCGTCGTCTCAGAGAACTTCTTACCACAAAACTTCCCACAGGAACATTTCCAGTCAAGGTATGTTATGTTGTTTAATGTTATGAGCTAGTCTAATGTTTCTTCAAGATCACGTTTAGTGAAAATTGTTTGTAAATGTAGGTTGCTATACCAGTGGTACCTACAATAAAAGTTCTTGTTACTTTTACAAAGTTTGAAGAACTTGTGAATGTAGATGAGTTTAAGACGCCTCTTTCGAGCCCGACTGCTTCTGGACATGAGAGTCCAGCTGCTGCTGCAACTGACTTCACCAACTCATGGTTTCGTCGGTCTAGATCAAACAAAGATGCTTCGAGTAGCAAGTCCAAAACTTTAGAAGACCCATTTGCTATCCCTACAGGTTATACTTGGGTTAATCTTGATTCAAAGAAAAGGAAACAAGAGAAACAAAAACCAAAGAAGGGTAAAAAGGCAGAGCAAGTTAGCTAAATCACACCAAGTCTTGAAACGCTTTAATACTAACCTACGCAGGTTTTTTCTATAAGATCTATGCTATGGTAATTGTCTTCTTCATGAGATTGGTCGTGAAATACAATCTGCAAAGAGAAAAGGCATACAAATTCTGATGGGGAGGCTATTCGATTTCATCATTCTTTTGTAACATAAACTCAAAACATTTGCAATAATTTTAAGTGTGATGTTAAACATTCGTTCTTCTTTTTGTATATTTTTTTATTTTTCTCTTTTGGTTGAATTCTTCTTTTTGTATCTTTCTCCTTTTTCTACTTCTTTCTAGTAGTAAATATATATGACCAAGTGTGTTATGATGTAAACCAGGTTGATAATTCAATATAGCACATTGGCCATTATGAAAGCTTTTATTGTTATCTCAGATAACTAGCTATTAAACTTGAGTTATATAATAATATGCAAGAAATAGTTTTTAGGTATTGTAAATGGACTGACTAAACCTGCACTAAACTTGGAACGTAAGAGCGCACACGAGGGTGCCATTACACATTCTCCGAGATCCACTACTTTCAAGGATTCATCCACTGCAAAAATGTAAGCTATTAAAATATTTCATTAAAATTATTTAATTTTTAGTGGAGAAATTTAATAGGCATAATTGTACGAGTTGTACCAGTTAACACAGTTGTACCAGTTAATCCAGTTGTATCAGTTGTACCTGAGTACAAACAGATTCGAGTTCATAAAAAGCAAAATGCATAAAAATCTGAGTTCATAAATACCAGAGTTCATAAAAAACAGAGTTCATAAAAAAACAGAGTTCACAACATCATCCAACCTAAATCTTATGCTTTTTCTTTTTCGGGTTCTTGTTCTTATTTTCCGCCGTAAATGGAGATTGCTAGTACTTGGAAGGTTTAGTCTCCCTGGAACATTTCTTCGACTTGCGTACAAAGATACATTTCTTCTTAGAACATGCCTTAGTATTGATATTTTCTAAAGGAAATCCTTTCATCGCAATATGCACAAACTTCCTCCTGCACATTCTTAGACAGTCTTTACTGGCTGGAACATCTACACGATACTTCAGCCTCAAAGATGGAATAGCCTCAAATGCCAATAGCTACAAATAAAATTTAAAATACATTATTAAACACATTAAATTAACCAATACATTTAACACAAAGTTGTAATTGTATTACCTCTAAAGGAACTATGAACCCGAGAAATGTCCAAGAAACCCCTTCATCTTTGACTACATCATTGAAATGGTTCAACATATGCTCCAGCTCATGTGAGCAGTCCTCAAATGTGTACCTCCCCCAAGGAAAGTTCTTGCATTCTCGCAAATCATCAACAATGCGCAAAAGAAACGAGTCGATAACTTATGGTACCTTTGACTTCCCTTTCATGATCGAGGCGAGGAAGTACAAAACAACCATCCTTAATCGATCTTCACACGCAACCATGGAGATCAACTTGTCTTCTACCTCTGACAAGTAGATCCCCTCCGTTCGCTCAAATTGTCTCTGCACGAAATTAACACTCCCAAGAGTCTCATATTCTTCTGAGTACTCACCACAATTTGGACTGAATATCAGTCCATTCTCCCACAAAAAATAGCAAACATGAACCCCATTCACGACAAAGCACCACACTTTGCGCTTCTCTAGATGCGCAGTCCGCAGAGAAAGCATCCACAAGCCCATACACTTCCTCGCTCTCTCCATGAGCATGTGGAATATGTACTTGAACTGATTCTGATGATCTGTAAACCAATTCATCTCCATTTCTCCAATGGTCTTCCTCAACAACACCAACACCTTGGAGATAGAGCATTTAGTTCCGATCTTGCACGATTTTTTATAATTCTCAGGGCCGTGGTAGAAGCGGACAGGTTGCTGAGGTTGTTGTTGCTCCTCATCATCATTATTCTCCTACAACCAGAACAATATACTTATTAGTTGTACTAAGATTACCAAGATTATCGCATATACAGTTATACCAAGATTACATATACATATAATTGTCCCAAGATTACCATGTCATACCAAATTCAAAATTCAATAATTTTGTGGCAAAATAAAACTTTCTATACAATTAAACCTTTCCCTAACAAGATTACTCAGTTGTACTAGTATTACCTGAGGCAATGGTTCAGCCATGGAATGATCCCTGGACCTTCTGTTATCTGCTTCTTGATTGTCTGAGGATGTTCTCTCTGTGTTGTTTGAGATGTTCTCTTCTGCTCTAGAGGCCTCCAACTTATCTCTATCTACTGATGATGACTGACCCTTTCTTCGAACATTTTCGTTTCTTGTTCTCACCATATCTGCAATTCGAGCAAAATACACACATTACTCAAACACTCAACACAAAAATTCAGATTTTTAAGTCTAAGGTTTCCGTTTTCAACAAGCCTTAACTCAAACAAGATATCTAGAAAACTTTATTCTACATTTATCCACATTTCTCACAAATACATCTCAAACAAACCTTCATTCACAAACATTTATAGATTTCAGACCCATTAAACCCTTATCCAATTCCCAATTAACCGATTTTTTGAAACCCTAGATTTTTAAAATTAAAAATTGGTGGTTTCATATTACGGACCTTAAAGATTTGATGTTGAACGGCAGCTGATGAAGAACTGTCGGCGACAGATGAGGATTCAATGTCGGTGACGAAGAACAGAGGAACCCCATAAGCAAAACGAAAAAATCAAAAAAATGGAAAATAAGATGAACACGATGAGAGATGGAAAAGTAGAATACGAAGATAGAGGGAAAAGAAGAAGAAGATAATGGCGAGAAAACGATTTTTGGTGGTTATAGAGACACCTTTTTCGGCGGTTTTGCAAAAAGAAGAACACGACATGAGAGAGGGAAAGGAAAAGGGAAGATATTTGGAGTAAGACCCGGATCCGGATCCAGATGGATATGGGTCAAATTTTTAAGGTCATATTTTAATTGTTATTGGGGTAGTTCCATTTTATTTCTTATAATAATTTGGTATTAAGAAATAGTTCAATTTTTTTATAATATTTGTAATATCCTTTAATATTTTAGACATTTAATCATTTTTCTGATTTAAAAATAAATCAAATATATATTCAGGTATATCAGACTTGTTAAAGAGAAAGAGTATATCAGATTTTATAGTCCTTTTGTAACTTTATTCCAAACGAAGAAATAGAAATGGGAAAATATAAAAAAATGGGGTGAGAGATACTCGAACTCTCGACCACAGGATTACTCAGATAGCTATGAGACCTACGCGTTAACCAACTGCGCCACCACACCTTTATGATATTGTTTAGTAAACGTAACTATGACCGCAAAAAATAAACTGAAATAGTGTAGAAAGCTTTAGGTCGGCAACGGCACTTTCTTTTGACTGTTCTTTCTTTTCTCTCTTATCCACGTCGGTGCCTCCATGGCTTTTGTCGGCTTTATTATATTTTTTTCTATTTCCTCGTTTGCTTTTCGATGGTGTACGTATTTTATTTTATTTATAAAGCTAACACATGAAAGTTGCTAGTGATTTTGCATTTTAGTTTTTAATCAATTAAGTTGATGAAGAAAACAAACAATTAAACTGAGTTCGAATGATGAGGTGATCGGAGTCGGAGAAGTAGAACCGTACCCAACGAAATAATTAGCATTCGTTTAATTTGACTTGGACCAACTCAAGGTTTTAGACTTTTAGTTAAATTTTTGTTCTATGAATGCTCTTTTATATTAAAAAATCCCTTACAATTTGACAAAATAAATGCTATATCATTTTTCATGTTTAGAACCTCTAAAAAATAAAAGCTTAAACATGACGTTGTCTCTACACAACTAGATATTTAGATATTAATATGTTTGACATTTATAATTATTATTATTTTAAATTGATAATTTTTTGCTACGAAATAGACATTTGAATAGGATACAAGTGTTTTTGTTTTTAAAATACTCTTAAAACATTTGGACGTAAGTAATCCAACAACTAATCGTCTTAAAACAACAGAAAAATAGACAGTGACACAATTTTTTGTAAATAAATATTGTAAACCATTGTAATAGTTAAGGAAAGAGACAAGTAGAACTGATCTCAAAGCCTGTCTTAATCTAGTTTCCTTATATTAGTTGTTACTTGTTATGTTTAAAGTTTAATCAAAGATTAATTAATAAATAAACCAGACATATGATTTCCAATTCCAACCATATTATCCAGATGCGGTCGGTAAAGATTCCCAAATCCTAACTAATAATGTATAGTGGTCGTTAAATGTGGTGCGCTTCGATTTAAAACAGTAGGGTCAAAACTACGAATTTAACAAGAATAAAAGGACTGAAAATATAAAACCCTCGTCTTCGTCATCGTCACTGGAAACGCACGCAAATCAAAAAGCCAAAGTTTAACCACTTGCCACCGTATGAGAAGCGTGTCTCTGACGATCGATCCTCCGTTTGCCACGCCGTCGGCACGTCAGCAGTCTCCTTCTTCCACATAGATTCCTCTCACCAATACCATCAACCGCTTTTTAGAAGATTCTAATCCAATTCTCTCTTCTGCTGTCTCTGCAACAAAATCTCATCGGAGGAATCGGATTTCCTCTTTTTTTTGTTCTCTTGTGTTATCGACGTGACAAATCGCAATTTCGCGATTCTCCGGTACGTTTTGATTCCGTGTTCGCTTCCCCAGAGTCTCCGATTCGTTCTGACGGGGTTGCGTTTTTCATCTGTTACATAGATTGTTGCGACTGAAACGACTTCGTTTTAATTTTGGCTGCTTTCGTTTTGCAAATGCTCTCACCTGAGAAGAGAAGATCTTTTGTTCATTTGATGTAAAAAACAAAGGTAATCGACTTTTTCAAAGTGAAAAAGTGTATGCAAACTTCGTGTTGATCCTTATTGTTACTAAATTCTTTGATTCATATCAGTGGTGGAATCGAGAATTGAGTAAATTATGGTGGGACCAACTTTGTTTCACCGGAGAAAGCATTCATGGCCGCCTGGGGAATTCATCAACAGAACTACTTTGCAATTAGTGAGTCAATTTTGTTAGTGTTAGTTTATTTGGATGCTGAGAAAGAATCATTACGATTGGAGAATTGGACTTAACTTGAAATATATCTAATTTGTATCTATAGCTTGATTTCGATAGTGCTGCTCCGCCACCACAGGCATGGAGGAGGAGATTAAACTGCCATGCCAATATCCTAAAAGAATTCACTATTACGTTTAGGGAAGCCATTAAAATGGTAACTACGACATCTTGTTATTATCTCCTTCATTTTGTGGTCATATGCCTTGTATTGATGCCAAACTCCAAATTTGATTTATTTTGGAGTTTACTAAATGTCGTGAGGGTGTTCTTTTCTTCATTTTTCGAAATTGTAGGTACGCTTAGGGATACGATTATGGTCTTATGTCAGAGAAGAGGCTTCGCATGGAAGGGTAACTCCCTGAAACAATAGATTCTCTTGTTATATATACCATACAAATTTCATTGTGTAAAACCTTTTTTGTAAGAGTGTAAAAATATTTTGTAGAACTTTGTTCATATATGGTTGATAATATATGTAAGAGTGTAAAAATATATTGTGGTGCAAGGTTTTGGTCTTCTATTGTGGAGATTTAACTTCTGATTTCTACAGAAAGCACCTATTGATCCTTTCACCAAAGAGAACTGCAAACCATCTGCATCCCAAGGTGTTCCACTCGGAGGAATGGGGTGCGTAGCGGATAGCCTCTGATTTTTGGTTTTATGGCCATAATCCGGTAGCTTAGGTTTGACCAATGCTGCTGGTAATTTCAGGAGTGGAAGCATATCTAGGGGCTTCAGGGGTGAGTTTAAGCAGTGGCAAATCACTCCTGGAACTTGCGATCCATCACCTATGATGTCTAACCAGTTTTCTGTAAGTTTTCTTTTATGGCCTTAGTAAACTTTAAAATTCATACCTTTTGAAGTCCTAACTCGCTAGTTCCATTGTTACCATGTCTTATTTTCCTTAGTGTAGCTTTTTATACTTCTACTGTTTTACTTTTTTTGTATCTTGCAGCAGAAATTCTTCTCTTCTTACTGTAGTGTACAGTCTTGAGGACTGATGAATCTTTTGGATCATTGAAAATGTTATTATCTTTTGCCAGTGCATAAACATAGTTGATATTCATAGTTGTTAAAATCCTCCTTCATAGTTGTTCCTACTTCAATCGCAAATCTTACTCTTGCATAATTTTCTTCATGGTTGTATGGTAACTCTGCTACAGTTGATATTCTTTCAATGCTTGTGCTTAGACTGGATTTATAGGATTTGTTCAGAGCTACCCATGTCTTAATCGTCATTTAGCTATTACACTTTTGCTGGTATTAGTATATTGCTAGAATAAATGTGTTCTTATGTGTGAAGTATGTGCCAAGCTTTACAGTTATTTGTTGTTTAAAACTTCTTTTGTTTCTTATCACATTTTCTTTGGCCTATTCTTTGCCAGATTTTTATTTCTCGAGATGGTGGACACAAAAAGTATGCATCAGTGTTGTCTCCAGGGCAGCATGGAAGTATAGGGTAAAAATCTGGTTTCTAAATATCCTCTTATGTCAACAATGCATTTTTTTCTTAATTCACGTGCCTTAGATTAGTTTGATGGTCTCAGAAAATCGCGTGATAAAGGTCTTTCTTCATGGGGCTGGAATCTGAATGGCCAGCATTCAACTTATCATGCTCTCTTTCCTCGGGCCTGGACTGTATATGATGGTACTAACCTTCAGGATTTCGTCTTTTAAGGCTAGCATATTTCTCTCGGGATATCATGTAATGATGCTTCTATTTGTAGGTGAGCCTGATCCAGAATTAAAGATTTCATGCCGGCAAATATCTCCCTTTATACCAAACAATTACCGAGATAGTAGTCTGCCTGCAGCTGTTTTCGTATATACAGTAAGTAATCCTTTCGTCTAGTGCATATTCATATGGGGTTGGTGCCGACCTCTGTAAGTAGGAAATATCTTAGTTCTGAAAGCATGTGAAATAAGAATGGATATATTTTAGCAAGCAAGCTTCTCAATATCTTGACTGAGCACATTCCACATGTATGGATCTGTAGTGACGCTATTTCCTTAGATTAGTAGGTTATCAAAGCGTCAATGTACATGAATTTGCTTTGGGCTTGTCGTTGTAGCTCAGACCAAAAATTTGTGAGGCGGTTTTTTTGGTGGGAAATTCCATCCATCTTAGGAACACTATTTACTTACAGTAGTTATGATTTCCTGATGGCAGAAGCAAGTTAGATAATGAACCTGTATATATTCTTATCTTATATATCAGAAATTATTATATCAATCACTTGGTAGCAGAATCTGAGAATAACCTTATACGTACACTTTTTGTTGTAGTTGGTGAACACTGGGAAGGAAAGAGCAAACGTCAGCCTCCTTTTCACATGGGCGGTGAGTAAACATCTGAATTATTTCAAATACAATACATTCAGAAGAGCATAGAGAAGCTATGTTTACCAGCTTTGCGTTGTGCAGAATTCAATGGGTGGGACTTCACATCTGTCAGGGGGTCATGTGAATGAGCCATTCATGTAAGGGGAGATATGTGCCACCTTTTCCATAAGTTATTATGACTGCAAGTCGATGTTTACTTTTTTTTGGTTCCTTTTTCTTTTCAGAGGCGAAGATGGGGTCTCCGGTGTCCTCTTACATCACAAGCAAGTCATTTTACCTTAATAACTATAATTTACGGTTGGTTTGCATATATCTTGTGGTAGATTTAATGCTTTGATTATCGTGGTCCACATTGCTATTATTTCTTATTTGTTTAATGGCGGATGATTAGGAAATGGCAGTACTTTAAGCATTATTTGTTAAAAGCAGTACCATTCCTTACAGTACCATAAGTATGCCAATCATTGATATGATGAACTTAGCAAATGATATAGGCGCCAGTCAATAGTAAATGCACAACACAGATAAACAGCTAGTTGAGCTAGTCTCTTCAGTTACTAGCACCAAAATGTTCCATAGATAGACTTTTCTTGATGTGTGAAGGCTCAGTGTGGTGCATTCAGACTATTAATGTACTGCTCTTTTCTTGTTACATTATCTGTCCAAATGTATGTGTGTCTCCTTATCTTTCAACTCTTTTGTAGTGTGATTTGTTCTACTGCTTTGTGAGTAGTTGACAATTTACCTCGAAATATCAACTTGTCTGGTGCAGTCTGCTTCCTGTATGAAGCTTGTAGTTGTGTTGTGTGTATGCATTAATATATAGTAGTCATATTCTTCTCTTTGTCTTCTTTTGAATGGATAGAATGCTTGATATGAATTTAAACGATTCTATTTTAGATTCCAAAAGTTTGGAATGCTTGACTCTCTCTGCATAGAGAAAGGATCTCCAAGTAAATCCTCTTCCTAAAACATTTACACTGGTGTCTCTTCTTGAGTGTTTGAAATTCTTTACTTGCTTATCTATTCACATGCTCCCTTGATGATGTTGATCTGCTAGAATATATTCTTGTTGCAGTAGAAGGTTGTGTTCTTTACTCTAAACGGATAGGTGTTTTTTGAATGTGTGATGGTTTTGCAGGACAGGCAAGGGAAACCCTCCTGTTACATTTGCGATTGCTGCTTCTGAGACTCAGAATGTTAATGTAACTGTTTTACCGTGCTTTGGATTGTCTGAAGATAGTTCTTTTACAGCGAAGGACATGTGGGATACAATGGAAAAGGTGATTTTCTTTGTATCATCATTTATGTGCATGTGAATTTCATACCTTGTCAAAAGATGCTATTGACGTTATCAGTGATCTTTGTTCTAAATTGACAATCTTATAAGACCTTTGGTTTCATATATGTGTGTCATTTTATAAATGAGACTGACATTGAGATATTCTGTCTAAAAGGATGGGAAATTTGATCATGAAAATTTCAATAGCGGGCCGAGCACGCCTTCATTAGCTGGAGACACTATTTGTGCAGCAGTCTCAGCTTCAGCATGGGTAGAAGCTCATGGAAAGTGCACTGTGTCTTTTGCTCTTTCATGGTCATCGCCAAAAATTAAATTTTCAAAGGGAAGCACATATGACAGGTAAACAAACTGCAACTTTTGTGGTCTCTTCCTAAGGTTGAGAAATTAAGTTGTTTCCTTGACAATCATTATGACTTAACTTATTTTCAAGTTATCGATGTTGTTTTGAAGTTGGCTACTTCTCAGTTTTTGTGTACCTTGTAGTTAACATCTTTTCTCAGTCATGCTGGATCTGCTTTTAAATCCAGAATCTTGAAGATGCTCTCAGCGATGTGTGTTATTTGTTTTCTAATGTCAGAAAATACTCAATCTGGGAGATCGAGACAGTTCTAGGCAAGCTTAAGATAGACATAGTGTCTTACCCTAGTTTGTATATTTAGAAAATGCTCAAGCAAACATAGGTTGATATCCAGCAAACTAAATAGAGGAGAATGCATGAATTTTCCCTTTTTAGTTATTCTTTTCCCTTTTACGAATTATGAGTATGTGAACTAAATAGATGAGAACACATGAATTTTCCCTTTTGGGTGTCTGTTGTTTAACAAAGCTAAACATCGTGGCTGGATTGAGTGTATGGAGTACATGCTTTGAGAAGCTGTCAATATTTTAATGTGGTGTGTCATACGATGGTGATTTTCTGAGTTCTGCTCTCTGTCTTTCTCTGCCTTCTGTTTGCAGGAGATACACTAAATTTTATGGAACTTCGCCAAGAGCAGCGCTGGACCTTGTGCATGATGCACTTACAAGTATGTATCTGTGTTGCTGATGTCTAAGCGTGTTATGCTTCACTTAGTTTCCACTGTTCTGTTCGGATGTATACCTGACAATGCTGTTAATTGAAACTGTTCCATGTTACCTACACACAATTTATTTTTCCGTGGACTGGTGCTTATGCATTATTGACTAACATTGATTTTCAAATTCAGATTATAAGAGGTGGGAGGAAGATATTGAGGCATGGCAAAATCCCATTCTCAGAGATGAAAGGCTCCCTGAGTGGTAATTGCTTTGGAACCTAGTAGATCTTTGAATACTTCCCTCTCTCACCATTCTCCCCTGAATTATTGTGTTTTTTGTAGGTACAAGTTCACTCTGTTCAATGAGCTTTACTTTTTGGTTGCCGGTGGTACAGTTTGGATAGGTACACATCTATACATCTCTCAAAGGCAAACTTTTGAGTGTAAAATTGTGTCCTTCACTTTTAACAAAATTTTGTTGCTTCATTGTTTTGTTACCTTGAAAATATTGTATCACCTTATCAAAGGTTTTCTGTTGCAGACTCTGCGTCACTTAATGCCAATGGGAATAGTCAGCATCAACAATCGGGTTTAGGAAATTCAGATGATCAACAGAATAACATTGGTAATGGCAACAGCGTTGGAATAAAAAGCAATGATGAAGTATCAGCTATTCATAACCGGAATAGTTTATTTGTCGACACTTGCCATGTAGATGATGGTGATGATGTTGGCCGGTTTCTGTATTTGGAAGGTGTGGAGTATGTGATGTGGTGCACGTATGATGTGCACTTTTACGCATCATATGCGCTCCTTATGCTATTCCCAAAGATCGAACTAAACATCCAGCGGGATTTTGCGAAAGCTGTGTTGTCTGAAGATGGGAGGAAGGTTAAGTTCCTGGCAGAAGGAAATGTGGGAATTCGTAAGGTCAGAGGTGCTGTTCCTCATGATCTGGGGATGCATGATCCTTGGAACGAAATGAATGCCTACAACATACATGACACAAGCAAGTGGAAGGATCTTAACCCAAAGTTTGTGCTTCAAGTGTATAGAGATTTTGCAGCCACAGGGGATTACCAATTTGGAATAGACGTTTGGCCTGCAGTCCGTGCTGCTATGGAGTACATGGAACAGTTTGATAGAGACAATGACGATCTAATAGAGAACGATGGTTTCCCAGATCAAACATATGATACATGGACTGTTCATGGCGTGAGTGCCTACTGCGGTTGCTTGTGGCTGGCTGCTCTTCAAGCTGCAGCAGCAATGGCTCTCCAAATTGGTGACAAATTCTTTGCAGAATTGTGTAAGAATAAGTTTTTGAATGCAAAGGCAGCACTGGAAGTGAAACTCTGGAACGGATCATACTTCAATTACGACAGTGGGGCAAGCAGCAACAGCAAATCTATACAGACTGATCAGCTTGCGGGTCAATGGTATGCTGCATCTTCAGGTCTGCCTCCAATTTTTGAGGAATCCAAAATCAGAAGTACTTTGCAAAAGATCTTTGATTTCAATGTGATGAAGACGAAAGGAGGCAGAATGGGTGCTGTAAATGGAATGCATCCTGATGGGAAAGTGGATGACACGTGCATGCAGTCGCGTGAGATATGGACAGGTGTCACTTATGCAGCTGCAGCTACTATGATCCTCTCTGGAATGGAAGAACAAGGATTCACCACTGCTGAGGGGATTTTCACAGCTGGCTGGTCAGAAGAAGGTTTTGGGTAAGTTTTCTTTCTTCTTTATATCTAATATGGTAAGTTTTATCGATATCACACACTCACACGCACCATGAACTACAATAGTTTCGTATTAGTCTCTTAGAAACTATACAGAATTCAGAGTAGATGAAAAGACTAAACGTTGTAGCTATGTATGGCTTAGATGTTAATGGTATCCATCAAGTTGTAGAACAGTAAAGAGAACAAACGTATATTGTATAAAAGTGTAACTGATGTATTTATTTGAACCGAATACAGATATTGGTTCCAGACACCAGAAGGTTGGACAATGGATGGGCATTACAGGTCATTGATATACATGAGACCGCTTGCGATATGGGGAATGCAATGGGCATTATCGCTGCCAAAGGCAATTCTCGATGCTCCTCAGATCAACATGATGGACAGAGTTCACTTATCTCCTAGAAGCCGCAGATTCTCTCATAACGTCAAAGTTGTGACACAAAAGGCTAAGTGTTTCGGCAATTCTGCATTAAGCTTTTCCTGCTGAATCATTATGTTTATAAACCATAAGCAAACCCACATCTGAGATATGATTATTGGAGTAACTTAGCCGAAATGAAGGTTTTAAGTTGTAACATTAAAATATAGAGGTGGGAAAAGTTCCCATAAAAGATAATGGAAACGTAACTAAGAATTTTGTGGAACATTTTGGCGAGAGACATGAAGTTTGTAACTTAATTCTTGTCTTGTCTTTTGCTTAAATAACAACAACCTGAGGAGAACTTAATTTTGTGTTCTTCTTTCTTCTACTGTTTTATTTTATTAAGCCCTCTCGCTAAACGCCATAGGCTTTAAGAAAAAAGCCAGGATTATAATGACAACACATTTAGACCACATCTGAAGTCGCTTTCCATAATTTAGGCTAGCATATGTTTCGTAGGGAGCAGTAAGTTGGTAATAATAAATTGCATTTCTTACAATTAAATCCACGTCATCATAAGGTATGAACAATTAAACCATTGATTTTTCAGCCAGATACAAAAAAAAATCTTATAAGAGTTATAAAACCATATCGTCGTGTGTGATCAAGAGATCCAATTTCATTTCATACCCACACAAAAACACAAATCATTTGTTTTATTTTTCTCCGTATCTGTGTCTCCTCTTTTAGATCTTACTCTTAAGGTACACTTCTCTTCTCTGCTTCTTTGTTTGATTTTGTTTCATTAACTTCTCCAACCAAAGCCTAGTCACGATTCATCCAACTATTTCATCACTCGGATCTTTTTTTTTTCTTTTTCTTTAAAATTCTGATTGATTCGAGATTTATAGTTTGTTACTTTGATTTCGTTCTTGTGGTGTTCATTTGATCGTCATTTGGTTGTTTATTATTTTACTTTTCAGTTTGGATTTGTGATTCTGTACAATCATGGCGAGGAAGATGCTTGTTGATGGAGAGGTTGATAAGGCAACGGCTGAGGAAGCAAACTATGATTTTGATTTGTTCGTCATCGGTGCCGGAAGTGGGGGTGTTCGTGCAGCTAGATTTTCAGCTAATAATGGCGCTAAGGTGATTATTGATACATTTTATTGTTTATGTTGGAATCATTTATGTCTTTTACTTTGCAGTGTTCCTTCTACTTCTTGATTCTATATATAATGTCTAATATTGATATTGTGGTGAATCAATGTTTATAGGTTGGTATTTGTGAGCTCCCATTTCATCCTATTAGCTCAGAGGAGATTGGAGGAGTTGGTGGAACGTAAGTTGTCTGGTGTTCAAATATGCTACCACTGGTTTCTTGTTAATGTATATATAATAGTTGTTTTCACGATCTTATGTACTTTACTTTTGTGGGCTTTCAGCTGTGTTATTCGTGGTTGTGTTCCCAAAAAGATTTTGGTCTATGGGGCAACTTACGGTGGTGAACTTGAGGTAAGAAGCAATTTTTTTTCCTTTTAATCATCATTTTAGTGTGTTTCTTTTAGCTGTAAGAGTAAAGCTTTTAATTAGTAATTTGCCTAAGCATTATTTGCACAATTTTATTGCTGTTCCAAAATTATTGCTTAGGCTATATGTTGTTCTATTAACAGTTTGGTGAAAAGAAGCTAAATCCTTATTATGTATGTCAATTGAGAGAAAATTGTGTTTGACGATTTATATACTGTGGTTTATGTGCTGGCAGGATGCTAGAAATTATGGGTGGGAAATAAATGAGAATGTCGACTTCACGTGGAAAAAGCTTTTGCAAAAGAAGGTATGCAGGAATTGCTTTAATCCTTATGTATTCTAATTGAGTAAACTGTTTCATGATACACTTGCTCTAGTTTCTCCAAGGCGTGCCAATGAAATTAGCCAATTGTAAACACTAGTTTTTTTATGGTTTGGTGGTAATATCAGTAGCGTCTTCGATCCCTCACAAAGAAAAACTACTAAAACTCTGGGATGCACAGTGATTGATATTTTTTTTCGCAACCTACCGAAGATGCTAATATTATTGTTTGGTCAAGTATGAATGTTAGATGGTGGGAATTTGACCTGCTAAAATTTTTCTGTTGTCCTCAGTATACTTCTGTAGATTGGATATCTTAGCGATGAAACAAAATCGAACATTAATAATCAATTAATCGTCTTTAATTCCCTATGTGCAGACTGATGAGATACTAAGACTTAATAATATCTACAAGCGGTTATTGGCAAATGCTGCAGTGAAACTGTATGAAGGTGAAGGAAGAATAGTTGGTCCCAACGAAGTTGAGGTGAGACAAATAGATGGCACGAAAATAAGCTACACCGCGAAGCACATATTGATTGCCACTGGCAGTAGAGCACAAAAGCCCAATATTCCTGGACATGTAAGTTTTCTGTCTACGATAGTGTGATGCGCTTGGTATTTATGATATTTATGAAATAACAGAAACATCTGTATGTTTGCAATATGATTTATCGTAAAATTAGTCTGCAAGAAAAACTATAAACTTCTATGTAGAGAAAGTCCACTGATTTATGTACATAAATTGTCTGTTACAGGAGCTGGCTATTACATCTGATGAAGCTTTAAGTTTGGAAGAATTTCCTAAGCGTGCTGTGGTGCTTGGAGGAGGGTAATGTCTTCCTTAATGTTTTCCTCCTGATGTTCCTAGCATGCCAGTCGTTTGAATGGTTCAATCCCCTTTTCTATTTAATTTTTAATTAGGTACATTGCTGTGGAGTTTGCATCAATATGGCGTGGAATGGGTGGTACAGTAGATTTATTCTTCAGGAAGGAACTTCCATTGAGGTGCGATTTTACAGTCTTGCAATGTCTTTGCAGTGAATATACAGTCCCTTTCAAGTTATCTAATTCTAACTTCTTAAAACACCAATCATCCCTCTTTAGTCACGTGATACAATTCATTTCCTTATGTTTGACTCTCGCTTAAATTATGTCGAAGAACTGAAACTCTATCTCTTTTGTTCTTTGGCTTAAACTTCTTTTCTTTCTAAAATTTTACTGTTTCAGGGGTTTTGATGACGAAATGAGGGCACTAGTTGCTAGAAATCTTGAAGGAAGGGGCGTTAATCTGCATCCGCAAACAAGTTTGACTAAGGTATCTGAATATGTTGGTTACATTTCATGTCTCGTTACTATATAGAGTTCGTTTCACTTGTTTCATGAGTTCATCCGTTAGTGAATATATTTCAATTTAGTTGACAAAAACAGACAAGGGGATCAAAGTCATGTCGTCTCATGGAGAAGAATTCGTGGCAGATGTCGTACTATTTGCTACTGGTAAATTTTCTATTTGCTATCGTCTCTTTATATTTTATCTCTGTTCTTTTCTACTTTATACATGTTCATCTGAGTGGCTTTTGGGTTTATGCAACAGTAGTTTTTGTAGGTTTTGCTTCCTCCCTTGAACTTTTATGAGGGATCTACTTGTAATTGAATATTTTCATGGAGCATGAGTGGTATTTTGGAGTTCAAATCACTGAATTCTTATAGACTAAGAAGCTCAGTGGCTTTACCTCCAGTTGTATAAGGATGCATCTTTTGTTTATATTTGCTGCAGGCAGAAATCCTAATACCAAGAGATTGAATTTAGAAGCTGTTGGTGTTGAAGTTGATCAGGCTGGAGCTGTGAAGGTTGTAACAAATTTCCTATTGTTGCAGACATTATCCTGTAGAAAAGTTTTCTTTGACTGTCTGGGTAAAGATTATACTCTTGCAGCTACTAATTCACTACATTATCCTCAGGTTGATGAGTACTCACGCACTAATATACCTAGCATATGGGCTGTGGGAGACGCCACAAACCGAATTAACCTTACACCTGTTGCGTTAATGGAGGCCACCTGCTTTGCGGTCTGTGCCTTTTATCTTGCACTTATAATTTACACAGACCCTTCGTGGAGTTGTTCCTATCACCAAATATTTCAGCTTTGTATTTGGGAATTTCTTATTATGTAATCTATTTTTTAAGTGGGATTGTTTTGATGCTTGCAGAACACAGTTTTTGGTGGGAAGCCTACCAAAGCAGACTACACCAATGTAGCATGTGCTGTATTTTGGTAAGCATTTTTTCAGACAGGAGGAGAGTTTACTTTGTTTGTGTATCATATTGCACACATTAGTTGCACTATCATTATAGTGATTTCTTAAAGTATGTAGTATTGTATACCAAAACAACCACTAATTTTCCATTACTCCATAAAGATTTCTCCTATTTTGGCATATGTTTTCACACCAATTCAATCTGAAGCATTTATAGAGGTTTTAATTATATTTTTCTCTTCTCTCTGCCAGCATACCCCCACTAGCTGTGGTGGGTCTCAGTGAAGAAGAGGCAGTAGAAAAAGCAACTGGGGATATTCTGGTTTTCACCTCAGGCTTTAATCCTATGAAGAACACCATTTCTGGGTATGCAAGCATTCAAAGTTCTAATTCTTAGATTAATCCTTATATCAGCCCACACAGTTCTTGATTTCATCTTGTAGAGTCTTCTCTTGGTTTTTCAACCTGATTAATCTAACCTCCTATCTTTGATCTAATCACATTTATTCTTTTGGTAATAGACGGCAGGAAAAGACATTGATGAAGCTAATAGTTGATGAGAAGACTGATAAGGTTATTGGAGCATCCATGTGTGGTCCTGATGCAGCTGAGATCATGCAGGCAAGTTTTACTAAATAGTAGCTTTTACTTTTACTTTATTCTTTTACAGTGAGTGGTGCATGGGTGTATACCCACCTAATAATGTAAAGGACAAAAAAAATCATTTATGGGGTAGACAAAATGATTTGGGTTTAACTAAGACAACGTTTTATGCTTTTGAAAGCAAGGAACTTTTCTTCTAACCCATATAAGAGATTCAGGATAGAAGAGAACCTGATTTGTGTTTGAGAAGTATTGGCACTTGCAAAGATTTTAATTCTTGTTAATTGATTAGAGTTTGATTCGGAGGTATCTCATGAGTTTTAGTGCTTGTCTTGTATTGCTCAATGCAGGGGATTGCAATTGCGCTCAAGTGTGGAGCAACTAAAGCACAATTTGACAGCACCGTAAGTTAAATCTTCCTGGGAAAACTGCTAAAAAAGATATCCAATTTGATGCATCGCTAACCTTTGATAAATCCAACACTGTGAACAAAACACAGGTTGGGATACATCCATCTTCTGCAGAGGAATTTGTGACAATGCGCACTGTGACCAGACGCCATTGCCTGCAAGCCCAAACCTAAGACGAATCTATGAATCGCAAAAATCTAAAGAGACAATAGCAGGAAAACTCAGTACACTTAGTTTGATCAGAGAGTCAGACGAAAACATGACTTTCCTCAATACTCATGTCCCAATAAATTATTCGTAACCTTTTTGTTTGTTTGTTGATGTTTCTCTTCATACCTACTTAACTTGGGAAACACACCATTTCTTCTTCTCTTATTGCTAGTGGAACTTTTTACCAAATATATGCACCATCTTATTCTTGGTCATATCGCGTACTTCAATTGATTTGGTAAGTTTTATCTCAGTGAAGCAATGATAAAGAAAAACTGTAACTCAATCGATTAATTGAATTACAAAACCTAAATTGCATTAACGTTCATAAAACGCCAATCCAAATTCTATGTATTAGAGCTTAGAATGTAGAAACAGTTCTACCCATAGTGAAATAGCAAACCTTAAAAGATTTACAGCGAAAATTCAAGAAAAAGAAGTTACAAGAACACAATCCAAGAAGAAGAAGTTACAAGAACACAAAACAATCCTATGATTAATTTCTTTGTTTCTTTCGTCTTTTAACTGATGCATCTAACAATTTTCACAACAGTCTATCATCATCTCCCCCTTCCACGTGTCTCTTCGCTTAACTCCATCAACAGACACGATTAGCCAATCTTCCTTCACTCATTCAAACCCTCTGTTTCATCACCACTTCACCGTCTGCTTCAAACTCTTCTTCACTTGGTTCTTCATTTCAATTCTTCATCTCCACTCATCATAATCCCTGTATCAAGCAACGATCTCTTGTAATAACTAGACCCGAATCGAACTAAACTGGATCAAGCTGAACCAAAACAGGTCGGGGTAACATTTGTAACAAGAAGCCTAATGAGGCTGTTTTATGAAGAACAGAGCTCTTTGAGAAGTTGCAATAATCTATTCAGATTCCATGATCAAAAGCTCTTACAGGAAACAGAAGATTACATGAGGTGTCCAAAAGTATTCTTTATTATTAGGACTGAGACTCAAAATGTAAGTAAGTAAGAAAGAAAATAATTATAAGTGAATGCAACCAATATAGCAATATACACATAACACATCAACTACTCTGGCCACCAAAAGTTTCATTCTTCTCTTAAAACATTCAAATGATACTGGTTTCAAATGCAGCCAGTTGAGAAACACGGCTTGATACACACAAAAATATGTAAACGAACGACCAGGAGACAGAACCGGTGTCCGCTTGAAGTTTTGAAACTCTGTTTCATGTCTTAATCGAGCTTCACGTTTGAATATAGAAGTGTGTCCTTCGTCAAAGGCATATTCATAAGGAAGTACACCTGCAACCACCATGAGAAAGCATGTCAATTTCCAACGATCTAATACACAGACCACTTTAGGTGGGAAGATTCAACTCTGCTTAGGCTAAAGAATCTGCTCAGTACTAGTTCATTGACAGAAGAGAGGATGAGGAATGATGTGATCTTACCCCAAGGATAGTTGCAATGAGAAGAATTATTCCAGTCAACCATGCAAGAGTCAGCCTGACAAGTAAAACTTCAGCAATAATGGCTGCACTTGGACCTCCCTCTACCTCAGCCACTGAGCGTGGATATGAACGAGAAGAAGACCTAACAGTCAGCATATTTTCTTGATTCACTCTCTCATCAAGGACAATAACCCCAACAATCTGGCCTGCAAGAGTCCAAACATCTTTCAGCTTGCATGAAAGCAGTAAAGAAAAATGTTCAAGAGGATCAAGTAACTAGTCTTTCAGTTTATTAAATCTGTTGGACACATCTTTGAAAACGAGTTTATTAAATCACAGAAACAATTCACCGTTATGAGATATCTCCAACAGATCGAATAGCTTTGATACTGTGGCAAGCAATACATCCATCCCTTGCTTAGCCATAACTTTTCCGTGCTCTTGTGCTAAAGCCTGTGATTTTCAGAGAGAATAAATGATATTAGACACATTAACAAGCTTTGCAAAAAATGAAAAGAAAAGTAGAATAACAGGATGATTAAATAATATTTAGACATTTTCAATGAAAATATGAATTTCAACAGCAGTAAAGTCTACAAGCTGTCACAGTTATCGATGTTTTAATCTCGTAAAACTGAGAACAAATCATTGAGAAGGCAGCTCAAGAGATCAACTCATCACAAGGTCCTTATTAGTCTTGCAATCCTTTGGGACAAGGAGAAAGATAGCTAAACGATTCAACCAACTCAAAAAAATTCCACTTCCCTGAACTCTTATCATGATTCCTTCAGCTTCGAACTCTCTACTATTCCTAAAAGAGGTAAGCAGAAGTAGCCCGAAAAGTGTGCACAACCAACAACCATAACAGGGTGAACAGAAATGTCATAAGTTTTTAAGAGATTAAAGAAGATGAATCTACTTATGCGTTGACCTCACTCTCCAATTTATATATCAAGTCTAAGACAGTGAGGAAAGGAAAAAAACACAACAAATGACAAATGCATGCCCTTACATCGATCCCACCAAAGCGCCCAACTGTTAATTCAGAAGGCTTCTCAATACCATGAGATAAATCCTCATGAAGGTTGACAGCCCGTCTGATATTCTGATATAGACCCAAAAGGTTCAAGACAAATTTCCTCTCTGCTTCCTGCCCACGGAAACAAACGTCATGCCTTCTTCAAATGGAAATCACAATATCTACAAGTAATGCAGGAACACCCTCGTAAAATCATACAGTTTCATGGAATTAAGAATGCGACCTTTTCTAAACAGAACTCCACATTAGCACCCCCAGACAGAGGGATACTCAAAAATCCACTCAATGGTTCAGCAGAGCCAGCAACATATGATCCACCCCACCAAGATGCCTACAGATTAACTGGTGGTCACATACAAGGAAAACAATAGTGTTTGCACTTAGAACAACATATCTTGTTAACTTACAAAATCATTAATGTCTTTGTCAGTCACATCAGATGAGGGTTCATTGACAGACACAACAGCCACTTCACTTTCTGAATAATTTTGAAAAGATGAACAGAATATTTACAACCCAAATGAAGAAAATTAGAGTCATGCTCAAGCTGTCAGGGCACCTGTTAGTTCAATATCAGCTTTGAGAGAATCAGAGTTAATACTGCCCCTTGTCGCACTTCCCAAGAAAGGGTTGGTTTCCACAAGTGCATCTGCAAGTAAAAACAAACACTTGAATGTCTTAGAATTAAAAAAAATCTGGTTCATGTCAGAAAACTAAAGCTTTCCAGTGTATTATTCGCATACCATCAGCTCCAGCGATTTCCAGTACAAAAGCAGCACGCGGTCTCTCAAATGGATTAGGTTTTAGAATCTTGTTCAGCTATAACAAAGTGCAAAACCAATAGAAGATGAATACAGAACTTTAACCCAACAAAAACAAAGGAAAGCAAACTTTACTAGAACACTTGAAAAACCTTGGATGAGCCATCAGCCGTCAAAGTTGCTGGAGGTGCAAAACCCAACAAGGCAGACACTGCTGCTGATAATTCAGCAGGCGATATAGAAAGCCCCTGTGGAAAGAGGATAACTTCGTGTTATTCTGAATTTTCATGTTCCCTAATAGCATTTACTAATGAAAGACATAATACAAACACTATGCCACAAAAGAATCATCCAAACAAACTCAAGGGGTAGTAGATAAAAAAATCATCAAAAGAAGTATAAAGTCACAAACTTGAGTACTAGTCAAACAAGAATTTAAAATCTATCCTCTGATCTCTCATCACGAAAGCTAAAAACACAAAACCAGACAAAAAAAAACTTCAAATTGGTGCCACATAAAGACCAAAGAATGGATCTTTTTGTCTTATTTCAATGAAATCGTGTCTCCATTTACTACATTGACCTGATCTACACCTAAACGAGATAATATATTTTCTAAACAAAACCTATGCCGAATGAAACGTATCATTTCCAGAAAATGATCTTAGATTGAAATATAAAAGTCACCAAATTGAGCTTTCCAAATCGATCATTACCTCGTTGGATGATCGTGGACGAAGATATTGGCTGTTGGATCCATCAATGAAGAAAACAGAACCACTGGCTTCTCCCTATTGACAAACATCGATCCAATAAATAAAAAGTCAGATCCATAAGTCATGTAACACGCAATTCCGAAAGGTGGGAAAGATTGGATGAAATAAAAAAACGAACCCTTGAATTAAGGGTGAGAAGAAGAGAGACGAGGAATACGTAGAAAGCTTGCATCTTTTAGAACGAGAGTCGACAGCGTATAGAGAGAAAGAGAGAGATCAAAGTTATCAGGCGAGGTGTTTAATGGAGGAGACGAAACCAGATTTCGGGGTCGAAGTGGTAGACACAACTCACGGTTCTTATAAAATTCCAAATATCTGTCCAATCCGGTTTATTTTTTTATTGTTTTGAAAATCTTTGGACTACTAAGAAAACCGAATTTTTTTTACGGTTCAGATTCAAATTTAAGTTTTCAAAAAATTTAAATTTATTGGTTTTTGGAAAAGATGGTCGAAGTAAACTCATACTTTATTTCATTTATGGTCTTGTTTTAAACATTTAAATATTATCATCACTTCGATATAATATTTTATAAAATTAAATAAATAGTAGTATTCATATACATATAATTTAAATAAAAATGCTAAAAAACGATATAATATAAAAACTGAAATTGACGATGCTTCAATTTTACAAGTCTTATTCGCTTAACAGATTAACAAATCTGTTAAGTTTTTTTTTCTGTATTCGAACACAACCATTATGATTTTTTGCTATCACCCAACTATAACGCACTATAAAATTTTTGCAAATCTCAAAACACCACTGCGTGAAGACTTCAAACTTCACGATCAATGGTTGTCTCTGTATGAATTTGTCTTTCGCCTAAACTTTAACAAACCAACAGAAATAACCGGCAGAAACACCACGAATGGTAACTTTACCACAATCAAACTCTACGAATAGAGACATAAAATAACTAACATAGAAAAATCCAGAGTGGAAAATACGAATCATTTCCCACCCAATCTAATCTATCAAACCGTAATACATGATAAACATGGTGAGATTGTCGGCAAAACACATGAAAAGACACGACGTGTTGAAAAGACACGACGTGTTAAAAAGACATGACGTGTTGCTTCAACACGTCGAAAAGACACCAACCCAACTAATTGTGGTGTGAAAGAGAATATCGATAACTAAATGCGAGATCACAGACAGATCACTAGTGAAACATGACCGACAAAATCGTGAAGAGAAGAAAGACAATCATCAAAAAAATCGCTCACACTCCAAAGACAAAAACATGCATTTTCAATTTGCCGTCTCTAAATAATGAAGTTTTTTTATATAGATAAATACTATGATATAATTAGAAAGAGTATAGCCAACGCCGGAATCGTCTTTTTTACAGAAAAACAAAAAAAAGTTTATTTGGAAAATAACTTTTGAAAAAAAATTGACAAAAAAAGTTGATTTGGAAGTTAGTAGAAGTCATTTATGGTTTTTTTTATCTTTTCTTTTCAGTTTCATTTAGATTCGGTTGATGTTTCGGTTTAATTTTGAATTAAGAAAGTATTTATAAATAAATTTAATATTAAGTATATTCATATGTATTTGTTAAATATATTTAGTTAAACTGTAATTACTTTCAATTTAATTGACTACGTTCGATTGCACCAAATTCAATATTAAAACTTTTGTTTGGTTACGTTTCAAAATAAAAGAATTTTGTCTGATTCGTCCTTTTTTCGTTAATGAGTCTGATTCGGTTTTGATCAGTTTGGTTCATGTTTTATTTCCTTCTGGTTCTTTTAGTTTTCAGTATTTTTTTACCTCAGTATAGGTATATAGGTAAGACCAAAATCAAATTAGAATTTCAAATTGTGACCGTATTGTTTTTAAACCGTATCTAAACTAATTATATAAAATTGTTAAAAATTATAACCATTAATCGTATATAGTTACAGTTAAAAAAACTTATTAAGCCTAACATATCAAAACTGTCGGTTAATTCCATAAAATTAAAACTTTAAAATTTTAATTGTAACTGTTTTTAAAATACAATAAAATAGACTCATAATTAATTATATATAACTAATATGACATAAAACATGATATATCTATACTATTAAATGAGAAACATGTCACTAATAATTGAGAAGAATAATTTGTAAAAAGAATTTTAAAATGTAAATAATTAATACATTGTCATTGATTTAAAATCTATCTAAAATAAAATCAGTTATGAGAAATTTCGGTAAACTAAATTAACCGGAGATGCGGATCTTGGTAATCTTCGAAGTCGGATCCTGGGCCCTGGAGCTTTGGCAGTTTTCTTCGAGATTCTGCTCCATCCATTTTGGAAATTTATACCAACCAAATTAAGAAACATCAATATACGAAGATTTCCTTAACAAACAAAATATATACTTAACTGAATTATTAAATATTCTCAAAATATTCAATTTTAATATCTTACCTATTAATATCTTACCTATATGTAACTATATAATCTTACATACATATATTCTACTCTTAACAAATCAGAACTATACTACGAATCTTGGATTTAAATTTCAAATTTTCAATTTTAATTAACCTATTACATTAGTAGATAACGTAAAATCATTTTTTTTTTTAAATATGCGACAGAATATAAAAGAATATTTTCTAACTACCTTAATCGACTTTGTTAATACTATAAATATACACGACTTTCATCTTCATAACTCACTAATCATTCAAACATTATTTTCATAATAAGCTCTTATTTCTAAGAATCCTTGCTTTCACAAATCTTTTCTAAAGAATTTTGACATCAAACCGACTCCCCAAAACGTCTAAAGAAAATTCATGTTTCACTTTCAATTATTTGAATGAGCTATACTTGAAATCCATCTATCAAAGTGAAATTTACCTCTCTTTCTATTGACAACGAGATTCGTTCATTCTTGGACTCAATACACGACCTACATTGGAGAAGCTTTGAAAATGATTCTCGCTAAATTAACTTTATTCTTTTTCTTTCTGTATATCTTTGTAATGATATGTTTATAAAACTTTTAAAATTGTGTGTTAACAAGCTAATATTTCAACCTACATTTTTTTATTTCAAAAGTTTTCAACCTAAGCTTAATAATGATAAGTTTTGAGAAACACTAACAGCTACGAGAAGGGGTATCCACACTTCCAGCTTCTCCACCGTTTTATGCACATAGTGTATCAACAAACAAGAGAATGCAGAACATGACGTTGTTGCTCAAAAGAAAAAATATACATGCATATATCTGTAAGTGTATATATATGCAAAGCCTATATTTTTCGAAACGGCTGTGCCTTATTCAGCTATGTGAAAATCCATTGGATGAAGAACAGGTTGGTTATTCATTATTGCTTTTACCCTGTTGAAGTGTGAAAATAAAAGAATATATGGATTAACCGACTACTAAATAAGATATCAAAAAGATAATAACTGTAGAAAATAAATGTAATGTTTGTGTTTTATTTTTCAGGTCTCATGGAACGATGAGCCTCAAATTCGCATTCTAGGTGGCATCGCACTACAAAAAAAAAGGTATATTTTCGATGGGTTTTAAAACATCGGAAATAACCGATGAAAATACGACGGTATATTGATAGTAATTCCTTTTAAATTTCTAAAGATGATGTAACTGATTACGTCAACTAATATGTATCTTTTTTTTCTCTGACTATACAGACAACTAACATTGAAAACATAAATGGTTTAAATCAATTCCAGATTGAAGGTATGAAAGAGCATAAAACTAAAAAATCGGTGCTTTATCTCCTAACCAAGCAGTTTGATCTATTAGTGTAATGAGAATGCATTAAAGCAGGAGTAACAAGACAATCATTTCCAAAACATAGCAGACATCTCCAATACATACGAATTTGTACTAGACAATGCACCAAAAAAAAACCCTAATCAACAATAAATCTCCATAGAGGAGAAGATATTTTAATTTGATCTTCTTTTTATTCTGGTAAAGATCAAATTGAGGGAAAATGAAGAACTGATCGGTGTATATACGATTCGAGGGCCTAATCACCTGCGGAAGAGCGTTTGATTAAGTTATTTTGACCCTTTCTTATGATCCGTTCAAAGTTGGGTACGCTATCATTAAATTGGTTTTGACTTGTGACTCTGAATTAGAATCCTGATTTGTTCTTCATTTGGATGTAAATACACCCATCTGTTCTTTTTGGTCCGCATATACTGGATATTATAAATATTCACATAATATATTATTGCAAAAGATGGAGCTCTTTGTTAATGTGTCAACACAAAAAGTTTTCAAGCAATTAAATTTAAATCAAAACTAAAATATTGACGTAAATACCTCATAAATCTAATGCAAAATTATTTAGGTAAATTTTCATATATATAGTTTGATTTTTCTAAATTATACCAATATTTTATGTAATTCATTTTATTAACTACATATATTTTAAGAAATCATAATTAAATTGGATTATTTAAATATCGTTATTTCACGAATCAATCTGTTATTTAAAGGCCAATATATTTTTAGTATTGAAACGAGAAATAGTGGGTTTAGAACGGAATAGATCATTCGGGTAATAAAACACTATTCAAACGATTTATGATTTTTAAAAAAAGAACAATAATTTCGGGTATTGAAAAATTTAGGTTGGTAAATTCAATTCTC
This sequence comes from Cardamine chenopodiifolia, assembly GCA_963922655.1. Classification (NCBI taxonomy): domain Eukaryota; kingdom Viridiplantae; phylum Streptophyta; class Magnoliopsida; order Brassicales; family Brassicaceae; genus Cardamine; species Cardamine chenopodiifolia. Next base: position 11,855,329 of record OZ000485.1, on the reverse strand, counting down.
ACTAATTTGGATAAGGATTGGTAAGGATCCACTTTGAGACAAGTATTTTGGAAATTTTGGTTACTTTTTAAAATATTTAGAAATTTTTAAGAATTATAAATTTTTTTGGATAGTTTCAATTAATTTTTATAAAAATTAGAAATGGAGAATACGAGTATCCAATCTAAAATCTTTACATAATCTCTTATAATAAAAATTGTCAAACGTATAACTATTTAAAATATACCGGTTATGGGACAAAAATTTTATTATGGATATTGGACGGTACAGTCCTCCTTTCTAAAATAGATATGCGTAGGTTATATACTGAAATAATCTAAACTAAAACCAAATTCAGATCTGATTTAACACTTCTAATTAAACTGTTAGAAATATTCTGATTAATTTATTAAATATACACGTAACATCACTAAATATTTAAAACTATATTACATAATAAATTTAAATATAAAATAAGTTTGTCTTACAAATATAATCTCGCACGTACGTGAGGGTCCGAATCTAGTTAATAATTAAAAAATTTTAAGATATAAAATATTATATGAAATGTCATTGGTTTGTAATATTTTTAAATAAAGTCACTAAAGGTATAATAGTAGTCACAAAATTAATAAAACTAAATACAAATCAAAAAATATTTTAAATAATTTTAGTTTCCAAAAAAATAAACTCACTTTCTCTCTCTTATTAATTATTAATCAATCAAAATTGAAATGATATCTAATTATACCATATTATTTTTTAAGTTATTATATTTAAAAAAAAAATTTAAGATTTAAAATTATGATTCTACTATCATTTTTGTTTGATCTTATTTTGAATTATCATATAATACATATAATTAATAAAATAGATATTTTTCTGCATGTATTGTGAATATAATTTTTAGAAACAAATATATATTTACTCACTCGATGAAAAAAAAGTGTGTGTTCAACGTCACACATCGGTTAAAAATTTTAGCAATAGTTCTGAGTCATATTATAAATACGACTAAAATGACCTCAATCCAAATAAGCAAGAGGTTTGGCTTATTAGGTGTTCAAATTTAAAAAGTTTATCTGTTTAATATAGTTCTTTAGTTAAACTAATATTTTTATCGAATAAAATAAATAAAAAATATTTTAAATAATTAGTTCCAAATATTATAAATATTTAAAATTTATAATATTGAAAATATATAAAAAGCTTATAATATTATGAATATTTAAACTCTACAAAAAAATTTAAGATTCCAAAATTTTAAATTTAACTATTATTAATCTATACTATTAAATGGGGATAATTTATACTATTAATTAGAATAATAAATAAACAAGTAGAAAAAATGGAAAAAGTTAAAAGAAAAAATTAATAGATTTATGAGTCTATATTATTTCAACTTGATATCCATATCAATTTGAACTGATTCTTTATCTAAGTTAACAATCCTAAATGTTGGTCTTTAAATGCAGAAACTTTTTTAACATAATTCATGGATCTTTAAATGTGGGTCCGATTTTAGATTTATCATCCAATTTGAATCAGAATCCGGATTTCCATATATTAGTTTTTGCAACATATCAGGATGGAACACAGATGAAATTTCTAATCACTGATAATAATTATTTATGTTTTACAACCAAATTACTTTTTGATATTAAATCGTATATAAATATGATTTTAAAAATTATCTTCGTGGGGGACGCATGGATCCGAATCTAGATAACATGAAAACAAAAACATAATGTTAGAATGGTCAGAACATGTATTATTTGCTTTAAAACCAGAATTTTATAATTCATCGTTTGATCTGATAATAAAACTCAATTGAGATCACCATAAATAAAAACTCATATTCCTTGTTTTAGAAATTTATAAATATCATACACCAAATTTGTCAAACAAAAAAAACTTATGCACTAAACTATTTATAAAATCCAAAACATAATTTTACGATTATTATGTTAACTAATATAAATATCACTAACACAACAAAATAATATATTCAAATTTCTATAAACATTCTTCTCTGTACGTGCGTTTCAAATCTAATAATCAATAATTAATATTCCATAAATTCGTTGATAAAATCATCTTAAATAAATTTATGGTATATATTAGTATTGATATTAACCGTATTATAATCATTAAATAACCGTCATAATTGTATGAAGCGAATTCGAACGCAGCACCTGCCTGTAACAGAAGGGGCATCATGGTCAAATCACAAAACTTGTTCATTTTAGAGAAGCGGTCCCGAATAATAATTACACACCATTTCCATTTCCAGAAAGAGCGCTGTGACGGCGACGATGGAGAAAACCAGAGATTCTTCGACGAAGATGGAGATGTGACGTCATGAGTTCAAGGAGACTAAATTTCCAAACGATTCACAGATTCAAAGCTTCAGATCTATTTCCTTGGATCGGTTAAGGATTGCTCGACTCCTTCGGTTAGTAGCTGCGTGTCACTGCTTAGCAACTAGGGGAAGCTTTAACGAGTTTGAGAAAAATGCCGAGGCCAGGTCCAAGACCTTACGAGTGTGTGAAACGAGCTTGGCATAGCGATCGTCACCAACCTATTCGTGGTTCAATTATTCGTCAGATTTTCAGGTTTTTTTTTTTTACTCGAGCCTTTAGTCTCTTATGGTTTTATATCTTTCTTGATTTGTTTCTTAATTTAGGGTTTTTTTTGCTTTAATTTCAGGCTTGCCATGGAAGCACACAGCACAGCTACAAGGAAGAACAAAGAATGGCAAGAGAAATTGCCTGTAGTTGTCTTGAAAGCTGAAGAAATCATGTACTCTAAAGCCAATTCTGAGGTTTCTAAACTCTTTATGAATGTTTTGAGTTTCACAACATCTGTATTTTTTTGTTTCCTGAGTTAGGATTCCGAATTTCCATTAGGAAGAGTATACAGATACTGATACAATGTGGAATAGAGTAAATGATGCCATTGATACGATTATTAGAAGAGATGAAAGTACTGAAACTGGTCCTCTTTTGCCTCCTTGTGTTGAAGGTATTGTCTTTTTGTTTCCCTCTTTAGTAACTATGAATTAATTTCTAAAAGAGTTGTGCTTTGATAGTGTTTACTGTGTGTGTGTTTCATGTGTTTGTTTTTGCTATGGTTAGCTGCTCTTAACTTGGGATGTATTGCTGTAAGAGCTTCAAGAAGCCAACGACATAGTAACATAAGGACTTACCTCGGTCCAAAAATCCAGGAACCAGTTTCTGCATCGGCTAATGAGCCGCCAGACCATCATGAATATCAGCAGCATCAAGCTCAAAAATCATCCACCAAACCAAGCCATACCGTTCAAGCTGCAATACCAGTTGATGTGCTTGATAATAACAGCAACAAGCATGTAGCTGCTCCTCGCGGTTACCCGTTTCTACATGAAGCTATGCCAGTGCATCAGAAGCCATTGGCAATAAGAGTAGGAACTATCCCTTCTCTAGCTCCAGCTCCATCTCCAATCAACAACTTCGGTTCAGTCTATCCTTTGTACTACGGAGGTAATAATCAGACTCAGGAAATGGACATGTCTTTTCGAGTCCCTGAAACGCCGATAATCATTGGCATGCCAATTGGTATAAAGCCCCCTGAAGAAGCAACAGAGCGGGTATGCGATTTATCCTTGAGGCTTGGTATGTCTTCAGAACCCTCTACAAGAATAGATGTCGGGTCTAGTCGAGCTTACCCAGGAAGAAACCAAGAAGAGTTATGTTTATTCTCGGAGGTAAAGAAGAATGATATGTTTGAATGGTTTTCAAATTGTGAAGATCAGATTTCAGATTCAAGAGTTAAAAAGCACAAAACAATGTGTGGAGACTTCCTCTAGGATTTGCTTTAGTTTTACTCAAATCTTGTAAAAGCTTCGGGTTTATTGGTTAATATTTGTTGACTCTACTAGTTTTAGCATTAGCTTCACAGCAAAATAAAGATGATGCTGTTAAATTAACTCTACAATTATCAAATTTTCTCTTTGACCGAACCGAGATTTGGAGGCCATTAAGACTATGAAAGTCTTTAACTACCCTAAAGATCTCATATCAACCCAAAAGGCCAATACGATCCGACCTTGAAGGTCATTATGAATCCGTAAGTCCTTAACTGATCTTGAAGGCCACTACGATTCCGAAGATCTCATACTTAGCATTTCAACCATTCATTACTTAATCAACTTAGTTATTCATGTTTTAATACCTTTCTTTAACCGTCTTAGCTTACATGCTACAAGTTACTTAAGGTTCATGACTCACTTCAATTATAAACACTTAATACTAAGATGCTCCATCGAGTCACGAATCAAAACACGCATATACCAAGAATACAAAGAACATTCTTAGAACACAAGATGACTAAATACCGAATATAAAGACCAAAAAGAGAAATTTAGCTGACATCGCGAAGCCACGAGTCTTTTTTACCTTAACCGATCTAGCAAACCTGACAACACAAAAATCCATGCCTAAATGCAATTTGTCGTTCTTTTACGCACCTTATATAGGAGGCCATTTTTATTCCATTAATGTGAGCAGAATATTTGAATACTTAGGTCCTCAAATGACTAAAACCTAGTCGAAACCATTTGGACTATAGAAGCTAAGTCGGCAAAAAAAATTGAACTCTAAAAAAGAATATAACAAGTTCTCTTAAATCAAACCTGAAACGAAACATGAATTTTGAGTCATTAACTCATTATTTTGGCTCTAGTTATTGCACCCAGTATCACTACGTCCTTTTTGAGCAGACGAATATTTTCTAATCAGAATACATAGATGTTCATAAAAACATCGTTTATGATTCATCTTTTCTCTTAACCAAAAACAAACGAAAATTAGACCCTTTTTGTAAAACAAAAAAAAAACAGATGATCTATATAACCAACCAATTAGCATTTTTTGAGGGTTCATCGTAGCTTCATAATTTGTAAAATCTTGGTTGATGTAAAACATTTATACCAGTTCTAATAAGATAAAAAAAAACAAAAAAAACAAAAAAAATATCCCTTTGTAAAAGGTATTGCATACGCTCGTGATCATTCAGGAGTCGTGAACATGCAATAAGCTAAAAGGAGCTTACGTATATATTTGAAAACTCCAAAAGAACGTATAAAAGTGTATGATATTTTAAAAGATCCTACGTCCCCATCTCATGCATGATTACCGTGATCACACCTATTACAATCCAATCTCTAAATTTCTTTCTCCCTTATTTCTTTGGCATATCTTAATTAAGCATGACTTATATTTATTTATATATATATATATATATATATATATATATATATATAACTAGGTGGTTTTAGGCGGAAACCCCATATTTTCCTAGATTCGGATTAATTTTTACTAATTTACCCGTATCAGCTTTTACTCAATCATGTGATCTTTTGGATTACTTCACCGTACATTTTCAGTCGAACTAGCTGTCCCTAATATATATGTTTTTCACAAAGAAGTTTCCAATGAAATTATATAAAACCGTATTATATTTTTTCCTTTCTTATACCAGTACAACAATTTGTCAATATTTACAAACCTTGTTTGATTATTATATATCGAATATTTTTGCAAGTCTTAAATATTCGAATCTCTTATGGTCTCTTCTCGCACGCACTATTCTAGACAAAATACTTACATACATCACAAAAAGAGGCTTGAATACATAATTATTCAGTAAAAGCAGTCATTTCCCCCAACATTTTAAACAAGATCGATATCAACAAACCATTCAATGAAATCAATACCTCAAAAAATTGCACCATTTTAACATTACCGAGCCCGATTGTAATCTAACGCTCCTAAAGATCAATGACTATGAAGGCCAAAAGTCGGCTGGGAAAGCCATAGTGACCCCAAAGACCAACAACCCCTAAGATCAAATGATTTATAAGATCACATATAGAGGTTAAAATAGGTGGATTGTCTATGGTCAGTATATGTCTAATAGATAATGGACGGTTTATGTACAAGTCTATTTACGGAACGGATCTAGATCCAATTTTGTTTACGGACAAAACATGTCAAATACTGTTGAACAATAGACGGTCCATAGTCTTAAAAATCTAGGTCAAAATCGATTTTCACCGATTTTTGGCAGTTTTCGGCAATTTTCAACGGTTTCCAACGATTCTCGGTGATTTATGGTAATTTTCGACGATTGAGGCTCATGGTCGACCCATGGATAATCCATTTGGAACGGTTGTGAATGAGTTTGGTCATTAATAAACACGAATATTAATAAATAAGGTTAATATTTTATCCATAATCAAAATAGACAGCATTGGACGAGTCAAAACGAAGATGTACAACCTATTTTGACACCTATAATCACATCCCAGCTCCAAAAGCCATAACGACCGCGAATGCTAGTGATCCCAGTGATCACATGATTCACATGTTTCAACATTCCATTCATTTTCTCTTTAATAAGTTTAGTCATATTTAACGTTTTTACTACTCTTTTAAATGCCTTAGTTTAACACGGCATGAGCTACTTGAGATTCAATACCACATTCTAGACATAAACATCTTAGAATAAACATGCCACATTCACAAAGAATCAAAATATGCTTAAAGCAAGAATGCAAAGAACATCCTTCGAATACTAAAGAACACACTTCGAATATCTGAATAACGTTTTCTTTGTAAACAGCGATTAACAAAAAAAAATCAAAGTAAAGAACAAAAGTGTGACATCACGAAGCCATGATTCCACCCTCACCTTACCCAATCAAGAATATGATGACAGACTCTGAACCCATTTCTTTGTTTCTAGACAAGATTTTAGTAATCGACCGACCACCTTTAATTGTTTCTCCTATTTTTTTACAATTTCTCTCTCTTTTTGAATTTTTTTCAAAGACATTTTTTAATTATTTCTAAAAGCTCGTTTCTGAGTTACTACTGAATGAAAGCTCGGGTACTCCTTTTATAGGAGTTGGTGAAGTTGCTTACCAAGCCAGCATATATAATGCTTCGTTTCCTATTTGGCTCATTTGAACCTTATAGATATTTCCTACGGCGGTTAAATTCCTTTTCTACAAGACTTGTCTTAATCTAAACATATAGTTTTGATTCTCCTTACACGAACTTCGTATATGTGTTTGTCCGAACCTTTCATATAATGGACTCGACTTGGTTTATCAAACAATCCTTAAACAGATTTTGAGTTATGCGGTTAAATTGTTTGTTGGAGAAGCTGTTATTTCCTTATATGGATCGAGACTTAAAACCATTTTTCTAAAATCGTCCTAACGGGCCACCCAAACCAATCACTCAGTTCATTTAACATTTGGAATCGATTCCACACTTTTTGAAATTCTAACTTCTTTATTCATGACTTGATTATATGAGTTCCAACATTTACAATTAATCTTCCTTGTCCCAAAATAACCTCGTTCATGACTTGAGGGTTTAGGAAGAAATTATTCCGGTTCATGGTCGCTACACAAAGCCGAAAAAATTTGAGGCAAAACCTCAAAGGCAGAATTTTGCCCGAAGTATAATGAATCGACTACGGCCCCTATTAAACATAATCGTGTACAACATTACTACGATCCATGCGATTAGTTTGTCGGTCAACTGCCATACAACAAAAAAAATGAATGTGAAAAACACTTGAGTGTTTCATACAAATCCAATCAGACCGACATGTGATCTATTGGATGTACTAGCTGGAGGCATGTAAAACCTATAAATATGACCATTCTCTCAAGCAGAAGGGTATCCGATTTCTGTTTTTCCAATATATTATCTTCTTTTTTTTTGTTCTGTTTCTGTCTAAAAGCTTAACTTTGGCCTCAAGACCTTGTCTCACTCTTTTACAATCATTTTTGATCAATTGTTTCCTCGGAAAACACTATCTTTTTTTGGTTTTCCATCAAAAATACTAGCTGAAACATTGTGGATACTTTTTCCTCAGGCCTAACATTACGAAAACCGCCTTCTATTTGTGCTTTCTAGTTTCCAAATAAATCTTGTGGTATGTTTTAATTTATTGATTTGAGAATGGTATAATGCTCCAAAAACAATATTCAACCTACGTTTTTCTGGCTTTCATTTGTGTGTAATTCCTACAGGAGATTTACTCTCCACTACTCCGACTTTTTCCTAAACAATATATATTTCAAATAATATTTTAAAATGATTTATGTTATAATAATTGTTCTTAAGTAGAAAAATCTAAAGATTAAAAAAAATAAAAAATCTAGTAATCTTATAGCAAATAACGAAATAACGAGCGTGCGAAAGTAAACCTAAGAAAAAAAAGAAGAAGTAAACCTAAGAAATATTCTGAAAGTTTAAATTTTATAACGCGAAACATGTAGTATTCATACATACAAAATGGTAATGGAAACTATTGCATATAAAATTGAAAAGATAGCTAAAACGTAAGAAAGCAAATATAGGATTGTACGATATTAGTTCTGTATTTTCAGATTCATTCATGCATATTAGAAAATATATTTGTTATAATATATGGCATATGATATATATCCTTTTATAATTCTCATAATGATTTTTAGTGTCGCAAATTTCTTTATTATAACTTTTTCTGTTCATATACAAATGGGCACATATTTTGATTTTTTTTTTTCTCTTTAGCATATTCTTGTATTCTTATATTTGATACTCATCAATACAACAACAACAAAAAGCAGTTTATCAAAAAAAATTGTGTTCATTACACCACTTATCTTTATATGCATAAAATATTATTTCTATGTATAGCATATATTTTGACCAGAATAAATATGTATAATATTTTATACATAAAGAATGAAAGAAAGTAAAAGTAACAAAGGAAAAAGGAGGAAAGGCGACTGAAAAAGTCGCTGTAAGAAAATAAAAGCTAATAAAAGGCCAAAAGGGCAAGCGGATCCATAGCCATTTTGTTTTTTAACATATCTACAGCCAACTTAAAGCAATATAAAATGAGACACACAGTACACAATTTGTCGGTTACATTGTTTAATTATTTTTTTTCTTTTTGATATTTATATATATTGATAATTACACTGTTTATATCAACAGACATTTGCTATCAATTCACACATTTATATTAGCTAGATGTTCAATCCTTGTTTTATATATGTGTAAATGAATAATCAATTAAAAGAATTTTAAAAACGGTTTGTTAATTTAAAAAACTAACGGGTTTTTTTTCGGATACAATTTTAAACTTAAATACTTAATTAAAATTTTAGATACATAAATGTGAATAAGTGAAACATTTAGACTATCAAAAAAAAAATTGAAGATTAAAAAAATTAACAACAATCAAGGATGCACAAATTTGTATCAATAAAACAAGACAAATATCATAAACTTATACATAAACAACTCTTAGTTATTAAAATACTAAAATTTTGAATATTTTTCCTAAATATCATAAAACTTCAAGTTTAGGAAAATTTTCTAAATTTTAGTAAGAGTTCACTCCTATATAATTTAGTAAATTTTTTATAAAATATTCAAAAACCTAAAGTTTGAGATTATTTTGGAATTTTAAAAATTTCTTCGATAATTTATTTTAAACATAAAATTTGATGCTTTTGAAAATCATATTGAAACATTGTTTTGTTTTTCTTCTTAGTCAAGTACATAAGAATAAAATTTTAGTGAATATGAATTCTTTTTTTTCTCCAACTATACACAACAATTAGAATAGAATTATCCGAGCTCGTTGCCAAGACCGGAAGGAGAACGTTCACAAATATAACATAAGTAAATTAATTTCTAAAACTATGGATTAAACAATATGGCATACCATTTAATCAACAGGAGTAAGAAATAACAAAAATGTTACTATTTTGTCCATGGAAAAAACAAACTTATCTAATAGGTTGAAGATAATAGACTAATCACTAGGAAATTGCGATATATTGATCAACTCTGCACCTTCCATCTCAAAATCCCTGATAATTTATCCCATGAAAACATATTTGATATAAGCCCAAATACAATACAAAAAAAAAAAAAAAAAAAAAAAAAAAAAAAAACTCCTTTGAAATTTTTCTTCCAAAAACATCATCTTGTCATGCACTTCAAAATATATATCTCCCAATTCCAATGTGGGATACGTATCTACCAAGAACCGTATACTTGAAAACAAGATTTTGAGTACTTCTTAGTTCTTACTAGAATCACGGTTCCCACATATGATTGTGTTGGGGGAATTTGAACTTTCTTCCAAACCCTCGTTCATTCATCTCATAGTAGAATTTTTTATTCCTATATTTATAAATCAACCCACATTATCTTGGCACAAATTTCTTGTTTGCCTCGCTCTATCCATAGTGATGTGGGAATTTCCAAAATAGATAAATCATTGAAGTGAGCCCACCAAGATCTTAATCTCACTGTATATCTTCTGATTTTTGTTAAACATTATATTAGGCTCTCTTCCTTGTAACCTTGACTGACATCTCTACCTAAAATAATCTAAATATGTTGTGATTTTATAAACGTTTGAAGAAATAAGACATGTAATTCCTTGGTTGTCGAATTAATTAACTAACTAACATTTGTTGCTTTTTACCACACGAGTTATCTCATTCGGAATCCATGGATTATCTACCAAACTGATATAAAAAACTTAAGATTTCAAACTCATCCGAACACATAAAGCTAGTATATCCAAGCCAAGAGAATGCTCGTCCGTTGTTTATTTACTTGTAAAGGGTGAGAATATCCAAAGTACATGCTTTCTAAAACTTTAAAAAGTTTCTTAAGTTATTTTGGCTAACAAATTCATATGAAATTTTTCTAGAGACCGGAAATTCACTATGCCCTTAATTATGTTTGGGTGCACCTATGTTATCCAGCGAATACTTTAGTTGCTTCCACTTGAACTCCACTGAAATTTTGCTATTGCATTTGGTTAACTTTTTAGTTAATGAGTAAGTAATGCATTGGTCAATTTTGTATATACGACTAATTTATTAAAAGCATAACATCATATAAGCCGGGAGCCCTACAGTAATTGTTTTGATCGTTATCTGTTTTTCTCTTTAGAAAGAAATATTGCTAACCATATGTTTGTCCGGTCTTGTAATTCTCCTCGATGTAATTAAAAACTTTATAAAGTTAACAATCGAATTAGTGTACTGTCAACTTTGTTGTTAAAAACTGGATTATTTAAAGCATGACATCACATGAATCGGGAGAGATGGAGAAACTATTTTGTTCATTATATCTTTTTTTCTTTCAGAAATAAATTCTAATGACTATCTGTTTAGCTGGTTCTATAATTCTCTTTGATATAAAATATTACTCTTTAAACCTCAAAACTTTTCAGAATTCATGTCACATTTTTTGGATACACCTAATATTCCTCTCACGTGCTTCTTCGTCAGATTTGATAAATCTTTGCCAAACATCATTGACGATTTTGATAAATTGATCTCTTGCTCCAATGTCCTTCTGTAACCTCAAGGAAATCTATAATAGTTTTACAATATAGTATGCCTCAATAATTAATTATACGTATTCTAAATAGAATTATGAGTTCTTACTTACAATTATGTATTGATTTTTGAAAATAATTTCTCTCTTTTTAAAAAAAAATCAATCCATGACATATGTGAAAATTTTAAATTTCAATTTTGTTTAAGATTGAATTATTTTATAGTTCTTTCTTGTAAAATACACATTTTGGTACTAAAGAGCAGAAGACATTTTACCTAATAAAGCGGATACCTCGGTTCCTATTTGTACAAAACGAAATTTTTTTGGTGACATCGAAAACGAAAGTTGTACCTTTCACGAAAACAAAAAATATCTATATATATAAAAAAATATTGTAACAAGGAAAGAGAGTAAAAATAGTGTTTAACTAATGGAATTTTTGTCATAACTTGGTAAAATATATGAGGGACCATGACCATGTAAATTGGTTTAACTAAAGAAAAAAATAGATGGAAAACAAGTTTAAAAGTAAAATTAATAAGACCTCAATAATGATATTGGTAGAGACAAAAAGTTTGTCATTTTTTTATAATTATTTTTAATGTTAAATTTATTACTCAACAAAAAAAAAATTTACGAGTGACAAAAAATTAAAAAAAAGGAATACGAAATTGCTAGAAAATATATGAAATAAAAGAAGTCTTCTAGTTGGTTTGACTTGAAATACAACCAACTAGAAATGTATATTGACAATAAATTTACTGTATAATAATATAAATTAGCCCTTTTAAAAAGAAAATTATAGCATATAAATCAGTCTCTTGTCTATTATTCCTTTTGTTTCACTATATAAGATATTTTAGAAAAATTTGTTTCAAAAAATTTAATGTAAAATATTTATTTAACTTTTGTAACCATTAAATTTCTACAGTATATTATACTATTTTCTGAATTGTTTAAGTTATGTTTTCAACTTTAAAAAAAACCATCTCATTTATTATATTTTTTAAAGTCTCCTATTTTTAACTAAAACATCAAATAAACTGAACATATGGAGTGTTGAAGTTTGAGCTTAAAATCTATCTGTCTTATCGGCGGATCTATTTAGATGCTTGTGGGTGTGATGCATCATAATTATTGTTTTGTTGGCTAATTTGGGAATGGTTGTGCCAAGTATTTTTTTTTGGCTGGCATTTCGATGCACTCTCTTTCATGTTTCTTTTTTCTTTCCTACATATATCTATAATACATATACAATGTTGTGTTTGTATTATGTACCCAGTAAAATACTCCTATGGATCCGCCACTCTTTATTCCCAAAAAGTTCACAGGATTCAACGTATACTTCACTTCACTTTTGGTTATACATATACTTTAACGTAACCATCCACAAGTCGTGTCTTTTTCTTTGAATGTATATGTCTCCTCAAAAGGCTCAAACTCACACAAATAGTATATGTCATCTTCGTGAAATAGAATTAATATACTTGACCAATAAGGTTTCAAATTAAAATCCTATTTTTTTTATTTCAATAACATAAGTAATAAGTAAGTCCGTTTTGAAAAAAATAGAAATAAAGGAGAAGAAGCGTAGAGAGATTTGATTAAGTTCACGAAAAGCGGTGGAAAAAAGAGCGGCTTGGCTTGTGAACTCTGAAAATCATATGATAATTAATGTATTGGAAGGTTGAAAAAAGATAAAGAGGTGATCAGCTGATACACGTGTGTTTTCACGTTCCATCCCTTTTCGTATTTTGTGGCTCCTCGCTCACGTTTACGACAAAAAAATAGAGTTTTATTTATTACAAAAACAAGATATGATTTGGAAAATTCAATAATCGTTCATTTGACTCAATCTCAATCTTTAATTCGATTGAACTTGAGTTTTTTTAAAAAAGCTAAGGTGGTGCTCGATCCCCAATTCGAATCCGACGATGAAATACAAACAATTTGAAAAGGTTAAAAAAAAACCATATATAACTATTAGTCTCTAGTTAGACGTTAAAAAGAAACTATTAGACTCTATTTTTTGTTATATATATATATATATATATATATTTAAAAAGCCATGATCATAGTATACGTACTTTTTTTGTTGGCTAATCTGTCATATTAAATAAGGAAAATTAAGCTATCAAGTATACAACCATATCACAGGGAGACACTGATTATTTGATAGGGTAAGTTAATTTCATACAAACATAATTAAAATTAATTCATATATCTGGAGTGGAACTGATCCCATAGCACGGGTTAAAATATGTTAGTTAAGGTGAAAAAATATTCTTATGTGTCTCATCTAAAAATTAGATTAGCAATATGAGTAGAAATTTATCTATCTAACTAAAAAACAATATTTGAAGATGATCGAACTATATAAAATGTTTCTTTAGTTACAAGGGATTGATTGAATGAGCATCTTTTGTTTAGCCAATCATGATTTTCTGCAAAAGCATTTGGGGAAATATTGAGAACTTCCGACTGCACGGCTTTATCCTGCTGCATTGTGAAGCTTTCACTAAGCATTAAGGCATCTCTTGAATTTTAAAAGGACAATAATAACTTCTTCTTTTTTTCTACTAAGCAATTAAAAAAAGGACAATAGTAATTTTTTTGTGTGTGCGCAAAGTAACCTTTGTTTTATTTTAATTTTATAGATAATATCAATAACACACCTTTTTCTCACGATCGCATCTTTTGGTTCTCTCGGAGGGCTTCAAAAGCAGAATTTTATTCAGTGACTTTACAACCACATAATCGTATAAGCACGAAATGACTATATCATATGTGAAATCATTTGACTTATTAATATGTTTTCTAAAACATTTTATGTGATGGTTGAAACTTCTCTGTTTTTAGTAACTAAAGGAGAAAACATAGGAATTAGTGAAATAAAATGAAGTCTCAATAATGGGAATATGTAGTAGAATAAAATAGCCATCGCAATTAAATTCGTTTCTATTCCTCAAAAATTTTGGTTAATTTTCGTATTTAAGATTTTAATTTATCTTCAGGAACATTATTTTTTTAGATTTTTTATGTATATATATATATATATAAATCATTTAAATTAATTCCATTATGTCTCTTCTATTGTCACGAAATTTAACTATTGTACCAATAACACAGAAATGAAATTACTAAGAATATACATGTTTAAGAACTTTAATGCCTCCCTTGCTATACCTTGTGTTATGTATTCATATCTCTCTCTCTCTCTCTATCTATATATATATATATATGGGGAGCTTGGTGATGCTTGCTCATTTATGACTTCTCAATACAAAAAGCTCCTCTCACTTTTTTAGTTTTGTCCTTCTCTTATACATCTTCTTCTACTCTCGTGCATGCCTTGCGCGTCTTTTATATACATCTCTCGTAAGCCCTAGTTAATCACAGAAGGTCAGCCCCCTCTTTGATAAAAGGTTCCCTTTTATGTAGTTAACCTCATACTAACGAAGCTCTCATGTGTTTTTTTTGATAATCGCTTACTTTTTTTTCAAAATTCAGTTTGGAAATTTATTTTGTATGCATAGACAGTCATACATGCATATGCATATGGCCGAACATGTAATTTGCCTATGTTTGGTCTTAACTTACGTGTTTTCGTTTCATGTATATATGTTTTCAACTGACTGTGAAGCTAATGGATTGTTTTCATCAGGTAAAGAAGCTAATCCTTAATAAGACTTAAGACGTTTATAATCAAGTACGAATAGCAATGGATAAAGATTACTCGGTACGTACGTTTTCCCATATCTCAAGATATCATAAATTTCTTCTCCTATATACAAATATGTAAATATATCAACTCGATTCTCAAATTCCGGTTTCTCTCAGGCACCGAACTTCTTAGGTGGATCCTCAGGCGGTAACGAGGATAACAGCTCCGGTATGATAGACTACATGTTCAATAGAAACCTTCAACAACAACAAAAGCAATCGGTACCACAACAGCAGCATCATCAACTGTCTCCTTGCGGATTTGGAGCAACGTCTTCTTTTGATAAAATGAACTTCGCAGACGTGATGCAGTTTGCGGACTTCGGTCCTAAACTGGCGTTAAACCAGGCCAGAAACCAAGAAGATCAAGAAACCGGGATCGACCCGGTTTATTTCTTGAAGTTCCCTGTCTTGAACGACAAGATAGAGGACCATAACCAAGCCCAACATCTCATGTCTTCTCATCAGACGTCTCAAGAAGGAGATGAGTGTGGAGGAAAGATAGGAAACATGTTTCTTGATGAAAAAGAGGATCAAGACGACGACAATGACAACTCCGTGCAACTACGTTTTATTGGAGGAGAAGAAGAAGATAGGGAGAACAAGAATGTTAGGACAAAAGAGGTTAAGAGCAAGAGAAAGAGAGCTAGAACTAGTAAGACAAGCGAAGAAGTGGAAAGCCAACGGAGGACTCATATTGCGGTCGAAAGGAACCGTAGGAAGCAAATGAACGAGCATCTTCGTGTCCTCAGATCTCTCATGCCTGGCTCCTACGTTCAAAGGGTAAGATATTCATAAACTAAATTATATCGTATAGAAAAAATTTCGTGAGTGTGTTTATATGTATATATACAACTAAGACCGTCTCCAACTAAACTAAAATAAAAATTAATTAAATGTATAAAATAGGGAGACCAAGCGTCGATCATAGGAGGAGCAATAGAGTTTGTGAGAGAGCTCGAGCAACTCCTACAATGTTTGGAATCACAGAAGCGTCGGAGAATCATTGGAGAAACCGGTAGGGACATGACCACGACAACGACTTCTTCTTCTTCTCCCATAACTGCGGTAGCTAACCAAACGCAACCGCTCATTATTACTGGAAATGTAACCGACCTAGAGGACGGAGGTGGGCTTCGGGAGGAGACAGCGGAGAACAAGTCGTGCTTGGCTGACGTCGAGGTGAAGCTGCTAGGGTTTGACGCAATGATCAAGATACTTTCAAGAAGAAGGCCAGGACAACTGATTAAGACTATAGCTGCTTTGGAGGATCTTCATCTCTCTATTCTTCACACTAACATCACTACCATGGAACAAACCGTCCTCTACTCCTTTAATGTCAAGGCAAGTTTCCTTTTTTACATATAATCATCACACACGTTTATGCTCCCGTCCGTTTATGTATCTAGATGATGCATCCAAATTTAGTTTTTATATGCATAATCCAAATAGAGTATTCAGATGAACAATCTAGGTTCATCATCTAATACATATAAAGTTTATGGAGCGCATATACATGATTGGATTATTTAAATATATATATATATATATTATAGTAGACCACAAGGAGATAAATGATAGTGTAGTGGTTTGGTCCGGCCGTTCGTCCGACCACAAGGAGATTATATATTTTTCACTATGTTCTGGATTATTGCGTAATATCGATTACATGTTGTAAAGTTAATATGAAATTATGGTACTCGGTTTTCCTAAGTGGACACTAAACATAAAACACAATTATAATTTTATTTAATATATTATTTACCTTTTTCAGTATAAGCATAATCTATCGATTAGTATAGTTATGAAGTATGTGAAGTAACTACCAAAGGCTAAAATGAGGCAGATGTAAAATATGTGCAGATTACAAGTGAAACGAGGTTTACGGCAGAAGACATCGCAAGTTCCATCCAACAGATATTTAGTTTCATTCATGCAAATACCACCATGTAAGGATTTATATATTTCCTCCTATTTAAATATTGTTTCGATTAAAGATACTTTTCATAAGTTTATGTTGGTCACTTAAAAACAAAAGTTTATGTTGGTTCCATTAGTAATTTTAGACGTCTTTTTGTGTTTTTTTTGGTCTTTCACCTTTTCGATGTCATGATTATTTCTTTTTGTGTTTGTATGGCGTATCTCTAATCATCAAGATATCATTACTCTTTATATATATATATATATATATATATATATATTGTGAGTATACAAGTCTGATAAAATCCTCAGAGTCTTACCAGTTTATTCTTTTCCAGATAAAAATATCCTCAGAGTAAAAAAAAATGGAATTAAATATATGCTGGTACCATGTTATACATTATGAATGTCTTTTTGTCTCTGTTTGTTTTTTCTTCCTTTTAGATGTTATGGAAATTATCTTTTTGTGTTATATATGGTGTATTATCGTGACATTTTTATTGAATATTATGGTGACTTTTTATTAAATTATATATTTTTAAGTGCTAAAGGTTGGAAACTATTTTAATAACCTGTTAAATTTTAATTCAGATCCGGAAGCTCTAATCTGGACAATGTTGTGTTTGCTTGAAAATCATCGCACGGGGACAACTTTCACGGATTATGCCGAATTAGTGAAGATGGTCGCAATCTCTTCATATTTGTCTCTTTTTTTTTCTACGCATTTGGAACAGTTTTAAATTTAAGGGAACGATTTCTTTTTTTTTTCTTTTTGGGACTTTTTATGCAATTTAAAATTTAGTGATTGTTTTGCTTGTAATTTTAGAACTCGTCGTTCTAGTTTCTGCTTTGTAGGTTGTGAAACTCTGGTTTAGATTGCTAAACCACTTATTTACTTGAAGTAAAAACATCTTTGCTAAACCACTTATTTACTCTATTTCTATATGACTCTTGTACCTTTGTTTTGAGAAACAAGTGCATCAGAGGGTGGGGTAATTTTCTTGGGATTTATCTATGAGAAATTGTGCAATCTATCGAAAAAATCATTAATAGTTTTATAAAATAGCCTATTTTTAATCTTCAAAAATTGATTATACGATTCAACAAAGTGACGCTTTTACACTTTCTTAAAAGTGATTTGACTAAAGTTCTATGTGTCAGATATCAAATATGTTTAGGAAACTCAAAATGATTGTCTTTAATCTATTTCTCTCTCACGTAACTCTTGTCAGTCATCGTATTTATCTTCCTTATTTATCTCTAATCCAATTCATCTACACACAAAAAAAAACAATAAAATCCAAAAACCGTAGCTTTGTTTTCTCTCACACCAAGTGGATTCGTGTAAGGTCTTGACCAAGTCTAAGGACTGATGTTCCAATTTCATATCCATCCAAAACTCGGAGATTTGTTGTAACTATTCATCTAAGGTAAATTTCATTTAGAATCCACGGCAGAAGAGAGAGCACTGGTCAAAGTAGAAAACGAATATATGGAACTGAGTTCGGAGTTTTTTTATGTTTCTTGCTCGTATACTTGTCTTAACTGATAAATATTCATCGCACTACTTTTGAGATTTGGTTAAGATTTTTTTTTTTTTTTTGGTTCAAAAGAAATTTTTTATTTTGTCGTGAGTTGATTTAGAATTCAATGTTTGTACGTAGAATTTCTTTTTTTCTTTTCCAGTATAAGAGAACTTTATTAAGAAATGGGGATCACTTATCACGGTTTTTGTTTACAAAAGTTATAAGAAAATATGGGACATTTCTGATACAAAGGACCACTAGTGACCACTCCTAATCGATTTTTTGGGCTAAAAAAGGTGTAAGCACGTGTATTGTTCCTCTCGATATTTGAAAAACGTGCTTCGCTAAACGTCAAAAAGAAGAAAAAATAAACACGTGCCTCCTCACCAAACATCTATCTCTTTTATAACCTCGAATGGTCTTCAAATGATGTTGGAGTTTGAGTCTTTCCTCATCTCTATTCAACAAGCGGTTAATAGTTAGAGGCTGACAGTTTGTTGAATGTGATTTTGGATCAGATTCTATAGGATCAAACCAGTGGGACTATATTATGTGAAATTAACTACAAAAGAAAAAAGAGAGAATAGCTATTTACAAACTGAAAAACTGTAGAAAGGGAAAGCTGGAAAGCAGAGCATAAACTATCTTACTTTTTGCAAAACTATTCCACTTTCTTTCTTTTTCTTTTTTTGGATGCAAATGATTGTCACTTGGGAAAAAATGGTATTATTCCTTTCCAATGTATTCAGCTTGTTCCTCTCCCATTTTGAGAAAGAATAATTCACCAAGGGATTTTGGTTTGTCCTCTTAATTACATTGGTGTGTGGATGAAACTGTTTTCAACATTTTTGTGGTAAATGGTAAAATTGTAGAGGAATACAAAGTTCTACTCTATTTTATAGCTAAACATGACACATACATGTATATGTTAGGGTTAAAAGCACAATGTTAAGGTTTGTAATTCGATTAATTCGTAGGATTAAAGATTCATGGTCATATGTATAATATTATATCGTTATAGCGTCCTACACTAGGTTTTTAAAAAGCTTTTGTAAAACTTGATGTTTTTGCCTAATCTCCGTTGGATACAAAAAAAAAAGGGAGAAGAATATCTTATAAGTATAGAGCCTTACACGGTTTAGAGTCCAAAACCGATTTAATCCCTAAATATTAATTAAAATCTACAAAATAAGAAGTAAACTTTTAAGGTGAGACATTAAAACTTATTGGAATCTTGAACTCAAGACACTTGCACATGTGTACCATATCTAGTTTAGATTTTATCTGTTCCCTTTTTTTGGTTTCAATCTATACATTTTGGATCCCTTCGGATTTTACTAATTGAGTTTCGTTTTACAGTTTCAATCACATTTTCAGATCTTGAAAAGAGAAAAAAGTTACATTTTCAGATCTATTTTTATACTTTATTTGCTTGTTTTTTTTTACTTTGATTGGATCTTTTCATTAAATGAAGCTCTGTTTTCTGTTTATTGAACCCATTTCTTGGAACTAAAGTTGCCAATTTAGTTGATTCTACATTCTTTTAATGCTAAGTGGGATCTTAATAGTTCCCTTTCTTATTTTTTTGGATTCACTCTTTTCTAACTTCTCTGTTTGGATTACTTACTGGCTTGCATTTTTCACTGTTTTATTCACATTTTCAGCACTTCATTTCCTCGTTTGTGTGATGTGATGCTTTCTCAAATTTATCTAGAGCCTTAATTTTCTCCTTTAATTGGGCCCACTCTTATTCTTCTCCGTGACTAAGTGAGTTACATTTTTACTGTTTTAAACACATTTTCAGATCAAATCTTATACTTTATTTCTTTCCTTGTGTCACTTTGATCTAATTTTCTCATTATGTTTAATTTTCAGGAGCAACTTTGGTGAAAGGATTCAACAGAGCTCTAGGCACATTGTTAGCTGGCGGACTTGCTCTTGGCGTCGCGCAGCTCTCTGTTTTATCAGGACAATTCGAAGAAGCCTAGGCCAGAGTGTTTTGGACAAGGCCCGAATGCAAACCAAACCAATCAAGAATGATAAGGAGAAGTCAAACTCAACTAAAGAGAGAGATAGTATGATGGTAAACATGAACCAACCATAACCGAAGAAGACCAAGAGATGAAATCAGAGAGAGCCGCAGGGCGATATATTAAACTATTAGCTATTATCGTTTTGAGAGAAGGTAAGGTTACCAAGTGAATAGTGATATTAACAGATTTCTCATCGGTTTTGCTTACTTTAAGTTTGTCTCTCAGCTTAATATATTTTGTATTTGGTTTTCAATAAATTAGTTGATTTGTTTAAGTTAATTTCACCGTTTTCAAGTTACTAAAAAAACAGCTTCAAATGGACAGTTTCAACGTAATTTTTATTTTTAAAATTCACTACTAATTTCAAGTAATTTTTTTTTTTAATAATTTCCGAACGAATACTCGACCACTTAACTTGACAGTTACCACAATCACATAGATTACAACTTCCTTTTTGTTTTCTGATTTCTCACACAAAAGCAAGATTTGATCACCAAATCTAGAAACAAAGCTAGACTTTCCAATTTCATTTATATTATACTTTAATTAATTACACAATCAAAACCTATATGTAATCAAAAGTAAACAAAGTAATAAATCTTCATCGAAATATTCACAAGAATTAAAAAACATTAATCCCTGGACCTTGTTAAATAATGCATTTCCTCCGCTACTCTTACTTGTCTTCCCTCTCTTAAACTCTTACGTTTTGTTATAATCTAATCAAAACCAGAAGCTGTAATAATGGGAACGCATTGAATTTTCATTGGCCTCGTCGTTCTTTGTTGTTTTTGTCTATCTCACCCTATTGAAACCATTCGGAGTGTTCGTGGATTAATCGGGCCATGGAAATTTCACGACAATACAAAAAGCTATAGATTCGTTCCCAATCAGCAATCGTCATTGGTTCTTCGTCAACGTTAAAGCCGGCCTTTACAGGTCCGTTTAGCCACATTTCAATTGACTCTTGAATGAAATTACATATATATTTGTGAAAGTGCTTAGTAACGTTTTCTCTTATATCATGTAAATAAAGAGAGAAGATAAATATACCGTATGAAAAACCGTATATAGTAATTGTTTAGCTAGGAAAAGGGTAACGAGAGTTAAATGGGCTGATCATCGTTAGAATATTTACGAAATAAAATGAAAAAATAAAAAATAAAAAAATATTTTTTTTTATTAATTTGTTGTACATAATTTAATCACAAATTAATTATACAAAGAATATAAAAAAATCGTATTTGATGCATAGAACTGGTAAACAAGGATTGTGTATGTTGGCATTAAAGGTAATGATTTTTTTTTGAATTAAATGCAAGAACTCTCATTTGACGAGATTATATGTAACTTAATCCATGAATATCATATTTTATATATTAATATTCCCCCTCAACATTATCCTCAAAGACATCTAATGGTAAAATTAGAACTCCGTGAAACATTACGTTATTAAAACTTTTAACAAGAAAAATCAATTGGGACAAAACTTAGGTAAGAGAAAAAAAGTATGATGTCCACAGAAAAAGGACATGAGATCAAAGTCGTGAAAGGTCTATAAACCCAAGTTTTTGATGGATGTGGAAGCAAACTTTAAGATTTGCAGTCTTAGTGAATATGTCCGCTAATTTATCTTCACTCCGAATGTAGCATGGTAGAATCATGCATTCTTTAATCTTTCTCAGACCTTGTGACAATCCACTTCGTATCGGTTCTTTCATGAAAGACTGAGTTGGTTGCGATGTAAATGGTCGCTTTCTTGTCGCAATGAAAGGTGATAGGACTGGAAGACTCAATGCCAAAGTATTTAAGGAGAGCATTGAGCCAAATAAGCTAATTTGTTAACTTCCTCATTGTTCGATATTCTGCTTCTGCATTTGAACAAGACACGACCCTTTGCTTCTTTGACTTGTAAGTTACCAAGTTTCCTTCAATGAAGGTGCAATATCCAGTTGTTGATTTTTTATCCAATGTATCCCGACATAGTCTGTATCACAATACCCCACTATCTCGGTACTACCATTTTTTCCCATCCAAATTCCTTGGCCCGGGCTCGCTTTGAGATATCTAAGGATCCGCTCCACCATGCTCCAATAACACTTTGTGGGAGTTTTCATGTGTTGACTGACCTGATTCACAGTAAAGTAAATTTCAATTCTAGTGATGTTTAAATATATTAACTTACTAACTTGTCGTCGGTATTATGCCGAATCTTCATATGGTTTGTCTTTCTCATCCTCCTCGGCTTTCTCCCCCATTCGCTTGACCTTGTAGCCATCGATGAGTGGAGTCTTGGCCAGTTTTGCTCCAAGTTTATATGTCTCATCCAAAAGATCAAGTGTGTATTTCCTTTGGGAAAGAAATAAGCCTTCTGGAGAACGAAAAAAACTTCAATGTCTAGGAAGTATTTTAGTTTTCCAAGGTTTTTAATATCAAAAACAGAGTTAAGATAGATTTTGATGGATTGGATACCTTCTTTATCATCATCGGAGATTATAAGATCATCCATATATATGAGAACCGCAATAATACCTTGAGAGTTTTGGAGTGTGAACAAGGTGTGATTAGTTTCAGATTTTTTGAAGTCTCGGTCTTTGAGTGTGGAGCTCAACTAGTGGTACCAATTTGTTGGTGATTGCTTCAGCCCATAGATAGCTTCCCTAGCTTTAAAACCTTACCAAGAGTAATGGAATCTTCAAGACTGGGTGGGGGTGTTATATAGACTTCTTTCTCAAGCTCACCTTGTAAAAAAGCATTATTGACATCTATGTACCACAACTCGCAAGAAAAATTAGTAGCCAAAGAAAGGATAATCCTTACTGTGTGGAGTTTGGTGACGGAAGCAAAGATATACGTGTAGATAGATGTCACCAAACAAGTTTTGTACCATTCAATGTCTTTATTGCTAAAGTATTTGATAGTAAATACCTATTTGGAGCTAACTGCTCTTTTCCCTGGGAGAAAGATCCGCTTTATCCCATGTATGATTGCGGTTCATAGCTCCAACTTCATCACCAATTGCATCCAACCATTATTTTCTTTCTTTGGCTTCCCATACCTTTGAGGTATCCTGTCTAATTCAATCTTTTCAAGAAAATCTTGATTATCAGTCGGTAAAAGGTCAAGTGAACATATCGATTTAATGGGATGAGCCACAACTTGATTGTTGTAGTAAATCCATGTGTTCAGCCACTTGGAATTATTGTGGATCTTTGTGCTTCGTCTAAGTGGAGGAGGAGAGTCTTCATCATCCTCTTCTTCCTCTTCTACCTCATCATGAGGTCTAATCACTTCATTGTGAGTCACAACATCCTCCAGATTGGTCTGGTCTTGGTCATGATATTGATCACAAGTCTTGTTGTTGTAAGGAAATATTTGTTGGTGTACGCCCCCTTTCCTTTGCTTCATCCGCATTCGTTTGTAATGCTTGATTTCTGAGGTGGTTTAAAAGGAATCTTAAACTTGTGTTAGATCAGACGGAGAGTTAGATAGATACATGTAAGTGATCAATAAATGGTTTAGTTTTGTTAAGTACCTCAAATGGTGACACGTTTTTTAGGAATTTGGTTGGAATCCGATTGAAGAGATAGCATGCAGCCATGGCCGCATCACCCCAAAATCTTCTTGGCACATTGGCATGAAACATCATCGATCTTTAAACCTCCATAAGGTGTTGATTCTTCCTTTCTTCCACTCCATTTTGTTGTGGTGTGTAAGAGCAACTTGTTTGGTGCATGATGTCGTGTTTTGCTAGATGTTCTTTGAATATTTGACTTGTGTATTCTTCTTAATTGTCCGACTTTAACACTTTAATTTTATCATTAAATTGGTTAGTCACATAATTTTGAAAATTAATAAATGCATCAAACACGCGATCTTTAGATGAAAACAATATAATCTAAGTATATTTCGATTTTTCAACTATGAATGTCACAAAATACTTGTTAATGTCTCTAGAAACGCATGGTGATGTCCAAACATCCGAATGAACTAAGTCAAAACAATTTTTATAAATAATAGAAGATTTTGGGAAAACAATTCTACAATGTTTACCAAGAATACAAGTCTCACAACTAGAATGATCAAAAGAAAAACATTAGGCAACATCAATTCAAGAACACAAGAATGTGGATACCTTATTCTAGCATGCCACACAACACTAAAACTAACAGCAAGACAAGAACTTGAAGATAATGAATTAGAAGGATTTGGCGAAGTTTTCTGAAGAACATATAGATCCCTTTTTGAGTTTCATTCTCCAAGTATTTTTTCGGTCTCAATATCATGAATATGAACTGTTAGGCCCAAATATAGTATAGCAATTAAGATTACAATTTTTTTTTAACCGAAAAAATATTAGAAGTAAAACTAGGTATAAAGAATGGCTTAGAGATTTTATCAAATAATTTTAAATCTCCTACTCCTTTTATGGGAACCATATCACCATTATCTATGGACACATTATCAGTTGTCAGTATTATAGTCTATAAGATTTGGGTTACTAATCATATGGTGAGAAGTCTCCGAATTTATGACAAGAGATTTACTCGGTTTACAAGCAAAGAAAGTGGTACCAGATTTCTTTAAAGAGACAATTGATCGGATGAGAGCCTCTAAGTCTGACTTTCTTGCAACATCACCAACTTCCTCTTTTTTTTGTTTTGATGAAACGACTTGTCCTTGATTACCCACGGTTCTATGAGAAAAATTGGCCTTTGAGTCTTTGATGAACATCCTCGGCTTGAGATGAGGATAAAGTAGCCAACATTTATTCTTGAGGTAACGATTCTTTTTGAAATGGTCACACACCCATAATGTTATTTCCTCATGGTTGTATATTCCCTTGTTTGCCATGAGGGGTTCGCTTCTTCCACCTAAAAAACCAAGTGAGCCTTGTTCCTTTTGGACTTGAGAGAACACGTCTTTAAAGCTTGGAAGCTTATCCGTCCTTAGGAGATGCTTGATGAGATCATTCAAGACCGGGTTCAAGGTGAGCAAGAGACCAAAAACTTTGTCTTACTCTCATCTTTCATTGAGAACATTCGGATCCAAGATATTTGGCCTTAACATTTCAAGTTTGGCTCACAAGCCTAAACTTTTCAAAATACTTGGTGAACTCCATATCTTCTTGGCTTAAATTGTTGATGGCCTTCTTCACCTCAAACACACGGGTGAGGTTTGACACATTGTCATACATGTTCTTGAAAGTATCATATACCTCCTTTGAAGTTTCACAATACGAATAAGTTTCAAGGATGGAGGCTTCAAAAGAGTTTTGGAAAAGTCTGAGGATGGTTTGATCTTCTTAAAACCACTTGGCTTTTTTTTCAAGAGTCACATCCTCTTCTCCTTCTATGATGGTTTTTTTTTCATTTCTTTTGGTGACTTCCTTTGGAGCTTGACCAATTTCAATATGGCTCTAAATTCCGCGGCCATAAAGCGTGATTCTTATAATCCTAAACCACAACAAATAATTTTTTCTTTTGAGGACAACTAAAATTATCATAAGTTTTAAGTTTTCCATAGTATAAATAAAATAAAAGATGTAAACGAAAATAAATAAAAATAAAAATATTAAAATTATTGCTCTGATATCATGTTAAAATATTTGTGAAATAAGACTAAAAATAGAAAATATATATATAAAAATATTGATTTGTTGTGCAAATACAATTCAAATATATATAGATACAATTTAACCATAAATAATTATATAAAAACATAAAAAATTGCCACTTAATACCAAAAAAATAGTAAATAAAAAAATATATATGTTAAGTATTAAATGCAATAGTTCTCACTTGATATAATTTAATGCATGAACATCATATTTTCTATTTCAATAATCATGACCCTACATTTTCTACTTTTGCCCATAACACTGTCGTTAAAAATTACTTTCGAGGTACGGTGCGGTGATTTTTGTTTTTTTCTTCTTTTGATTCTCTTTTATTTAGTATATATAAAGGGGTTCCTTTGTCTATTTATCATAGAATTCATATAACTTCCCTAGCGAAGGGAAAATAAACAAGAACCCTAGAAAAGCGGCGGTGACAGCGGTGATCGGCGGTGATAAGTCAGGCTTTTTACTAAGTATGGTTTGCTGGAATTTAAGATACCTTGTGGGACTGTGATGGTCGACACTACTTCCACAAATTCACTATCCAAGGCGCTGTGGATTTCATCTTTGGTAACGGCCAATCTATTTACCAGGTGATCCGTTACATTCTTCACATTATAATGTATCACGTTTAAAAATATAATAGGATAATACTAACTCCAAGTCTAAATTTACTTCTGAAATTTTTAAAAGGTCGAATTTTCCTTTAAACAATTTAACAGTAGAGGTCCGGAGAATGGTTGAGATCTTCAACCTATCGTCCTCGCCACTACGGTTGGAATGATTGTACTCTTCATATATCCAAAAAGGAAAAAAATCTAACTAATTTTTTTTGAAAAGTCATATAATCATTATTCATTATATGTTGTTGACTAAAAAAATATAATATCAAAATATGTGGTAGATATTTGATTTAGTAATGATTTAGTAATGTTTACCTAGTTATATATATCTATTAAAATTTTGAAAGGAAGTTAAAAAATATTTAGAGAAGATTTTTTTTCAATGAAAACAAAAACATACATTTCTACTTTTAAAAGATATTGTATTTTGTGTGTTTAAGTTAAAAGTCGATACTCTTTTAAATTACTTAATATTATCTTTTTTATAATGACATTCTTTGTAATATTCTACAGTTTTTATGTTGTTTTTAAAAATGTACTTTCATAATATAATAGTGTTAGGATGCGTTTATATATAATAAACATAATTAAGAAGAATGCCCTTTGGTTTATAAATTTTTATATTTTAATGTCCCATTATAGAACTAAAATCCTATTTATCTTACTCTACTTTAAGTTTAGTAAATAAATTTTGTTTTTGGTGGGTTGTAGAGCTGTGTGATACAAGTACTAGGTGGGCTGCTAGAACCGGGTGTAGCGGGGTGCATTACGGCTCAAGGACAGACCAATCCGTACGACACTGACGGATTCGTGTTCATCAACTGCCTCGTTTATGGAACTGGCATGGCCTTCTTGGCTAGACCGTGCCGCGGTTACTCCCGAGTAATCTTTTATAACTCAAACTTGACCAATGTGGTTGTTCCTGAAGGATGGAGGGCATGGAACTACGTGGGCCACTGGTACCAGCTAACGTATGTAGAACATGGATGTTTTAGAAGTGGATCCAATACACCAAGACGTGTTAAGTGGGTTAAGAATCTGAGTGGATCTGTCGTTCAAAGTTTGGCTGATCTTAACTTTATTAATCGTGATAGATGGGTTGAAGATTTACTTATCGATGTTTTATATCTCCTTGCTTCTACTTTTGTTTTTTTTTTGTTTAGATTTCTTATTGATCATTCCCTTTTTATTTAGTTTAACCAAATGTAGTAAATTGTTATGTTTTTTGTGTCCTTTTAGCTGACAATAACAAGACATTGCAAAGACCAAAGAGCTTGTCGATTACTTTTCTCCCCTTCCTTTTTACTTTGCAATATGTATATAACAATAGTGCATGCTGGCATCTTTGTGACATGTATCGATTTAAGCACAAATTTCATCATTTTGTAAAACTTATTTCATCGCGATAATTGTAGTTCATTGTTTTGTTTCGATTTTTTTGGGTTTATCCAGATAAGTACCGCGATAGTTGTAGTGCATATGAACAAAGATGGCCAAAAAATGAGAATTCTTTTTTCTTTTGCCACTTTATTTTCTTCAAATTGGTTTGAAACCGATTATATCATAGAAGAAAATCGATAAATAAAATAAAGAGAGAACACTAAAAGTCTTTTCTGCATATTAAGCGAAGACTGTAGAGAAATAATCTCTGATAGTGCTTAGCACTAGCCCAAGACCGTAATACCCAAGAGACCCGAAAGAACCAAAAGACCCTCTAAGTATGAAGGAGAAAATGGAAGCACACTTTGAAGAACTTGGAAAACTCTTAGAGAAATTAAGAACTTATGAAGAAGGACACTCTTTCTTTAAACTTAGCTTTTATTTCACTTTCTCGACTTGTGTTACAAATGGGAGAGGAAGGAGCTATTTATAGGCTCCAAAACTACAAATCTTCTTCTAATCTCTAGAACTCTCTAATATAATATCTAGATTTTTATGTTAAAATTATCTAGATTATTCTACACTAATCCTTAGATATTTATCTAATAGAATTCTCTAGAACACTTAAAGGAGGTGATGATCTTTAAGATATTTCTAGAGACATTCTAGAACTTGGGCTTAATTTTGGGTTTAGTCCAATAATGGATAATTGGATTATAAACCCATAATTAAGTTGAATCCAAAATCAAGTTTAATTTCAATACTTCCCCTTAAACTTGATTTTGTCAGCCATCCCAAGCTTTGAACGAAGTATCTCGAATTGACCTTTTGGTTATGCCTTAGTGAATATGTCTGCAACGTTGTCTTCACTTCGAACCTCCAAAACTTCAATTGTTCCATCAAGCACCTTCTCCCTTATAAAGTGATGCTCTAACTCAATATGTTTTGTCCTTGCATGAAACACCGGATTGTTAGCCAACTTGATAGCACTTTGATTATCTCCATAGATTGTCACCGGCTTGTTTGTAGGCTCGAACAAATCTTCAAGGAGTCTTCGAAGCCATATACACTCTTGAGCTGCGAGCGTAGAAGCTTTATACTCCGCTTCAGTGGTAGACAATGACACCGTTGCTTGCTTCTTGCTGCACCATGAAACACTTGTGTCTCCACATAAGAACACATAGCCTGAAGTAGATTTTCGGTCATCTAGATCTCCACCAAAGTCAGCATCTGTAAAACCATGAAAAACGATCTTTGTATTGTACTTGTACACCAAGCCCATCCCAAGAGTTGTCTTGACATACTTCAATATCTTCTTTGCTGCTTCTAAGTGTGGCTTCCTTGGTGCTTGCATAAACCGACTTACGAGACCTACTGCGAAGGCGATGTCAGGTCTTGTAATGGTTAAATATAGAAGACTTCCCACAAGAGCACGATAAGGTCGAGGATCAGGTAGTAAGGATCCTTCATCACGTCTAAGCTTGATATTCACATCCATCGGAGTAGTGCGTGTCTTTCCTTCGTGTACTCCGAATCTCTCAACAATTCTTCTTGCATAACTTTGTTGGCCAATGAATATTTCATTCTTCACCCTTTCAACCTCTAGGCCAAGAAAGTTATTTAGCTCACCCAACTTCTTCATCTCAAACCTAATCGACATATCCTCTTGTAGACGAGCAATTTCAGCTTCATCATTTCCCGTAATTATCATATCATCCACATAAATAAGAACTACTACGTGGACTCCTCCATTCTTCTTGAAAAATAAACTTGGATCGGAATTTGATGCCCCATAACCGCAAAAGTGAAGATACTGAGCAATCTTACCATACCAAGCTCTTGGAGCTTGTTTTAACCCATACAAAGCCTTTTTAAGCTTGCACACATGATCAGGATGCTCTCGAGATTCAAAACCAAGTGGTTGCTCCATGAAGATGTTTTTATCAAGCTCACCATATAGAAATGCATTTTTCACGTCTAGTTGCCATAACTTCCAACCAAAGCTTGCAGCTAAAGATAAGAGTGAGCGTACCGTAGTCATCTTCGCTACTGGACTAAAGGTTTCATCATAATCTTCTCTGTACTTCTGAGAGAACCCTCGAGCAACCAGTCTTGCTTTAAACCTATCAATGCTCCCATCTGCTTTCCGCTTTATTTTATACACCCATTTGCAAGACACGGGTTGGACATCCTTGGGTTTTGGAACTAAAGCCCAAGTTTCATTCTTTATGAGAGCGTTTATCTCCTCATTCATTGCAGTTTCCCATTCTTGAATTCCTTTTGCTTCTTCATAAGATGATGGTTCATCCTCATCTAAAGGGGCTGCAAAGAAGCAAGAGAAGTTAGTGACAAACTCTTCATCTCTAAACCGAGCAGGCCTGACAATGTTCCTTTTTGGTCGTTGATCAGCCAAGGAGTCACTATCTTCCTCCTTTTCTTCTTCTTGGTCATTGCTTCCCCTTTCACCATGCATCTCATTTCCAGAACTTCTACTCTCACTTGGTACTTGGAGAACTGGTTTATCAATCCTGGAGGAACTCGCACCATCTTGCTCAACCAAGACTTGAGGTGGCCCATAAAGTGAGGAAACTTCATCAAATACAACATCACGAGACACGATGTATCGATGTGTCTCAGGGTCCATACACCTCCATCCTTTCCTTTGTTCATCATAACCAACAAAGATGCATTTCTTCGCCTTTGCCTCTAACTTTGTCCTTTGAGAGTTGAAAACATGGACATAGCAAATTGATCCAAATATCCTGAGATGTTTTACCGTTGGCTTCTTCCCATGAACCATCTCATAAGGAGACTTCATATTGTTTGGACTTAGTGGCATTCGATTGATGACATACGCTGCACATTTCATTCCTTCCGCCCATAAGGTTTTAGGTAAATTCTTGTCATGTAGCCAACTTCTACACGTCTCGCTTATGTGTCGGATCTTCCTTTCCGCTACTCCATTTTGTTGAGGTGTATATGGACATGTAAATTCCCTCTTGATACCTTGATCTCGACAAAAAGAAAGAAACTCCTTTGACATGAACTCTCCTCCATTATCCGTCCTTAGAGTCTTGATCTTCCGACCCAACTCACCTTCCACGGTAACCTTGAATTCTTGAAATCTTGAAAATACTTCTGATTTTTCCTTTACGAAATATATCCAGGTGTACCGTGAGAAATCATCAACGAACAACAACATGTATCGAAACCCGGAGTATGAGGGTGTTCTCGTTGGACCCATCAAATCGCTATGGATCTTCTCCAAAGGAGCACCGCATCGTGAGGTAGAATTGTCAAATGGAAGCCTATGTGATTTTCCATATTGACAACCTTCACAAAGTTTTCCGTCATCTTGAATCTTCAACCTTGGGAGCCCATTAACCAAATTCTTATTCACCATAACTTTGAGCTTAGTCATATTTATATGACCAAGTCTGGCATGCCATATAAAGGCATTATCATTGGTGCTCATCTTCTCAACATACGAGTTGGAGGCCGATAAAACATATAAGTCTTTAACTCGTGCTCCAGTGTGAACCACATCCGCCTTTAATTCTTCTATATTTTTCAGGAATTTAACATCTCTTGGGCCAAACAATACATAGTTACCTGAGTCCACCGCATTTACCACAGAGAGAAGATTCTTCTTTACTCCAGGGACATGGTATACGTTCTTGAGAGTAATTGGACTTCCGTTATCTCCTTCAATGACAATTGTCCCTTCCTTCTCAACGTGGTGGATTGAATTGTCAGCTGTAATGATGGCTTCTTTTCCGTCATGACGCTGAAGACTAGAAAATAACTTCTCGTCTCCGGTAATATGATGGCTACAACCAGAATCCACAATCCAATCACTTCCAAGATTTTTAATTTTGGATGTAGTTGAAGATGCAGCCTCCACCGTGAAACATTTTCCCCATTCTTCGTCTTCAGTATAACCTTTTGATTTCGCCATATTTGTTTCCTTCAGCTTGACTCGACAATCCTTTTTGAAATGCCCAAGTTTTCCACACCGGTAGCACTTGAACCGCTTCTTTTCTCCCATAGAGGATCCTTCTCGTCCATCATTATTTTTTGCACCACCATCTATGGGTTTTTTTCTGAAACTTTGTTGCCTCCGAGCTACAAAAGCGCTACCCGAATCATCATGAATTTTAACTCCTGTCATTTGCATGGCTAGAGATTCTTGCGAAGCTAACAGATTTTCAAACTCCTCCAAGGAAGGTTGTGTAGCCCATCCTTGAACTGAAGTCACAAACGGTGTATACTCGGGTCGTAGACCTCGAATAATAGACCGCTTCAACCGAGCTTCCGAAATGGACTCCTCCGGATTAAGAGTATTAATCTCAAAGCAAAGATTTTTTACCTTAACGAAAAACTCTGAGATAGAAGACTCCCCCTGCTTCGCATTCGCCAGCTCATTCTCTAATAATTGTAACCGAGCCTCATTTTTCTTGTTGAATAGTTGATCTAACGCTCGCCAAATTGAACTAGCGGATGTACACCTTGACACATGCTCAAACACTCCTGAGGATATTGACCTCTTCAAAGCAAATTCCGCCTTGGCGTTCTTCCGTGTCCATTCTTTTGTTGCTTCCTCATTTGCAGCATCTCCCGTTGGTGATGTAGTGCTACTACCACCGACGACATCCCATAAGTCCTCACTCACCAAGTATGACTCTATACATGACTTCCATAACCGGTAGTTAGATTGGTTTAAGATCTCCATTCCCAATCCAACAACACGACCCATTGATTCCATACTTAGAATAAACCCGAGCTCTCTATAACCCCGATCTTGATGAGCACAAAATTACAATGGCTCTGATACCATGTAGAGAAATAATCTCTGATAGTGCTTAGCACTATCCCAAGACCGTAATACCCAAGAGACCCGAAAGAACCAAAAGACCCTCTAAGTATGAAGGAGAAAATGGAAGGACACTTTGAAGAACTTGGAAAACTCTTAGAGAAATTAAGAACTTATGAAGAAGGACACTCTTTCTTTAAACTTAGCTTTTATTTCACTTTCTCGACTTGTGTTACAAATGGGAGAGGAAGGAGCTATTTATAGGCTCCAAAACTACAAATCTTCTTCTAATCTCTAGAACTCTCTAATATAATATCTAGATTTTTATGTTAAAATTATCTAGATTATTCTACACTAATCCTTAGATATTTATCTAATAGAATTCTCTAGAACACTTAAAGGAGGTGATGATCTTTAAGATATTTCTAGAGACATTCTAGAACTTGGGCTTAATTTTGGGTTTAGTCCAATAATGGATAATTGGATTATAAACCCATAATTAAGTTGAATCCAAAATCAAGTTTAATTTCAATAAAGACAAACATCTTTGATGACACATTAGTGAAACTACAACGGTCTGGTTTCGAGTCCAAGGTAAACAATTAGAAGTTCTCGTATCCACAATTAGATGACACATTACACGAAGTCAATTTTCATAATGCAGAAAGATATTCTTCTTTGATTGTCTTTGTCGAATTTGTTCCGAGTTAGTTTCGGTGAAACCACCATTGAACATATTTGAACTGAATAGGCAATAAGAATTGACTAAAATCTAACCATGTATGACCATAACCTTAAGCAAAATAACAGATCAAGAATTTTAAATCTAAAAAGCAACATGAAAACCCGAGAAAAAACTCGACCAAATACCAAAAAGATAAGAAACCAATGCAAGAAAAACTAAAACCTTCAGCGATTGTTACCGAAAACCATTACTACATCATTACATCAGATCCACCGATACTAGCCAGAAGACCTAAAAGCAAATCCACGACAAATAACACATAATTGTCGCAGATGCAGCCGGAAACCATCGACCAAACACCATCACCTCCAAATCCTCCAAAATCTTAGTCACAACCAAGAAGGAAGCTTCATTATGGTAGATCGTAAATCCATCAACTCTTAGAGTAGACAAAGTCCCTCAAAAAAAAGCATAAACAAACAAAAAGGCATAACGCTGGGGTTTGAAAGCCACAACGCCGAACCTTGAAAACCACTGGACCTTGGTCGGAAAAGACCAAAGATAAAAAAAAGTTTTTGAAAAAGGAGGCGGCGCCAAAAAAAAATAGAATTAAGTGGTTGAAATATTAGGATCTAAAGTTCTAAACACATGTTATTTCACACCATCGTCCAACTTCAGCAAATGTTCAACAACATCACTTTTTCTAGATGGGCCCAAAACTGTATGGGCCTTAGGGGGAAATTAATGTTTGGGTCCATTATTTTAAAGTTTCATTTTTGGGCCTTATTTGCTAAATTAAAACTTTTAAAAGCTTTTTTAAACTAATATATTATTAATCTTGTTTAGTATTTTTTTAATATTGTTATTAAAAAAAATTGTACTAAACCTCTTTAATTATCGAGCCACGGATAGCCATATCTTGTGTCCACCACCCTAATAAACCGGCCTTGTATGTATCTCAACTTATGATGAATCAATATAGTTTTTTTTTTTTTTGTTAAAGGTGAATCAATATAGTTGATCTAGTTCAAATCTACTATATAATTAATCGTTTTGTACAGTGCTTCAAATTGATTTTTGGGATTACCACTCAAATGTCTTATTCCCCTTATCCTCCTTTTATTGTCATGGAGCAAATCTTCGTGTCTCGAACATATTCATCAGTGTGTCATGTTTGATTGCGAGTGTATTTATTTTTCTTATTCAAGTAAATTTGTTTCTGATGAAGTTACCAATTTTTCTTTTGCTTTTCTATGTTGAGTAGGATTTTTGTTTTCTATAGACTCTGTCAATAAATAGTTGTCATAAAATTTTAGTGGAAAATTTTGAAAAAATTGTCCCATTTTCTTTTTTCATTCAACTTATCGATCGAATCTTTTCAACTATACTAACCGTGTGGATTGTATCAACTGCAGTTATATAAAAGTACTAACCATGTTTTCTTTTTTGTTAAAAAGTACTAAGTACTAATCATGTGAACTCCAAACTAATTCAACTTTCAACTGATGAAACAAAAATAAAACATGAAACAACCCTTGGTTTTTTCGTTGCCATTGACATCAGACACCTATATCAAATTCTTTTTAAAATCGTACTACTTAATAATATTCACAAATCGGCGAAGTTGGTAGAGACATCAACATAAATACGTCGAAGCCATGTGTTTGACTTCAACTTGTTCAGTTGTTATACTGATATACCTTTTGCTCATATGTTTTTGTTTTATTCTACTTTTATCAAAACATGTACAATATGTTAAAAAATTTCCCAAGGGTTGTTGAATCATATTTCTTATTAATATTTTTTTTTTGTTTGGTTTCGAATTATATTAGTCGAGAAATTCCTTCTTAACTAAAACCAATGATCTTTCATAATGATAATTATTATTGGCAAAATAAAGGAAAAATGTATTGGCAAAAACAATTTTTTTTATGATTCATTTTGATCCTACTTGAGCTTTTGAATTTGGCTTTACTCGAAAAATAAAAAATCGTTTTTCGTCTTACGATTAGGAGATGAGGATATGCCATTACTTACAATATCTATTTTCCAACAACTAGAGATTTTTTTATCAAAAAACAAAACAACTAGTGATTTTTAATACGCAAAATAACTCAAGAGTCTGTACTCATGTTACTATTAGTCTATTAGGGTGGACGCATGTTTCAAAATAATTATTATATCAAAACTGGGTTGGTTGATAGAGATAGTTTTTTTTTTTACATTTTAATATATGATGATAAAATTCAGTAGTTAGTTATTATTCTTCTTTTCAACCACCAATAATTCAACTCTCTTTTTTTCTTTTATACATAAGATAATATCCTGCGCCATAATTTTTTTTTTTTTTTAATTTCAAATTTATTAATCAACAAAGAAGTTATGTTCAAGAGTGAAAAATACTAATAACAAAGAATAGAGATTTAAAGCCAGAATAAAATCTGGGAAAAGCAAAGCAATGTCAGTGTTGTTTTATCACTCTTCAGTGTTGTTTTTTATACAGGGTATATACATACAGTATCTTGTGTCATAATTATTTACGCAATTATTTGTTTGGAGGAAAAATTTTACAAGTGTTTTTGATAATTAACTAAAAACACTATTTGACACTAGCTTTAAACATAAAACAAAAGTCAAGAAAGTTTTGGACATTAATAATTAGTATCTTATAGGAGCTACCGTTGACTAGCTCGCTAAGTCTCATACAAAAACAAAATTAATTAGATTAGCGATTTTAAAATAACTATAACTAATCGGAAATAGTGACATCCCAACTTCAAGATTATTAATCCAGAATAATTATGAAACTTGAAACAAATAGAAACAGGTAAAATCAAAAGAGGATATCACCTCAGGCTTCTAGCATTTTCTGATTTTAATTGTGATTCCAAAATGATATCACTTCTCTTAACAAAAGTTTTTACAGTGAAAACTCTTTGCTTAATTAGTCAAAACTTTAATATTTCTAATTCAATATCATATTTTCTTACAGATAATTGATGAAAAAATTATCAAAAAATTATTATATTATAGAAACTTTTTCGTCGGTCTCTAATATGTATGTAAAATCGTATACTGTGGATTTATGTATTTTGGAGAAAATTGCTATCGTAAAACTTTTTGTAAATCATTTCATTGTAATTATGTGTAACATAGATCGATTGATTAATTATTATTTGTAGTATGATAAAAATATAACACCCAAAAACTGCAATTTATTTTAGCAAAAAAAAAAAGAAGAAGCAATATCTACTACCTCTTAAACGTTTCTTGGGTTGATCCACCTCCCATGAATAAATGAATACGACTCTTCTTTCCAAAAGACAATAAGACATCTTAATTTAATTAAGAAAGGGTCTAAATAGTATTATAAAAATGGTTAATTAATAGTTTAATGAAAGTACACTGCTACAATAATTACTATATAATAGATTACATCTATGTTCACGCAAATCGGAGCATACGTCCAATCTATCCACCCGTCTCTTCGCTGTCAATAAATCCGGAGCCTGACCCGGTTTTTTTAACCCAGATCCGATACTCCCACAATCTCCATACCACCCAATTTTCTTTCCTCTAAAACTTTCTCACTTTCCCGGGAAAATAGGCGACGGAAATTAAAGGAAAATGTACTCGGCGATTCGCTCGCTTCCCCTCGATGGTGGACACGCCGGTGACTACCATGGACCTCTTGACGGAACCAATCTTCCCGGCGACGCTTGTTTGGTCTTAACCACTGATCCTAAACCTCGTCTCCGGTGGACTGCTGAGCTCCATGAGAGGTTCGTTGACGCCGTCACACAGCTCGGTGGTCCCGATAGTAAGTACTTTGTTTTTACTCGTTACCTTTGGTTATCTCACTCTCTCTAATTTCTTAATCTCTTGTTACTGAATTTTTTTGGATCTCAAGATGAAATGTGTTGAGCTTCGTTGCTTGCTCGTTTCAAAAATTTCAGCTTTTTTTAGGGGTTTTCGTTGTTCTTATTAAATGGGTTTGTATATCTCTCTCAAAGTTAAGATTTTTTTCAGATTTGTGAAGAATACGTCTTGTTACTTGATTCGATATAGATTATTGTTTTGTTCTTGAGAGTTAAAGTCAGGTTCTTAGGAGATCTTAGTCTATAAATTTGATTCCTTTTCGAAATTAGTCAAAGGGTAATTAACCAGTGTCAGTATCGTATCTAAAAATTTGAAGCTTGTGATTTGCCTATAGCTTAAGATTCTTCTCCAGTTTTGTCTCTTTCTTCACACTTGTTAAATGAAGACCCTTCTGACTCTCTCTCTCTGCCTCTTCAATTTACAGAAGCGACGCCCAAAACTATCATGAGAACAATGGGGGTGAAGGGTCTCACTCTCTACCACCTCAAATCACATCTTCAGGTTTGCCTATTTAGCTTACTAGGAGTCTCTGAGTTCCTGATTTGGTTGTTTGCTGTGTTTGAACTGATTCTAGGGTTATGGTTTCTAATTAACTGTTTTCAGAGCTATTTGGTATAACACCTAAAATTTCAATGACTTGAGGCCTTAGATTATGAGATTTGCTAGGGTTTTGAGAGTTTGTAGGCTGGAGTTAAGTTTCAGTTATATCTTCCTAGGTTCGACGTGTAATAGCAATAATAATCCAAAGAATTTTGGGTGTTTGATGGTATTATGTTTCTCTTTTTTGTATGTGTGTTGCCCGACAGAAATTCCGCTTAGGGAGGCAAGCTTGCAAAGAATCAACTGAGAACTCCAAGGATGGTATCAAATTCGAGTTGACCTTTTTTTTGTCTACATCTCTGTGTGTAAAGCCTCTGTGTTCTAAACTCTATCTACATAGATATTTGGATCCATATTTGTTAAGTACTTGGTAGACCTATATCATGTATATGTTACAAATATATGTGTAAACTGCTCATGGTTGTAAAACTGATTGTCAAGATTAGAAAAAAGGAAAAATAAGAGTAGCATCTACTTGGAAACCCTGTCTTGATGAATCCAGTTGTGTCCATATCTAGTGACTCCACTAATTCTGCGAACTTGATGCTGCAGTTTCTTGTGTTGGGGAGAGTCAGGACACAGGTTCATCTTCAACATCATCATTGAGACTGGCAGCGCAGGAGCAGAACGAGTATGGTTGCATTTGAATTTTCCTCTCATTTTTCTTCTACTATTTGTTAGTGAATTACAATTGTTTGAACCCTCCTTATTTTTTTGCGAGCCAGGGGTTACCAAGTCACTGAAGCTCTACACGCTCAGATGGAAGTCCAAAGAAGACTACACGAGCAATTGGAGGTTAGTTTCCTAACTTTTCTTCATTTTCTCTTGCTGTTGTTCTTGAAGATAGAAAGTTTCTAACCGATGCCCAATCTTACCAAATATTCTTTCTATTTCTGTCGTACAAACGAATAGTGCTCCACGTTTCTATCTGTCCTTTATCTCTACCTAATTAGAATGAACAAAATGCGCCCTTGAGACTGAAATAATGGTCATGACTTTTGTAGGAGTTCATGCTGTTTAAATGCAAACCTTTAATTGGTCTTTTAGTATGGGCAGGTGCAACGGAGACTCCAGCTGAGGATAGAGGCACAAGGAAAATACCTGCAATCGATTCTTGAAAAAGCTTGCAAGGCCTTTGATGAGCAAGCTGCTGCTTTTGCTGGGCTTGAGGCTGCTAGGGAAGAGCTATCAGAGCTAGCCATCAAAGTCTCCAACAACTCTCAAGGAACAATAGCCCCGTTCTTCGATGCAACAAAGATGATGATAATGCCATCTTTATCCGAGCTTGCAGTAGCAATAGACCACAAAAACAACATCACGACCAACTGCTCAGTAGAAAGCTCTTTGACTTCCGTCACCAATGGGAGCTCGGTTTCTGTTGCATTGATGAAGAAGCGGCAACGTGGAGACAATGTGGGCGTCGGGTATGAAGCGGACTGGATTATGCCTAGTAGTACCATTGGATAAAAAGTTTAGGAGGAAAGAAAAATCAATTTGGGAAAGGTAGAGATAAGATTAAGTCTTCTTTACTTGCTTTGAGGGGCCTGTATTATTCGATACAAACTTATCATCAAAATTTCGTCTGAGCCTTCTCATGTATATATTTTATGTTGAAGCCTTGCCTTAATTATTCTTGTATTCAAGAGAAAGGGTTTAAAGGTAGAAACTAAAAATCTAGCGACAATAAAATAAACATTGAAATGATGAAAGTGCCACCAAACCTTTAACTTTTCTAATGCCTTTCTTCTTTATTCTTTATGCTTTACTTGTTCTACTTACGCTTTGTTCCTCTCATCCATCATTGCAACGAGCATCAAAATTAACATTCGTAATTTCTATGTTTTTTGTGGTTAATACAGAGTTTCGGAATAGAAAAACCGCTTAGGGAGCATGCTTTGCTGCTGTGTCCACTCGGAGAACAGGAAGAAGTATGCTGAGCTGGATGCGAAGCTTGCACAGAAAATGGTTGACAGCCGAAGGAATTATCCGGGACACCGGCGTTTAAAGTCCATGGATTCAATAATCATGAGCTTTCCCAAGCTAAGAGAAGGGTTAAGAAACATCAGAAGCGTTTTCGAATCCTATGGTATGTTTTCTTGAACTTATTTCAGCTTTCAAGAATCCACTAGCTATAGTTTCTAACATTTTTGTTCTCTGAATATCCGCAGATAATGATAGAAACGGAACAATCGATATGGAGGAGCTGAAGAAATGTTTAGAGGAACTAGCACTAAGTTTATCAGAAGAAGAAGTGAAAGGTT
This sequence comes from Cardamine chenopodiifolia, assembly GCA_963922655.1. NCBI lineage: Eukaryota > Viridiplantae > Streptophyta > Magnoliopsida > Brassicales > Brassicaceae > Cardamine > Cardamine chenopodiifolia. The sequence goes on along the minus strand of OZ000485.1, from coordinate 11,814,867 downwards.
TATACGGATGGTGTGATGTTGATGGAAGCAAAGGGATACAATTCAATGAGTTTATAGTCCTTCTCTGTCTCATCTATCTTCTATCAAAACCTTCCTCTGAATCCAACGTGGTAATAATCAATGACAAGATGATAGATAGATTGAATATTTAAGCTAAATTATGTTGTGTTGTTTCTTAGGAATCGAGAGAGATGGGTCCAAAGTTGGTTGAATCTATATTTGATCCAATAGTGGAAGTGTTCTTGTTTTTGGACAAAGATGGTAAAGGGAAATTAAACAAGGCTGATGTGATAAAGACATTGAATAATGAAGACTATCCCTTAGAGAGATCTCCTTCACATGTCACTAACATGAGATTTGGTAACATAAATCAGACACTCTTCTCTTCTTTTTTTCCTATGTGTTTATTCAGATGAAATGAATTAGTAACTCATTGCATTCTATCTTTTTCTTGTGTGGTGCAGAAGAAATGGATTGGGGAAGAAAAGGAAAAGTGGGTTTTAGGGAGTTTCTATTTGCTTTAATGAGTTGGGTTGGTCTTGATGATGCAGATATTATATAAGCAGCTAAGAAACAACTTAAACCAAAGAGTTTGCAAAATTATTTACCTCTAAAAACCATATTTTATTTATGTTTGATGTATCAAAATGGTTAATTTGGTTTCATCTATACATATTGTACTCTCTTATCAACAACATACTCTATATCTGAAAATAAATTCCCTCAACCCAAATCTGTAATCATATTCCCTTGACAATTCCGATGAAATAAACTATCAAACAAGTCAAGAAGCAAGATCTGTCTCAATAACGACAAGAATTTGGACAGAAGTACTTCTAATCATTAATGTTCGAAGATTCATTGTTCAATCGAAAGTACATCCTCAAGCCAAAGTGACATAAACTCAAATCAAACGAAGCAAAACATTTCACCATTAACATGAAACTTTCACATTCAAAAGCACATAAACTGTGCCAATTAAGTTACAAACATCAAAGCATGAATTATAATTGTTTCTTATTTCTTGTTTCCTTTGCCGCCTCCTCCTCCAGAACCAGCTGCTGCTGCAGCTTTCTTAGCTGCCTTCTCTTGTAATGCTTTTGCATCCCTAAAATCATCAAAACACAAACACAACGGAATCGATTAATCCATAGAGATTACATTGTAGTAAGATTCAAGAACAAATACGAATTCTGTTACCTTTCACGACGTTGCTCTGGAGTTAAACCATCGTCTTTGGTCTTTCCTTTTCCTCCGGCTCGAGCTAAAGCCCTTTCACGATCACGCTCTCTTTGACTTCCTCGTGCAAATTCGCAATCAGAATAACCAAAAAGCCAGAATTAAAGAAAACAAATACTAATTTATATTTAATCTAAATCGATAATAATCACACAAATTTAGCAAACCCTTGAGAGTATTCATCACCCTCAAGAACAGATCTGCTTAGAACTCGGGAAAAGGAGCCTCCCAAAGCTCCGGTCTTGTACAACTTCAAAATCAGATGACAGAAATTATTAATTTCAAACAATTTAAACCCTAAATTTTGATAGTTTTAAGGAAATTCACGCAAACCCAATTTAAGACAGGCGAGCTTCGAAATCGAACAATCGTGTTTGAAATTGAGATCGAAGTAACGAAAGAGCATCAAATTGAGGTAAGAAACAGATTGGAACATGAGAAAATTTATCGAATTGACAAGGATATGAGTCATGGTGTGTGAAATCTGCGTAGCGAACAAGCGATCCGGAGAGATCAAAGATCTCTGATGCCGAAACAAAAGCCAGTAAATGAAGAGAGCTTGACGGAATAAACTCGGTTATATAATATTTTTCATAATTGAAACTTTTGGATTCTTTATTACCAATCGAAAGTTCTAGCCTAGACGTGGACTTTGGTTTCTTTAAACCGTTTGGTTCGCTTATTTCGGATTTTCTTGGTTGTTCAGTTATTTGGTTCAGTGTGGTTTGGGTTATTCGGGTCTCGAAATTTTTGATTTTTTAAAATATATTCCATTCGGAAAAATACATTTAAATATACTAATAATTTATAATATCAATTAAAATATGTTTCATTCAGAAAAAAATATTATTCAGTTCCGTTTTGGATAAAATATATAACATAAAAATAAATAGAAACTATCTAATTTTAATTAATACTATTAATTATTATTATAATTAAATGTAATTTTCTATATTTAATTAAATATATTAGTTTTAGTAAATTTTGATTAACTGGTTCGGTTCGATTAAACTCGAATTCCGATAATTTAAAAAATTAACCATTTAAGTTATTTTTATATTTGGTTTTGGTTACGTTTTGATAAATTTTGATTTGGTTCCATAAAATCTATTCGATTCGGTTATTTTGTCCATCCACTCTCAGTTTGAGGGACATTTGTTTAATCTATTGGTTTGTTAAAAATCAGGTTTGGGTCACATTATTTGGAATATTAAATCTATTAGAATGTGTATACATAGACTACATCCTAATAAATTATTTTGACTATCAAAGACATTTTGGTCCACTTTCTTTAGTCTTCCAGTTGTTATAGCAAGGACATTCTTCTTTATGTCCATAGGTTCCCGATGGTACACACGAACATTTTTCGCAACATTCGTTGCAATATTGCAAACATGGCTTCTTGTGAGATGTCGCTGAACATCGAACGTTACATGCCGCCAGACATTCTTCACACAAATATACATAATGATTGAATGAACAAAAAAAAAAAGGTTAATATCTCGCTCGACATTTAACACTTTTATGAAAGACTAAGATATTTTTAACAATATTACCTCCAACAGTAAGTGAACCCTCTCCTCCTTCCTGAAAAATAATTTTGTGATTAATGTATCATGTGAAAAAATATATTCCTAAGTATTATGAGTACCTTGTGGATAGGCGGTTCTGATGAATTTACTTGTTCCTTTGCCTGAAAAAAGTACAAAACTATATGAATCTAATCTTTCACAAATTAGTAGAAGGGAGATAGTTATAGCAATCTTACATTGGATAATTGAGTAGCAAACAGAAAGTTGAATACAATAAAGATGACAATGAATTTGGCCACTCTATTTTTATTTCCTGTTTTTTTTTTTGTTGATGTAAAAGCATGTTAATGTTGAATCTATTTATATCCAATAAGATTCCATATATTAAAGCAAAATCCAATTTTAATTTGTAAGATATTATTGGAAATTTGATTAATTATATTCTTTAATTCAACGTTTTCAAAATATTTGTTAGTCCCACCTTGTTCCGTTCTAAATTTTGTATGGGACATAAATAAGACTTTTTTGCTATTTCCGAATTCTCGTTCTGTTTACGTTCCCGTAAAATCCTGTTTTCATCCCTAATGAGAATGGCTTCAAGAAAGAATCTCTATATATCCCCACCGATTGCTCGCGGGAGGAGTTTGAGCGAGTTTGCAACTTCGTGAAGAAAATAAAAGAGATCGACGCAGAAACAAACCACAAAGGCATCTTCATTCAATATAAAAATGCAATAAATCTTTATAAATCAGGATCATTGAACTTGGTCGATCTCAAAAACAGAATCACAACTATTTTCAAGAATTGCGACGTTTTGCTCTCTAGTTTTGATAAAATCTTGAATGATTTAGCTACGGACTCGTCGAGATGCTATTGTTGTTGATGCGTCGAAGCTTAAACGTACGAATGAATTCGTAAAGACGTTGAGAAGAGACTGTGAGGAACTACGAGAAGAGTTTATAGAAGCCTTTGTGATGTATAACGAACATGGTGATGTGCATATTTTGAAGGAAGATGTCGACGTGATTTTACAAGATTACCCTTGGCTGAAAGAGGAGTTTAGGATGATCGTAGTCAACTACGGTTTACTTCTACAAGATGAGCAACGAGATGAGATTACGCGTAAGGAAGAGGATAAGATGTTCGACGATGATATGTACTTTCATGCGATCGAATCAGCTCTTAAGTTTGCGGCGGCGGAGGGTAACGAGAAGCCGCCGGCGGGTGTTTATGGAGCCATAAGACGGTTTTACAAAGAACATGGTAGACTGATAACACGAGCATCCATGAAATATCCAAAACTTGTGATACAAACTAATTTAACAAATTTTCAGATTAGGTACGAAGAGTTGCTCATGAACAAAGCAAAGCCGCTTGAGAAGGTGCAGAAGGTGAATGAATCATTGCTTATTTTTGACGAATAGTTAATTAGAATTTGTTTTTTGGTTAATGAAAGTATTTAGTCTATTTAGGGCTAATTAACTCTAGATATTGTATCTATTTTGATGCATATGTGGCATTTGAGATCTGAACATATATGACATGTTTGTTTGACAGTCGCATGTGGATGTTGATGCGGTTGCGACTGTGGTTTATAACTTGCGATCAAATGCTATGATTTTTATTCGTTTAACAGTCGTATATCTGCAGCGATAACCGTAGGTTTCTGCGGTAGACAAACGAATACCAATTGGTAGCAGCCACATTCGTAGCAGCCACATTCGTAATAATACTAAATGCAATAGTATCAAACACACCACCAAATTTTTTCAGCGGCTGAAATTTCTTAACGTAGCGATTTGCGTATGTTGGAATATTTGATTGCAGAAAATTGCGGCTGACAAACAAACATTGTTTAACGATATACCGAAACTGCATGAACCTAAAACTGACAAACGAACATGACTATTGTAACGAAGAATTTAAGTTGATTTTTAAGACTGTTTGCTATCATGGGATTGTTTACAAATTACAAAGGGTTGCTAGTTACACGATGGATTTCAAATTCGGGTTTTCCTCGATCCTAAAGTTAACCTTAAAATTTGAGAGAAAGCAACTTTCCTTTTCTACCAAAATCGTTATTTAAACGAACTTTTTCTTTAAAATTAAGAAACTAATGAAAACACAGTGTTAAGGCTAAACAGACTACTGTTTATTATAACCGAGACCGTTTAACTAAGGTACTTAAATGGATCGGTTTGATTAAAACCCAATTATTATATATGTTACTCCCTATGTTTTTAATTGATTTAATTTTTAACATTTTTACACGTATGCATTAAAATATATATTAAAAGTTGACTATAAATGCATTATTTTTTGTTTGTGATTAACAATTTTCTATAACTCTAAATCAATAATATTCAACTATTTGTTTAAATTTACAATAATTATCAATAACTAATAAAAATGCATAGAAAACCTAAAAATGTATCTTTTGAAACAAAATTATTTTTAAAATTTTGGATTAATAAGAAACAAATAGAGTATTAAATAAGCTTTGGAGTAAAAAAAATTTCAATGGACCAGTTTAAATTTCGTAGACTTTTAAAATAACAGTTTAAGAACATTGTTATTTTTTAATTTTATTTTGGCGGCATTGTTATTGAAATTGAGTATTAATTGATTAAGAAATCCAAGTTAAATTTATGTTATTATGTCTAATCTCTGATTTCAAAGTCTTAGCTGAAGTTTTATATAATTCATTCAGTCACTAGTTTTTTTTTTCTAACCCAAACATACTACATAAATATATAAATAACGAGTACATATGTTTGTTTCCCATGCTCTAACTCAGGGCCTAAACATCATAATAAACATCAAAAGAAGAAGCAAAATTTGGCAAGTTGATCCGCAAAATGATTAGCCATCCTCCCCTCAAACCGAAAAGAAGGTTGAAACGTCCTCCTTCTCTGGTGAATGTGAATGAAATCAATCATTAGTTCTGAAATACTAATAAAATAAAGTATTATTCAATTACATTTTTTTAAATATAAGAAATTTTTTGAAAATTTTAATACTTTTTATTTACAAAAAGAAAAAGATATTTTAGTCAAGAAAATAGTTAACATTTTTCAAAATCAATAAACTCTAAAGAGATTAAAAAAATGTTTTACAACATCTAAACCAATTTTAACAAAAAAGAAAAACATATAAACCAATCAACCTTCTTAAATATTTAAAATTTGGTAAAGGTCAAAAAAATCAATTGGGAGCAAATAGCCTTGAGTGGCTCACTTAGGCACCCAAAGTTCAACTTTCCTCCAGTTTAGAACCTCTAGGTGGGCCCTGTCAACTTGATTTGAACTTTTGATGAGAAGAAAAAAAAAAAAGGAAACATCACGAGACACGCGGCAGGCGTAGCGGCGAAGTTTGCATTCCTGCTCAAACAAAAAAAAAGCAAACTCGCTTCTCTAACGAATCGTCTACAGCCATGTCATAGGCCTGACAGAACTCAAAAAGACAAACTACCCCAAACTTTTACATCAAATTTACAAGTCAAACCCCAAATCTGAGTCAAAATTAAAAATCTCACCGTTCCTTTAATTCTTCTTCCCTCTCAATTCTTCATCCATTCCTGGAAAAACTCTGAAACCAAATTTCTGGAAAAGAGAAGAGATTATAGCAATGTGTGGAATCTTCGCGTATTTGAATTTTCACGCGAACAAAGAGAGACGATATATTCTCGAGGTTCTCTTCAATGGTCTCCGTCGTCTTGAATACAGAGGTTACGATTCAGCTGGAATCGCTATCGATGATTCGCTCTCTCGTCACCCAAAGATCTCTTCCACAAGCTCTTCACCTCCGCTCGTGTTTCGTCAAGCAGGAAACATTGAATCACTTGTTAATTCCGTTAACGAAGGTCACTTTCCCTCTGGATCTTTGATTTTTGAATCTAGTCGAAGCTTTATGATTTTTTTTTTCTATTTTGCAGAGATTACGAATACAGATATAGACCTAGATGAAGTTTTCTTAGTTCATGCTGGAATTGCTCATACGAGGTGGGCTACACATGGAGAACCAGCTCCAAGGAATAGTCATCCTCAATCTTCTGGTCCTGGAGATGATTTTCTGGTGGTTCATAATGGTGTTATCACTAATTATGAGGTCTTTAAACTTCTCTTCTTTTATATATATAAAAGAGTTAAGAAAAAAAAAACACTCAATTTGTTATTGTTCTTGTTGTTAGGTATTGAAAGAAACGTTAGTGAGGCATGGATTTACATTTGAATCGGATACAGATACCGAAGTTATTCCTAAGCTTGCTAAATTTGTTTTTGACAAAGCTAATGAAGAAGGTAATGCTGCTGATGATTTTAAGTAGTTTTGTTTCGATTTAGATAGCTTGCACATTTTCATGGGGACATCTGTTTTTTTAATGATTTGTAGGTGAACAGACTGTAACATTCTGTGAAGTTGTCTTTGAAGTGATGAGGCATCTTGAGGGAGCTTATGCTCTTATATTTAAAAGCTGGCATTATCCGAATGAGTTAATTGCTTGCAAGCTTGGAAGCCCATTGCTTTTAGGTGTTAAAGTAAGTAACTCTCTGTCACTAGAATCGAGAAGCTGTTTCATTCAGCTCGATCGAAATGTAGTGTAATTTTTAGCTTAGCTAGTCTGTATCAAGCTCTGAACATTTGGACGACCTGTAAGGCATAGGGAGATTAAAAAAAAGCTTACGGAAGCAAAAGTTGCTTCTTCTAGCACGGGATAAGGCTGAGTTGCTTCATATCGCTCCAGGTTTTGCATATTTAAGATTTTTTAACTGGATCGTGATTTTAAACAAAAATCACGATGCTAACTTCTTGTGTTTTTTGCCTCCTTTTTCACTCAGAAAATCGAAACCTTTCTGGTTTGTAAGCAACTGCGCTATACCTCATTTTTGCATGCTTTTGTAGGAGCTAGATCAAGGCAAGAGCAATAGTCATGTTTTCCAGGATGCTCACTTTCTTTCTAAGAATGACTATCCCAAGGAGTTCTTCCTATCAAGTGATCCGCATGCTCTTGTTGAGCACACAAAGAAAGTTTTGGTGATTGAAGATGGCGAAGTTGTTTACCTCAAGGTATAACAATCAGTTATGTTTCTAGTCACTGTGTATTCATTCCTGCCAAATTTAACTATGAATGTTGAATTCTAGCATATGACTAAGAAATCTGAATGACTGATCACTGAGAATATGTGCAGCATCCACATGTAGCAACTGAAACATATAACAAATATCATGATAAATAACCATATGTTGTTCAACTTGGAGGAATAATTGTGTTTCAAGATATATGAAATGGTTTCCTTATTATGGAACCTATGCAGATCCGTTAGCTATGTGCTCACCACTTCCACTTTTATTAACAGGATGGAGGTGTATCAATACTTAAGTTTGAAAACGAGAGGGGAAGGCGTAATGGTTTATCTAGACCTGCTTCAGTGGAACGTGCTTTATCTGTTCTAGAGATGGAGGTGGAGCAAATAAACAAGGGAAAATATGATCATTACATGCAAAAAGAAATCCACGAGCAGCCGGAATCCTTAACTACTACAATGAGAGGCCGGCTTATACGTGGTGGTTCACGCAAAACGAAAACAGTCCTCCTAGGTGGGTTGAAAGATCACCTAAAGACCATAAGACGTAGCCGGCGTATAGTTTTTATTGGGTGTGGGACAAGTTACAATGCCGCTCTTGCATCAAGACCTATCCTTGAAGAACTCTCTGGTAATTGCTACTAAAAATCATGTTTATTGTCTTGATTTCGAATTGACTCTGCTAACTAAGGTCTTTCCAAATAGGTATACCTGTCAGCATGGAGATTGCTAGTGATCTTTGGGACCGGCAAGGTCCAATATACAGAGAAGATACTGCAGTGTTTGTGAGTCAGTCTGGTGAAACCGCAGATACATTACTTGCTTTGGACTATGCTAGGGAAAACGGTGCATTATGTGTCGGCATAACTAACACCGTTGGTAGCTCGATAGCTAGAAAAACACACTGTGGTGTTCATATCAACGCAGGAGCTGAGATTGGTGTGGCAAGTACAAAGGTAATTTTCATGAGTCTCTGAATTTATGTACATGTATCTTTCCAGATTTTTGGAGGTTAAAAAAACTGATGCTTCCCCCAAACGTTATCAGGCATACACAAGTCAGATTGTGGTGATGGTAATGCTAGCTCTAGCAATTGGAAGTGACACAATCTCAAGCCAAACTAGACAGGAAGCTATAATTGACGGACTAATTGATTTACCGAGTAAGTTGAGTAAAATTAGAGGAAATTTGTTTCTTTCTTAAGACTGTTTTTAAAGCAATTGGAGCATATTTGACTGCAGATAGGGTTAAGGAAGTGCTAAAGCTAGACGAAGTAATGAAGGATCTTGCGCAACTTCTAATAGACGAGCAGTCACTGCTTGTGTTTGGCAGAGGATACAACTACGCAACAGCGTTAGAAGGAGCATTGAAAGTAAAAGAAGTAGCACTTATGCATAGTGAAGGAATACTTGCAGGAGAAATGAAACATGGTCCTTTAGCTTTAGTTGATGAGAATCTTCCAATCGCTGTAATCGCCACTCGCGATGCTTGTTTCACCAAACAACAATCTGTGATTCAGCAACTTCACGCACGTAAAGGTAGATTAATAGTAATGTGTTCTAAAGGCGATGCTGCATCAGTAAGCTCGAGCGGTTCTTGTCGAGCAATCGAAGTTCCTCAAGTTGAAGATTGTTTACAACCTGTTATTAATATAGTGCCATTACAGGTAAAAATCTAATCTCTACATCAAAATCTAATCTATGATCTTTGACGCTTAAATAAGTGTTTTTTCTTGTGTTTTTGGGACAGTTATTGGCTTATCATCTGACTGTTCTGAGAGGTCACAACGTTGATCAACCGAGGAATCTGGCTAAGAGTGTGACCACTCAATAGAGAGAGCTTTAAGGAGTGACTCTAGTTTGTATAGTTTTGTTGCCAAATGCCTTTGGAGTTTTATATTAACCATCGTCTACTTTTTCATGCTTTTGACTCTTAAAACCTCGAAACAATATTTTATTTTATTTTAATCTATATACTTTTTCATTTTCTTGGAAAACCAAAATCTAAACTTATGATAAGTATCAAACCGGCATTAACAAAAAACAGAAACATATCTGAAGTCTAATTAGTGATTAGTTTAACGATTTTTTTTAATCAGGTGTTAATGTTGTAAAAGAATAGTTTTTGTCTAATTTGTGAGAATATAGGAAAGTATGGAGGTCTTTGGTGATAATTGTATAAATAAGAGAGACTTAACAATTTGGATGATACACTGGAAAAAAAACCCTAGCAAGATGCCGCCGAAGCTAAAGAAATTGTTTGGCGATGATGACGACGACGACTCTCTGCAGAACGAAAAGATTCCCTTCCAGGTCGATAAGGCTTACGGTCGTAGGTTGTTGCACAACAAGGAGCGCGAGGATCTTCAGCGACACGAGGAGCTGATTAAGAGAGGTTTCATCAGCGATGACGACGATTCCAAGAAAGAGGAATCTTCCGAGGAAGATGATGAAGATTCTGAGGCAGAGAAGGATCTTGAGAAATTCGTCGATGTGTTGATTAAGGTAAAGAAAAAGGATCCTTTGATTAGGAATGAGAACATTAAGTTCTTTGAGTCTAATGAGAAAGATGAAAAGGATAAGGTTGATAAGAAGGATCAAGAGAAGAAGAAGAAGATGTATTTGAAAGATGTTCAGGCAAAGCAATTGCTTGAGGAAGGTCCAGAGTATGATGAGGAAGATGAGGAGCCGAGGATTAAGAGTTACGCTGAGGAGCAGGAAGAGTTAAGGCAAGCTGTAATTGATGCTACGGAGGTTGGAGGGAGTGAGAGTGATGGTGAAGATTTCTTGAGAGTGAAAGAGAAGAAAGAAGATGATGATGTGGAGGAGGAAGATGAGGAGCTAGCTAAAAAAATGGATGAGTATTTTGGTGAAGAAGCTGAAGTTTATGAGAACCAGTTCTTGAAAGATTACTTGGTGAAAAAGATGTGGAAGGAGAAAGATGGAAATGGTATAAATGAAGCAGAGTTGGATGATTGGGAGGCAGATGAGGAAGCTGTTGAGGAGGCAGAGGAGTATGAGACTAACTATAGGCATGAGGAGAATGCAGGGGAGATAGTTTTGGGGCAGTCTAGGATAGTGGAAGGGTCAGTGAGGAAGAAGGATACTGCGAGGAAGTCGCAGAGGAAAGCTAAAGAAGAGAGAATGAAGATGGCTGAGATGGAGAGGAAAGAGGAGTTGAAGCGGTTGAAGAATGTTAAGAAGAAGGAGATTAAGGAGAAGATGAAGAAAGTGCTTTGTGTTGCAGGTTTTAAGGAAGGCAAAGAATGGTCCTTAGATGCAAAGAAATTGGATGATGAGTTTGATCCCGTGGAGTATGATAAGATGATGAAAGCTGCGTTTGATGACAAGTATTATGGTGCGGAGGATTCGGATTTAGATAATGATGAGAATGATGATAGTGAGAAACCAGACTTTGACAAGGAAGATGAATTGCTTGGACTTCCAAAAGATTGGGATGTGACTCAGGGTGGAGATGGTTTTATTGCTGTTAGGGAAAAGGTTTTGAAGCATAAGGAGAATAGTTCTGGTGATGATGAAGAAGATGAAGAAGTAGATGAAGAGAAGGAAAAAGAAGTAGATGAGGAGAAGGAGGCAGAGGGTAAGAGGAAGAGAAAGCGAAAAATATCTCTTGTACAAAAAGCCAAGGAAGCTATGATGGAGGAGTACTACAAGCTAGACTATGAGGATACTATTGGAGATTTGAAAACAAGGTTTAGGTATGCGAAAGTACAACCAAACAGATACGCACTGGATACAGCAGAGATACTTTTCTTAGACGACACAGAGCTATGTACCATTGAAGAAAATGGCTCCTTATACGGAAAAGGATTGGGAAGTGAATAGACATAAGATTAAGGAGCAGAAACTTAAGAATAAGGAGTTGTGGCAGAATAATGGTAAGCTCGATGACAAGAGAAGCAAGAAGAGGAAGATGAATGATGTTGCTGAGACAAAACCATCACAGAAAGCAGATGAGGAAGGCGAGGCTGCTGAGGCAAAGCTATCGAGAAAGGCGAAGAGAAGAAGACGTCAAGCAGAGAAGAAGCTTCCTCCTAACAGAATGGCTGCTTATGGGAAGGCATAATATAAATGGAGTTAGAGAAACTGATGCAGCATGCTTTATTTATCAATTTTGAGTTTTCTTATACTCTTTTATCTCCTTAAGTGAATGAGATCTTAAAGAATTTTAGTTTTATTTGTTTCTTTGGATTGAGATTCGTGTTTATCAGTTTACGGATTGTGTAAACAGGATCATTTTTGTTTCATTGTTTTTTAGTGTTTTAAATTAAATATCTATTGAGAATCTGTGATTTCATTTACATCTTTACTCGAGTTCGGGAGTGAATTTTAGGCTTGGATTTAATCTGGAGGTTTGACTTTAGATTGTTTTGAGGATTTGAAATTGCTCTGTTCTTCTTCATTTTAATTGCAACTTCTCAATTTGATTTCCCTATGATTGTAAGTAGGGGTCATTTTTTGTTTGGGCGAGCTACGCTTGTACCCTCTGATACATTACTTGATTTTCTAGTTATGAATTTATGATTCAACTCTTTGCTAGTAATAAAATAACTATTTTATAACTTATAAGCAACACACTGCTACTAAAATGGTTATGATGATTAGCTAGTGCTACTGCAAACAAGATGTAATAAAACAAACTAGTTTCATTACTTATAAATTTTTTACTACATGAAGCAAAGAGTTTTGCAGAAACCTAAGTCTTAAAAAGAGATCTTTAGATAAACAGCAAGCCCAGACCATAATGTTTCAAAATGACACACTATCCCGACGATCTGAGTATCTGACATACACCAAACCGCTGTCTCAAGATTTACCACATTACGATCTCATCTGCACTCTGACCAAGACGATAGCAAAACCTCGAAACTCCTACCACAAACTTACAGAAATCATAGACTACTAAAACCTCCATTGCCCCCTTCTATACATACTATTCCATTCGATTTGCTTCTACAGTTAAACTATGCCTTTTGGATAACCAAAAAGACATTTAAAACTGTCAAGAAATGTCTATGACCCAGAGCCCTGAGAGAGTTACGTAGGATCATTCTTCTTGAAGTGGTTTCAGGTTAACCCCAGCCTCTCTGTTGCATCAGAGCTTCCTCGAATCCGCTTTCCCACATTATCATCAGCCTGCTCCACCGCATCAAACTTCCTCTTGGACCCCTCAGATGAAGTTCCAACCATTTCAGATTGTACCAGCATAACATCCCCTTCCTCAACACCGTCAAGACCTTGCTGCTGCTGCTTTTGCTCACCATCCCCATCTGCTAAATCCTGAACCACATCAGTAGATGCATCCACCTGTTCCATCTGCTCCAATGCATCCGAAGACTTTCCACCTTCAGCAATTGTTCTCAACAGAACCATCAGAGCTCAAGTCTTGAGGGCGGTGGTGAGAGAGAACGATCATTAGGATCAGGAAAATCAACCCAAACGACTAAAAAAGACTTAGTAAGATGATTCAAAGCTCCACAATTACGACAAAACTTAAACCGAGCTGTGCTCCAAGCAACATCCTCATATCTCAAACTCACAATCATAACCTCACAAGAATCAAACCTAACCACTTTCTTAAAACACAATCGTGTATCTATAGAAACATTCACACGAGCACACACAGAACGGTAATCAACCAATGAATACCTAATCGGAATTCCACGAATCCTCAACCACATAGGCACAAATTGGAAAGACTCAGGACCTGGTTCGTCTCGGCGCTCTTGGCCGGTGATTCAAAGCCATTGCCGCAGGTGAAACAGTCAGAACGGAGTATTACGACGATCGTCGCCGGGAATTAGGAATTTAGGATTAGCCCTAGAAATGGTGGATGAGTATTTATATTTAGAGTATTTTCTATTTTTATTTAATTAAGTTTAGTAACTGTCAGTTACTATTGTTAGGACCATAATCTCTAAATACACTCCTCGATTCAGAAATATGCTGAAATAGACTCCACTAATAATGAATTTTTTTTACAATTTTTTTTAAATCAAAAACATGGTAAATTCTCAAAAACCTTTTAAGTTTTTAGTTTATTACCTATAAAACCATATACATTTTTTAGAGTCAATTAAATAAGAACAAGTTCAGCCCATTAACATAACATCAATCTAAAATTAACTAGCCCAAAAACAAAATAAAAAAATTAAAACAAAAAACAATCGATCAAACATCAAATTTTATCGTTTTTTCCTCTCTCTTTCTCTTCTCTTTCTCTCCGCTTCGACTTCAAAACCCAGAAACCCAGAAATTCATAAACCCTAATTTCTTCCAAATTGTTTTGACTTCCTTCGTAAATCCAACCCAAAAAACCTAATTTCTTCTAGATTTTTCTTTTTTTCTTCATCTTTGAAATTGTTTATCTCCAAAAAACTTCAAAATCTAAAGTTTTCGGCGTGAAACGAACTTCACATCTCTTCATCAGGTTTGGCTTTCAATTTTAGAACCTATGGTTTAAAAAAATTGTTGTTTTGGGATTTCATTAGGATTTATTGAAATGTATAGGCCCAAATTCGTTTAGATGGAGTTTGATCGAATTATTGTGAATAAGGATCCAGTTATAGTGAATTAGGGTTTATTTATTGTGAAATGTGAATTAGGATCGAGTTATTGTGAATTAGGTTCGGCTATGAAATTTAGTTTGAATATTCAGATTTGTATTTTTCTTAAGAGGTCTCTCCTTGTCTACGGATGATCCCCTTCAGATTCACTTGACTAAAGAACCACTCGTGGAAGAGTATAACGTAGCTGCCTCTGTAAATCATAATGTTTACATTATCCAGTCATGTCACACATCATAGACCATGAAAGTTAATCGTCCCTATATAAGTCTTATTAGCTTTGGATGATTTATATTGGATCTTTTGCAATTGCAAATACCAAGGAACATTGAAACTTATGGTGTGAATTAGGGTCGAGTTATAGTGAATTATGGTCAATTTATTGAGAAATATGAAATAAGGTCGAGTTATTGTGAAATGTTAATTAGGCTCGGTTATGATATTTGGTTTGAACATTTAGATTTGATTTGATTTAAGTTTAGTGTTTGATGTTAAAGTTGTTTTTTATGAATTGCAGGAATGGTTAGAATAAGAAACTCTAATCTCCATCTTCCTTCTCTAATAGAAGATGATGAGAATGGATTCGATGAAAGTATATCCTCATCAAGTGGAGAGGAAAAAAACTATGTTTCGCTTGAGACATCGAATGAGGTTTAGCCTGAGGCATCGAATAAGGTATAATTGGGATTTATATATATAGTTCATCCTTCATCAGTTCAACCATCTGCAGATCAGTTTTCTCCAGCTCAGGCTTCATCAGTTCAGTCATCTGCATATCAGTTTTCTTCAACTGTGCCTTCTCCGACTAAGCCTCCATATCCGGATTAGCTATATCTATTACCTACCATACTTACTTGTGATCCGGTTAGTGGTCTTTTGCCCCGTGGTAGCACTGATCCGTTGAGGCCAATGTTTACACGCACAAAGTCAAAATTTGCGAAGAAATGTACTAGACAAGAAAAGAGGAAGATTAACCCGTCTAGATTTAAAAAATCTCCATTCACGGAAGATGGGAAGAAGAAACAAAAGAAGGTTTAGGTCTTTATTGATGTTGTTTGGAACTTGTCTTGTGTTTTTTTATATATTTTATGATGTTATTTTCAGTTTGACACATGTGTTTTATTGCATGAGGAATTCGTAATTTTAAGTACAACTATGGTACAACTATTTGTTTAAGTACAAATGGTACAACTAGCTGTTTAATATTAATGTTTAATTATAAAATGATAATATTAATGTTTAAATATTCGTTATATAATTTAATTATAAATTTAAATATATATAAAGTACATAGTATCCGAGAAAAAATACCTAGGATCAAACAAAAAGTACTTTTTATCCGACAAAAAGTTTTGTCGGCTAGTTGTACCAGAGTTGCACCAAAATTCTTAGTTGTACTCAGCCTATAACATAGTTGTACTTTGCTGATTTTACATTTAATTAGTTGTACCCTAATAATTTACAATAATTTTTAGTTGTACTAATGATATTAGAATAATAAAGTGCTTGTCTATAGTTTCATAAACAAATAATTGCTAAATAATAATTTAAAATTTTTTTGGTAAATTCAAGTGCTTCACATCTAAACAAACATTAAGGTTATATGACATTTGTAAGTAAAATATGATGTTATGTAACCAATAACCAAAAATATTGATTTTTGCATTTCCTTTAATAGATGTTAATGATTCTAGATGAACACATATTGACACAAACATGTCTTTCTATTACAAATTACCAAACTTAAAATCAAATTCAACATAGTTGCACCACTTAGTTTTACTTAGTTGTACATTAGGAGAAATTAACACAAACTGGTATCATCCACAATTAACCAAGCCAAATATAGAAATTAAGAGACATTTTCTTCAGCATTGCTACAATGAAACCAATTATACATTCCTCCGCCATTTTGAATCGATTCTCGATCAATTTGAGTCGATCTTCAGCCACTTTGAGTCGATCTTCAGCCACTTTGAGTCGATCCTCGGCCACTTTGAGTCATCCTCAGCCACTTTGAGTCGATCCTCAACCACTTTAATGTTATGTAACCAATAAACAAAAACTTGATTTTCTTTCCTTTAGTAGATGTTAATGATTCTGGATGAACATAGATAAATACGAACATGTCAAAATAATTCCAAATACGAATGCGCACAAAGTTTGAATTATCATGCGTCCAAATTTAAAAGTTTTATTTGGTTTAATCCGGTTCTTTAATTGAATAAATTTAAACTCTTTTTCAAACTCTATAAAAGTTTAAAATATTAATTATATTTAAACTCTTTAAAAACAAGAAATCACTATATTATTAGGGATTTTTTGAAAAATACCTTATCTATTTTTTATAATTTGAAGAATACACCCTTTATTTTAAAAATAAATTTCTAAATAATTACAATTATTATTAACGTTTTAAAATTTTTTTAAGATAAAGATGTTTTATTTTCTATGTATGAAAATCCACTCATAGATAAAGTCTCTAAAAATTAACTAAAAACATAAAATTCAGTGTCATAAAATAGGCATAAACTTCTTCATCACTCAATATATATGATGTTGTCGGAGGATCTAGGTGCAATGGAATGTAACTAAGTATCAACCTCGTAGTGGCTTCATCTACCATAATTTTTACGTGACTTCCTCAATTTATTTTTTCATCACTATCGAATATAATTTATCTTTGCTTATAATCCATTATATTTCAACTCCGCTTTTAAAATAATATCCTCCGTAATCAAAATGTATGACTGTGCATGGAATATTATTCATTTTCTCCTTAAAAAAAACATTTTATTTTAGTCTTTCATTGCTCTTAGTTGTACTAAATTGTACCAGTTTTACCAATAATACATAGTTGTACCAGTTTTACCAATACCACATAGTTGTACTTAGTTGTACATATTTCATCAGTCTCTTCTTCACCCCCGATTTTGATTTTTATCTACCTAAGATTCACTACGATTTCATCACTGTTACCCATAATTTACCTAGGATTAATGTCACACTCTAATCGATCAAGATAACATGTTTCAAAAGTCATTGTGCATAATAACTAAGGCATTATTTAAG
This sequence comes from Cardamine chenopodiifolia, assembly GCA_963922655.1. Taxonomy (NCBI): domain Eukaryota; kingdom Viridiplantae; phylum Streptophyta; class Magnoliopsida; order Brassicales; family Brassicaceae; genus Cardamine; species Cardamine chenopodiifolia. The sequence continues at coordinate 11,797,357 of OZ000485.1, read as the reverse complement.
AAATATTTTTAAATCTACAATATTCTTATTCAAATATCCTTTACATTTATTCAATATTCTTGATTCTAAATCCTCACAAATAAACAAACAATTATTAATAAAAATATAAAAAAAATCGAAAATCATCTCAAATGAAGTTTCACTTTCGTCAACAATGGAAGCTTTTACGTTTGTGTGAAGAAGAAATAAGAAGAAGAAAGAAGAAGATGAAAGTACATGACACTTGACATTTTTTTACTGATCATATTAAATTGATGTCTTTTAATTTTAAACCTACTAATCTCTCTCTCTCTCTCTCTTTCTCTTCCACCTCATCGTTTCTCAATCTGATTTTTTTTTTCTTTTTGTTTTTTTTTTCATTTAATTTGTTAAAAATCAGATTTAAAGAGGATTCATTAAAGATATTATAGAAAATTCAAATAATGGAGTGTAGTGAGATTTATGAAGTGTATTGAGATTTTTTTGACACCAAGAAATGTATCTCAGCAATTGATCCCTATTGTTAGACTATTTATGGTGGTGTGAATAAATTATTAACTATTGAATAGTTATGTTGAATAGTTACGTGGATGATTGAATAAAAAATTAAAAATTTGGTGGAATCAACAATGTTGAATTAGATTACTTACAATGGTAATGATGGTGTTGAATAATTTATTCAACTGTTGAATGGTTATAATAGATGATTGAATAAAGAGTTGAAAGTTAGGTGGAATCAACTTAAATGATTTCAACTACGTGAATTTTCGTGGGTGAGGTTAACAATTGACATGTGGCTGACATTGATTGATCAAAAAATATAATTATGTATTTTTCTTATATTCCTTTTTAAACTTAAATATCTCATAATAAATAATTAAATTATATATATATATATATATTTATACCAAAATTCATATTTTCTCGAACTCTATAAATAGAAACTTATTTCACTTGATTTGGACAAAAAAAACCATCTTCCAATCATTTTCAAAATATACCAAATTATGGTTTTCCAACAAATTTCTTCATACCGCCAGCTATTCCAAATTATCCTTCATGTTATGGATCGATGATGTCATATTCATCTCAACCACCTCCTATTTCGTCTACTCCAACAGAAAAATGAAACTCTTTAATGTTGGAGAAAATGAATTTTCTGAATTCTCTACACAAATGACTCTTGGTAGCAATCTGAATGAAGAGGATTCAACTCCTACTCGTCGAAAAAATTCTAAATGGAGTACGGATCAAAATTTGAGCAAAATTCGCATATGTTCCATGATTAAAATATTTTTAATTTATGTATTTTAATAAAAATTAAGTGTATTTTAATTAAGTTTATGTGTGTTTAATAAAAGTAAAATGTGTTTTACTTAAGTTATGTGTATTTTAATAAAACTTAAGTGTGTTTTAATTAAGTTATGTGTATTTTAATAAAAGTTAAATGTGCTTTAATAAAATTATATGGTTTAATAAAATGTGGAGTATGTGTTTAAATTTATTAAACAAACTATTTTACAATATAACAATAAAATGTGTGTTGAATGATTAGGTGGAAGAGAGAAAAGATGATGTGGATGAAAAAGAGAATGTTGAAAAAAATCCATTGTAGATTATAACCGTTTAATTATGTGTTTTACTTTTAAGACTGAGAGACGTAGTTGGGCCTATTAAGCCCAAATATAATTAACCCTATCAACCTGAAATTAGAAACCTAATAAAGAACATACGGAAAAATGGACCATTACCAACATTTTTTATTTTATTATAACGTTTATGTATTATTATCACATCGATAGAGAATTTACAAAATTACAGAGATATCATTCATATCCATATATTTTAAACAAAGAGGTTAAACAACAGTACAATATTAAAAACGAAATTGACGATGCTACTTCTTCAAACTTACTCGCTAACAAGTTAACAACTTTGTTATGTTCTTTTTCCATACTCGAACTCCAGCATTGCGATTCTTGGCTATCACCCAACTATAACGCACTAAAATAATTTCGCAAATCTCAAAACACCACTGCAAAAGCACTTCAAATTCCATAACCAATAGTTGACTCTGTATGAATTTGTCTTTCGCCTAAACTTTGAAAAACCAACAAAAAAACACATGCAGAAACACCACATGTGGTAACTTCACCGGACTCAAACTCTACGAAGAAAGACATAAAACTACCACAAAGAAAACCAGAGTGGAAAATACCACTCATTTCCCCTCCCCCCAATCTAATCTACCAAACTATTATACATGGTAAACGTCGTACTCCTTAATCCAGAATACCAAGTTACCAACCACTTCCAAATCTCAAAGTAGTTGATTTTGGTAAACTTTACTCCACCGGCGGAGATCATAAAAACCAACACCAACAACAACACCAGCATGATGACTTTCGGACAAAGATTCTATGGAAGAGAGAAGAGACGATTTCATTGTGCTCCCATCAATTTTGTTACTCTTGTATGAGGACTATTTTGAAGGATGTAAAAACTCCACAGTACAAAATCCAACCAGTGGTGTTGAGGGTGGAGAGAACAGTCATCGTTGGCAAAAACATGGTGAGATCGTCGGCAAAATACATGAACAGACACGACGTATTGAAGAGACACGACGAAAGGACATATTGAAAAAATATTTGATAGATAAATCTTAAATTACATAATATAATTACAAAGAGTACGACTTACGCCGGAGTCAACGCCCGCCGGCAAATTTACAGAAAAAAACAAAAACAAAAGTTGATTTGGAATATCACTTTTGAGAAAAAATTTTGAGAGAGAAAACTATTTTCACGACCAACAATTTTGTTTTTTCTTTCTTTTGTGTGTGTTATTTTCAAATTTCGAGCCATTATTTATTGGGCATATATGTCACTTTTAACATGATATGTTTGAAAACAAACGAGTGTGTGATCTAAGTAGCATGAAAAGAGAAGCGGATACAGGGAAGCGAAATGTGAGGAAACATATAAATAGTTTTTTTTTTTAAATTAAGAAATGGATACGTGTTGGAAACATATATATATATATAATTTTATATATATAATTTAAAAATATAGTAAAACATTACAACCATATTTGAAAAACACATATCCAATAAATAAGTATTAAGTAGTTTAACTAAAAATAAAAGATCATAACCATTAAAGTCAAATATTTAAATCAACATCTTCATTTGTATCCTCATTAGGTTCATCAAACAAAATTGCCAATAACTCGTCAAGAGAAATATCTTCAAACTCAAGTCTCCCAAGATTAGTTTCATCTAATGAATTAAATTGCTCGCTTCCAACATCCCATATTTGATTGAGACCAGTTTTGTAACCATGACATTTTCTAGATAAAAGACGATGATTAGTGTGTACAAAAACTAAATCTTCTGGTTCTTTCTGGAGTAATCTTGTTTTTTGTTGCAGAATGAATAAACTTGTTAGTACAATGGGCTAATCAACTTTAATTGAAAAGAATTTAACTTGCTCATCTTAGTCTCTCTCGTCTATTCTTCTAGGTTTTTTCTCAGAGTTTTGAACTTCTAATTTTTTTAGGTTATGATTAATGTTTGGAGAAAAAGAAAATATGAGATATTTAATATTCTTAAAATTAGTAAGATATTTTTTAAGTTAAAGAAAATAATAAATATCATATATATCTCATGTTTTCAAATTATTTACAAAATAAGTTTCTATATTAAAAAAGTAAGTTTACATTGCGTTTCCGAAACATAAACATACATTTTTATCGTATTTCCAAATTGCGGTTTTTAGAAAATGCGTTTTCGAAAATTTTAAAAACCATAGACAAACTTGGGATTTGCGATCCTAGGTAAGATCGGTTCAAGATCATGAGATCATTTTCTATCAGATAGGAAGGGGTGTTGCACAAAATGTACGTATAAGTAATTACCCCATAAATCCTATATTTATCTATATGAAGAAGAAACCATATAACGAAAGAGACTCTTATTTGTACAAATGGTACTTCGAGCTTAGAACGAGTATGAAGAAATTCACGATATTTCTTTATCTTTTCAGTTCGAAAATTTTCGTTTGTAGAAGGGGAAACGAACCTGTGGGAGAGTTTCCATGCTACCTAGTGTAATATATTTTTCACTTAATAAAAATTAGCATTATAATATATTTCTAATAAACTGAATATTTAAATTGTTGACAAAAGACAAAAAAGAAAAAAATATATAATCAGTTAAAAAAATGAAAATCTAGTTAATTATTGTGAGATTTCTTAATTTAAGAAAAAAATACATAATATATATTACACAATATCGTCATTGAATTTTCGAATATGAAACTAAGATCCACTTGAAACACCTCTCTACCCCTTCGAAAAATAAAAACTGAACTTTACATATGAACAATCCAAAAATAATCCTTTATGTGATTTTCGTCATCTCTTTTAACGTGGATTCTTTTTCTTTTGTTAAACCAGAAACTCTGTCACTGGGAGAAGAATACGTCGTGCGTGTAATCAACAACTTCAGAGAAAACTCGTCTCTCCCTCTAGTGATCTGGTGCACTTCTCCGCAAGGTGATCTCGGTGGTCGCGCGCTTCAAGAGGGAGACGACTTTGGATGGACGGCCAGGATCGATTTATGGTCTTTGAGGACAGAGTACACGTGTACAATGAAGTGGAATTTGAAGAGGAAGACGTTCGAGGCGTTTAAGGTTTCTAGAGAGAGTGATAGATGTGGATCTACTAAGAAGTGTTCTTGGTCTGTAAGAGAAGATGGATTTTATTTTAGTAGTGATGAGGTTTATTGGACCAAGGATTTTTCTTGGTTATTAGAGTTTTTTGTTTGTTTATGTTTATCTAATTTCGATGGACGTAGGCACTAGATTAATCCCCATTACATAAGCGAGATAGGATCTGATTTGACGTGCATAGTATTTAATATTTCTTTTGTGCTGTGTCATCGAAAAATAATGACAAACTCCTTTTTAAATTTTTTTTCTCTAAACATATTCCATTTTAAATTTTTTCTCTCTATACATTTTCTAAATTTTTTCTAAATTTTTCAAATTTCAATAAATCTTCATAAGCTTTGTTTTTTTTTTCATTCATAAGTTGACGATATGTTTCTATGATTTGATATTCGGAAGAGACTCCGATGGTCTTTGTAAGAATTTTCCGATAGATCAACACAACGGTTTGATGTCACGGTAACCAACACGACTATCGTGGAGTAGTGTGGGTATGGATCCTAAAGAAACGGCTTGAGCCATGGCTGAGAGTAGCGCCTACGATGCTCGCTGTACCTGGAGCCTATAACCCCCGCGATTTGTCAATACGGTTAACGTGAGATCCGACTTAGTCAATATTGTCTATCGTGGGGTTCTTGCTTAGTTCATCATGGGTTCTTCTACGTCTATTAAGATTATGGTATCAGAGCTTAGACTTATGTTTTGATAGAATGAATCATTGTTTATGAATGATCGATTTGAATGTTCTGGAAAACTATTTTCTAATCATGTCTATTTTCAAAAATTCCGTTCTTGATTCCCAGTTTGCTATTTCTACTTTACCTAAAAATAAAAACCAATATAAAAATCGTTCTTCTTTTCCTACTATAAACTCTTTATACGAGATTGAGTATGCTCCAGGAGATCAACGACTCCCCAAAACTCCTTACGAAATCTTTTCCAAAAAGCCAAGTGCTTTTTCAGTTAACGGAGTTCGACAGCTCATCCGGCCATCTTCACACAGGAAGGTTCGCGAATACGTGCAGTCCAGCAAATTCTCATCGTGCCAAGTTCCAGCAACAAAAGAGGAGCAGTTCATATTGCTTAATCTTCCAGAAAATCTACCACAACTATGGCAACACCAAGGCTATACGCATCTACACTTTGGAGTAGTTCGTATCGGTTTGACCTTACACGCACGAAAAGGTCTACCAGTCTACGCGAGAATTGCTCTGCTAGATTCAAGATTAAAGTCTTACCAGCAAGCATGCATCAGAACAGTACAGACAACGTTAAACGCCGGAACAGTGTTCATTGCATTGTTTGCAAACTTTAATGTTTCTTTACAGGTAGTATCATAGCGACTATTCATCACCAAATATTCATTGGAGATATTTTAAAGGTAGTATCATAACTTTAAAGGTACAACTACAACTCACTGGAGCAAAAATGAAAGAAGATAGTATCATAGCGACTATTCATCACCAAATAGTCTATCGGGTTCAAGACCATGCTCTTGATCTCATCTTGCCATCATCTGATTAAGCACTCTACCTTGAAGTCACGTCAGCATCACAAGCTCCAAACGCTGTACAGATTCCTCGACAAATATCTTGAGAAGAACTCATCCAGAGGCTACCAGATAAATGGATAACTAGCTACGAAAAGGTACATTAATCGGCCCAAACCCCGATTCAACTATCTGAAGCTAGCTTTCACACACGAGACGATGGTACAACCGAAATCAAGTTCGAGAAACCAAGATCATCCTTGTTTCGTAAACAGATGTTCACTCAGTTCTCCATAAGAATCGATGAACACGAGTTGTACAGTCTATACAAAGAAAAGATGTCAAAACTAATATCCTTTGGTCAAGACGGCTTTGTCGTATTCCTGTCCAAAGACGAAAACGTTCATCAATACTTTGATGTCTGTTCATGTTCAACATGTATGGAAGCCGATTACGAATCTAATAAAGAAATCCGACAAAGAATAAGAAAGAAGAATGATCCTCTTTATCAAAGATACCTTGATGGAGATCCTACAGTCGGCACTCTAGGCGAAGGAACTGGAAGATATGAATTCTTATTCCAATACTCGGATAAGAAAAAGGAGCAAGAGATCATGATGATGAGTCCAGACAACTTTTCTCCTTTTCCCCCGCCTGAAGATTTCACAAGAAACAACATTGCACATAGTCCAAAGATAGTATCAAAGGCTATCAATTCATCCGGACCAGAGCAACTAAGCCAAGGTGAAAAGGTCCTCAACTGGCAAACAGAAAACGCTATCGCCCAAAATCATATTCTGAGCAACATGAATCAGAAGTTTGACCAGCTGAATAGAGATTATGACAGATGACTGGCATCTCTCACAAAGTCAATCGCAGAAATCAATGCTCGACTCGAAACTCTCCATCATGAGATGCTAACAATGTCAAAGCAAATGATGGTGAATACTTCACAGTTTCAGAGCAGAGAAGTCGAGATGAATAATCTCAAATTTCAACTAAAAGATCTGCTGAAATACTTTGAGAGTATGCAGCAACAAAGACCGTCAGAAACGTATTACCCTTCCTATGGAAATACGTTCTTGAGAACTCTAATTTCTCAAGCATCCTACTCTCCAGGATTCTTTTTTGGAGGTCAAAGTCAAAGGCAAAAGACATCCTCACCAGGATTTTTATCATCCGATGAAGTGCTAATATCTTGATATGCCATGACAACGCCGTACCAATACAAACCAAGGCCAACTCAAGAAAGAACGAGAAGATACAGAGAACCTGAAGTTCAAACCAAGCAAGCGAAAACACATGCACTCACTTCTTCTGACTCGAGCCAAGATTCCCTTGATGATCGCAAGAAGAAGGGAAAAGATAAAGACATTGGAATCATCGAATTCTCGATGAGCAATCTGCTCAACAACATGGCAAATCAAACTCAAACAGCAGCACAAAACTCAATCAGCTAACGAGACAGTGCACAAGCCTGAAATACAACAGGCATACTCTTCGCAACCAGTGGATACAACTAAATCATCAACCCCGATGATAAAGCACTACTCAGACACGAATTCAACTGAGTCGCAAACCGAATCAGAAGATGAATCAATACTGAAACAATTTGCCATTGGAGAAAGTTCATATATACCCAAGCGAGAGCCAAGTGTAAACGAAGTGTTCTCAAGTGATGACGAGATGAACTATCAACATTTTCAAGAAAACAAAAAGCCAGAAAAGCAATTCGCCTCAAAAGTCATGACGTTTACGTTCGATGATATACCGTTCGATGATATACCATTCGAGAAATGGAAAGAACGTCTTAACGAGTTTCACGCTTGGATGAATTCTGAAGCATTAACTTCAACAACATATGTTGTCATCCAACAATTTACTGCAAGGCTTTTTGGAGCCCTCAAAGAATGGTGGAACTCACTCGGTGATTATAGACAAAACCAAGTCTATGAGACTACGATACCGATGTTACTTGGAGAAATCCATCGAGAGTTAATCGGTACACCAAATCTTCAAAAGGAGCAAATACAAGAAGAATACTTTACAGCAAAGTATTGTTCATTGAAAAATAAAGATCTGGCGAAACATTTCAAGCATCAAGCAAGAAGATTTTATGCTCTAAACGGTCTCAACAATCCAAGCTTGAAGCACATCTATCTGTCCTCAATAGAAGAATATCTAAGCCAGCAAACCAAACTATACATCAGAGATCAAGGTCAGACGGTTGAAGAGATCTCAATTGGTCAAATTCAACAATACATCAACCAGACCCTTGACGTTATGCAAACAGAAAGAGTTTTTGATGGAATTCATGGATAAGCCTAAAAACCTATCCAAGATCTGTGCAAGGCCAGACCTATCGATCAAATGTTCGAAATCGAAAAAAGCATGTTCATGCAACACCCGACACAAACACAGAAAACAAAGAAGAACAACACGAAAGGATAACTTCAAAGGTTTCCGACGCAGATGATTCTTCAAGAAGAAAACAAGCTTTCGAAATTCAACCAAGTGCTTTCTTTGTCACAAAGAAGGACACTACGCCAAGAACTGCCTGACCAAATCAACAAAGAAAATGTAGTATCTTATAAGCTTAATCTCACGCATAGCGCCGGATATCGATCTCGAGAACCATCATCTCAAATCCGTCCTATCTTACGACAATGATGACAACGAAGAAATTTGTGGATATTCAGACTATGATACTTCATTAAAAACTTCAGATGAAGAAGCGTTTGATGATTGTTGTTTCAAGATATGTCAGATATCATGACAATTCCACACTTGCCGGTTATAATCTTTGATCCAACATATATTGAAGATCCAATCCATATCATTGCATTCATCGACACTGAAGCTCATACGTCGATATTAAATCCAAAGATTCTACCTCCATCGATGTAGACACCATATGAGCAAGAATTCAGAGTGGCAAACTCAGGAGCTTTGAAGATCAAACTCAAGTCCAAACCCATTACGATAGAAGTTTTCCCTGGATGCTAATTCACTACAGAAGTACTTGGATCATCCGCATCCGGAAAATATCTGATTCTCGGATGGGATTCCTATAATATACTGAAGAAAAGGTTTGATATTTCAATCGAATCAGGAGGAATCAAATGGAAAAGACTTTTCAAGGCAGTCACAACGTTGCATAGGTTATTTGCAATAGAAGATCTTATATCTCCAACATTCGAAGAAATAAAAAAAAAGAGATTGCGGCAGTCTCTTGTGCAGATTCACATGTTGAATTTCTGACAAAATGCAAAAATCCTCTGTGGCTCAACCAAGACTTCTTTGTATCACTTCCATTCAAAGAAAAGATGGCAACAACTCCAACGAAAGCAAGTCACGCAGGAATGTCTCCAGCACTACTACAACAAGCCAATGAAGAATGCGACCAGCTAATCCGACAAGGAATAGTCTCATCAACCAACTCACCATGGGCGTGCAAAGCATTCTACATTAACAACCAAGCCGAACAAGCACGAGGAAAGCTAAGACTGGTAATTGATTACAAACCATTAAATCAATACCTTCAAGACATCAAGTTCCCATTGCCGAACAAAAGATCGCTGCTCCAACATCTCTCAGGAGCAACAGTATTCTCCAAATTCGACCTCAAGTCAGGATTTTGGCAATTCAGTGTTCAACCTGAAGATCAATACAAGACAGCGTTTTGTCTACCGAACTGTCACTTACAATGAAAGGTTCTGCCATTCGGTCTAAAGACAGCACCATCGTTGTTCCAACAGACGATTCTAAGGATATTCAAACCACTGATACATACGGTGTTAATCTACATCGACGATATCCTACTGTTTTCAACTTCAGAAGAAGATCACATCAGAGACCTTAAGAAATTCCACGAAATTGTGAAATCATATGGAGTTATGCTTTCGGCCCGAAAGATGATAATAGCCCAATCTAGTATCTAATTTCTTGGAATGAAAATTACTCAAGGACAGTTCGCAACCCAAACACATCTAGCTACAGAACTTCTAAACTTCCCGGAAAATAATCTGACAAAACGATAAATTCAGCAATTCCTTGGTGTAATCAACTATCTAGGCGACTTTATCCCGCAACTTTCGCAGCTGACTCATCCACTACGAAAGATGTTGATAAAGAATCCTCAACAGTGGACAAAAAGACAAATTGAAGCTGTCAGGCACCTAAAGAAAGAAATTCAGAAGCTACCACCTTTAAAGATTCTCTCTACGGGAACACGGATTCTACAGACTGACGCAAGCGACAAATACTGGGGTGCAGTATTACTTGAAGAAGAAAATGGGAAAAGACAAATTTGTGGATACAAAAGTGGACGCTTTAAAGATTCGGAGATGCACTATCAATGTTCAAAGAGATCTTAGCCATCAAAAGAGCAATCGAGAAGTTCGAATTTCATCTGATAGGACATAAATTTCGCATTGAAATGGATATGTCTTCTTTTCCGAAGATGTTACAATTCAAGCAGAATATGGTCCCGCATCAACAGCTCTTACGATGGAGTAAATGGTTTTCAAAGTACGATTTCGACACCGTCTATTTAAAGGGCACGAAGAACATTCTAGCCGATATGCTCAGCAGAAAACCTCTCCAAGGCATTCACATTATGGCGAGTTCTTCATCATCAAAGATATACTACGATTTCGACAAAAACATGCCAAAAGACCGTGAAGCTTCTCATCACGAAAGGAAATTTCCGAGAAACTTTGCGAGACAAGGTGTTCTAGTACCAGTTAATCATCTTGACAAACCACGGTCTCTACGGAAGGTACATATCACCACTAGGTATTCATCCTGACTACCCGTTCGCTCATTTGTACATGATCGAAAACAAATACATGCCAAAAAAAATTTTCTGTTTTTTTTGGTATCTCTGTGCAATATACACTATTGGTATCTCATTCGATGTCAAATGGTTATAATAAAAACCAATTTAAGTTCATATCACACGATAAAAAATACGAGGTAGGGAAATTGTTGCCTTGTTGGACATAGGAAGTTTATCGAAAAGGGAAAAATATATGAAAAGATAATCTAAGCCAAATAAATAAAATGTCCTTAACTAATTGAAAATGATCGTAATGAGAAGGTTCAGCACTTAAAACAAGGATATTATAGAATAATGTTCCATTTTCATTCCTAAAAATGTTTATCGAAGCTAGGCGATATTGTCTCATAGGGGAGGGAGACAAGTTATTGGAGCTAAACCAATCAGTTTACCTAAGTTTACTAGACGTTTATATCAACCAATAATTTTTTTTTTACCGGTTTACTTTTCTTAACATTGGATATACATATTGCTTTGTACATCTTCGTCTGATTTTACATATCATAACAAGTTGTTAAATTATTTTCCAATAAATCATTAATATCAAAACTATTATAGGTCCGTTAACCACAGTAAGTTAGCTATAGAGATATTTTTTAAAGAGATTTAGGAAAAACTTTTTTAAGTTTCATATTTTGATATAGTACAAGATATTTCATGCTCAACACTTCCTAAATAACCCTTTTATATCAAAGAGACAACTTGGGATATAAGAAATATAGAATATATTAAAGAGAGTAACGTTTAAATTACTTATGGGTTGCTTTAAGCATATTAGTATGGAGGCTGAAAACTAAAGGAACAATCTTTTATATTGGTTATATTATATACCTATACAATGTTTGCTTTTACCGAATTACAAAAGTTGGGATATTTTCAATAAATTAAGAAGAACGTATAGCTTTTTAAGAGAAATCGGATGTTTTGTACGGAGACAGTAACCATGGAGAGTTATGTCGAACGATGGAGATTGAATACATATCCAAAACCGCTTCTATACCTTTTTGTTTTCAGTTAAAAGTGGAATATATTTATAAAAAGGCACATTTATAGTGCAATTTATATGCAGTTAAGCTAAGTCCTTTTGTTTTCGGTTGGAGATTGACCAAGAAGCATGGTTGGTTGAGATCTGTGTTTAGCTAGAATGAGGCTTAGTACGTTATGAACCCAAATATTTGAAGAAGAGACCGTTTCAACTATTTACAGATTCAATGGTTGAATATGGTTATGAGAATTTGGACCAGAGAATAGTAATATTTCCGATTCTTTTTGGCTAACGTACGTTATACAACACTATTTCCGGTTCAATCTAATTTGATACTCGTATAAATGGTCTAGCTTTCTTAAAAAAATGTCTATTAACAAAAGGTTTGAGATTGCATCAATGCTACAAACTGGCCCATTGCCTTTTTGGTTAAAGTCCACATAAGTTTTATTTGATCTCATAAAATGACGAGCGCACTGCCTTTTCAGCCCAATCGTTTCTTATTTATTTTATTAAAGACAATTGTTTGTGAGAAATATTTTCTCTAATTCTTATTTTTATCACCAAAACGTGATATAGTGTCAATGGTGTTTTGATTTAATAATTGGTCAAAAGAGTAGTGCTCTTAAGCTAGCTAATGTACGATTCAAACTCCAGAAAAAACAAGGATTGTTTTCCAAAAACCTATTATAGTAAGTAAACTATAGGGTTTAATTTGTAGACTTTTTCCCAAAACTCCATTAGAGTAATTATTGGTTTGATTTGTAGCCTTTTATACGCAGCGGTAAAGAATATACCGGTTTAAAAAAATAAAGAACATACCATTTTAATTGTTATCGATCAATTTAGCGAAACCAACATTAATATTATCATTTATCTCCTAACGCTATTTTTACCGTTGCATTTTCTAGCTATTCACTTAATTTTTTATCGTTTTTTATTTTATTTGAAAAATTCTTACCGCTTTATATTACTAATCGAATCTATACATTTTTGATGCTACGAGTTGAATTACTATAAAAGATAGTTAAAGGCATTTTTTGTTAAACATAAATAATTGCATATGAAATATAACGAGTTTTCATCAAGATGATGATGTAGTATACAATTATGTACCTAATCCTATATACATTTTTTTTGTTTTCAATCTACTATATATTAAAAGGGTAACCATATATACATTACACACACATATATATATATATGTACCTAATCCTAATACATAACTACATATTGCCATGGTTTATAAGATATCATTTCCAATTAACAATCAAATATCCGATTTTGACCAACATAAAAAAAATCATTGTGCTACTACAATCACTAGAATTTCTAGTTAGATTTTTTATATAAATGCAAAATCTATAATATATATATATATAGATAAGAATGAAATAAAATATGGTAGATACATATATTTATTGGATATAATAGAAAACTGATGCTATGATTCATGGGGTACAATGGAGACAATGGAGTTGGTGGAATGGGAAGAAGAAGAGTAAAGACATGTGCTATAATATTAGCGAAGTATCAAATCCCATGTGACTACTACCCCACACACACTGACTCCTCAATCATAGATTACAATTCTAATCTTTTTTAATCCCTTATCACATTAATTTAATCAAACTACTATATGAATTAGGAAAATGTTGCATCTAATCTACTCATTTGGTCTATAGCGTCCATCATAAGTTTTTTGTCAACATATTATATGGGACGATACTCAATATGTAATTGATCATCTTATTTGTTTGTTTATGTAAAGGTTATGAATATAAGTGCAACATCTAACCATTAACCAACCATGTTCACCATCATAATTGTGTTTTTGTTATTACAACATGACGGAATTATGTTTCTTAATGCGATTCTGTAATGAGTCACTGCGCATAATTGTCTTATGAAAATGTCTTATAAAATTAAAAATATATAATTTTCCTTCTTAACTTTGATAATTAAAGCTTTGGCTTCTTTTTAAAAATAACAAATTAGAGTTTTTGCACTTTGTTTCTCTTAATGTAAAATTGCTTAAGCTTTGACTGATTTGGTTGTTAGTTGAGAAGTTGTTGCCACTTTAATTTACTTACTCACCCATCAATAATATTAATGTCTTTTTCAACGATAAAATACAAGATCTTATTGCATTCCTCACTTTGAAAAAAACACACAGAATTATCAAATATCAAACTTAATATTTGTCGTTAAGATCTGCTTTTGATATATCCCTTTTTAATATTTTCAATAACAATATTTAGACAATGTCAGTAATTAAAGGCAAAAAGAAGAATCACTCAATCAAGACATGCAAGAAAACTCCAAAATTGCTGCACATTTCCAATACCTCTCATAGAAACTATACTTTAGTTGCCTAACTAAATAGACATTTAAAAGGGTCAATTTATGAAATTATTATCAAACAATAACTTATGTATTTTTTTTTACTATTTTAAAACTTACCACAGGATAAAATAAACAGTAAAATGAGAAAGTTATCTTCCATTCCCTGAGCATAATATCACCTAAATAGTAATTACCCCAAATTTCACAAATAAAGAGTAAAAAAAAATCGTAAATTCCAACCGAAGACCGCCGTCCCAAACAAAATATCGCTCGTCTCTCAGATAGTCTTCTGAGCAGAGCTTTATCCGGAGAAATCAACGTTTTCTGTCCGGCTTTCGTCAAAATCATCATCTGGGTTTGTTAAATCGCTATTGGAGATCTGGTTTTGTTCTTTGTTTCTTTGAATCTCGATAGAATCTTACAGGAAAGTGATTTTATTTTGTTATCCCTTTGAAAATTTGTGTATGGAGCTTCAGTTGGATAAGTGTCTGTTTATCTAGAGATCGGTTTCAGTGATCTTAATGAAGTTCTAAAGACTGGGGTTTGGACGCAAGATGACTGGGGTATTGTGATGGAAAGATGGGTTGAAGATCCTCCTCCGATTTATCTGATGTTCTTTCCGATAAAGAGAATTGCTGGGTGTGTGGGTCATGTAATTGACTTTCCTTTTGACGAAGATGAAGCCCAAAGTAGGGATTTTGTTCGTACTAGGATTCTGTTTGAAGCGTTTGAGAAATTCAAAAGAGGTTGAGCTGCCAAATAGATCTGTGGTTACGATTGGAATTGATTATGAAAGAATTCGCAAAAGATGTTTTCAGTGCCAAAAGGTTAACGCATGATAAACCTCGATGTCCCTTCAAACCAGCAAGTACTCAAAACCTATTAGTAGTGGATTCTTCAGTTTTGCCAAAGGTTTCAGATAAAGGAAAAGCTTCAGACTCTCAGGAAGTACATCTATGCACTTCTGTTTGCCCTCCAACTTAATTATTGTCTGATGCTATCAAAGCAACTGCTATTCAGCCTTTGGCTTGTAACTCAGACAATTTTGCTATTAAGTTGGAATTGTCAAGGGCTGAGGAATCCCTGGACAATTTGTCATCTCAAGGAAATGAGAAAGGATCATTTCCCTGATATTTTATTCCTCATGGAGACGAAGAATTTAGATGATTTTGTTATTAAAGTTCAAGGTTGGTTAGGTTATAGTAATCTAAAAACAGCGGAGCCTTTGGGTTTTGAGTGGTGGTTTAGCTATTTTTTGGAAAGATAATCAATAGTTCCTTTGTGTAGACAAAAACCTTATAGATATGAAAGTTTCTAATGGTTCCAAATCTTGGTTTGTTAGTTGTGTATACGGTGATCCAGTTACTAATCTTAGATCTCTGGTTTGGATAGAATTACAAGTTTTGGTGTGTTAAGATCAGAGGCTTGGTGCTTGATTGGAGATTTTAATGCGATTTTATCCAATGAGGAAAAATTGGGAGGCCCATTAAGAGATCTTAATTCTTTTCATCTCTTTCACGCTCATTTGGAAGATTGTGATATGTCTGAAATTGGTAGTTCTGGCAATGGTTTTACTTGGGGTGGAGTTAGAAATAAACAATGGATTCAATGTAAACTTGATCGGTGTTTTGGTAATCCTGCCTGGTTTTCTATGCTTCCTAATGCTCATCAATAGTTTCTTGAGAAACTAGGATCAGACCATAAGCCAGTTTTGGTCAAGTATAAAAGGGATAAGGAAATCTTCCGTGGACAGTTTTGGTTTGAAAAAGATGGGCTGAAGATCCTTCTTTCTTGGAAGTAATTCAAAAGGCTTGGAATGAAGAGAATCCCTCAGAAAAGCCATGGATCAAACAACAACTACTATGGTGCCTGTATGGGAAGAAGGGGAAGGTTCAAACACCAACTATCATGGTGATGAGAGACATCCATCCCAGAGCTCTAATATTTCATCATATACTCCTATTTCATAGCCTCCTAGCCCGATTACTCCTTTGCTTAATCCAGCAGAGTTTGCAGTGGCTAATCCTCTTCAGAGTTTCTCTTCCTACTCTCCAAATTTTCAGCAAGACTCAACAGGTTCTGAGTTCTTTTCAAATTCTAAATCAGCTTTAGGTTTCAAAGCTAAAGCGAATATGAAATTGGAGAAAGCTCTAAACGCAAGAAGGGAAAGCAAATTAACATGAGGCCATCAAGAAACATTCGTCAGCGTAGACAAGATCATGGAGTGGAACTTCTACCCGATTTCTCAAAAACCTCCATAAATATGTTCAAGGAAGACAAATTCTCAGAGATTCTCCGACAATACTCTCTGAGAATTCTTACTTGGCGGAAACGTTTCTCCTGTTTCATAGGTAATAAAGATCCACTACTTAGTTTAATTTGACTTCTGTACTAGGTTCTTCGGAAAGGCAAATTGGCGGACGCTTTTGGAATACCTACTTGGTTTGAAGTTGTTTCAAAGTGAAGCAGGAAGGTCAAAGGAATTTTTTGGAAGGCCTTCAGTTGATAACTTTTTGAAGTCATACTGCTCCTAATTCTCATAAAGATGATGAAGTGGTGATTTGGAAACATCCATGACAGAAGCAAAAGTTTTTAGCCTCTAAGATCAACTCCAATTGTTATGATTGGTAGGATGATCTTATTAAGATGTTATGAAGATTTCTACTTACATTTAAATCCCAGTTCATATCCTTGTATTTCAGTAGCTGTCAAGTTTGCAATCTCTTTATCTGTAATAAGTACTTTGGTTTCTCCATTGTTGGAAGATGCTGTAGTTTGACTTCGTATATATATAAAAGACACCTTGGAAAGAAAAGAAAAAAATTCCAAATGCAAAACCCTAAAACAGACTTTAAAAAAAAAAGAGAGAGGTTAACGAAAAAAAGAAGTTTCTCAAAAAAAAAAGAGAAAAATTATCCTAACAACTTTATCCACAATCTTTCCGATCACCGTCACCGGACTGAACCTGCTTCCGCATCTCTACAATCTTCCGGTGAGAATTCGAATGTAATTCCGCCGAGAAAGTTGGACTATTAGCCGGACGATACTCCGGAACAAGTCTACCGGACTTGTACCTCACGCCACAAGCGTTACACAGAGTCTTCGGCCCCGTTGGTCCCGCCCTCCATTGCGGCGTCTTCTCAGCTCCACAGTGTTGACACTTCCTTCCCATAACCGCCGCCGCAACAGATGACGTCTTCTTCTTCTGTATTCCTCCTTGCTCGTTGTTCCCAGTCCATAAAACGCGTAAATCGCGGCGTCCTGTGCGGCGACGCTTGCTTCTCGCTTTACCAGGAACGTTATAACCTAAGAAGCAGCTCATTAATGTGGTGGTTGTTGCGGTGGTGGTGGCCACAGCCATGCTTCCGTTACTTCCGCCGCTACTGTTAGAGGTTGTTGTTGTAGAGCTATGGCTACTCGTCTCCAGTACTGAAACCGGACTCAGCTGTTTAGCTTCAGTCGTCTCTTGCTCCTGGAAATGATCAGACGGTAATACGCCGACGAATGTTTCGATCACAGGGAAAGCATCTTTGTTTGAAATCCATTCCAAATCCTCTTCTTCAACCACTCCCTGCAAATTTTCAAAAAGACGTTAGACCGAGTGAACTCGATAACTCGACTGAGTTAACTCAGCCATTCTCGTTTCCCAAAAAGGGGAAAGAAACGATAATGGGTGGGTGAAGAAAAAAAGGAAGGCTAATCCTGTCATTTCAGAATTTAGTCACGATAATTGTCAAATAAAAATAATTGAGGTTGCATCGAATATTATTATTTTAATAATTTCAAAAAAAGGTGTGTGGACGATTCCACACGAAATAAAATTTGAAATGGTTGAAATTTATTGTGGTAGCTCACCATCATGTGAGGAACAGCTCACGAAACAATGACCCTTAAAAAGTATATTCCCGAAAATACCCTCCACCTAACTCCCGAACCAATAGAGCATGGCCAAAATTTCAAAACGCTTAAAAATCAAAGGGTATTTTCGTCTTTCCACATAGCATAACCAGCAAAACGTCCCCACATGACGTGCACGTTTAATAACTTAAACCAAAGGGTAATAAAGGAAAACGCGTTTTCTGATTTCGACTTTTGACCCGGCTGAGTCAACAAAACACAACCACCGTGAACTGGCGAGTTAACTCGGCCGAGCCGACTGAACCGGCACCAAGAAATGGTTTACCACCACCAGAACATGTGTAGACGATGTTAGTTCTTTTTTTGAAGACTTACAGCGTCGTCGGGATTGAAAAGAGCGAAGGAATCCGTTTGCCGTAATCCAGTTTTCCGACGAGTAATATTCCTCGGCGCTCGCATATCTTCATCCTCGTCTTCTTCTTCTTCCGGTACCGAGAAGTTCAAAAGGTCGTCCATGAATGATTCCATTTCCATAGTTTGGATTAAAAAGAAATAAATAAAAATCAAAAATCGCTTTGAAGTTTTTGTTTTAAGAGAGATAAAAATGTTTTGATAAAAAGAACAGAGGAGTTTTAAATCTCTCTCTCTCCCTCTCCAAATATCACAACGGCGTTAGGGTTTTTTTTTAAAAAAAATTTCGAGAAAGAGGAAAAAACACTTTTTATAATAAAAATAATATTAAAGAAAGAAAATTAATTAATATTTGGTTGGAAGTGGGGAAGGGGATGACACGAAATGAATTTCTGGCTTTTTCGTTCTCTTTTTAAATCACCTTTCCTATAACATTACTGGTGGAACAATCAACTACGACGCGGCCCACTGTATTTAACGTAGTCACCAAGATCAACGGCGTGATTGAATGCTATTAGTGTAATTACAGTAAAGTTAGTCGTGTTTTGGTATTTACATTTGTGGACCCCATAAAATGGAAGGGGAAGATCGACCGTACTTATGATAGACGCTTTTGATCTTATACTTTAGTCTATCCCATTAGATTTCCTATTTAATAATTTTCCAAAAATGATAACTAAAAACGAAGACTGTTAGTGTAATGGCATTCACGTGATTACTGATAAAATTGAGGGGTGATAATATTAGAGTGACCAAGCGGGTGATGTATATCCAACCAATAGGATTTCAAGTCTGTGAGTGTTGCACGTATTATAAGTAGACACGTGTCTAATACATTTTTGACTTAAAACAAAAAATGCCACCGCAACTTGCGGGGTAGATTAGGATGATCGCACCACACTATGATGTGTTTATTTGAAAGCAAAAGTGATTTAATTACTTAAAATAAAGGTGTGAATAATGCACAGTGTGAGAAGTGAATCGTAACAATTACGCCATTATGATTTAAATTAAGGGATAACTTTTTTTTTTTGATGCGATTTACCTTAAAATATTGTAAGTTCAAGATTCTATGTAATCAAATTAAAAAATCTTCCACATTTTCTTATAACATTCAAGATTGTAAGTTTAGTTAGTATATAAATCTGATTTGAATACATCTAAAAAGATATGCAATCTTCAAAAATCCATTACTTCCCTATTAAGTTGAATTAATTAGGTCAATTGCGTTTTAATAAATGATACAATTCATTAAAACCATTAATACAAAACTAGAAAGTCTAAATGAGTAAATAACTTTATATGTAACTACTCGTATTAGATGCAAATTTGTGCAGACAAGGAATCGGTGTTATTTCAATGGCCAAATTTCTGTTTTGCTTAAATTTTTTGCATTTTAGAAAGAAATTAACAAAAAATCTTATTTTCGACAACAAAAGTCACATGTCTGCTTCGTATGAATCAGAATAAAAACCATGAGAATGATCAGATTGATTAATCGTGGTAGCTGTAAAGAAACATCATTTCAACTATATTAATAGTATCTTCAAGAGAAAGTCTTTAAGACGAAAAACTTCAGTTGTTGTGAATTGATATGTTGACATGTCCAAACAGTTTAAGAAAATCCATCTCTCCACCCTGTAAGTTTGATAAGTTCTTTTGAATTAAAACATACACATATGTTGCTTTATGTATACAGATTTCATGAATTCAACAGAGAATACTAATTTGAACATTGTTTGTGCATTTATGAAATTTAGATAACGATTGTGTCTTGTCTACCTAGTTGATATGTTGGTTCTTGTTCATATATTAAAATCTAAAAGATTTATATTTATGTCAGGTTCATGTGAAAGGTACTAATTAGCTTGTATCACAAGGTTTGGTTTGCTCTTTTTGAAATCTTGAGCTCATCCATCAAATGATGACGCTCGACTTGAAGTTATTGTGAATGGTGAGTAAAATAGATTTCAAAGTTGTATTTCACTTATTCAGTCTCAACTCATCAGAATTGTGAAGACTTCAATACTATTGACTTACAAGCCTGAAAATATGAAACAAAACAAAATCTATAGTTAATATATGTGTTCATTTGTATGATGATATTTAGATTGATCCCAAATGTCTTGGATAGGGATTATCAACTTTTGATTTTTGTTTTCTTTCTACATGTTATTTTGCATTGTTTAAAACATTAGTCCAATTGTCCGGTTAAAAGAATTTTCAACTCATGATTCTATTTTTTACTTTTTTAGAATTGTTTTATCTCCAATCTATTATTCTATATTTTATTTCAAAAATAAATAATATTATAAGTATATTCTTTTTATTTATTTAAGTACTAACTTTTATTATGACCTTTTATTTTCACAAGTTACAAATTCAATCCTTTTATTTTATTTTAACAAATTGCAATATTATTTTCCTTCTTATATTTTCTATTTTCTATATAATATATGTTATTGTTGCATTTTAAAAATATTTATTTGAGTATAAAATATAAATATATCAAATTTAAAGGATTGATTTGTAACTAAAAAGTTTCAACTCCAAGTAAAGAAATGAAAATTTTCAAATATGGAGTTAAAAAATAGAAATCTCCAAATGGAAATGGAATGAAGATGATTTTATTTCAAATGGAGTTTGGACGTGGATTGAAAGTGAGGTTGGAAATGGGTATCAGCTCTTATTTGTTGCACAACGAAGTAGCATCACATGAGCCTTGACATTGCAATTCATAGTCTTAATGGATATCTTTTATTCCCTTTAGGCCAAAAAAAACATTCTTAATAGGTTTTAATCAGTACTAAAAATCTTCTACTTCCATGAATTGACCTCTAAAATGCTATATGTGATTCATTGTGTCTCTGTTATCATTATATTTGCAGTTTGGTATATTCCATCATCATCCTCATGAAGCTGGGCTTTTCATTGCATCACTTTCACTAAATCTCTTTCTGAGATTGGAGAAAGGTATATCATTAGCCTTCATTTTGCAGCACATCGCTACTAGAAATCTTTTATGCGACCTTAATTCTTGATGGAGTATCTTCTTTTTAGTACAATGTGGTGCCATACCATACGGTGTAAGATGTAACGGAGGAGGAGAATCAAATTATATCTTTATTTAAGTAATAAATTCTAATCGTGTTATAAACGTACGAATCTTTTTGAGACAATAACATCGTCATTACCATTAAATAAGCTACAATTAATTAACTATTAAAAAAAACAAAAAAAACTCTATCTTCTTAATCTGATTCACCAACTGACCATTACATGATACAGCTTTCTTCTTCACAACATCGTTAAAAAACGCGCCGCCGTGAAAAATGCAGA
Source organism: Cardamine chenopodiifolia (assembly GCA_963922655.1). Lineage (NCBI taxonomy): Eukaryota > Viridiplantae > Streptophyta > Magnoliopsida > Brassicales > Brassicaceae > Cardamine > Cardamine chenopodiifolia. Next base: position 11,775,383 of record OZ000485.1, on the reverse strand, counting down.
ACGGACCGTCGAAGGAGCAACCCAAAGTTACTCTTTACATAATCCTCACCACCGCGTTTCTCTCTCTATGCTTCCTCCTCTCTCTCTCGTCCTCTTCCTCACACTCTACGTCTTCCTACATCGGACGACCCGACGATCTTCGACCCGACCCGAGACTCTTCCCTTCTTCATCCAAAATCACCGCCGACACTTCTCCTCCTTCAATCGCTTACCTAATCTCCGGATCTTCAGGTGATTCGCGTCGGATCCTTCGTCTTCTCTACGCTACTTATCATCCTAGAAATCGATATCTTCTTCATCTCGATAGCTTAGCGATTCAATCTGAACGAGATCGACTCGCTGTTACTATACAAAATGTACCGATCTTTCGAGCTGCAAGGAACGTTGATGTTATTGGGAAGCCTGATTTCGCGTACCGAACTGGATCGTCTCCGATGGCTTCTACGCTTCATGGTGCTTCGATTCTTCTTAGATTATCTGGAGTTTGGGATTGGTTTGTTAATCTCAGTGTTGATGATTATCCTCTCGTTACTCAAGATGGTTTGGATTCTTCTTCTTGCAATTCTCTTTGACCTTGATTTGTGTGTATTGAATTTTTCCTCGAGTTACTGATTCTGAGTTTGATTGTGTAGAGCTTCTTCACATTATGTCTCATTTGCCTAAGGATTTGAACTTTGTGAACCATACTAGCTACATTGGCTGGAAAGAGTAAGATTTTGCTTCTTACTGTGCACATTGTTGCTTGTTTTAGTAAGGTTTTTGTTTCCACTTAAGAGTCCCTTTGTGTTGTAGGCAAGATTCGATGTTTATAGGATCAGTTTAGATGTGGAAATTTTGAGGATTTTCTCTTGGTTTCTCATAGGTCAAGGAGGTTGAAGCCAGTTATTGTTGATCCAGGGCTCTATCTTGTGGAGAAAACTGATATGTTCTTTGCTTCACAGAAACGAGAGTTGCCTAAGGCTTTCAAGTTATTCTCAGGTATGTTCATCTTTCTTAGTCTTCGTTTCCTATTTTCTGTTTTATGCACTTCTCTGTGGATCAGTCACCTTGTTTATTATTATTAATAGCATTTTCAGTGTGTTGTGTAATCAATTTGTCAAATTTCCTCCAGATTTATCAGTTCTGCTATCAAATTGGATTGATCAACTTATTAACATATTCAGTGTGTTGTGTAATCAATTGGATTGAATAACATTGGTTTTAGATTTAAAGTCACAACTGACATGGTGTTGTGGAAGATTTATTTTTTCTAATTATGCTGTTCAGTAGGAACTAAATCTCCTCTTTACAAGGTTAGCTGTTTGTTCGCCACATTTCATAAGTTTGTAGGTAGATGCGTGATAGTAGATGGTAAAAAATAGTTCATGACTGTAGATGAAGCCTTTATAACAATGAACCTGCTTGAAAGAAAATAGAGCATAGGACGTCTTGTTTTCTCAGTAGTGCTATTAGTTGCTTAAGCTGATAAGTGAGGAATGGGAAACCAAAGTCTAGGAATAGCTTATAATGGTTCTCATTACTGTTACATATTTTTGGTTAACAAAAAAGTTCTCCTCCAAATGTGATCTGAAAGTTATGGGCGCGAATCAATTTTCGGATGAAGTTTGCTTGAACTAGGAAACTTCTTCAGTATGGAAACTCTGTACAGGCGGTTATAACTTGCTAAAAGAACTGACATAGCTGAATTTCGAGTGATGTGGTAAAACTGCAAGGAAGAAAACTTGCAAAGACTAATTACTAATTGTGCTGTGCAGTAGGAACTAAATCCCTTCCCTTTTTTACAAGGTTAGCAATTTGTTTGCAGCATATCATAATTCTGTACATAGATTTGTGAAAGTAGTAGCTGAAAACCTTTATAACGACCGCTTCTGCTTGGAAGCAAAAATCGACTACATGATGTCTCCGTAGTGCTATTAGGCTATGAGCTGCTTAAGCAGATAAGCGAGGAAATGAAGCCAAAGTCTAGGAATCGCTTACAGTTTATCTTGTTGCTTGTTGATTGTTAACTACAGTTCCCCTGCAAATGTGATCTGAGGAACTTATGGATGTGAATCAAATTTTGGATGACGTGTGAAATGGTTGTTGCTTGAAGTAGGGAACTATTTTAGTATGTGATTAAACTAAATGTGATACTCTCTTTTTGGCAGGTCCACCTTTCTCCATCTTAAGCCGTAATTTCATAGAGCACTGTGTCTTAGGCACTGACAACTTCCCTCGGACTCTACTCATGTACTTGTCCAACACACCTGATTCCCTCTCCAACTACTTCCCAACTATCCTCTGCAACTCAAATCTCTTCAAAAAAACCATCATCAACAACAATTTAGTCTACCTAGCTTCTAACGACACTTCTAAAGAAAGATATCACCGGCTTGATTCCAAAGAGTTCACAGAAATGGTTGAATCCGGAGCAGCATTTGCAAGAGCATTCAGGTACGATGACCCTGTCCTTGATCGCATTGATCATGAACTTCTGGGACGCAGACCTGGTGAAGTTGTGCCTGGTGGTTGGTGTTTGGGAGACTCTGGTAAAAATAGCAGCTCGTGTTCTGTCTGGGGTGACTCGGGTATTCTAAGACCCGGTTCTGGCTCTGATAGGCTTGAGAGACGAATTGTTGAGTTATTGTCAAACGATTGGTTTAGATTGCACCAATGCATATCTGAATGATCCTCACCGCAAGTTCAATAGCGTATATAGTTGATCATGATTCGAAAGTTCCAATTCCATATGTAATCTGTGAGTTCAGGAGTGTTGATTCATTGTTTGTTGTAAAAGAAACATTTCAGCTTTTTTGTTCTGGCTCTTTTTATTGTCATGTAAACTGAGAAATGAAGTGACTCGATTCAATGATTTATTTGGTTAAGTCTTAACCGGTTTAAAATCCCGGTTTTTTCTAATCTAAGCTAAACCGTGTTTCTTATATATTTGAATCGTAATTCACGGACTAGTTAAGCAGAATGGAATCAAAATCAGACCAAAACAAGTGGAGCTCAGACGTGTGGGCCCATCTTACCGCCGTCCGGCGACAATCACCGCTGGTTCAATGCATCACGAACTTCGTCTCGATGGATCTCGTCGCCAACACGCTTTTATCTGCAAGCGCATCTCCGGCTATGGTTCATTCCGTCCTTGAGGTTCCTGATTTCACGCCTCATATTCACGCCCTCTACGTCAACGTTGGGACGCTTACACCTGATTGGATTCCCTCAATGAAAGAGCCGCTGAACTCGCTTCTCAGCTTGGAAAGCCTTGGATTCTCGATCTCGCCGCCGTGAGTTGCTCCGGATTCCGATTAAAGACGTGTCCGGAGCTCCTCGAGCTAAAACCTTCTGTAATCAAAGGCAACTGTTCTGAGATTATTGCTCTCTCCTCTGCTTCACTTGGTTAGACTAAGGTATATAGTAACTTCAAATTGTATTGTGATTCACAATGATTCAAGAATTTTCGTTATGAAAGGGTTTGATGACTGTTAGTGTAGTCAATTCGGCAATTCGAAGTTTGTTCATCAGAAGTTAAGAAATCAAGAGTAGACATGTTTTAATGAAGTTTTATTGCTAATGTATGAGTTGGTTTTTGTTAGGGTGCTGATAGCTCTCATGAATCTACAGACGCTATAGAAGCTGCAAAGTCGTTAGCTCAGTCAAGTGGTGCTATTGTTGCAGTTTCAGGAGCTGTTGATGTCGTCACCAATGGGAAAAAAGTTATTGGTGTCCACAACGGGACAAAGATGATGCAAAAGATCACTGCTACTGGATGTTCTTTAATTGCAGCATTTCTTGCTATCGATCCATTACGAGCACTGGAAGCTACAGTTTCTGCTATGTCTGTGTTTGGCATCGCAGGTGAGTTGGGTGCGATGGCGAAAGGTCCAGCTTCATTGAGAATGCTTTTGATAGATTCTCTTTACGTGTTGGATGAAACCACAGTGCTTAACCTTGTGAATATCACAAGGTTAGGTTGATGTACAAGAATCGTCTTTCTAAGATATCTCTGCAACTTTTTCGATTTGTTTATCCTCGGATTAGAGTATAATTTTGCGGTTGCAGTGTCAAAATTATGAGTAGATTGTGTAGGCACTGGGTTGTATAGATTCCGCAGTGACGGAATTTTGTGTGGTCGCAATCTTAGGCTTTTAGAGCAATGTTCAGAATACACTTTAACAATCTTAGAAATTTCAGGGCTTTATGTGATTTGCATTAATCAATAACTGTTTCATACAACAAAAAAGAACATTCACACACACAAACATGCACAAATTTAAAATCTTTTGGTAAGGTTTCTTTTGTGTTTTTTTTAGTACTTCAGATGGACGATGATCCTCAGCAAAGACTCTGCTCCATCTACGAAATGCTGACCCGATGGAATCAATGGCCTGACTTCTGCAAACCCACAAGCACTCTTGAACCTACCTGTTCCTCCAGTCACTGACAGATGCGACATGGCGCTTCCAATCCTATAAATTCCGTAGAAGTTGAGGTTGTCATTGTACTCTCCACCTTCAAGCATAGCTGTGAAAGCCATCATCTGTGTGCTTCCATCTGCAGAGCTTGCAACATAAACTCCTTGAGCCTTACCAAGTGGCTGCGAACCCAAGTCAGGACCAGATGTGAGTATGTCATCGATGACTGTGATAGTGCCAAACCCGAGACTCAAACCATCAGGACCCAACTGAGTCTGAATACCATTCAGGTTCTGACCAGAGTAAGTTGTACCAGACAAGCCGGTCCCAAGAGGTATACCGTTGATGCCGTTAACCGTTGGGAGGGCACCGTTTGCATTTGGTATGGCTATACCATTTTGAGGAGCAGTGAAACCAATCTGCTTAGCAAACGGAACCTGACCGTTGTAAATGTTCCCGAGCAAACCTGTGATTGGCCTTGCCGTGGGGCTGCTTCCACCAAGTAAATCGTGCATGTAGAGTTCGAAAATGGGGTCTTCAGGTGCAGGATCAAGTGCTGCTGCAAACACAGCAACTGTGAACAAGATTGCTGTTAAAAATAAGAATGACCATTGCTTGATCATCATGGAGAATGTTGTTGTTTAGGTGTTTTATCTGTTTTTGAGTTGGAATGAGATTGTTTGATGAATATGTGAGATGTGTGCAATGGTGTTTAAATAGAGAGGTGTGGATTGTGAAGTTGTTGCGATTTCTGATTTTGTGTAGTTGTTGAAATGGGTTTCTTTATAGCTGTGAGATACGTAGAATAATTTGTCTTCTTCATATAAAAAAAAAGAAGAGAAAACGTCAGAGAATGATAGAGTACTCATTTATGCACCAATCAGCGACTTTAATTTAGTGGTTACCAAAACATTTTCAATTTTCAATAAAATGATACTAGTTGTAGGCTTGTAGCTGAAATATGGTGGTTTAGGTTGAATAATTATGAATTAGGACATGGTTCAGTTCAAGAAAATGAGAAAAATAAACATTACTAAAATTAATCCAAAAGACGAAACCTTTAATATTTCCATAGTTTACTTATAAAAAATAAAAATTAATAAACGGATTTAGTTTGTGCGCCAATTCAGCAACAACACCATTTTTAGCCTAACAAGAGCACACTTGTTATCCATACAGAATCTCAGCCCTGAAAATGATTGCATTAGCTTATATCTCCATTTGTGCTTCAAGTGGAACTTCATACCAACAAGAGTAAGCTGTCTCAATAAGCATGAGTAGCTAGTAATCCTCCACGTTCCCTTTCACGAACAAGAAGCAACATTGCTTCTTATTTTCACAACCTTAGGTTTTCAGCCCAATCCATGCTTCTAGATCAAAATCAGAAAATACTTGAACCTTACAACCTCGTTGTGCTTCCAATAATGTGTGATATCCTCTTCACTTGATTCCTCCACAAAAGAGAACTTATCATCCAACAATTTTCTTCTCTCTAAACTTGTTTTGAACTTGAACTACCAAGTCTTTGAAAACGTGTTCTTCCTCCTATTTTTTCAAATGTTTTGTTCCCGATGATACTATATCAAACATTCGGTGTGCATTACCAGTGACACATTTAAGACCAGATTGCGAATGTGATCTATGTGTCCTCACAGTTGCAAATGGCAAATCATCAACAACATCCAGAGATTCATTCTGACATATACGACTAGGTTCCAAGGAAGATATTGGTACGTTAAATTGTGAAAATGATTCCTGTGGGTGACCACAATCAGCCTCCAAGACTGAATCTGTAAGCCCAAGTGATTCATGTTCTTGAATCAGACCAATCTCCATAATTGTTTCTGTGTCGTGAATCAACTCTTCTTGCTGAGTCACGTTGTTGTTTTGAGGTTGTGTTGCAGGGACTCTCTGAAACCATGCACTAGAAGGTATCGTTTCCTTCTCCAAAACTGAATTTGTTTTATGAGTTCCTTCATCACCAGACATTGAAGCATCCTCACATTCCTTTACAAAATTTTGTGACTGCTTATGTTTTAATTGGTGATCTCGGATATAAGGCTCCTCATCGAGCACACACAACTCTTGCATCTCATCGTATGGATTTTTGTAGCAAGGACTAAAGGAAGCTCGATGCATTGGTAAAAAATCATCATCACCAAATTTAGCGATGATATAGTCGAGCCAAGGTGGGAAGATTCCAAAAATATTTGTAATGTAATTGGTATGCCATTGAAGAGCTTTACCAATCATATGAGGAGACACTACACAGACCCTCATATCATGTGGTGTTCTATGAAGATAGAAATATTCATCGCAACGTCGGAACTAATCACGAAGTAATGTACCATCAAACTTTGGGAAATCTGGTGGATCCGGAGGTGGCGGTGAAAATAGCGGCTTCGTCGGAGTGATAAACGAGTATGAATTGGGCTCTTGGTGTCAAATCGATGAGAACGGAACTTGGGATGCAGCAGGCGCATAGCTTCTTGTCTTGTGTAAGCCATTGAGTTTCTGTCTACATCAGCATGTGAATTTTCTGTTAGAAGATTAGGCAACTGGATAAAGTGTGGTTGCTCAGACATAATCTCAAAGGCAGTAGAGAGTTTCAGATCATCGCCATGTACTTCAACTAACCCTGTCCAAGAAACTTCAGTGTTTTTCTCTATCATGTATTCTACCCAAAGCTCCTTGAACCCTCAAAGCCTTTGAACCTCTAGACAATGATGCACTATCACTAGCCTCTGACTCTCAAAATTATGAAGCGCCCAAATGACATTGATCTTTTGAATGAAAGGAAGCCAAAAGTCTGATTTTATTAGCTTCATTGTGGCTGATCCCATTGGCTTTTTTGTTCTCTTGGCATTGGTTCTTACTGAAATAGATGTTATGGAGGTCATGTTTGAAAAAGGATAATAATGTTTCCTCAAAATGGCTAGATCTAAATTTCATAATTGGTTCGCAGAGGTGTGTTTCAAGACCCGAGGAGATCTGGTCAAGGTTGGCTACTTTGCTGGAAATGGATTATGTTTCATGCTAGAGCTGCTTGACTGGTTGAAGTGTTCCCTATTTGTTGTGATTGGATGTAGTAGAGTAGAGATTCACAATGATTATGGATTTACATTACGTGTATCATCTAATTTTCTGTTGACACATGGTTTTCTACAACCACTTTTACATTGGTTGAAGAGTTTTAAAAGATTAACTTCAAGAATGCTCTTGAATTTGGCTCGAGTTAATGTCTTGTGGTTATCCACGACATGTTGATACTTTGACTGGTTTGTTGTTCTAGTTATTAGCTTCTCGAGTACATATCTTATGCATTTCTTTTGGTGATTCATTGATTCTCTTTACGCATATGCTGTCATTGTTGGATGTGGTAGAGTACAATTATTTGCTGCTGAAGTGTTTGCTTTTAATGCAATACATGAGATGATATTTACACAGAGTTTGCCTCTAACTCCTTACAAAGACAAAGCATCAATATTAGTATTATTGGACTTCAGATTCTGGATCATTATGTGCCAAGACCATTTGAAGTTTTCATGTCCAAAATGAGAATCTATTTTTCATCTTAAAGAGAAGTATAAGATAGAGTTTGATTTAGAGAAAACGGGTTTATACTAGATAGATAATAATTGTATATAATTTTTTTGTATGAAACAGTTAACAGAAATAGAAAATTCAGTTCTAAATTTTCTTAGCTCTCTCAAAATGATCTTCATTTTCTTCGATCGAGTGAATGTTCAACTTCATAATTTCTAAGAAAATGCTTCATTAGTCGTCCTAAAGTTTAGGAATCTTAAGTTTCTATAGAATAAATAAAAATTCTCTCTAAAAAATGAATAGTTTGGTGGGCTGTCGTCATGTTACACGGGCCACATGGATGTCCTATAGTTTGTTTTATTTTGTGTCATTTCGTAAACATGTGTCCATCACGACTGATTTCTCCATTTATTACATATTCAATGTTCTTTAAAAAACAACACGCACACACATTCATACATTTTTTTAGTTTTATAAAATGGCGAATTTGATGTCTACATGAAATCTAAATTTCACCAAACATTCGAGTTCACAAAAAGAAAACAATGAGTAAAACGTTCAAAAAAAGTTACAACCCAAAAAAAAAGGGGTAAAACCGTTCAAATCCGAGAAAGGGAAAAGAATAAACGAATTAAGAGAGATCTGACGGAGAAGGAAACCAAATATATATTTAACTCCACGAACAAAATTGTTCCTCTTTCTCCTTCAGATCGAAAACCCTATTTTTTTGTTTCTTTGACAATTCCCCTCGATTTTTCGAGTTCTCCTTCTGTTCCCTCCGCAAATTTTATCAAAATATCTTCTCGATCTTTGCGTCAGGATCTGGTTCTTTTTGTTTGAGTTCCGTTCACAATATTAACGCCGGCGAGTCTCCTCTTTCTAATCAGCGATTTCGTCGGAATTAATGGTAGCATTGATTTGAAAAGCAGTTGAGGGAGTCATTTTCCCTCTGCGAGATTTCGAGTATTTTCAATGGCATCAGCTAATTCACGTAGGCAAGAGGTCGCTGAAGCTGGACGGCGTAAGGTAAGAGTCAGTGATCGCCGTTTCGTTAAATTTTGCTAATTTGATATTAAAATTTAGATTTGATGTTCATACGCACGCAAATCAGAGTCTTAATCTGACATTTAAGTTATCGATTCCACAGATTATTCAATAAAATTTAGTTTTTGACACCTAATTCATATTTGTGTGTTCTTTTGATTCAGCTTGAGCAATTCCGGAAGCAAAAAGCAGCCAAAAAGGCATCACAGAGTAGTAATACCACAGAGCCTGTTATTGATAATAGCCAACGAAATGTCTCAGATTCAGATGGAGCTGTTGCATCTATGTCTAATGGACCTCTCAAACAATCTGATGAAACCAGTACCAATACCAAATCCTCGTTTTCTGGAGATGTATATAATTTATCGTTTTCGAATATAGCACCGAATGATGGAAGCAAAGAAACAAGTAAAAAAGATGATGGTCATGAATCAGTGGGCAAAGTTGATTTTTCTAGTAGCAGCTTAGAGTTGATAGGTTCGTTAAAGGACTTAACGGTGAATAATAGGCCTGAAGTTTTACCTTACAGCAGCAATATAGAGAAGCAATCGAGTGAAAGTTTTGATCGTGCTTCTACTCTAAAAGAAAATGATGGTGTTCCTAAAGGTACATCTCCTTCTAGAGGAAGCAGTGTACTATCAAGCTCGATGCCAATGGACGGTTTCAGTTATGGCACTGGATTAAACTCATTCAGAGAAGGTATGTGGCTATCACATGAGGCTGATGTAGTAATGTATTTTGTTCTACCTCTTCTCCTTTTCAGTTTCTTAAAGGGAACAGCTTAATTAATCATTACGGTTCTTTTTGTTGCTAGACTCTCTACAACCTACTACCAGGATGGCAGGGTCTTTTCAAGAAGTTGCCAAAAACCAACAGGGAAGTGGTGAACTAAGAGGAGGTAGCATTTTGCAGAAGCCAACTATTTCGAGCAGTTATTTGTTTAGTTCTCCAGACACAGCATCTCGATCTTCTGAATCTTCAGATTACAATGTAAATATCACCAGCTCTTCACCGTTTCACTCAGCTAAAACTGAAGCAACTGTGAAGAGATGTCGTCCGTCTTTCCTTGATTCCCTTAATATTTCAAGAGCTCCAGAGACTCAATATCAACCCCCTGAGGTTGAAGCGGAGTTGGTTACATCCAGTGGTTCCCAACTAACTGGCAGTGATAGTTTTGGGCCATCTTCATTCCAATATTTATCAGGAACAAGAGACAGTAATGGGCCATCTTTGATAAGCGGAGCTTCTGCCTATCCTTATCCATATGAAAATATCTGGAGTCCTTTATTTCCTGCTGCCAATGGAGTAATGCCAAGCTTCACTGATTTCTCCATGCCAAAACAAAATGATGATTTTTCTGCTCTGGAACAGGTAAGATACTTACTTTTTGCACCATCTGTTATTTTGTTAACGTATTGTCGATATGCTAGTTGGAAGGTTACCTTTGAGTTTTTAGATTTGAATGAGCGAGAAACGGTGTGGTCCTATCATTTAGAAGAATTAAGCGAGGAGTTGTTCTCATGTTATATGAAGACGAGCAAATTGTCAAAAGATTTTGGGTTAATGCCTCTTTCTGGTGGATCACAATCTTTGTACTTTGTCTTGCATTGCTCTTTTTTTTTACTTTAGGATGCTAGTCTTCAGTGTTCCTCGTTGTACACTCTTTGTTCTGTGCATTTTCTTAGCTACAGGTTCATTTTTCCATTTGTAGCATATTGAGGACTTAACACAAGAAAAGTTTTCACTGCAAAGGGATCTTGATGCTTCACGTGCTCTGGCAGAATCCCTAGCATCCGAAAATTCATCTATGACAGACACTTACAACCAGCAGGTACATGCAGACTTATGTTATCCTTGTTGGATATTGCCGTGATATTTATACTAGAAAGCAATCTTGACCATTTATAGTAGTTGACTAATTATTTGCATTTTATCAGGCCTCATTGTAGCCAACATATGCTGTCATGTGGTTTTGGGATCCTTGGGATATGGAAATATTAGAATATTTATTATTCATGATTTGGATGGATGTGAATTGAGTTTCATTAAAGTGTCGTGCTCTATGATTAAACCATTTTTAGACATGTTGCCAAAAAAAAAACACTTATAGACTTGAGACCGTTGCTGCATTCACAAGTGAGATAGAGATTTTTGTTAGGAAAACGAATTTGGATAAGGCTCTTTAGTATGTTGACATAATTTTACTGAACTTATCTATTCTTGGGAGTTAATGATGTCTTCTGTTGATTGCTATAATAGTACTGGACTCTCCCAATGATTCATGTATTTCCACTTGTTCTCGCTTCTATCCCATCCAGAGAAGTATTGTCAACCAACTGAAAGATGACCTGGAGAATCTACATCAACAGATTCAAGCGCAAATGGTTAGTATTAACTACCTTTAGTCAACCAATGCCAGTTGTAATACAAATATGGTCTAGTAATATATTTTCATAAAGCATGATATTGCATTTTGCCGCGTTCTTATGCTATCAAATTGCTTGATGGAACACATACAAAACTCAAAATTTACGTATGCTGGAGTTTGATTCTTTCATCTACAGGAACTATTGTCTAGACTACTGCAAAAGCTGTTACTTGATTGAACACTGTTTCCTTACAGGGGGAACTTGAGTCTGTCAGGATTGAGTATGCAAATGCGCAGCTAGAGTGTAATGCTGCTGATGAGCGTTCTCAAATACTGGCTTCTGAAGTCATCAGTTTGGAAGATAAGGTACAATTAGGCTTTGGATGTTTGTCCTTGCAGTCATTTTTTTTTTTTTTTTTTTTCAAAAATAATTCCCTTTTTAATTCACTTAGCTGCAAAAGTGTGCAGTGACATGCTTAAATTAGTTATGGGATTTTTCAGTTGTGAGATATCTGTTTTCTCTACCTCAGATACTTGTATACATTTGTTTAGCGTTTTAACTTTTTCTTGGACCATATAAAAGGCTCTCAGACTCAGATCTAACGAGTTAAAGCTGGAGAGGGAACTGGAGAATGCACAAGCAGAGATGTCATCTTACAAGTATGCTCTTTACTGTATTGTTATGTACCTCTCCGTATCTTCACTTTTACTTGATGATTGATCCAAAAAGAACCATGACATACTGTAAAACCCCCTAAATGTTCAGTCTGTAACTTCTATGGCTTTCTGTGATCTTTTCCATCTGACCTATTCACTTTTATAGGAAAAAATTACAGAGCCTAGAGAAAGATCGTCAAGACTTACAATCTACTATTAAAGCTCTCCAGGAAGGTATGCACATTGAATCTGTTCCTTGAAAAAGTAATGTGATTCTACAAAATTCTGTATTTATCTTGTATTCTGCATCTCCTTTTCAGAAAAGAAGGTCCTACAGACTATGGTGCAGAAAGGGTCCTTGGGTGGAAAATCCACTGATCTTGGTAAAAGCTGTACTAGCAGAAAAAACGCGTCAACCTCTACAGAAGGTCTCGGTAATGGTCCTTGCACACTGTTAAAGAAATCTTAAGCATATTTGGATGTCTAAACTCATATATTTGCATCTTTGGTATCCTTTATAAAACGTTTGAAGTTAGTTCTTTGACCTGTGAAGACTAGTAGTGTAGTCTTCTTCTATACCTGGATACTTGTATGACCTTTGATATTTTATCATCCTTTTTTCCTCTTTGTTTTCTTGGTGTAGCAATCTCAGATACTATGCCAGAGAGCTCCAACCAGGAAACAGATTCTACTACTCTGCGTGAAAGTGATTCATCTAATACAGCTATCATTCCTGAAACTGGACAATTAACTCTTGAAGGCTTTTCATTGAGCGTCCCAGGTGATCAGATGAGAGTGATTCATAACATTAATACGCTGATTGCCGAGGTAGTTTTTTTGGATTATTTATGTGATGTTTTATTAAATTTTTAAAAAAAAATTGTTTAGCTATGAGAATCAATACTTTTCAATTCTCAAGGTGCTATCATTTCTCAATCTGGATAATAATATGACCCTTTTTTTGGTTTCTTCGGCAATAGCTGGCAATTGAAAAAGAGGAACTGGTGCAAGCACTGTCATCTGAGTTATCTCGAAGTGCGCAGGTGCAGGTACAATAACATAAACTAAATAGAATGAAATTCATGGGCTAGAAACATGTTTTCTTTGACATCAGTAAGAATTTTCTCTCACCATAACATCATGCATAAGTTCTGATTCTGAATATGCTCTCTATTGGGTTTAGATTATATCCCCAAGTTCTCATAGGCTCAAAACCCCACGCCGTGTCCTCTTCTTATGCTTCTTTTTTAACGCTGGTCCTTGCACTCCATATTTTTCTCTGGATGTTTTATAAGTAGCGTCTTATTGTTTTTGTGTTTCTCCTGTATCCTCAAGTCTTTATATCTCTCATGTTTCTTAATCGTAGGAGCTGAACAAAGAGTTATCCAGAAAACTTGAAGCGCAGACGAAAAGGTTAGAGCTTCTAACAGCACAGAAGATGTCCATAGACAATGTTTCACCTGAAAAGCAGCAGCCAGATTCTCATGTTGTTGAAGAGAGAACACCGATTGCAGATGAAGGCGATGAGGTACTCACTCTCTCCCTCTCTAGTTCAGAGTTGTAAACTTCAATCTGAGAAAGACCACACAGTAATGACCATCTCTCCTGTTTAGGTGGTAGAAAGGGTTCTAGGGTGGATAATGAAGATGTTCCCAGGAGGACCGTCAAAAAGAAGGACAAGCAAGCTTCTCTAACGCATGTCCTTATTGCCATTCTGCACATCTCGGTATGAGCCATGGGACCACAGTCGCTTCATCTCCTTCAGTTTTGGAAGAATTCGTTTGGTTCTTTTAATCCAATATTTTTGGGTTTCATTGGATTTGAGCAAACAAAAAGAAGACAGCAGAAATGGTATAGTGAGAGAGAAGACACCTTGAAGAGTTCCTAAATGAAGAGAGACCCGGAAGCTTCTTAAACAGAGAGAGGTTTATATTAGTGCGTTTTTGTTGTTTTTTTTACTAAATTTTGTAATTGTTGATTATATAGTAGCCAAATTAAAGTGTTCGAAGCAAATATAATTACCAAAAGAAAACAAATCCCGGTATGGTTTTGGATATTATCTTTTCGTTTTAGATTGAAGACTCCATTAAACTAATATATAAACTTGATGTTCTTTCATATCCAAAACCTTCCGTTTTCATCAATGTTGACAGCAGAGTGCTTCCTGTAAAAGAACAAGAACCTTTGGGAACACGATCACTTTCTCTTAGGGTAGAAGCATGATCAAAATCTTCACTCGATTGCTCAAACAAGAAAATGGTATTTACTAATATAAGATTTCAATTGGTAACATCGCAGAACATTGTAAATTGTAATCATTCATATATGAGATTTAGTTTCTTCAACCATTAGACATAGGGATTCAAACTAAAAACAGAATACACTAAGAAGGCTGCAGAGGAGGACAAGGGAGACGATGGAGCCAACGAGGGAGAACTTATTGTGAAAAGAGGAGATGGCTAGGACCACCTTGAATCGAAGGGATGTATTCATATATCGTCTCCACATACTCGCTGCAAGCGTTAAGAATCAAGACACGACCATCAATACACTTGCTGTCAACTTCAAATTCCTTGTGATAACTAAACACATGTGTCCTCAAGTTAAACAAGATGAGACTTTTCTTGGTCCTAGTCCACAAGTAGATGATCTCAGAGTTCAAAGGATGCATCACCACCGGGAAATAATCTAACCCCATCAAAGACACCAAATGAACTCCCAAAAGAGCTGCCGCCTCGGGAACAACATCAGTGTACAAAAAATATTGATGGTATATTTATTTTCTAGTTGATAAACAACAGTTTAATTATATTAGTAAATAAAAACACACACATAAAACAATATAATTTATTTTAGTGTTTTATCAACAATGTTAGTGGATTATACAATTTCATTGGGACTGAAACACACCAAATGTGGTGTTATGTCATTGCATTGGAATTGCTCTGATGTTTGTCTAAGGTTTGCTGCAGCGGTAAAGAGAGTGATATTATCAAGGATAATAGATTTGTTAAACCAAAATATATATATATATATATAGATAGATTCGGTTCCTTCCTCGTATTTTTACTTTCTCCTTTGTATATTTCTCAATTGTATCTCATTGTTACAAGTCCCTGAAACATTATACATTTGTTTCTTTCAGAAAAACCAAATTATTTGGATGAACCAATATGGAAAACTTTTTCAAAATCGCACCGTTCAATGTTTAACTTCGAAAAACACAACGGAACAGTGGCTGCATTTTCAAAAGCTAGAAGAAAATTTGGCAGTAGGTTTGTGCTCTTGGATAAGCTCTATCTTATCATAGATTTTGTTTTTTTTTTGTTTCATGTAAATATTCAGTTTCATCCTGAAATGGAGTCGAATTTTTTTTTTTTCTCTCAAGAAAGCATAAATAATTTACACTCTATACAATATCAAACGTTAAAAAATCTCCCAAAAAGAAGAGTAGATAGAAGAAGGCATCACTCTCTCTTTTTAGATTTTTTTTATATCGGCAACCTAATAATTCTAGTTCATCTCAATAATAAAAATGTCATTTTAGAATTTTGTTTTTTAACAAAGAGTATCTTTTTATATTTTTAGTATCACGTTTCAAATCAATTTCCTAATCTATTTTAATGAAAATTATTTTCTTTTTTAATTTGAAGTTTTATAATCTAATTAATCATTTATTAAATATAAGCATACACGTATAGTTGCAAGTTTTTTCAATTTGTATAAAATGTGTCAAAATAACATTATTTATAAAACAAAGGTAAATTGGGATTCAAATCTCTCAGGAGGAAATATATAGTCTATCATGTTCAATATGTATATGTAGATTTAATTATTTGTTTACTTCTTTTTTTGTCATAAGTCATGGATCTATATATTAATGATCTTCAATTTTTTTTAAAATATTCTTGTTTAGTTTTCCAAAAACAAAAAAACAAATTAACTAATGAGTTAATTACACAAATGCCACATATTGGCAAGTGGCATTCCGAAAATGCCACTCTTGACCCAACTTCGAAATATGTCATTTTTCTATGTGTAAAATGACTATTTTTTCTCCTATTCAACTAAATTTTTTCCCATTTATTTTTATTTTATCCATAAGTTTTCGTATACAAATTTATGTTATGAGTTTATCCACAAGACAATTATGTTTGAATAATTAAAATTTATGTTTGGGTTATCTATATATAATTTAGGGTTTAGTTTTCATGTTTGGATTTTCCTATTTGTAATTTATGGTTTATTTTTCATGTTTGAGTTTTTTTATATATAATTTAGAGTTTAGTTTTCATGTTGAATTTTTTATTTGTAATTTATGATTTACTTTTCATGTTTTGCATTTTCATGTTTGCATTATCTATTTGTAATTTATAGTTTAATTATTATGTTTAGATTTTTATTTGTAATTTATGCATCTTTTTACTTAGACAAACATAAACAATGTGTTTTGTACACGAAACTTGAAACTATTATGTTTAAATAGTTAAAAAAATTTATTTGTGTTTTTATTTATAATTTATGGTTTAATTTATATGTTTGAGTTGAATTTTTATATGTAATTTTATCTATTTTTTACATAGATAAATGTAATGTAATTTGACTACGAAAAATTTCAGTCAATTGTGTAAATTTCCGTAAACACATGTAATGTAATATAACTTGACGGTTTCCGTAAATTTCCCTTAATTAATTATCTTAGTTGTAGTTTATTATATTTATATTTTGTTAAAAGGGTTATTGGTCGTTTAAATACTACCTAGAAAAATTGATTTCTTAGAGCTTTTCATTTCACTAGAAATCGAAGAAAAGTTCTGTGTTTATTGTTTGCAGAAATCGAAGTACTCAAATAACCCTAATACCCGAAAAATAGATCTTCCAGAGATTTCACTAGAAGTCTTGGCGCGATTGCCATTGAAGAGCATCGCAAGATTCAGATCAGTGGACAAAGAATGGAAATTGCTAATCGATTCAGACTTCTTCAGAGATTTCTTCATCTCTCTCAATTCGTCTTCCTCAATCTCATGGTCAATCATTCAAATCAGACCTCACAAACTAACACTTGAAATATAGGCCATCATGGATTCAAAGTATTGGGAATTACTCAATCTCCAGGATCTTTGGTGAGTTTCTTCCTCGAGACTACAATTAGGAAAGTTTTAGTCTTGGCTTGCACATATGGATTGGTATTGATCTACGCAGAAACTAGTGATAGAACACCAATGTATTACATTGGTAATCCTCTGTTTCAAGAATGGTTTTGTATCCCTTGACCTGAATTCTTCTCTTTGCAAGAGCTTCGCAAGATTAAAGAATGGTTCAGGGACGCTGGATTGGTTACAAAGATACAGAATGGTAGGGTCGTGAGTTACAAGGTTGTTTGGACGGTGACTAATAGGGTTTTTTATTTACTCATCTGATACAGGAATGTGGGAGATACGAAATGTGACTTGTCGTCGTCTCCTTTCTAACTTGTGGTCTATCCTAGAAAAGTCGATTGCTTTGAATGGGATTCTTCATTGGCTTTCTAATCTCACTA
Organism: Cardamine chenopodiifolia; assembly: GCA_963922655.1. Taxonomy (NCBI): domain Eukaryota; kingdom Viridiplantae; phylum Streptophyta; class Magnoliopsida; order Brassicales; family Brassicaceae; genus Cardamine; species Cardamine chenopodiifolia. The sequence goes on along the minus strand of OZ000485.1, from coordinate 11,757,829 downwards.
GGTCTATTGTAGCTTACAATTTCTATGGAGGTTATAATGGTGGTGATGATGATAGTTGTCGTGTCATATACTTCCCTGATAGTGGAAAATATGAGCGTTTTAGGAGAACGTTTACTACTTCAGAAGGGTCCATTGTGTATTTCAACGAGTTCTATGAAAACGAAAACCGTACATTACGAGTTTGGAGGTTGGTTAAGTACACTGATGTTGTTCCTGAGGCGTGGCAGTTCTTTTGGGAAGTTCATTTGGTGTCTTTGATGGGGTTATATTATTTCCCGGTGGTGATGCATCCTTTGAACTCTGAGATCATTTACTTGTGGAGCAGGGACAAGAAAAGTCTGATCTTGTTTAACTTGAGGACACATGTGTTTAGTATTCACAAGGAAACTGAAGTCGATAGCAAGTGTATGGATGGTTGTGTCTTGAGTTTTAACGGTTGCAGGGAGTATATGGAGAAGATTTATGGATTTATCCATTCGTTTCAAGTTGGTACTGGCCATCTCCTCTTTTCACAGTATGTTCTACCTCGTTGGCTACACCGTCTCCCTTATCCTCGTCCACAGCCTTCGTAGTGTATTCTGTTTTTAGTTTGAATCCCTATGTGACTATGTCTAATGGTTGAACAAATCAAATTTCAAATATGAATGCTTACACCGTTCTTCGAAGTTACTAAACGAAATCTTATATTAGTAAATACCATTTTGTCGTTTGTTCTTGTTAGACCAATACCTGCACCATGATGGTAGTGAACCTTTCTGTTCAATCAAAACAGCAATACATAAGGCTGTTAGTAGCACAAAATAAGCTAACCATAGAAGGTTTACAAGTGAAATGAAGATTTTTTATTATAGGAACATCAAGCTAAACATACGACAAATTCATCCAACAAAATGATAAAATACCCACAATCACTAAAGATTAATAACCACATTCAACTCTGTATCCTATGTCATTCATCAAGGAGAGTAGCAGCAAGAACCTTCACCAAGTCGTATGAGTTGGGAAGAATCACACTATCAAGTAGGGATAGGCATTTCGGTTTATTTTTGGATTTGGTTAGGTTCGGTTCTAATAAATCCTTACCAAATTCAACGTAGTTATTTTGGTCTGTCTCCTATTTTGGTTTGGTTTGGTTTGGATCAGTGAAGAAAGAATGGAAATTGCTAAGATTCAGACTTCTTCAGAGATTACTACATCTCTTTCAACTCATCTTCCTCAATCTCATGGTCAATCATCCAAACTAACACTTGAAATCGTAGGCCACCATGGATGCAAAACATGGGGAGTTTCTCAATCTCCAGGTTCTTTGGTGAGTTTCTTCGCTGAGACCACAATCAGTAAAATCTTAGGCTTAGCTTGTATCGATGGATTAGTCTCGATTTGTGCAGAAACTAGTTATGGATCTCCTATGTATTTCATTGGAAATCCTCTGTTTCAAGAATGATTTCGAATCTCTCTTCCTCATTTTCTCTCTTTGCAAGATCTTGAGAGCTTAAGGAAGAACAACGAACGTTTCTGTGATACTGGATTGGTTACAAAGATGCAGAATTGTGTTGTTGTGAGTTATAAGATTGTTTGGATGGTCTGATCTACTCTGTTTTCAAATAAACTCGAGTTTATGGTTTACTCCTCTGAAACAGGGATGTGGAAAACAGAACATGTGTACTTTGTCCCATGATTTGGTCTAGACATGACAAGTCTATTGCTTTGAGTAGGATTCTTCATTGGCTTTCGCAAGATAATCTCACTTACGACGCTAGTTCTATTGTAGCTTATGATTTCTATGGAGGTCATGATGATGATGATGAGTGTCGTGTCGTGTCATTCATTTCCCTGGTAAAGATGATGAGCTACAACGTTTCAGGAGAACCTTCACAACCTCGGAAGGGTACATTGTGTATTTCAACGAGTTCGATGAGAGTGTAAACCGCACATTACGGGTTTGGAGGCTGATAAGTACACTAATGATCATGAGGCTTGGCAACTGTATTGGGAACTAAAGTTGGCACACCAGTTTTCAAACTTCCAACTACATTTCTCTTTTAGTTTGGTACAACTCAAATGAGCTTCTTACATGACACACAATTTATACCAAAACTACTTATGTTAAATCCAAAATATGAAAAAGATGAAACTAAACCAAACTCAAACTCGACCTAACTTTCCGGTCAAGTTAACAGAAAGGAATGACCAAGTTCTGGAAACATTGCTTCCTTGGGGCACAAGCAGCACCTCCAAAGCTTCCTTGTCCTTCAAAATCCAGATTCCATAAACTGTCCCAAATCGCGTTATCATCATTCACACTAGCCTCAGGTATCGTCATCGGAACCACCGGGTAATACCCGTTACTATTTGGGTCATAACCAGAAGTTGTTGTTGAATGTGTGATCTGATGAGGCACATAGAACGCGCTACCTTCGCCGCCGCTGCCGCTACTGCTACTGCTACTGCTGAAGGTATTATCACCATTGTTGTTGTTGTCGTCGTCTAGTAAAGACATGATCTTTTTCATGTCGATTTGGTTGAACTGAAGCAACTGTTGTTCTTGCTGCAATTCCATCTGTCTTTTCTGCTGAAACTGTTGCCTCTTCAAGATTCGGTTCTTTGTCTTCTCCGCATTGTTAGTTGGAGACTTTGTCTTCTTCTTGAAATGGGTTCTCCAATAGTTCTTGATCTCATTGTCTGTTCTTCCAGGTAAACTACGTGCTATCGTCGACCACCTATAGTTACAAAATCATCAAAAAAATAAATAATAATTAGTTTATATAAAGAGATAAGTATGATATCTTATTTAGTTTCATCACACTTCTTTAAATATTTTTTTGGCCAGAGAAGTTTTTCCCCTTAAACATATGTAAATAAACTTTGTTCCAATTCGGTAACAGAAATTCATATCTTATATATATATATATATATATATATATATATATATAAATATATATAAAGACACAAGTTACATAATTGAGTAAAGCTACTCCAATTTCTGATGGGAAAAATATATTTTAAGATGCTATTTTATTATAACATGTAAATGCAAAAAACAAAGGGCAAACGCAAATAAACAATCAAAGCTTAATTAATTACCTGTTGCCCCACTTAGCATGTAACTCAAGGATAATGGTTTCTTCATGAGGAGTGATTTGTCCTCTCTTGAGGTCTGGTCTTAAGTAATTAACCCATCTTAACCTACAACTTTTGCCATTTCTCTTCAACCCGGTGAGCCTCGCCACAGAGTTCCACCGGCCTTCACCGTGAAGCCTCACGTAATCGATCAAAAGACGGTCTTCTTCAGCAGTCCAAGGCCCTTTTCTCCAACCTTCTTCTACCATTCCCCATCCTGCTCCCATCACTCCCCACAAACTCATAGTTTCTTCTTATTTTCTTTTTTCTTTCAGTGAAAGCTAAAAAGAGAAGTAGTATCTTCTCCTTCTCCCTTAGAAGTTAGAGCCACCTATCTCTTTTGTCTCCTTCTCTCTTTTGAAACCTAAGTGTTCCTCTGTTTTGCTTTTGTGTTGTGTTCTGTTTTCCTTCAGCCTCTTGCACGATTTATATATGCACTCAGTTAACCTCCTTGGCCCCTCCACCTTTTTTTCTGTTTTCTATAGAGATAGAGACTAGTGACAAGACAAAAATCTTTTTAGATTTTTAGAGTTGTGTTCTTTCTAGAATCATAATTATAAGGTATTTGCACTGTATACAGTATTTTTTAATCTCAAGTTACAATGAAAGATCTTAATTAGTAATAAGAATAATTATTCAGCAAATCTAAAGAAGTAAAGAATCAGAAGAACTTGAGTGCTCTCATTGTCCCTTTTCACAAGTCGTTTTCATAAGTTTCTCATAATATATTTTCCTTTGTACATTCAACTCTTGATCTCCCAAGGCACCGTCGTTAAAAAATTACTAAATTACCCGTGCTTGTTGGTACATTATCTTTTAAATTTAAATTATGGATGGAAAATAAAACACCGTAACAAGACAAAGAAATTGAATTGGAAGAATCAAAATTTATCGATAAAAATAACAATTAAAATTTAAAATTATTTTAATATTTAAAACCCCAAAAATATAAACCAAAATTAAATCATACCGAACTGAAAAAAGCTGAAATTTATTAAAATTTAATACTTCAAATAGTTATAAACATATTAGATATATATAATTTAATCAACATTTTTATTTTAAAGCTATTTATAAACTAAAATTGAGTGGAGTCTAAACCCAAAAACAAACCATATTATAAATGATTTTAATTATTTAACTTTTATTAAATCCTAAAAGTCGAAAAAATCGAAATAAAACACTAAATTTAATTGCTTAAATATTATAATTAGTCACCCAAGCTTTAATCAATCCCATGTACAACAAATGAGGACATTAAGGGCTAATAGGTAAAATCATTTTCCATTTTCATGCGGGATTAAAGAAATAATGTTAAGGCATTGGGTAACATGGTGTAACCAGGCATCAAATTCAATATTATAATCTTTATATGCTAAAGTTATTTAGAACCTGTGTTTTGTTGCCACGTATATGATAGGAGGTTTAATGCAGAGATATTAATTATGATTATTGTAATTATTTAACTTCCTGATTGAACATTTTCTCAAAAAAAGCATAGTTAAAAGTAAAAGAATTTGATGGTGCTGGATTATTTTAAGTTGATGCACATAATTGAACCACTAAGGTTTGTCCAAGTGTCGAGGAGATTTATACATGCGATCTTACACTAATCCTTGTTGTTGTCGTATAAGATTCGTTGGATTCCACATAAGGAAGTATGGCAGTAAACTATAGAAACAAACCAAATAATTATGAAAGACTTTATGGTCTTTGTACATCACCATGGGACAGGTGGTCTTATAATTCTCCTTCCCTTAGATATTTGTGAGATTGTAAGTTATGTAGCTTAGATTTTTTATGAGATTGTAAGTTCTGTAGCTTCATATTTCCTATATTGTGATCATTTTAAAAAATCAATGTCCGGTTTTTTCCATAGTCGAAATCGAAACATCTACAGAAAATTACTGAAAACATTTGGCTGGCTACAACAGTCGTTCCTGTATCAATCATATATATATCTGTACGTCTTTCAAATGAACTTAAAACCCAAAACTATCAATTGGTTATGTTTCTAAAATACACATAACATTTTTCAGTAACCTAGAAAATAATGGGACGACGAAGGTTAAGCTTATTTGTGTACACGTAGGATGTTATTTATCAGAATATTTTTAGTAGCATTGTCGATTTTTTTTTTTTGTTTAAGTCCATGACAAAACAAGAGTGTTGCAGTAATGGTGAATCAGAAATTTAATATGACTGTCGAGTATTATTTTTTGATGCGACCAAAAAATACACTAGTTAATTAGCACTACAAACATTAAAATAGTTTTATAGAACTCCTAGGGTCAGATTTAGGGTGTTTCATGCCAACCGTGAACTACTGACCGATGCACTTGCTAGTCAAAGATAATCGATATTTCATCTTTTATATGGGATATACCAATAAATCATTTAAACGCCAAAATAATGTAAAGCATCAAATCGTCATTATTAAATTAATAATGTGTAAGACGGATTTTGAATTTACCAGGCCGTTACGGGGAACTATCGGGACATTTTGAAGACTAGGACAAATTTCTAGGCAGCAAACCGAAATCTACGTTAAGACCAAAGACGATCAAGAATGTCTAGAACAGTTCATGTGTCTTTCCAAAGACATTTCAATGCTTAAATTATAAAGAATATGAGCTCACATGATTGCTCGGACGAGTCTAAAAACACTAAGAGAGCACTAGCTAGGGGTTGAAGTTTGAACTCTTAATAGGGGTGTCAATTAAGATCAAATCCGAAATCTGGTTCGGGTCTAATCCTGAAAAATATTAGGCTCGGATTTTAACATATAAGTCCAAAAAAAAATCGGACTTTTGGGGGGCATAACCCATTTGACTTTGAGAATATATTATGATTAGTAAAAAAAAATTGTTTAAATATTTATCTTTCTAAAAAATTTATGGGGATTTAAAATATACTGAACTATATTCAAATATATATTCTAATGATAATATGTTTTGGTTTTATGTTTTTATTTTGTATGAATTTCATACATTTCATGCGGATTTAGTTAATTTAAAACATATTTTTAAAAATAAAATTGCATTCGATGAATATATTGGTGTTTGTTTAAATCTAGAATTATCCAATGTTATAGAATCACTATTTTCAATGAAATGTTTTAATAATCTTATACATTCTTCAAATTTCGTATGTGATAGATACAAAAGCTCAAATATAAATTACATAAATAATGATAAATTCTTAAAAGCTAAGACTTTTATATACAATAACAATGATACATACGCCAAAGTTTAATGACAATATTTTTTAAATAAAGTTTTATTCGATTTAAAAAATCTAAAAAATCTGTAATAACCATGTAATCTTTTATGGTTCAGATTTCAAAATATAGATCCGGATTTTTTTTGGACCAGATCGATATTAAATATCTATAAGCTTTGTGGGTTTTGGATCGGGCCAGGTCGGACAATTCCAGTTGACATGCCTAGCCGAGGGTCATCCACAGATCAATATAGTCTTTTATAGCGATTTGAAAGTGAATAGATGTGAGTAACGAAGTTATCAAAGTCTTTTGTGAGTTTGGATCGAGAATTTAAGTTTAAAGAATTGAGTGAAACGCTCTTAAAAACATAAATAATTATGAATAATTGGAATTTTGATCATTTTCTTGTCTTGCAAAAAAATGTTTTTACAGTTTATTGACCCGGGTTACGATGTCGTATTACTGAATACTGAGTCTTTGTATCGGGTTTGCAAGCTATAAACAGAGTTTAGGAGCCAAATAGAATTTTATTATTACTTAGAATTAAGTCAAAAATAATGCTAAAAAGTAAAATGTACTTTAGTGATTTAATAATCAAATTAAATTTTAAATTTTCGCATACACCACCATTATATATGAAATTCAAAGGATTTAATTTTTATTTTACATTGAGGAAATATTATCCATCACATGATATTGATATCTCTAGTGATTTTTATGAAAGCAGAAGACAAAAAAGAGAAACTTTGAAGAAAATATCTTAAATCTCTTATATTTTCAACTTAAAGATATGATTACAAGTTTAAAGGTTTTATACTGAAATGAAGAAGGATTTAGAACTTGTTACAATTATGATGTTAGTTCATGACTGAAGATTGGAGAGAATTTTGAATTTGTTTGATAGCTCGATTGTGTGAAGTGGAGTAGCCGTACTGCCAAGGAAAACTCTGTTGCTGGCTTTGATTTTTGTTACATTACCAATTTCTTCTTATCAGCAGAACCCTTTGCTTCAATCAAAGGTTTAGCTTTTGCTTCTTTGATGTTTACATTTCCTCGCAAACTTGAGTTGGGCGGTTGGTCAACTCCTACTTTGGCTCTTAGTGAAAAGAAGCTCTTTTGAGGCAAGGACTTAGTGAATATGTCTGCTAACTATAGAGTAGCTGGAATGTGTTTGATGACTAGATATCCGAGAGCTACCTTTTCTCTTGCATAGTGATAGTGTGTCTCAAAATGTTTTGATCTTGCGTGTAGCACATGGTTCGCTGTAAGATATACTGCTGAGAGGTTGTCAAAATATAATTCTGCAGGTTTGTCTTGAGGCAGACCTAGAGCACGAAGCAGATTACACAACCACAATATTTCAGCTGCAGTGTCTGATAAGCTTTATTCTGCTTCAGTGGAGGATCTTGATACAGTAGGTTGTCGTTTTGCTGACCATGAGATGATGTTAAAGTCTAAAAAAGTGCAAATCTCTCACGTTGATCTTCTAGTGTCCCTGCAACCAGCCCAATTGTTGTCACTGTAGGCTCTAAGAGTTGAGTCAGTCCCAGAGCTGAAGTATAGACCCATTTTCAAGGATCATTTGAGAAATCTCAGTACCCTTTTGAGTAAAGCAAAGTCTGATACATAGGGCTTATGCATCTTATGACAGAAAAAATTGACTGCAAACTGCATGTCTGGCCGAGTGAGAGTGAGGTATTGAAGCTTTCCTGCTAAGCTTATGAAGTAGGTTGGGTCAGAAAATGCTTTATCTTGGTGTGGTATCCTATGGAACTATAGTGATAATGAAGTAGGCATTGGGGCACAGTCTAACATTCCTGCAACTTTAAGAAGGTCAGTTGCATATTTTTCCTGGTTTAAGAACATACCTATTGGAGTAGTTAGAGCATGAATTCCCAGGAAGTAACTGAGAGGCCCCATGTTTTTTTCTGAACTTGTCCCCAAGTGTAGAAAGGAGCTTAGCTATCAAGTTTTGATCATTCCCTGTGAGAACCATATAATCAGCATTCAGCATATATCAGAAGTAACATGATGCTATTTTCATTCTAATAAAATGAAGAAGGAAGCATCATTTGTGCTGCACACAAAGCTAAATTCCATGAGATACGAGTTGAACTTATCAAACCATGCTTGTGGTGCAGGTTTCAACCCATAAATTGCTTTGTGTAACTTGCAAACATAGTCTAGATGTTCTCCATCTTCAAAACCAAGAGGTTGTCTCATACAGATAGTTTTTTGAAAATCTCCATGAAGAAAGGCATTTTTCACATTGTTTTATATCCTATCTTTCAGTTACAGCAAGGTGGAGCACTGTTCTTACTGTGGCAGTTCTCACTACTGGACTATAAGTTTCCAAGAAGTCAACTCCTTCTTGTTCATATCCTTTTGCAACTAGGCGAGCTTTGAGTTTATCCAGAGAACCATCCGCTTTTAGTTTGGTTTTGAAAATCCACCTGCATCCTAAGAATTTTGTATTTGCAGGAAGAGAAACTAAGCTCCAAGTATTTGTGTTATGACAAGTTTCAATCTCTTCTCCCATTGATGCAGTCCAACCATGATGTTTTAGAGCAACAACCACCGTTTTTGGTTCCTCAGGTATACCCTTTATAGTGATTAGTGCATACCGAGGGTTAAGTTTGTGAATACATGTCTTAAAGCTTGTGTTCATTAAGTGAATGTTTTGAGTTTTTGCAGAGACAAGATTTTCTTCAACTTCAACTTCTTGATCATTTGAATTTTTTGAGCTGACAGAGGTTAACTCTTGTTACTGAAAGTCAATGGTTTCTACTGCAGGATCTGCCACTCTTTGTGATTGCCTGGCTGGAATGATTGGATCATGTGGGGTTAATATCAGAGATACCTCTGCTTCTGAAGTCAAAAGCTGCTCATTTTCTTAGGAGACCTTATGTTGCTCTTTATGCGGAGCAATAAACAATGATGTTACAGGTTGAGGCACAAACTCTTTCTATTTTCTTGTGAATGGAAACTCTGTTTCATCAAATAGAGCATGCCTTATTATGTACACATGACCTGAGGGAGGATGAAGACACCTATAACCTTTATAAACACAATGTAAAAACTTCGGATCAAACTTATGTTGTTGATATGGTCTTAAATATGGATAACATGCACATCCAAACACTCTGAAAGCTGAGTATTCCGAGGCATACCCATGGAGCTTTTGTAAAGGGCTGATTATTGAATCATGGACATTTTTTGGGAGAAGAGTAATGAGGAAATTTGCAGTGAACAAAGATTCAACCCATAGACTCTGTAGAGTGTGACTCTGTAGAGTGTGACTCTGTAGAGTGTGACTTTGAAACATCATAGTCATTTCCTGTTCTGTTAGATGTCAAGTTTTCCTTGCTGCAATTCCATTTTGCTAAAGGGTATGTGGACATAAAATGTATTGTTTAATGCTGTAACTTGATAGGTGTCATTGAAACAATTTGTTGATATATTCTCCTCTTCCATCAGTTTGCAAGATACTAATTTTTTGATTGAACTGTGTTTCTACCATTAGTTGAAACTTTTTGAATATGGCAAACACATCAGATTTATTCTTAAGTGGAAAAAGGCAACTGAACCTTGAATAATTGTCGATGAATACAACATATATCGAAAACCTTGAACTGAAAAAACATGAGCAGGATCCCAAACATTACTATGTATTCTCTCAAGAGGTGTAGTGGCTTGAAACTCAGAACTACTAAAAAGAAGTTTGGAGCTCTTCCCTAACTGACAAGGCTCACACATAGAATGATTTATCTTATTGAACAAAATAGCTTTAATAGAAGATAGAAGTCGGAGGACTTGATGATGTGGATGTTCCAATCTCATGTGCCACACTTCATCACTCTTTTGCTGTGTTTTTGATGAATACAAGGCCAGAAACTGCGGGTTCTCCAACCTATAAAGTCCATCACGTTTGCTTCCCTGGCTGAGAAGCTGGTTTGTCTGTTTGTCCTTAATGCACACAGTGTGAGAATCAAATGTGAATGAACATTGGTAATCATCTGTAGTAAGCTTAGAGACAGGCATCAATGACTTAGCTATTTCTGGAAAAACTAACACATCTTGAGAGTAAGATTACATGTAACTGTGGGAAGAGATACTGAGCCCACATGTGTGATTAGTAGAAAAAATCCATTGCTAACCATTACTAGATCAGATCCATCATAGTTCTGTGAAGACTGAAGATGTTGTGGAGAGTTGGTAACATGGTGTGTGGCACCAGTATCTGGATACCATTCAATCCCAGAGGTTTCATTGTTGTATGTGATTCTCATGGTTGTTGTAGAACATCTTCCAGATAAAATGCATGATCAAATTGTTTTTAGCATTTGTATGCAGCATGTCCATATTTGCCACATATCTGACAGGTTGGCCTAGAGTCACTGTTGGAGAAAGATCCTCTTCTTGAGCTTTTACAAATCTGTTGATGAAATCCACGACCATGAGTTGAGTAAGAATCTCTTCCTCTAAAGCCCCTTCTGTTCTGTCCTCTGCCTCAGTTTGAGTATCCTCCTCTTTCTGTGTAGAATACCTGATGTGGTGTCACTTCTGAGGAGGTCTCATAAGCTTGTAGTTTATCATCAAATCCAGTAGAGTATCTGCAACTAGGAGGCTAGATTTACATAGGAGAATCCAAACTAGTCTTAATGGGAACAAGACTTTGGCTGAATATGTTTCTGAATAAAAACCATGTGTGATCAACTGGATTCTATTGGTAAGCCTATTACTGAACAAGCTGAGGCTTCAGGATAAGAGTCCATAGAGTTCTCAATCACAGTCCTAATAGACTCATATTTTCTTCCTAGTCCATTCAACACTCCATATATTTTTTCTTGTTCAGTAATAGGAGCACCAATGGAATCCAGTTAATCACACAAGGTTTTTTATTTCAGAAACATATTCAGCCAAAGTCTTGTTCCTCTTAAGACTAGTTTGGATTCTCCTATGTAAATCTAGCCTCCTAGTTGCATATACTCTATTGTAATTTTTGGCTAACGAAAACCATACATGATATGATTTCTTGAGGCCATAGACGGCTTTGAATGCATTTTCTGACAGAGATCCAAACAGTCACACCATCACCAACTGATCTGACTTCATCCATTTCACATACTCTAGGCTGTTTGGCTCTGTGATTTTTTCTCCATTGCGAACTGAGATGGTCAGAGATGGTTGTGGTGTTGCGCCTGTTACAAACCCTAGCAGTGATTGACTTGAAAGGAACTGCTCGAACTGAAGTTTTCATAGAAGATAATTTTTATCATTCAGTTTAAGAGTAATACAATGTTAAATGGTTACTGTCGGAGGAGGATCAGAGTTTCCTTCCATGGCTTTTATACCATGAAAGCAAAAGACAAAAGCTAAAAACTTTGAAGAAGATGACTTAAATCTCTTATATTTTCAACTTAAAGATCCGATTACAAGCTTAGAGTTTTATAATGAAATGAGGAAGGATCTAGAACTTGTAACAGCTGTGACGCCAGGTCATGATTGAATATTAGAGAGAGAGCTCGATCGTGTGAGGTGGAGTAGCTGTACTGCCAAAGACAACTCTGTTGCTGGCTCTGCTTTTTGTAACTGTTACCATCTTCTTATCAGCAGAACCTTCTATTTCAATCAAAAGTTTAGCTTTTGCTTCTTTCATGTTTAAGTAAATGCATATGTAAAGACTTTCAATAGTTCAAATCCATGATCTGCAACATTTTTGTATTGTTAGACGTTTTTTAATTTTGGTCTTGTATTGTTAGATATGTTGAAGTTTGAACCCATATTTAAAGTTGTAGAGACTCTCTCTATTCTAAGGCTCTGCCGATTTTCTAATTTAAAAGTATTTTGTCAGATTTTGTTGCAATACAAATCAAAATTTTTAAATGGAATATCAAAGAGTTGCAGAGGTGAAAGTACCTCAAGGGCCCAGAGAGTCAGAGACTACAAACACAAAGGCGTGCTTATAAGACGTCAGCAATATCATTCACTGATAATACATAAACTATTTTAAATTGCATGATTAGACACTAATCAGTTTTTAATCTGACATAATTAACTATTTAATTGGATCATCTAATAAATATTTCTCGTTGGAGATCATCTAATAATTTTAAATTCTAACGATGTTTTGTGCCTATCTTAAGTTGAAAGTGCAGGATGTGTACTTCCAATAACCTTCTAGAACTTCGGTAAATCATTTCTGTTAAGGGTCCTTTAATTCTTAACATTTTTTCCGGAAAAAAAATAAAATAAATTACAACAGAACCGTCATCATAAAGATAGTGAATAAATAAATACTTACAAGTTACAACCATGGAAGAACCTCGGTTGTGACCCCTATTTGTGGACTCAGTATGGATTATAGTTTTATAAAATAGGATTTTTTTTTACAGAAATGGCCATTTTTCATAAGAGTTTTATGAAAATATAAACATTAAAAGTTTTATTTTAGAAATAGGGATTTTGAGAGTCTCACTAAGGGATATTTCCATCAACTTTTTAAAACAGTTTGTTTCCACAAAAACCATAAAGAAACCCCATCTGAACATATTATTCCCGAAGAAAATGTTACTTCTTCTTATAGATTCCCAATATTTAACAGAATCATCAAAAACATGTATATCATTTATGTAATGTTTTTGTTTTTGGCCAACAACTATCTAATGTGGCAACTGGCATGGGAGACTACTTGATAAGAAAATACAGTTACCTTTGTTATACTACAGCTACAGCACCCCAAAGTCATTTTTTCATAGATGATGATTAACTCAGTAGAGTACAAATATAAGCAAATATTTTATAATTTTCATTTTGTTGCCATTCCACATAAATCTTCTCACTTTTTTATTTTTCTGTATAGTTATTGCGGCTATATACGATTGTCGTGAATCCTGATAATAAGTTAATTACAAAGCACTTGGGTAGTATAGTTTACGAACTAAGTAAGTATACTATAATTAGAATGATTCCCAAATCTTTACATGTAGGGATTAAATATCCCTTCGAGATATGCTGTCCGAGACATTTATCTATATACATTTTCTCCAAAAGTTCTAATCGACAATATATCTCTATTCTCCACCGTCCGCTACTACAAGATATACAACAAAATCCTAAAAAGTAATCAGTAACTAAAGACATGATTAATTATTATTATTTTTGAATGTGAAATTAATTAGAAAAAGGTAGGAAATGTTCTCTACATTAGTGGAAAAATATAAGCTATAACTATATATGAAACATCAAAAAACAAAGTCTCAGTAAGCCAAAGTCTTTGCAATAAACAGCGGAGCTTAGCGAGTCGTGTGGACCTGGCCCCATCGATTAAGAAGGTCACTAAGTTAATAAAATTTTCTCGAGCAATTTCTATAGTATCTACAAGAAGATCTTTTTCAACCGTGTATTAATGGAACAAATAACACTTTCTCAATTTTCTGCTTTGATCTTTTCCAACCGTGTATTTAATGGAACAAATACTCACTTTCTCAATTTTCTGTTTGAAAAGCTTTGAAATTTACAAGGAGTTTACTTCTAATTACTTATTGAATCATGTTTTCAAACAAAGTATTTATAACAAAAGGATTCAGAGAGTTTTATTTAAACTAAAGTTTTGACGAATTAACTCAGAAAAAGAAGATTTTGATGGTATAATTGTGCCTAAGTACTCTCAAGAAGAGATATCCTTAGAACTCAAAGTATTTTGTAGTTTCTACTTCATTCACAAATTTTAGAAGACAATGAATTACGAATGGTTTGATCGATCAAACCATTCGTAATTCATTGTCTTCTAAAATTTGTGAATGAAGTAGAAACTACAAAATACTTTGAGTTCTAGGGTTTTTCTTTAACTCCAGAGTCTTCTGCAAAGATATGCATAATTTTAACTGAGTTTGAGTTTGGTATCTTCAAAAATATGTGAGACATATTGTTTAAGCGAGAGACTGGAATCGATTTACCCTGTGGGTGCTTCTAGATCGTACAAGAATGTGCGAGTCTGGATTCGGCTTACATATATTTGACTGATCTAGAGCTAATGTGCGGGTCTGGGTACGACTTTTAGGTTAAAGATGAAGTTTGAAACTAGACTTATACTTTCCCTATAATATCCAAGTTATGCTCCGAATATGCCGGATGTCGATTTATTTGTCTTGGACGACTTTGAACGATAATGCAGGGACTGGCCCCGACATTTTTGTCCTTTTAAGTGTTTGTTTTTGTTAAAATACATGATCAGGTAAGAACTACTAAAAGCTTGGATACTCATTCTTTAATACATTTTGGTTCATTAGATGTTTATCACTTTATACATGTATATAAAGTGAAAAAAAAATAAAAAAGAAAAAAAGATGAGAGACATTATAGTCAATAGATGTTTGGTTCAATTCAGTTTGAGTTTTTTAGATAAGGTCATTTTGTCACTAAAACCCTTAAACAAACACGTGCGTATAGTCGAGTTTTGAATGCGTCTAAGAAGTACATGCGTGTGCTCAATTTTTGATGGGTCTAACATTCGAACATACTTGTTTTTTTTTTCTTTGGCAACACAAGCGAACGATACAGTATCCAAATTTTTGCCCCTTGTCACGAATTCAATACAATTAAAATATTACAAAAGTTCCATAATAAATAAATGCCCGGAATCAACAATTGATATTGATTTTCCTTTATCTGATGAAATACCAGAAAATTCTTGTTGAAGTTTTAGAACGAGTAAAAGGAAAGTGTCGAGGTTTACTTTTCACGAGAATGTCGAAAAAACGTTACTGGTTGAGGATGGAATCTCTGCCCCATGAAGTCGTCGAGCACATCATGGAGAGACTTCGGGTGAAATCTCTGCGGAGATTTAAGGCTGTATCCAAGGAATGGAGATCAACGATCCAATCCCGTTTCTTCCAAGAAAGACAATTGGTACACCGTCAGCAATCAGGAGATCGAGATTTCCTCATGGTGTCCACTTTTCCTTTCGATGCTAATGGTCCGGACTTCTACATAGAACTCTTCAAGATTGCTCGTTATTTGTTTTTTTAACCAAATAAGAACGTGAATTATTTCACCAATAACCACCACAAGAATAAGTCTAAATTCTGACAACATTCCGACGAAACACGAGTAGTCAGATTTTATGGTCTAAAATAGAAAATGGTCAGAAATTTATAAAAGAAAATGTTGGTCAGAAATTGGTTTTGTTGGAAAATTTTCAACAAAAAAAATGATTAAAATTTTATTTAAAAAATTACATTAATCGGAAATTAGTTAGAAATTTTCTACCAATGGATTTTAAATTGTCGAAAATTAGTTAGAAATTCAATATTAAAAAAAAACAAAATACTAAAAATTTCCAACCAACCCGAGAATTGGTTGAGAATTGGTCGAAAATGAGAGAACAATTCTCAGATTAGTCAGAAATTGGTCAGAAAATTTAGCTCTCAATGCATGTGTTGCCACATGTCGGAAATGTGTATACAATTTTCGACCAACCCAATAATTAGTCAGAAATTGGTAGAAAATGGATATACAATTTCCTACCAATTTCCAACCACCGGTATTAGTCTGAAACAGTGGTAGGAAATATATATATGTTTTCTTGTAGTGAACGTGTATAAAAGATCGAACACATGGCGAGGGTGACAATATTAGACAAACTCCAATAGGTTGTTAAATGCGAGATTGACTCAGCTTAACATGCGAGACTGGTGCTTGGCTTACAGTAAAACGAAAGTGGTGTTCGGCTTAAAGTAAAACGACACTAGGGTCGGTAAAATGCAAGGCTGAGCTAAGCTTAAATAATATGAGGCTGAGCTCGGCTTAAGTAATGCAGGCTGGTGCTCGGCTTTAGATTAATAGATGTGAGGCAGAACTCGGTTTACTCTGTAGGTGTTTTTGTGACTCGGTTTACGAGCGTGTTTTTTAGCTCGGTTAACGAGCATCTTTTAACTCGGTAGACGAGCAAGTGTCCTCTTACTTTTTTATCTTTCTCTTGATTTCCTTCCTCTTCTTCTCTCAGGATCTGATTGTTTTCTCCTTGCTTGGGTAAGATTTGTTTTGTCTTCTCAAAAATCTTTAAAATGGTGTTGGAACTGCCTAGTAGCGGATTCACAGATGCAGCGGATCCACAGATGCAGCGATATAGCTAGGATGAGCTCGGCGAGAGAGACAAAGTTGGTCTCTATATAAAGATAAGCATCGAGGCTTATACGTAGATCGTCTTGTGGTTCATTTGGGTCCAGTGGAAAACTGGTTCCGAAGCTTACTGATCTGACATCGGCGGATCTGCGTCTTAAGGTTTTGGACAGATTTTGTCTATCACAGAAAAATGGCAATAATTCTCATCATACAGCTCCGATTGAGTCGAGGTTAGGTTTTCTGGAAAACTAACTTTCGGGGCAGTCCATGGATAGGCTGATTGTCACTGGTTCTTAGGAATCCATTGGGAAATTGTCTCGCAAGGAAGCGTCTTAGATCTTTCGATTGTTATGAGAAATTAGAGGTGGTGTACCTATCATCGTTGAGCTTTGGGCTTCTTAAGTAGTAAAAACTCTTATTCTCCACAAACATCACTAATTTTTGAATCATTTTTTCAAACAAAATATTTATAACGAAGGGATTCAGTGAGTTTTGTTTAAATTGAAATTTTATCTCGAAGATTAGAAGGAATAGTTAGTTGTCGAATTGACGAACTAACTTAGAAAGGTAATATTTTGATGGTATAAATGTTTCTTGTGGAGAAGACTATCTTGGTACCCTCGAAAAGAGATCAAACTATTTGTAGTTCATTGTGTTCTGTGAATTTGTGAATGAAAAAGAAACTACAAAAGACTTTGAATTCTAAGGATTTTTTTAGCTTTTGAGTATTCTGCAGAGATTTGTGGATGCTTTTGAGAAGAGAGAATATCTTGAAAAAGATTGAAGCCGCGGTATCTTTTTCACTCAAAATTGGGTCTCGCTATCATACCACAAAGCGAGGGATGGATGTCTGAGCGGTTGAAAAAATCTGTCTTGAAAACCGAAGTATTTCAAGATGTTAGGTTTTTTCCACTTTTTTTTTTTTAGAAATTGATTTTATTTTCTGAATAAAACTTTTTTTGTCGAATTTTTTTATTTGTCATCTAAATTAGCCGAATTAACTGGTTTAACATATCGTTTTTTTATTTAGATTGAGTTATATTAAAGATGCAAAACCGGGTACCAATATTAGAGTTAATAAAAATAAAAGCATTTTCTTAATTACTGTGTTTCTAATTACAGATTACTAAAGGAGTTCACTTCTAACTACTCAAGGAGTTTACTAGTCGCAGTCTTGGTTTGCATTCTAAGGAAAATTTCGTTCGTGATATAATTTATTGTTTTTTGGGGCATATATTTTATGATTATCTTACAAATTAAACCATTTATGATTTATTAATCTATCTTCTTTTTTATCTTTGCATAGATAAGACGTTTGATTTTTTGTAGGTATACATGTTCCTCACATTTCGTTTTCCGAAACTTTTTTCACCATTCCTCTTCTTTTATATATATATATATATATAGCTATGTTATTGGGCCGAAGAATAAACTCAAAATAGACGACAATATTTCTACTTTTTTGATAAAAGCATATTTCTCTTTCCCTAAATCATCCGTCAAAAGAATGATTCTCATCAAGAATATTAATTACAAGTTAATCGAGTTAATCCCACTTTCACAAAAAGCATTTAGTATAAATCCATCAAAGATATAGATAACGTTATCTCTTACAATAAATAACTGTTTTCTTACCACATTTATTCAAATGCTGGAATTTTTAAATTCTCTGAATTTAAATCCGTGTAAACATTTGAATGATTCCGAGTCGACACACGAAAAACCTATATTATTTAATTACATACTCCATAACCATCGAATACATACGTATTATCTAATTAATTAATAACAAAATCTCATTACCAAATGAATCTATTTTTTTCGTCTTTTAATTTTTGGAAAGCAAGAGATAAAATGTTCAGGATGTTTGTTCTCGACATGGTTACATTATGTTAGATAAAATAGACTATATTCCTTTAAAAGAAATAGCATAAACAATAATGTTATCAGAAAAACAAACTTTTTTTCTGCAAAGAACATTAGGTAACATAGTAAATTTACAAGACATTCCACCATTATTATTATATATATTATAAGGGACAGTCATTATTAGGCTAATCTTTAGAATAAATTACACTTTACATCACCAGCCTAGCGTTATGTAGATTTCGTGTCTATAATGGATGATCTCAGTCTTTTGAGTCCAAAGCAACCGTCCTGATAAAGTTGTTCGGACATGAAGAAACTAGAAAATTCTACCAACTTTGGACGAATTTAATTTTAGAAGAGTTGATAATATAATCCAAAGTTCGGGAAATGGGTACACGAATTATAAATCTTATTTGATACAACACAAACAAAAATGTTAATTAGTGGAGACAAGGCACGCAAGAGTAATCGAAGATTGTAGATTATTTAGAAATTCAGAAAAACAAGATAAGCTATTGCTAAGCTACATTTGAAAAATGTTTTCAAATTATAGTTCTGAATTTTAAATATAATTTGAGATTTTGTGTATGTTAGTGGATTTTCTAATCATTTCGGTAAAAAGTGTGGTCAAATAGTTCAAGAACAATTCTAAAATTGAATTTAATACAAAATGAAAATGAGTGTTAAAAATAAAAAAGATTTAGTTCTATTTCCTGTCCTATTTTTTTTTGTTGCAAAAAAATGTGATTGAGAAATTTATGAATACGTAATAAATCTTTATCCAAGCTTGTGTCATATTTTTAAAATGTTTAGGGAAAAATACGTAAGAGATTTTAGTTGGAAATTTGGGTAAAATTTGTAAGCAAAATAACATTGAAGGACCACAAACATATTCTACATTTTTCTTTTTTTAAGAATCAGAGGTGATGTTGGACAAAACATAAAGTTGGATATATAGAAACTAATTAAGCAAATGTGATGCATCTAAATCGTTAATGACAGCAAATCCAGTTTGGCTGTTAAACACTAAAGACCAATCCACCTTCAGCTACCTTTTACTTTGACGAAACCCATTTATGAGTTGTAAAATAAATACTCTATGATTATTTTTATAAACCTTAACCTAACAAGTAACACCCTTTTAGTTACTTTTGCTTATCTCAACTCCATAGGTTGAAAGAAAAGATACATTGTCTTTTCGATATCCCAAGTTCGAGTATAGTGAATAGATTGAAAACTCTAGAAGATTGAGAGATGCATGTGAGTCATCCCAAAAGTTAAGAAAATGAGAGATGTAGAGTAGAAGTGAAAAGCCTAAGGCTGTGGTCGAGGGTGGTGGACTGGTGGGGTTGATTTCATCATCATATTGCGCACGAATGCCAAAACAAATCTTCTCTCTCTTTTTTTGGCAAAGCATATCTAATCAGTCTATATAATTAGTGTTGGTAGGCAAATACTCACATCATTCTACTAAAAAATATTATATATTTCTTCTTTTTTTATATAAAGAAAAAAAAATCTTTCTTCTTTTCCTTTCCCACAAATTCCTTGTATTACATGACTTGATCTCATTTCTTGAAACTCCTGATGAATTCTGAACTCAAATTTAAATTAATTCCAAAAACTGTAAAAGATTTTCTTCTTAATATTTAAATTTTAAAATGCTTACATCATCTATAAAATAGACCAATATGACCGGTGGCGACTTTCGTAGTCCGTTAGATCTCATTTTAACTACGACACTTTACAAATGCAATGTCTAGGATCGTGGAATTATTTTAAGAATTAATTATTACAGTTCACATCTGCATGGGTTGACTCGAGCGTTGACTCTTTCATAAGTTTCCCAAAGTTTGACCACTAATGTTTCATGGTCATAAGTCGTAACCGCGTGATGAGCCTTGTAATTAGGTAAACGTGTCTTCATCCGTGAAATCTATCTTTTTGTTCAACTCATGAATCGATTTTTTCCATACATTACATGCTATACAAAATAAATGTTTAAAATTATTATATGTTATTTAATCCAATCCTATTTCTCCATATCATTTCAAGTTTAAAATTATTTACTATAAAAATCAATTTTTAGAAAAGAAAACAAGACCTCTCTCTCTCAAAAAAAAAAAAAAACGATTAAAAAAAAAAGTGTCAATACATAATTTATAATGGTTAACTGTCAACGTAAATTAACATTCATTTTCTATTTATGGGGATTTTAATATGATAAAAAGAATCGGAGTTACAATTCGTTTCGTACATGATTATTCAAAAAAAATTACATATTTTTATGTTTATTTTTAGATGACACTGGTCCAAATCAGAATTAAAGTTATTGACTCGTAAAGTTATACTGACTAAGGTACATAATACATGTTAGCTGGGAAAAAAAGGACAGTCTGAAGAAAAAGCTCTTGTTGGGCATTATATGTTGCTAAGTTGTAGCTTAGGCCCATATCTTGATATATGGGTTTTTCACTTTCTTTGGATTATAGTAGCTGAATTTTTTTTTTTGATTAAAGATGTCCATATTACATTCGTAAAGGCCCAATAATATGATAAAACTCCATCAGAATCAAAGCCGGATCTGGACACATAAACATGAAAATTTGATTGGGGTTCCACTTCAAATAACTTATATATTATATATATAGACATATTGAAAATTTTGGATATATTCACATATTGAAAATTTTGGATATAGAAACAAATCAATATGATTTAAAAATTATATAAAATTATATGATAAAAAAGTGAAGTATCTTTATACACAGAATTTTAATTTCAGAAGGAAAAAGAGGACTTGCTCGAATAAAATTAGATATTTATAATGCAATTCATAATAATCCCGTAGACAACAACACATGTGAATGAGACACTAGCCTAAAAAAAGTAATTGGTTCAAAGCAAGCTCTTCAACAGCGTGTATGGCAAGTAATAAGATATAGGATAAACCGGTTAATAATCTGGTTTACTTCTCTGATTTCTGGTTTAGTTATTTCATCGTTGTCGTTTCTATATGTAAGGCTCATAGCCATTTTCTGAGAAATCAATCAATCAAACAATAATCTTCTTCTATCTATTTTCCCTTTATCAATCGTAATCATCTTTCATCATCATTGAATCTTAGTTTTTCGAAGCGATCCTTCACCTCTTTGATTTACCCTTTCTTTGGTTCTTCGGTGGTTCCCCACATCGGGATTATCCTATTTTACTGTTCCCGTAACATATACAGAGGAGAGTATAGGTAACCCAGGTGATTTTACCAAACCATTTACAGAAAATATTTAAACCACGTTCAACTATCAATAACTTAGTTTGGGTTTAGGATGATTGAAACAACAATTCTTGCAGTTTAACTTTTGACTTTTTTTATTACTTAGTGATAACTTTTCTTAAGATTCTTTTGAGATAAAAGGTATCAATCTTTTATGTTGTAATATATTGTACTTTGTTGAAAAATTGCACTATTTTTTTGTCATCTTAAAAATTGGACTATATAAGCACAACTTTTGGAAAATGTCATTTGAGATGAAGGGGTATGGTTCTTATTTTTTTCTAATATGACTTTTCAAAATTTGTTAGATCAGTGTTCATGTGTCAAATTGTGATTAGTAGCTAAGATGCCTTAACTTTATTTTTTCTCATGTCAACTATGTGATACAATGATAGTTTGCATTTTAATTCAATAACGTTGTGATCTCTTAAAATTTGATGTATATGTTAAAATCTTTATCTCTAATAATCAGTTTGAACTAATATATTGATTTTATCAGCGACATATGGTGATAAGGAAATTTAAACTATAAAAATTGACAATTAGGTAATTAATAAAGGATACAAAAATTGACACAAAAATTAGCAAACAATAAGAAAAATAAGGAAAAAATAAGAGTATATGCAAAAATAAAATAAAAACAAATGAAACAATTATAAATTGTAGGTTCAAATTTTAGGCATTAAATTAAATAAATGATTATTGTCATTTTGTTCTCAATTGTATTTGCTACTTTTAATTTTCATCATTTTAATTATTTTTTTCTAAACGTATTTATATTAATCGTAAGTAATTGTAACAAGTATGAATTAAATGAATAATTTAAATAGACTTTAACGTAAAAGAAAATTTCTTTTTCTTTAATTATAAAACTCTCTAATTATATATATATATATATATATATTGTTGGTCCTTGAAACTATTGTTGATAGTGTTACAATTAAGATTAAACTTATTTAGAACAGTGCATATACAATAAGTTTAATCTTATTTAGAACAGTGCATATACAATAAAAGTCTTACCACATATTTTACAATACTTTGATCAAATTGTTTTCATATCAAAAGTTTCCAACTTCTTTAGTCCATGGGATTAAACTGCATATTCTCCGGAGAATATCGTGGAGAACCACCAAATCTCCAAAAAAACCGACCAGTTTCCAAAAAAAGTGTCTATAGATGATGTTTCGAACTTTTTTTCTTTACCATTATAAAGAAGTTGTTTTTGCCAATAGTTATCGCTCTATGAGATTATTGGAGTCTCTTTGGTAGAGATGTTGGAATGCATCTTCATTATGCTCTCTAAACATCAATATGCAAACAATTTGATGCAGATTTGCTTAGTGAATGAGATTGGCCATAACTATGTGATCATAATGAATGAGATTTCTTTGGATTTTGATGGGTTGATGAAGCTTTGCTATGTAAATTGTGGTTCGGAAAGTTCTTAAAAGATATAAGACGATATTCCGCAAGTATATTAGTAGCTATGCCTAATGATCGCAAGAAATATGAGCTTGAGAAAGATCAGGCCGGTCCAAACATTCTTAAGGCCCTAAGCGAAATTAAAAGTATAACTGTTAACAAAAATTTGACTTTTTATATTTTTAAACGTAACCATAATGATATTCTAGTTATATCATAAAATCTAAATACATCATATTTAAACTATATTATCAAATGTGTATATAATTTGGTTGTCAAAATATTTTTTAATGATGTTAGTAATATTAAATTTAATTGAATATTAGATATATATAAAGCTTTGTGTTATTTTACGATGACACTATTAATAATTGCAAGTTTTTTTGTTTAAACTATTTCATATACCTATTAAAACATACAAATAGTGGATCCATCTGACATTAAAATAATACATGGCCGAAACACACACAAAATAGAAAAACATTCATTAAAAATGATACACAATACAGTAGGGTATAAGGTTAAAGTGATTAAATACACACCACATTACCCATTAATGCAAACGAATAGTTTCATAATTCAGAGAACGCCCTAAGCGGCTGCTTACGTCGCTTACATGATATGATGTAGGATATATTTTTATTGATTTACTTCTTTTTTTGTATAGATTTTTTTAACATCTATTGTGTATATCTAGATAGTGTGACCAATTATGCTTCGTAAAAAAATATTTTCATACGTTTAGAGGGTGATCAATTAAGCTTCTTTGTAAGAACTTTATTGATTACAACTGAAACTTCAATGACTTAAATGTTTTTTTTTTTCTTCCAATTGATAAATGAAACATAATCCCAATTTTACAAATTATTGCGATATACGTTTATGTTTTTAAATTTTTATTTTTATGATATGATTCGTTTTGGATTGGTGAATTTCTAGTATGTTTGGTTTTTTTACCTACCTCTACCTTTCAATTTATATTTTTAATATATTAAAATTGATGCTTTGTAAGAAAAGCTTTGCAAATTTCAATGTTTTTTAGTTATTTCATGTACAATAAAGTATTCTTTAATAATACCTTTTCATTTTTAAAGTCTAAAGTTAGTATTTTTAATACCTGGATAAAAATCAGTCATAAAATAGAGATTACATAACAATCCTGCACTCAAATCAAATCCGCACCACCAAAACCCTTTTGTTAACAATTTGGTTATTTAAGTAAGAATTGAAAATAATAAGGTTAATCTATGAATTTGTCAATAATATAGGGATTTAAATATAATAAAATCACAGAAGAATCTTAAGGTTGCGAGTTAAACGAACAAGATGAACAATCCTTTCTCGGCCTTGCTTAGCCATAGCCGTTCTCACTCCCTGTTTCTCTGCTTCATGAAACTCCGATTACATTTCTGTATATAAAAACATTCTTAAAAAGATGTCTACCACATTGTTCAGAACAATTCAACCAAACAAGTTCTCACTTCTTGGAACTACCTTATTTAGAAGGAGAACAAGTAATTTCTCCGTGAGATGTTGCGGAAGCCAAGCAGCAACGATCCAAGAAGCTAAAAAGCCTTCACAATCAAGGGTTTCTCCAAAAAACCATAGAAGCAACAAACTTGATGAGATTCTGAAAGATTACGAAGCTGTAATTGGCATAGAGACTCATGTTCAGCTTTCTACATTAACAAAAGCGTTTTGTAGTTGTCCTAACAATTACGGGTCTTATCCAAATACGAGTATTTGTCCTGTTTGTATGGGTTTGCCTGGTGCTTTACCAGTTTTGAATTCGAAAGTTGTTGAATTTGGTGTTAGATTGGGTTTAGCTTTGAATTGTGATTTGTCTCTTAAGTCTAAATTTGATAGGAAGCAGTATTTTTATCCTGATCTTCCTAAAGGTTATCAGATTTCTCAGTTTGATATCCCAATTGCATCTGGTGGTTATGTGGATTTGGATATTCCTCTTGAGTTTGGTGGTGGACATAGGAGATTTGGTATTACTAGGGTTCATATGGAAGAAGATGCTGGCAAGTTACTTCATTCAGAAACTGGAGATTACTCTCAGGTTCATATGGAATTTATGAAATTTTTCAGTTGGAAGGGTTTTAGGTTTCAGGGGTTTAAGTAGAATCTGCAAGATTTTATTTGTTTCTTATGTTTGGTTGTTTTGTGGTGTAGGTAGATCTGAATAGAGCAGGTGTTCCTTTGCTTGAGATTGTTTCTGAACCTGATATGAGAAGTGGGATTGAAGCTGCTGAATACGCTTGTGAGATGCAACGGATTGTGAGGTATTTGGGAGTCGGTAATGGGAATATGCAAGAAGGCTCTCTTCGTTGCGATGTCAATATCTCAATCCGTCCCATTGGGCAAGCTGAGTTTGGCACCAAGGTCAAGAAGTGTTTCTTTCTCTCTTTTTGTTTCTTTGTTGTCATTTGTAGATTCTGGACTTTAATCAGTTAAAGGACGATCAACTCATTGCTTTGGTTGCTGATTCGAGTTACAGGTGGAGATAAAGAATTTGAACGCGTTTTCAGCAATTAGCAGGGCAATTGACTATGAGATATCAAGACAAGCACTTCTTTACAATCAGGGCCAAGCTGACCAGATTGTAACCGAGACTCGACTTTGGGAAGAAGGATCTCAGGTCATAAGTTAAACAATTTCATTAGGTTGCGATATCTATATCCATTTTTTTAATCAAATCCGCCACCTACTAACTTGAGTAGATGTTCAGAAATCAGTAACAATGAGGAAAAAAGAAGGGCTTGCTGATTACCGGTACTTTCCAGAACCAGATCTTCCAGAAGTTATCCTCACCCAAGAATACGTTGATAGCATCCGTGCTTCTTTACCGGAACTTCCTGAAGCAAAGCGTAGGAGGTACGAGGCGATGGGTCTAGGAATGCAAGATGTGCTTTTCCTGACGAACGACGTCAGTGTAAGTCCTATGTTCTCAATGTTTTTTGCTTATGTTGAGAGTATTCAAGTTTCATAGTAGACCAGAGTATCATCATAAGAAGAGAATACTGGGAGTAAACTCTCTGATCAATTTGGTGAGAAATAATTATGTGTTTCTACAGCGACAAGATGAGTAAAACTTTTCTTGGAATGAATGGCTTAGGTTGCAGAATATTTCGATGCAGTCATTGGTAAGGGCGCAGAAGTGAAGTCGGCAGCAAATTGGATAATGAGCGATATTGCCGCTTACTTGAAAAATGAGAAACTTCCTATCAATGATATTAAACTCACTCCCCAAGAGTTGGCTGAGCTGATAGCTGCCATCAAAGATGGAACCATTAGCGGAAAGATTGGAAAGGAGGTCAGTTCAATTCAGTTTAAGAATGATATCATCTTTCGCTTGGATCAATGCCATTTATTCCATTTTGCAGATACTGTTTGAGCTATTGGCCAAAGGTGGAACTGTCAAAGGAATGATTGAGGCCAAAGACTTGGTTCAGGTAAGTCCATGCTATTTCACTATTTTTCCC
This sequence comes from Cardamine chenopodiifolia, assembly GCA_963922655.1. NCBI lineage: Eukaryota > Viridiplantae > Streptophyta > Magnoliopsida > Brassicales > Brassicaceae > Cardamine > Cardamine chenopodiifolia. The sequence goes on along the minus strand of OZ000485.1, from coordinate 11,731,305 downwards.
CATGTTATTTCTGTTTCTTATCTTTGGTCAAGAAACGGGAACTTAAAGCTTCATTCAGAACATAGTTTAGGAAATATGTATGTATTAGCACAGTATTAATAGTTAGCTAAGTGTGACTAAAAAAGATAATGTAGTGGAATATTGCATAGATCAACAAACTTTGCTAGATGGGATAAGTTGATAAGGTCCTATTTTAAAGACACATGAATGGCCTTTGCTTCTGTGTGACACACGTTGCAGATAACGGATCCTGTGGAGATCGAGAAAATGGTTATAAAAGTGGTCTCCGAGAACCCGAAGCAGCTCGAGCAGTATCGCAGTGGGAAAACCAAGCTTCAAGGCTATTTTGCTGGCCAGGTATGGCAGATACGAATTTGCATTTCTTGAAAACTTTTACCTCGTGAATCAGTTTCAAACTCATATATGCTTTGTTTCAGGTTATGAAAATGTCGAAAGGCAAGGCAAATCCAGGTTTATTGAACAAGATCCTCCTGGAGAAGCTCAATACTTAAGACTGATTAAAGCTTCAGCATTGACAGAGTTATCTACAAGCTTTAGCTTTCCGGTTTTAAAAAAAAAAGCAGATGAGATTAGTAAAATGAAAGTATTAAGTCTCCGATTATTGTTAATCTTAGATTTATGTTTTGATGCCAATCTTTACGGTTTGAATCCCCTCGTACCTTGAGAGTATTTCAAAAGAACTGAGAAAAGGAACATAGCATAAATGTCGACAGAGAGCATTCCTAAGTAACACCCTGTCCCGGAATATATAAATATTCATGAACAATGTTACAAGCAATTGATGTACTTCTAGTATCAGGAACTTGAGCATCTAGTGAGCTTCAGAGTTCATCGTGCATTCGTTGTTGTAGAGGTATATTAACATTTGGAACTGTATTGCCATCATATTGTTGTCCAAGAGGCATGACATCATCTCCTACACCATTTGCTGCTCTTCCAGCTAATTGAGCTTTAATGGCAGCAGTAGCCATTCGTTGCAGTTTCAGAATTCCGATGCGCTTTGAAACAACGTAAACAACAGCAAAGACAAACAGAGAAAATCCAATTATGAGGATTATCCTGTTGATAGTGCCAAGAGAAACACAGGAAAACAAAAGAGTTAGTTATTATTATTATTTATTCACCTGAAGATCGGTTTGGTTAAACGGAATCAATCATATTCAAATACCTGTCAATTACATCTTGACGCTGCATTGTCGAAAGTAGATTTCGGGTCCTCGACAACAGAGACTTATGTCCTTTGTATTCACTCTCGGCCTTTTTAAGGACTCCAGTAGATTCATCTATGAATATAAGCATGGATAGTGTATTAGTTTAGTGTTTTAATGTTTTCACTAAATCATCAGGTGATATTGGCACACTATGAATGACATACCAAAAGCCAGAAGAGTGTTTGTACTTCTTTCAACTTCCTGTAACCCCAAAAGTGAAGAGAGAATGTTTGATCAAACAATTTTCGGTTCTTTTATGAATTGATATTTTTGGTTTCAAGCTGAAAGGGCGAACAAGATATAATTGCACAATCCTTTCATAACTAGTTTTTTTTCTGACCTGAACCATCAGCTGTCGTGAACGCCTGAGACTTTCAGTTATGCTTTCAGCATCTGATGTCACGCCAGCATTTGCTCTACAAACAACCAAAACCGTTAGATTCACCAGAAACTCATACTGAACTCTTTTTTACTGCGTGATTCACTTACCAATAAACAAAAGAATAGTACAAGTAAAACATTTTCACAGCTTTAACCATCATTTCAACAAGAACCCCAAGTGAAAGGCAGGATTTGGCAGTATAGATATAACAGAGTTTCCAAGAAGTACATACTGTCGTTTACGTCTGAGAACTGTTGACTCTGTTCCACCACCGAGGAGAAGCTCTCTCTACAATCATTTTAAGCACTCTTTAAACAAAAATTTCAGCAGTAGTAGAGAATAGAGAGAGTACTTAAGCCATGAGACTTACCTCTTCTTGAGCTGCTTTCCTCATATTATCCTTAGCTTGCAGATTAGCACTTCTCAGGTTTACCCTCAAACTGACCACAAACAAAAAAAATCCAATTTCAATTTGGTAATAAAAGACAAAACTTTACTTGTGCTACTACTGTGAACAATACTTTTCATAACCGGTAAGAATAAATGCTTGACAGAATTATAGGATAGGCAAAATTCAGATTAGTTTTAACCCATTTATGGTTATTTCAACGAGGGCTCCTTTTAATGAATCCTAAACTCATTCTTTGACTCTCTTATTGTACCAGAATTCTACCTCTAAGATCAAACTCAAGCTCATGTAGCATGGAACGAGACCTTTTCTTCCAAACTACAACATCGATTGGTCCCTTAAGTCTTATCACATCATTTGTCTTAACAGATTAATCTACCACTGAACCAAACCGTGGTTCCTTCAATCTATGTTTGAATTGTTCAACCGATTCCACAAGCAGACAAAAAAAAAGAAGAAGCTTTTTGATTTGAATAACATACCTTTGATATTGATTCTTCCAGGTTTCAAGCAGTGACTGAGTGGATTGAACCAGATCATCAAAAGGAAGCTGAGGCGCAAGAAGATCGAGATTGAATTGCAGAGAATTGAGAAGAGAGAGACCATCCTGAGCCAATCCGTTTAGCCTCTGTAGCGAAATATTCTCCTCTCCTCCGTCTCCTCTCCTTGATTTTCCATACTCTTGTATCGCCATGATATGTCCAATCGTCTTCTCGTAAGCGTCTTCCCATTCTCTCTTCGTCTTCTCCACTTCAACAACAACCTCATCCATGTCTCCACTGCGACGAATTTCAGGCAAAGATCCAAAGCAAACAAGTCATAAAATTAAGCAAACGAATATCAGTGAAAATCCAAGAGCAAGTCAAGATTCCCAGGCCCGGCCCAAAAGGGGTATGGCAGATGTGGACCGCGACCCAATAAAATTTTAAAATCCAAGAGCAATTCAAGTTACTAATTGCTCGAAATTAAAAAGAGTTTCACTTGACATAAGAAAGTAAGAAAAACAATTTACTAGATAGAACGAACAAAGAAATGCAAAGACATTAGAACATTAAGATTGATTTTTGTTAAAAATATTACATTTAGCGGATCAATTAAACGACAATTACACCCAAAAAAACCCCAAAATTGGTAACTGCTGCATCCACTTGCCTGAACTGCGTGCCATTTGCAAAATCTCAAAAGAAACAAAACGGCATGCATTCTAACTCTAATTCTAGCCAAAAGAGATTATCAATTACAAACACAGCTAAGGTTGAGGCTAAGAGATACTGACTACATCTGATGTACTCAAGCTTGGGGACGTCCCGAAGTTGCGGTGCTTTCCATCTGCTAGGTTGGCCAGAGAGTAGCCCTGTTCATGGAGCTGGTTAATCAGGAGGGTCTCTAGCTGACAAGCCATGCTCTTACCTTGCACCACAAGGTATAGAAAACTTGACCCTTGTAGTCCTTCCTTTGCCCTATGCGCCCGTATTCGTCCTTCAAGATCATCCGTCTGCAGTTTCATAACAAACACAAATCCTCAGAATCAAAAAACTTACTTGTTCTGTCTATTCTAGGCAAAGGTTACTAATAGTGATATGGTAAGTATCGACCTGTCCAATGTACAATCTCTTATCAGGTCTCTGCATCACATACACGCATGAAGAGCCAACTGTAGATGGAGGTGGAAGCTCTCGAACACCAATTGAAAGACATTCCAATGCTACAGGCTCAATCATCTTTTTCCCACAGATTTTAACGATAGCTTTTGTTAAGTCCTTTTCCAAGCTTCTCTCAGAGCTGACTGGTTTTCGGATCTGCTGGTCATTGTTGGATGAAGTTTCGATATTGTTGGGTATGACAACTTCAGATGATGCATCTTTTGCATAAACCGAGAGGTAAAGAGCTTCGGCTCTTTGGATAAGTGTCTCCGGAACGCCTTCCCTCTTAGCTGTTTCAAAAGCAAGACTCTCTCTGCAAACTCCGTCTGTCAATTTCCAAGTTGGCTTCGTTTGCCCTTCGACATTTTCGGCTCCCATTGCTTTATATGTGATGTTTTTGGCTGTAAGAGGTAAACTGAAGATTCCATGGAGATGAGTAGATACGATACCCAAACAACCACTTGTGTCAAGAGACTCTATCACACTACCAGCGATACAGGTGCCTTTTGCTGTCTCCGTCCCCCGGCATATCTCATCTATAAGCACTAGGCTTCTCGAAGTAGCCTGGGTCACAATAGATCGTATTTCCGACATTTCTACCTGATGACACAGAACCACGTGAGAGAATATCAAACATTCCAATTGAAGAAACAAATTCAGTTTGGTGAATTTTAGAATTGTATGCTTATATATATTACCTGGAAAGAACTTTTTCCATCTACAGGGCTGTCATAAGATTTCATGTGAAGCATGATCGAATCAAAGTGAGGGATACAAGCTGATTCAGCTGGAACCATGAAGCCGCAAATCCCAAGTAGAGCAGCTGCGCAAATCGATCTGAGCAAACTCGATTTACCACCACCATTAGGTCCAGTTAGAAGAAACAGTGATTGCATGTCAACGGTATTGTGAACAGCAGTTCCAGAAGCTACATCAAACCAATAAGGTGATAGGCCTGTCAGCTTCATTCTACAGGCACCATCTAATGGTTTTGCGCCCTACATTAAAATATATCAAAATAGGTGAGAAAAACATGAGATATAAGAAAAAGACAGCCCAGCAAAATACCTAGGCGTTGAGATAGATCAGATTCGTGATGTCTTATATATTGCAGAGTTACCTCATCTGTACTGAATCCAACAACAGTTGGAAAAACCCACTTTCGTCTTCTTCCTTCGCTGGAGTTATACACAATACTTACTTTAAAACTACACAAATGAATCTTTCTTAATAGGAATTGATTAAGAAACAAACGTACCAAGCATGAGCAAATAATGCTTTTGCAATGACGAGAAGCATAGATGCAAAGATGAGAACATTTATTTTTGTTTGCAATTTAGCAGACAACTCTCTCAACAGCTCCAACACCTGTGCTTGTGCATTCTCGCTAGCTTCATGGTATCTACAACGAAAGCATAATATGATATCAGTACCACCGGTACTACCCAGTTTTATTGAAGAAAACTTCTTATGGAACGTTCATTAAAATAGGGAAACAACCTGACTAAAGCAACTTCCACCTTTGGAGTCGTAAACCATTCTTCTCCAACTTTTTTACCTTTCGAGTCTAAAGCAGGTTTCAGCTGTTTAATTTGGTCTTCCCCTGCAGTACCAGCCCAAATAGATGGGATGAACCGTTTCCCCTTGAACCAAACAGACTCATGTTCTCTTGCATATGCAATTTCGCCCTTCGGGCCACCAAATGAAGCAGTGGTGGCCTTAATTCTTGATATAATAGGGTAAAAATCCTCAGCTACCTACACAAGAATAAGACAAGATCACCAGCACCGTTATGTTTAAGAAAAAAAATACCACAAACAGGAGCATCTAATATCATTATAAGAAATAAGCTTCAATTCTTGAATACTTACCGCTAAAGATAAAGCCTCAGCTGCTTTTTCCACTCGAATGATTTCTTCCTCTATATGGATTCCCTTGACGCGACCTCGCCATGAAGACTCCATATCATAAAAGAACTCATTCGGGACATTAGCGCATTTACTTACATGCTGATGACTTTCATTGTCATCTAGAGAGATCATTTCACCAATTGTATCTGAAGCCCAATGACATTCATTGACCTGGAAGAAAACGAAAACTTGAACTTATACTCATATTGATCAGCTGAAGAACAAAACGGTAAAACTATAATTTTTCAAAAAAAATTGCATTCAAACGCTTATTCTCTGAGCTTGTGTCAAGGCATATGTACTCATCATAATGGAAAATGGATAAGAAAACTAAGCATGCAAACACAAACTCAGAGTCATGCTTCAATGCGTAAACTTACAAAAGTGTCAAAGTCAATCTTCAAACCAGTAGCCACCCAAGTAGGCTCCATCAATAATTTCAGGATTTCCACAAGCACAGCATGTTTATGCATATGTAATACTTCATCAATCACATTTTTTATTCGGCGGAACTCAATGTAGTTGGCTTCTCGTTGCTCTAGAAGCTTCACAAGCTGCAAAAATAGATGTTTATAGAAGTTAGAGGCTGAACATGAACTAACTATGACATGCATTCATAGTGTCAAACTGTCAGTAACCATAGCTGGTAACCCAGCAGCTTTGCATTATGCTGCTATAGTCACAAAAGAACACAGTGAGAAAGGTAATTCTTAGCAAGTGACTTAAACCTTAGCAGAAGAGACGCAGGTAAACTCTGGAATTGAGCATGTTACTGTGCTCATAAGCTTGCATGTTTCTGCAAATAATAATAGTTTGGCAGGCAGAATGAGAAGCCTTAAATCATAATTAAACCTATAAGGGAATAATGTAAGAAAATTCTCCACATTGGCGAATTACCTTGAATTTTCAGAGCAATGTCATAAGCTGGGGGGTTTAGAAGAAGATCCCGGACATACCTGAAAGGGTAAAGGTACCGAAAGAGGAAGAGGAAAAAAAAAACGGAGATCAGATTCTCCACCCTAAGATGATCCTTCGAATAATATAACTAATTTTCTGTTTCTGTTTCATAAACATCACTTACAAAGAAGGCAGACCACTGCACGTAGATGGAAGTAACACCTTCAACAAACAAGGTATTCCTTCAGTAGGTAAGGCACCTGCAGTACCACATTATATATATTAGCATGCTTTACCATTCCAAAACTAGACCTCCTAATGAAACACTATTCACCAAGGACAATGCCAACCAATTTGTGTAGCCGTTCCAAGATGCAACGGACGTGGCCGATTTATTGAAGGTACGTTGACACTTCGAAAGGAAACTTCATCATCAAGACCATAAACATCTTTGACCTGAGGGGGAAAAAGGAAAATTAGTTGCTTTTCACAAAACTAAAATGTCACAATTGCATATTTACTCAGCAGTGTCGTTCTGACCCTTAATAAAAGCTCGGAAAGATCATCTCCTTCAAACCATTCAAAATTCCTGCCACTGCATTCTCCCCAGAGTAGACCCCCTTCCCCAAACTCTCCCCAGCGGCACGTCCCTGCATAGTAAAATTTTCAAGAATTGTAGCATAAAAGACCATATGTCTCCTGACAATCTGAACTGATTGCTAGATCATATGCTACAGCTTACACCTGAGAGTACTTATGTTCATGTGAGGATAAATTGGCACACTGTCCCACATGCTATTATTGGTGTTATCTTCAATAGTTTAGAGACGCTAATACGACATAGAATTGAATAATATGCAAAACCTGATGCATTGTGCCTCAACGATGCATGTAAGAAAAGATGATGACAGCGACGGGTGCGGAGTTTGGTAACCAAGGCTTCTTCTGTTAGACCATCATCTAGCGAATATGCTTTCATAGTCTCGAAAATAGATATCATGCAATACCCCCTTGCTGAACGAGAGATCCCTGTAATAACAAAACAAAAGCAAATCATGTAATACTTATATGCAAAAATATGAAGACTTGAAATTTTCAAAAGATAGTAAACAAGGCACATAATAATATTTTAGTGACTAACAACATACCATAAGACATACTTACCAACAACAGGCATAGGCTCAGGAAAGTCAAGATCGTGGTCAACACCAACGAGCCCATATACATAAGGACTTCCTGGATGTGCATGCCTATATACTTACAAGTACATGTCAGAAAGATGGATGTCAAGGAAAAAAAAGTTTCAATGTGTTTTCCTAGATAATAGGAAAATGACTATTGCTGCTTGAGAAATCAGAAAGTTTCGGATTCTAACTTATTACATACCCTGAAATGAATCGACCTTTACGAGAACGTGCTGGAGTTGGGCCCTGAACTTCCTCCACAATACACTACAGTGAAGAAAAAGCATGCAGCAATTAGTCATAGAATCGTTTTTATTCAACTTGCTTGAAGGACATGGAAAAACGTAAGGAATTTTCTTTCTGAACTCACCACCGAATAACCGCTGAGTGTCAGGTCATCCAAAGTCTGTCGAAGATTCTGCAGAAAAAAAAAAAATTTAACTGGATTGAGGACAAGAACTTGTGGGAAAAAGAAAAAGTAATTGTAGACAACAGAGGTCTGAATGGAAGAGTAAGAAATGATAAATTTCAGCAGAGCATATGTTAGCTAGCCAACAAAGAGCACCAAAACTTGATTTTATGTAAGCAATGGCAACTAAAGCAGTTGTTTATGTAACTTTCCCAAGTTCTGCCTCAACGACTACAACTTTCAGAGACTTAAATCAAAACAGATTATACTTTACTAAAAGCAAAAATTAAGGAACTGTGATGTCTGTCTTTCTGCATATTGAGATGTTGCAAAAAAACTTGGCTTCATTTGCCCTTAAGAAGATGTGACTGTCCTCTTCTTAAACATAACTTCTTTCAATACAAAATGCCAGATACAAACTGAAGGAATAAACTACCAGCTTAAATCACATAAATTCCCTCAATGAGAGTAAGCTTGAAATGTAAAAAGGATTGCGTACCACAACTGGGCAGCCAGCCTTTGGAATACTATCTGATTGAAGACCACCAAAAGGATTTAGACCAGCATATTCAACGAGTATACAAGCATCTATTCCAATAGCCTCATAAAAGTCGCCTACCTGGAGAAAATAATTTTTGCAGCAAAATTCTTCATGAGATAAGATCATAAGACTTTAAATGCCATCATTCTACTAATTTTTGGTCTGAAGTAACGGAGATCACAGAACACATGGGATTAGAAAAGAAGCAAAACCTCTAAGAGAATTGTCAATTCTGCTAAAACTTAACTAAGAAGAGAACATGAGAGGAAAAGCAACATACTCTGCAGAGCAAAACTTCGCGTGGAAACCTTGACTTAAACTGCAACATCTCCCAGTTGAGGTTTCCATCTTTTAGACTGAAATGAAGGAAATCAAATAACATAATATTGCATCAATGAAGGCCACAAATTTACCGCAACCAACAGGACTACTGGAATAAAAGCAATTGGACTGTTTCCAACAGATTGCTTACAGTCTTACAACTTAAATAAACTCCAAACACCTTTATGATTCTCAAATAAATCTCCATCAAGGAAGAATGTTAGTCTCCTAAGTCACACTAAAATATACTAGTTACTTGTCATTTGATAACCAAGACCATAAAGGACTAAAGGCTGACATCGAGAAAGTGAGATGAGTACTTCTAATAGTTTCAGAAGAAAACAGACCTTCCATTCCTTAGGCTGGGGTCCAAACCCAATAAATTGGTGAACATAAGCCTTTCAATAAGCTGAAGAGTAGATGGTTTCTTACATGTCTGCAATCTCTGAGCAGGCATAGGAAAAAAAATCAGTATATCGTGATTGGGTGCATCAGTCAAGTCAAGTTCTATCATCAATAGTTACAACAATAATATCGAAGAATACCATGTGAAAACTACTTAAGTTTTATAAAGAAAGACTTGATATTCTTAACTAAAAATACTAAAGAGCCATACCTCCTTCCACCACGCCAAATGGGAGAGATCTTTGTCACTAAGAACATCACTTGACGTCTTAACTTTCTTAGAAGCCGTTGCTTTAAGAGCTTTTCGATCTCTGAGACAGTATATCCCCTCAGAGTACTTTCTATTACTGTCAAGACAAAACAATAACATCATATTAAAACAATTTCATAACAAGAACCTTAACAAATTACAAACAAGTTCAAACATATTCCTGTGATAAAGAAATAACAAAACCCCAAAAAAACAAAATCAATGAAATTGAGCTCGTAAACTAATTAAAACAGAAGAACTCATACGAAATTGCAAGAAAAAGAGACTCCCAAATTAAGTTCAGTATTCAAAATTACAGGAAATTCACAAATACAAAATCTAAACTTGGTTCCATATTCGAGACAACAAAACACAATTGAGAAAGCTTAAAGAAAGGAGAGAAGGTTACAGTAAAAGAGGCGAGGAGGGTTTGAGGTAAGAAGAGTAAGTGCGAAATGGGGAGCTGAAGAGGAAGGCGAAGGATCGCCATTTGGGTAATGAACCGACGGCGTTTCTGGTGGCAATCCAATGCATCTTCGAAGAAGAAAAGCTTTCACCTTTCAACTTTTTCTAGGGCTTTCTAATTCCTTCCCGCCACAATACCAACATAGACGACGACGATAAGCATTCACACGCACTTGAACACTTCTGTCACTCTGTCATAAACAGAGTTTAATTTTTCTTCAGAAATTAAAAACATGTTATTATCCGAGCTATTAAAATGGGCTGAAATTCAAATATGCGGCCCATTTAAAATCGGGCTCTGTGGACATGTTTCAGTCTCAATTATGTGTTTGAATCATTATGGATCACCGGAGATGTGTCTCCAAGCCCAAGCCAATCCCATTTGAAGGTTTTTTCGAACTGGCTAAAAATCCGAAGCGTGTCATAGTTTCTAGTTTGAGAAGTCAGGTTTATTGATTACAAAACGTTTTGCCATTCTCACATTTTTTGTTCTGTGTTAGTCAAACAATATAAATTTCATGTATGTTGTGTTATATTGAAGAATAGGTTTAAAACCCGATTTTTTTTTTATAAAGAAGACATACATAGATCCTGATGATTTGAAGTTTATTGCGCATGCATTCAAGTTAGTTTTAACTTTTAAATTCTTTAGCTTCTAAAATGACCTTCAAGTTGAAATTCAAGGTAAACTAAGCTTAACAAGATTGCTCTTTCTGAACTTGCGGTAATAACAATGCTTGTATCATTCTCTCTTTTCATTCTAATTAGACAGTCCTACATGACGGCTACATATTTGAAAAAATCTTTTAAGACCGTTTTGTTCACTAGAAGTAATTAGGTAACGGAAAGTTTTCTCTAAGTAGAGTGGCAGTGGGAAAGTTTTTATATTCTAATCTAAACAGAAGAAAAGGAATAATTTACAACTTCTAATCATGTTAGGATAAGGTTTGGGTTTTTGTTAAAGGCTATTAGTATTATAAATACATAAACAAGGTGTGAGTAGTTTGGTAGACAAAATCATAAAGTCCCTCGAGAAAAAAAAATCAGAGAGAATGTTATCGCAGTTTTGGTTGGAATTTATTAATTGTACCTGTCGTTTCCATGTGTTTGCTTTTAGCCCTTTCGGTGTGGTTGACTTGGGATAAATTCCGGAGGACGCCAAAATCACCGACCATCAACGCGGCGGTAGTGAAAATGTAGCCGCCGTGGTTATCACCATCATCGATGACAATGAGAATTAATGCATCGTTAATTTCTGTTTTTGGTTTTTCGTTATTATTGTTAGCTCCTTTATTCCTAATTAATAACCATAAGTATTTTATAATTCGCCACTTATCCCTCTAGCATAGATTATTTTCTTGTTTTCTTCGTGTGCTAGAATTGATATTTTGATTTTATATCGATTATAACATACATATGTTTTATACAACAAAATACAAATATATTTGTTATGTGAAAAAATAGAAATATGTGGCGGGTCAATGCCACGTGGATTATCAGATAGGCATGCACAAAGTGTTTTCACAACAAGACCAATTGGTTATTTCGCATGTTGTGTCTGCTTCTTTAACTGAACTAAGTACAAAATCATAAATATCTAATCACATTTCATCTTCTTCCTTATCATTAAGAAGACTCCATAAAAGAAAATAAGATTCATCAAAGAGAGAAAATGGCAGAAGAGAGATCAAAACTAACAATAAACCGATTCTATGCTCATCAGACTATTCTATGTTTCTTTCTTGTTTCACAAGTTTCAACTGCCTCTAGCAACAACACTACTAGTGTAGGAGTAAACTGGGGAACAATGGCGAGTCACCAGCTTCCACCTAAAAACGTAGTGAAGATGCTAAACGAAAATGGTTTCACTAAGCTGAAACTATTCGAAGCTGACCAAAACATCTTAGATGCTCTAATTGGTTCAGACATTGAAGTCATGATCGGAATACCAAACCGGTTTCTTAAAGAACTGACTCAAGATAAAGCTGTAGCAGCTTCATGGGTTGAAGAAAACGTCACTGCTTATACTTACCACGGCGGAGTCAATATCAAATACATAGCTGTTGGAAACGAACCTTTCCTTCAAACATATAATGGAACTTACGTTGATGTTACTCTACCAGCTCTTATCAACATCCAACGAGCATTAGAAGAAGCTGATTTGAAAAATGTGAAAGTGACGGTTCCTTTCAACGCAGATATCTATTTTTCGCCGGAATCAAACCCTTTTCCATCAGCTGGAGACTTTAGACCTGAGCTTAGAGATGCAACGATTGAGATAATCAATTTCTTGTATTCACATGATTCACCTTTCACAGTTAACATCTACCCATTTCTTAGTCTCTATGGAAATGCTTACTTCCCTACAGATTTCGCCTTCTTTGATGGGACTAACAAGCCTTTACGAGATGGAGGTTTGGTTTACAACAATGTGTTTGATGCAAATCTCGACACTTTGATTTGTGCTATGGAGAGATATAGCTTCTTGGGGATGAAGATCATCGTGGGAGAAGTTGGATGGCCTACGGATGGAGACAAGAACGCGAATGTAAAGAGTGCAAAGAGATTTAATCAAGGAATGGTAAAGCATGCTGTGTCTGGAAATGGAACACCTGCAAGGAAAGGAGTGATCATGGATGTTTACCTTTTCAGCCTTGTTGATGAGGACGCTAAGAGTATCGCGCCAGGGACTTTTGAGAGACATTGGGGGATCTTTGAGTTTGATGGAAGACCGAAATATGAGCTTGACTTGTCTGGTAAAGGCAATGATAAGCCTTTGGTTACTGTGGAAGATGTGAAGTATCTACCCAAAACATGGTGTGTTCTTGACCCTGATGCATATGACCTTGATCAATTACCTGATAATATCGACTATGCGTGTAGCCTATCTGATTGCACAGCGCTCGGGTATGGTTCCTCCTGTAACCATCTTACTGCTATAGGCAATGCTTCGTATGCGTTTAATATGTATTATCAGATGCACAATCAGAAAACATGGGACTGTGATTTCTTGGGGTTGGGTTTGATCACAGATGAAGATCCATCTGATGAACTTTGTGAGTTTCCTGTGATGATTGATACAGGAGATTCACCAAGGTTACAGCCTGGATCTTCAAGAGTGTTGTTGACCAGAGTGGCAGCCGCGGTTTTAGCTATATTGGAACTTTTCTTGTAGTTATTTGTCACTGTAAATCTTTCAAATTACGTCCTGCAAAAGAATCTTCCAAACTAAAGATTGTCCATTCAATTAATTAGCATAGCCATGGAAAACACACACCTTCATTGAGTAGAAGAAATCGAATCAGAAAATTACATATTGCTAGAGTTATCTGTTCCAAAGCTGGAACTGAATTAACATAAACGCCTAGGGTCTCAGAGTGGGATTAACAGAGAGAAAAGGATTATTCAATCAGAGGGGTTGTTGGTAAACATGTCAGATTCTTTTAAGAGGATCCTATCAAACATGTCTTTCAGCTTCTCATGTCGAACCATCTCGTCAAGGATTTTATCTTCAGAAACAACTTCTTTGTTAATCAACTTCTCGTTGGTAGAAGTGAAGACCTGTTCGGATATGCGATCTTTCTTGGTTTGCGTACGGTACTTTTCCCACTCAGATGCGTCTGTAACCATGAGATGGTAAGTGTACACAATACGCTTTTGACCAATTCTGAAAGCTCGACTTATGGCTTGCCTTTCAACAGAAGGGTTCCAAACAACATCAAGAAGTATAACTCTTGAAGCACCGATAAGACTGATACCTTCGGAACATGCTTTTGTTGATGCCAGTAGCACTTTAGATTTACTGTCTGGTTTGTTGAAGTTGTTCATCAGCTGCTGCCTGTCTTTCTGTTCAAGTGTACCATGCATATAGAGAATTTGGTCTCCTTCAGTCCACCCAAATACTGCACAGAGTTGGTCCCTGATCAGCTTTAGAGGGCCAAGGTATTGGCTAAACACCAACACTTTCTCTTTCAACGTTTCACTGAAGCGGATGAAGTCGATTAAGAACCTCGTTTTCACACCTTCCTTGGAGTCGAGTCTAAGCCTCTCCAGAGTTTCCAACATTGATGGCCCAATGACCAAGTTTTCCTTCATTGTTGGATTGCTGCTCAAATATAGAGATGGATGTACTGAAACAGCTGAAAGCTTGTACGTAAGTTCAAGTGTGTTTTGACAAGTGTCAATTCTGGCCAGGATTTTCTTCTGTAGAAAAGACGGGTTCAACACCACAACACAGTCTCTTAGACCTGGAAGGCTTTCTTCTCTGTGTCCTTTGTGGACATGCACAAAAGGAGCAATCATATTCTTAAGCTCCACAATTCCATTTTCTTCATTAAAACTCCCCTTTTCTTTTTCTTGGCTCCACTTGCTAAGTTCTTGTAGCCACGAAGAAATTCTATCTGTATAAGCTGGTCTTGCCAGGCATAAGACATTAGAAAGTTCCTTGAAATTATTCTGGAATGGTGTCCCTGAAAGAATAATACGCTTTTCTGTTCTAACTTCAGTAAGCACTTTCCAAATGCAACTATTCTCATTCCTCGCGGTGTGGCCCTCGTCAAGGACCAGCAACCCTGGCAATTCTAGCAACATCCTTCTAAACTCTAGCATTTCTCCGGAGTACTTATTTGCTGCGAGCCTCTCATACAGAGGGTAGCTAACTCCAAGAATGCTTTTCTTGTTCGTCCACGAATATAGCTTAACCATACGGATGGAATGCCTGTTGCTCTTATGTAGCCCATTTCTCTTAAAATGTGAGACAGCTTTTTCGTTCTCGTACCCTGAGAACTCCAGACTATTCATGTTATGAAACGGAATATTTGCGTTCCATTTTCTGAATTCTGCTTCCCACGTAAGCAGCATACTTGCAGGAGCTATGACCACAGGACGGCTATCTGGAAACCGTTCCAAGTATGACTGAAGAAAAATGATGGTCAAGCGTGTCTTACCAGTTCCAGGCGCGTGCGAAATAATGCATCCGCCACTTTCCCTTACCCCTAAGCTGCTCAACTCGTCAACTTTTGTTGTCCCAGCTAAGTTCTTCCAAATAAATTCAAAGCCTTCTTGTTGGTGTGGGTACAAAGTATCTTTGATGCCAGGGATGTATTGCCAGACAGTTCCTTCTGTATCAGCCAAAGAGGCGACATAACCGCTGTGATCTGAAGCTTCAAAATCAAGCCTGTCCAGTAACGGGTCACCTTTTTTATCACTACATTTCCTATAGTCATTAACATTAGCACGATACTTGTCCTGCACAATGCCGAAAAGTGAACATGTTAAGAACTCTGGATCTAAAAAGAAAATCAACAAATAATACAACTCAATCTAGGATTTCCTAGCGCAATGGATATTACCATGGCTGGTGAGACGTCTCTGATATCGACGGCCACATGAGAACAGTGGCGGCATTTCAGACCAATTTCCTCATCCAGAACAAAGTCATGCTTCCCTTTGCTACATGACATATCTCCATTCTGATACATCAAAGAGCATGTGATTTAGTTTCATACCTTAACAATGCTAAGAAAAATCTAGAGCAAAAAGCATGCAACAAGATCGTCAGGCATATCCGGAAAAAATAGAAGAGTTAGTAGTCTTACTTTAGCATGAGTAGATGAGTTTACACCTTCCGATGATAGAGCAAGGGCCATATCTTCCCACAAGCTGTCTATTTCTTTCTCCTCTTCAGTTTTCTCGATAAGCTCAGGCTCCTCGCAGCCGAATCTCAGATTTAAAGGAGGTGAATCTTCTGTCATGCAGCGTATTGTCTCTTGTACATCATATGGTTTTTCGCTACCATCAAAACTCAAACCCTTCAAGTTGTTCTTCTCCTTCACCCAATGGAAACTCCTCGGTTTCCGCTTCCCTTGTTCACTTACCTTTTCAGTTGAGCTCTCCCTAATTATAACATCTTCTCTAGAATCAACATCTGCTATTTCCTCGCCAGAGCAGATGTCTTCCTTGAAAAGTTCCGTTCCCTCCCAAATAGATTTTGCTATCTGCTCAACAAAATCCAAGTTATTCTTTTTACGAAAAGTCCTCGACTTCTCGTGGGTATATACTTTGTTATTTGGACTCTTCCTGCCTTTAGAAACATCTCTGGCACCACCTTCTTCGTCCTCAGAAGGAACAAAATCACTATCATAGCTCTCCGCAGAAGAATAATCTAAACTTTCCTCCGTATAATCAGAATCAACATCTTCATCCCTACCACTGTCACCAGAATCTCTATCTTCACCACTAACTTCCATGTTTGTATCAGAACTTAATTCCTCAACAGAACCTTCTTCATCAGAATCAAGACTTACAACCTCATCAGACTCAAAATTCGTCTCCTCATCCCTCAAATTAGCATCATCCAGAAGAAAATCACAAACCCCAGGAGAAACCACCGGAGCAGAACCGACGTTGCCATCCTCCACATGTTCGTTCTCTCTCGGGACAGTTCCGAGAAAAACAACATCAACATCAACAGGATTCAAAGTAAAATTTTTCTCTTCACCTCTCAAATTAGCATCATCAACAGCAAAATCACAAACCCTATCACCACAATCAACCGATTCCGATTCTAAAATCACAGGACTAGAACCAGCATTATCATTCACTACATGTTCATCCTCTCGCTTACCATCTGGTAAAATCGTTCCCACAAATTCAACATCGTCGTCATCCTCACTCGCTTTTCTTCGCCGCAGTTTCGACTTCGCCGAAGATGATGAACAAGCTACACGCATGTTTCGTCCCCTCTTCTTCTCAGTCCTCGAAATTAACGATCCGGAGGGTTGATCTTCGACATGATTCCCCTTTGATCGATTTAGAATCGAATTCATGTAAGATTCAGTCCTCGAACGAGTTCTTCTGGCAACGCAAGTAATCATATCCATGGCTGAAGAGAGAAACAAAGAAAGAAATTGAAAACCCTAACAGAGAAGATCTGCTGAGGAAGGAAGACGATTGGAGAAACTCATAGGCGCTGAAAAAACACTTTTTTTTGCCTTTGGCGGTAACGATTCAACTTTCTCGAAAAACATTAAAAAAAGGTTTTTTTTTTGTTTCTAAATTTAGGGTGGGTCCAGGGTTAAATTGTAATATTTAAAAAACATGAGGGGTAAAACGAAAATACCTCAGATAAGTTTCGTTCACTGCTATTGGTGGGAATAGACTGACACGGGGATTTCAAAGTTAAAAGATGCCATTAGTTGTCAGCAGAGGTTTCAAAATTAGTATTTAATTCATCGGGAAAAGAAAAATTATTAATATTTGCTTAGGATTCTCTCATTTATGTAATCTCTTCGATATGACTAATCAATGTAAGTTTTGAACCCACTGAAATTTTACCAAGGCAGATTTGTAATTATTCTCTGTGATCTCTATGACTCCTTACCTAATGAGCTGCTGTGTGATTCAGGTCATTAGAAGATGATGAACATGTGTGATGTTAGCATGACGTGACACTACAGTACACTTCTAGCAAAACGAGAATAAATTAGAGGAAACAGTAACATGTTACTATATATCAACAAATAATGACGTATGAAACTCAAAAAAGTAATAAATAAATCATAAAACAGAAAAAGCGACAAAAACACAATAATAATATGACCAGTGACCATGTTCAAATGGACATGTCCATAGATCATCGTCGTCCGTCAAATTATCTGAAACCACGAAATAATATTTTCTGAGACCAATGAAACTACAAAATAAATTATATTCATAACTAGTCACTGATTTACCAAAAGATGATTGAAAGACAACTATTTACAAAAAGATCTAATAATGCTGAAATTTTTTCTGAAGAAAACTAATATAGTTATTTAAGAACCAACAATTTTTTTGAATGTAACTTGTTTTTGGTGGCCAAGTAAGTTCAATTTGACTTGTGAACATGATAATTTAGGTGAGGAGAATTTAAAGTGGTATTTTTTTGTTATTAATTTAAAGTGATATGCTTTGTGATTGGTTTCATTCAATTTCAATGTGACCAGCATGATAGTAATTGTAAATCGTTAATATTATGCGTTGATTAGATACTATTTTTCATGTCTTCTAACGTGATTTGCTATATCTATGTTTATAATTAAAGAAGAATGATTTGTCTTGTAGTAAACGATTTGACTTGATTTTTAATGTTCAGTACGTAGTAAATTTGTCTTATGTTTAGTATGTAGTAAATTCTCAGTACCGCTAATTTTTCTCGACTTTATTAAGCACACATTACTCTTATGCTTTTCAGGTCTAATCCAGACACAACAGTAGAGATAAACACTACTAGGAGAGATGATGGATCTGAGGCCTTCTCCCAAATATAAATTTGCTTTTAACCTCTAAAAATTTCGTGGAAGAAGAATTGCTGCCCCATTATCGGTTTGGATGGTACATTCTTGAAGCATTCAATTCAGGGAGATCCTAATAATAAGATATATTATTATTAGAAAAATTCAGAGAGTTTGATCCCAAGGCATGTGATGAACTTCTGAAGAAAGATCACCACACAGGTGCAGGGCTTTCTTTAGGATTAAATGTTGTTGTCCTGACACACACAACAATCACACAGAGTCCTTTAATAGAACTCTGAAGACTGCAAGGAAGAAGCCATTTGTTCAGATGTTAGAACTGATAAGAAGGGATGCAATGCAAAGAATTGTGAAATAGGTTAAAGACTGCCGGTAAAGAGGTTGCAAAAAACATAAAAAGCAAGGAAAGAAGTGCATAAATCTTGTGACGAAGCTCAGCATTATGACTCTATCTCTAGCACAGGTGGAAAGTATGAGATTGTTGAGCTTGGTAATGGCTATTCTGTAAGTTTTTCTTGGCGTACATGTGCATGCAAGAAGTGAGATTTGACAGGCATTCTTTATCGTCATGTTGTTTGTGCAATTCGAGTAAACAATATGGATGTTGAAGACCTCATCTCAGATTTCTACTTGACAGAAAAATGGCAAGAGACATACAAAAGAGGTTTGAGCCCTATAAATGGTCCTAAATTCTGGATTAGTTCAGGAGGAGGACTCATTGTTGCACCTTACTATAAGCGTCCTCCTGGAAGACCGAAAGGGAAAGCAAGAATAAAGGGTGTTCATGAATCACCATCTAAGAAGAAGGTTAGTCGGGTTGGAAGGAAATCACATTGTGGACTATGTGGTGAAAAAGGCATAATTCAAGAAGATGTCCTCATGAGGTAATCTCTAGATTTGTTTTTTATTGTGTTTATCCAGTTCAGCCAGTGATTTAGTGTGATCAGCCACTCGGTTTAGTGTGTGATCAGCCAATAATTTAGTTAAAATTTCTCTTTATTTATTGTGTTTATCACCTTCAATAAGCTTAGTGTGATCAACCAATTCTACTAGTGACCAGCAATTTGTTGTTTACCTTCTAAATATCTTTGTAGCAGTCTGAGGAGAGTAGAGCAAACAGAAGACGCCTTAACGAAGAAGCTCGAGTGGCTTCTTAAATGGCAGCTCAAGTTAAAACTCAGGATGAAGCTGAAATGGAAGCCGAAATGAGGGCTCAAGAGGACGCTTATGTGGAAGTCCAAGATGTGTCTTCAACTGCACCATCGGGAAGCCAAATGGAATGGTTACTTTTCAGATAATAAATATGTGTACGGTTTTTTTCGGATGATAATCAGGTTCTATTTTAAATGTTTGATCCTTTTGTGATCAGTTAGTTTTGGTTCGATTGGTTTTTGTTACATCTAACCAAATCAGGTATCTTTTTGGATGTTTCTTTTTGAAAGTTTGATTGGACCAAACTTTATTTCAATTTTGTTTCAAAATTTTGATTCAGTTAAAAAATAAAATTTTTGTTTCAGTTTTCAACACATGATATGCTTCTGTTTCAGTTTCTAACACATGATCTGTTTCAATTTTATATTTTTTAGATCGTTAGATTTTTTTTTGTTAGATCGTGAGATTTTTTTTTTCTTGGGTCAAGTTAATTTGATTTTACTGTCGGTTTTGGTTTTGATTTTATTTGGGTCAGTTTGGACCAAGAAGGGTGAATAATGAGTTGGTAACCGGTAAGTCAGGTCAGATCCGTTTTTGTTGGGTGATCCCGGATTTTATCCGTAAGTGTATCGAAAAAATAGAAAATAGATGGTTATGGTGTTGCGCATATAATTTATGTTAGTTTGTGTATGTCACCATAAAAATTCAATTTTTGTATAGTTTTTAATATATTAAAATAGTTCAGATGTGTAATCATATGATAGACAATAGTTGGTGTAGCTAACAATGATTTTTCCTTTTTGCAAACCATTTGTTGGTTGATAAGAATATTTTTCTTGTTGGTTAGAGAAAGATCCTAAGACAATAAATCGAAGAGGTTATCAATGCAGTTTTGTAATGCTTTGATTATTCTTTTATAGGCTTTTTTTTTATCAAAACTCTATAGAGATCATATCTAGTTAAAGAATTTCTAGACAAAGGCTATGCAATCAATGTCATTATAAGATGATGAACATATGTGGTGTTATAAGCATGATGCAACACTACACTACTATCAAAACAAGAATAAATCAGAAGAAAATTGTGAAAATATTACATTGTCATCAAAACGAGAATAAATCAGAGAAAAATGAAAGAAAATTTTACCATATCAATAAATTTTTTATAAAAGAAAAACATATCAATATATTAGCAATGAAAACACATTGTATATTGAACCCTTACTAAAAAGAGAAGTTAAATTGTTAAAATTTATTATAGTACAATATAGGATTGCAAAAATTTAGCGATTCGATATGCACAAAGGTGTGATATATTGTTCCTCCAATAAACAGAAAACATGATTCCAGTTGAACCGTCAATTCAGCATATAAGATATAAGTCTCATCATTGGCATAAGTTTTTTCTTTTCATCTGATGGTATTAGAAATGATAGCAACATACGATAATACATATATCGGAGATTCCGAAAAAAAAATCCACAAGTTCCGATTAACTTATTTCACCGAGAGGTTAGTTGCATCAATTTTGCGTGATGATTATTTCATAGTGTTTGAGACGCCAACTCCAAAAAATATCATGGATCTTGTTCAAGGAAGAGTTGCGGTTGCGATCTCATATACCACAGTTTGGAGAGGGAAACAAAAGGCAGCTAGTAATGTACGTGGTAGTCCGGAAGAAAGTTTTTTTATGTTGTCATCGTACTTACACATGCTCGAGAGAGTTAATCCGGACACGGTGAGACGGCTAGAAGTAGATGATCATAATCAGTTTAAGTATCTATTTTTTTGCCCTAGGAGCTTGCATTGAGGGTTTTACAGCCATGAGGAAAGTGATCATTATAGACGGGACACACCTAAAAACAACCCATGGAGGAGTGCTTGTTGTTGCTTCACCTCAAGACCCTGAACGTCACCATTATCCCATTGCTTTTGGTGTCGTCGATGGGGAGAAAGATGATAGTTAGAGATGGTTTCTAAAAACATTGAAAACAACAATCCCGGATGATGAAGAACTTGTGATTGTATCCGATAGACATCAAAGTATTATCAAGATAGTGGGCGAGGTCTACCCGAAGGCAAAGCATGGGTATTGTATTTATCATTTGTCGTGCAATGTGAAAGGATGTATCAACTCTTCTCAGAAATCAGATGTTGCCGAGAAATTTAGAGAAATCGCAAAGGTGTACACAGAAAGCGAGTTCATGCCCATGTATACAGATTTTAGATCTCGGTGGCCTGCTGCAGCTGTGTATCTAGATGAAAGCGTCGATGAGAGCAGATGGGCAATATGTCCTTTTCCTGGTGAAAAGTACAACATCGACACAACTAATTGAGTGGAATCTTTAAACAATGTTTTTTAAAAAGCCAGGAGTTATTCTTTGTTGCCCATAGTTGATATGATAATTGCAAAATTACCAAATGGTTTAACAAACATAGGCAAAGTGCTGCGAATGTCCCATTGTGGCATAAACTTGTGCCTAGTGTTGAAAGGGAAGTTCACAAGAGAGTTGTGAAAGCCAAGATGTTAACGGTTGTCGAGCTAAACAGCTTCCACCTTGATTATAACGTGTTTGGACGTGCCGGTAAAACCTATTTGGTTAATTTGAGGAACGACACTTGCTCACACAAGTACTTTGATATAGATAGATACCAATGTGTGCATGCTATTGCCGCTAACATTCTGTATGAAAGACAAACATGAATTGATGCATCGGTGCATCTGTTGGCTTCAAAATATTATTTAGTTGAGATGTGGTTTTTGCCATACTGTAACACGATTTACACTGTGCCTCATAAGTCTGATTGGATTATCCCTGAAGAAATAGCAACTGAGCTTGTGTTCCCTCCCCCGCATAAGAAAAAGATAGGAAGGAAAAAAGTGACGAGGTTCTCTTCAGTTGGCAAATTTCGTCAGGGTAAAACTTCAAGGAGTATTGTTTAGTTGTAGTTATATTATGTAATTTGATTTGGTGCAACTAGTTTTAATTCATGTACAACTTGGTACAACTAGTTTTAATTCATGTACAACTTGGTATGACTTGTTTTAATTCAATTTGTTCTCATATGAAACATGTTCATCATCTAGCATAGACTTTTATCGTCACTTTGTGGATTTTTTTCTACTTTGTAAGTAAAACACGTGAACTACATCTATTCTAACAACTTTGTATATGAATATGAAGTATCTGTATACAATTTTCAAATTTTTCTAAGTTCACCTAAAAACTTTTAATTTAATTATCGGTTTAAATAGTTTTACTAATTTCCAAAAAATTCATTTTTGGGTCAATTGGTCACTTAGAGCCGTCATTTTGGTTTAAATACTATAATAAAACAATATTTTATCAGAATAACGGCGCTAGTGGAAATTAAAATATTATATATTAAGAATGACAGCTCAAGTGGAGACTAAAATATTCTATATTAAGCTCAAGTGGAGATTAAAATATTTGTTTATATAGAAAATAAGTCCCAAAGCATTTAAAATAATTTTTTAACATCCAAAATAGTTTTTTTTCTATATCCAAAATAGTTTTTCAACATCCGAAATAATTTTTCAAACTTCTTTGCCCTTCCCTTGCACTTTCCCCTTGTCTTTGTTAGACTGAGCGTAAGGAGAGACCACGAACCTCGAGGGCTTTCGCACCCCTTTCCTAACGCACATCTTAAACCTTTTTTCACTTCTTGGAGGTCTGGATTGCAAGGGTATGGGTGGCATATTCACTCCATAACCACCAATATGAATGTATCTTTCCTCGTCTTCCCCATCGGAATTCAAACATGGTTTCTATGCAGGTGCAGCTCTTGCTATTTCATGTGGAACACTCTGTTCTTCTTGCCTTTCTTATTCTCGGTCTTCAGCCGTACTTGATCCGCCCGTCTCAAAAACACCTACATAAAAACCCATAATGCAATTACCAAGAAGTCTCAAAATACTATTTTCAATTAAATTCATATTCAAAAATTTAACATGCTTCTTACCTTTCTCCTTCTCGGCCTTGAGCTGCACTTGATCCTCCCGTCTCCAAAACACCAACATAAAAATCCATAATGCAATTACCAAGCAGTCTCAAAATACTATTTTCAATTAAATTCATATTCAAAAATCTAACCTGCTTCCTGCCTTTCTCCTTCTCGGCCTTGAGTTGCACTTGATCCTCCCGTCTCGAAAACACCTACATAAAAATCCATAATGCAATTACCAAGCAGTCTCAAAATACTATTTTCAATTAAATTCATATTCAAAAATCTAACATGCTTCTTGCCTTTCTCCTTCTCGGCCTTGAGCTGCACTTGATCCTCCCATCTCGAAAACACCTACATAAAAATCCATAATGCAATCCCGTCTCAAAATACTGTTTTCAATTAAATTCATATTCAAAAATCTAACCTTGTCGACGTGGACTCTCATAGCTTCTTCCCACTGAGAAATGGTCAAAATGTTGATGCTTTCTAGCACTCCTTTTTGCTCCACCATAAAGTCTTCAACAAATTTTAGCCTACTGCTCAAGCCTTCAATCTCTGTCGTCAGACGTGCAAACCCATCTGCAATTGCCTTCTTCATTGTCTCCTCAACCTGCTTCAATTGGTTATGGACGTTCTCAGGGTTTCTGCTCTGGGTTGGCATCTGGACATTCTCATGGTTCCTCCTTCGGGTTGACGTTTGGACATTCTCAGGGTTTTTCCTCCGAGCTGGCGATTGCATGTTCTTTAGCTCTCTAGATTGGACATCTACCATGTACAAGTCCTCCTAGAAGATTTTTTTCTCCTCGCCAACTAGTTTCGTGTTCCACTCATCAACTCCTGCGTCCTCTCGATCATCGTCATCTCTCAGCTCAGCATCAGTCCATTTCACACCCATGATACTCATCATAAGATCTTGTTCACCATCCTCAGGGAGCATTAGACTAAAAATATCCTACAAGTAAACCAATTGGGATGAGTATTAAGTATCCTTACACTCAGCTAGCAAAAAATTAGAGAAATACCTTGGTGTCTCCAAGCGTATAGTGAATTTCTTCCAAGCGCATCCCTTTATACATAGTCTCTTTAAACTTCCCCTTGCACATCCTTGGACAAGCTCTGTCTGCGTTTCCCACAGGTTCTCCAAAGGCCACCTTCAATGCTGGTATGCACTCAAAGGTCAAAATTTGCACATAAATTAAACCAAATATCATTAAATCTAATTAAACAAACCAGTTGAACCTAGTTAAACCTAGTTAAACCTAGGTGAACCTAATTAAACCTAGGTGAACCTACTTAAACCTAGTAATACCCAGATACTAAAAATGAATATTTAAAAAGATTGACTGGTCGATTACCTCCAACGGCAATATGAATCCGGAGAATATCCAGCTAAATTGTACCGACCCTTTGAAACGATTAAACAGGTGGTCCACCTCCTTAATAAAATCATCAAATGTAAAACGTCCCCAAGGAAACGTTTCATCTACCACTCGAAGAATAAACTGTTCAATATTGCCTCCAACCATCTTTGCCCTTCCCCGTATCACCGTCGAGAGGAAGTACAGCACCACCATCTTGAGCCTATCATTTCCATACTCCATTCCCATCAGCTTCTCCAAAATGTCCTTAACCTCCACCTTATCGATTCCAAATTGCTTTTGCACAAAGTCCATGCTCCCCATTGTCTTATACCCATTCGGGTAATGAATGCAACTCAATCCTGAGATTGTGTTGTGTTCCCTAATAGAATATCTAATAGGAACATCGTTCACAACAAACCAAACTTGCTTCTTCTTATCCGTTTGGACCGTCCTTAGAAGCAATATCCACATCCCTTTTACCTTCTGATTTCGTTGCCTCTCCATGTGAAACAAATGCTTGAATTGAGGGTGCTCCCTGAACCACTCCAACTCCACCGGTTCAAGCTTATCCTCAAGCATATTCAAAACTTTGTAAGTGTCGCATCTTGTTTGCAAATGACAATGTTTTGCATATTCTTTATGCTCTGTGTAAAATCTATGAGGTTTCATTGCGCCATCTACATGCTGCATTCAGATCAAAATAACAAGATTTTCAAACCACAACTTCCTTAAATATAACTATATCTACTTACAATTCCTAGTGTACCTAGTAACACCCAATTATTACTAAAATTTAAATTTAAATTTCCTTACCGCCTGATTGTTAGGCCGTTCATGGGTCTGTGGTTGATGGGAAGGTTGTTCTGATGTAATGGGTCTGCGGTGGTGGGGAAGGCTGCGGCGGCGGAGAAGCTTGCAGTGGTGGAGAAGATTGCGGTGGTGAAGCAGGTTGCCGTGGTGAGGAAGGATCACCTCCGCGACGTCGGCGTTTCACGGCTGAGGCAGGGCTCTCTGGCAAACGCGCACTTGGAGCCTCTTTTCGAGGCCGACTCTTTCCTCCTCTTCTAACTTTTGGTGTCATTCTAATCCTACACACATCAATTCTAAAATTAACCACAAAACTCAAAATTTTCTTACAAATTTCAAGCAAGGGACAAAGCTTACAAGTTTTAGGATTTATGTGGTCTAACGGCTCAGCGGTGGAGATAAAATCGATGGCGAAGCAGCGGCGGACCACCGATAGGATTTCTGGCGATTCAGAGCAGCAAACCCTAGGTAAGAATTTCGCGATTTTGGGACCAGTAAACCAGAGCCGAGCTTGAAGAAAAGGAAAAAAAAAGAGATTCGCGAGGATAGTCGGATCGTGGGTTTGATTTCTGTGGAGATTCGTGGGTGTTCGTCGCCGTGAAAGTCGCGAAGGTGGATCCGATTTCTGTGGTTATCAGATCCAAATCGGGTGGAGAAGTTGGACCTAAATCGGATACAAGTTCAATTATGGGCTTCATATTTAGGCTCACTCAATTGGACGAGTCTTCGACATCAAGAGATCAGATCCATGGTTTTTTTCGTAAATAAGTTGAACTTGCAAAATTTAATATATATTTTTACTTATTTAAGCATTTAAAAGAAATTAAAATGAAAATAGAAAATAGATGGAGGTCATTTCGGAATTGGATTTTGGAAATAAAGTCAATTCAGCAATTAATTCCTACATCTCTTTGGCCTTAGAGTTGAGCAGATCGATGGACGACTTGAGTGAGAAAAAAAATGATTGTAACAGACCGATTTTCAAAAACAAGAAATAGGATCTAGACCAATCCGAATATACCTACGAGTTACATACTTTATAAGTAAAATTATTTATTCTAATTTTTGTTTATATGTTTTAAGTTTTCAACTTTCAACAGATAAGAAAAACTTGAGGTAACAAAAATCTAATGGGATCAAGATTATCGTCGGGTTTAGGTTCCACCTAGGCCTGTCAATTTATGACTCAATCCGCGGGTCCCACGGGTTTTGACCCGCCGCGGGGCGGGTGCGGGTCGCCGAGAAGAAAAAAATTACGGGGCGGATGCGGGTGCGGGTCATTTGATTTTGAAAAGCGGGTTTGCGGGTACCCGCGACTGTATGTTGTTTTAGTGTTTTAGAGTAAAATTGTGTGTTGTTTTTGTTAAAACTGTGTGTTGTTTTGTTGAAAATTGTTTGCTGTTTTTGCTGAAACTGTGTGTTGTTTTAGCTTAAACTATGTGTTGTTTTGGTTAATAATGAATTTAACCCTAAGTCATTTCAGATCTAAGTCATTTCAGATGTTTGCCGATATCACCTCTTCTCTTCTCTCATTTTGATTCAATCGAAGAAAACCTCGTTTCTCCACCGTTCTTTGCCTCCATCGCCGCTATCTCTCCTTCTCCGACCTCGTCTCTCTGCCTCCAGCTCTTCCTCTTCACCTTTCGTTAAGGTTAGGTTTGTCTCCGGTTTATAAATCGTGATTTTTTTAAGTCAACCTTGTTTGTTCTAGGAGAACAATGATTAACTTTGCATTTAGTTTCTTGGAACTTGTGATAATCCCAGCAAAAAAAAGCTTGTCTTTGGACAGTATCATGAGCTTAAGTCTTGAACATTTCTTCTTTATTTTACTATAGCTCTCTAGTTGTCATTATTAGCTTTCCATGGATGCCATTTTTCACAATTCCTTCTATCTCACAAACTTAGGGCGTCATTTGTATATAGAAATGCTTACTGTTTTATTATTAAATTTGATCTATTTCATTACATGCATGTTCTCTCTGAGCTGACATGCTTGTGTCTTGACTATCTTACTTATCCTAGGAGTATTGTTTGCTTTACGGTTCTATAGAAGCATGAATAAATAGATAATATTCGAGACATTATCCCCGGTTCAATGTAAATCAACAAGTGTAAATAAATAATATCCGAGACACTACTACAAATGTCTACTATTTCAGAGATATGTTTGTTTGTATGTATGGTATTTATGGTTTGGCTAAAGTGGAGACCATTGATGAAGCTTTCCTTGTGGAAATACGATCTTCTTGAGTCTGAATTTTGGTTACTTCAATTTCTCATTGTGTGTTATGAGTTTCTGTTTATGCTGGTAATGAAGCGCTAGCTTTATATATGTCATTCATGCATATGAACTCATATGATGTTGTCGTATCTATGAACTTATATTGTGTGCTCCAATTTCAATGAGCAGGAAACGCCTATTTAGTCTGATCAACGATCTCATATTGAAATAGTGACTGGTAGGAAGCCCCTCAAAGATAAACCAAGCATGGATCTCGGAAGCAAATCCAAAAATGGCGTAAAGGTATCAATATGAGAACTCTCTATTTTTACCATCCCAACAGCTAAGCTCCTCCCTTTTTGTTGTATTCTCATTGTGGCATCAATGGAACTACAGAAAACCTAAAGCAAGCTTTTCCACAATTTATATTGACTCTTTGCGATATATGTTTTGACATTTGATCCTTAGTGTTTCTTTGCTATAGTGTTGTTTAATTATGAATAGAGGATTGAATTTTTTTTTTGGGGGTTAAAGCTTGTTGGGATTAATAAAAGCTTGTTGGGATTAATAGCTTTAAAAGCCTTAATCATTAAAACTAATAATTGAATTTAACTTGTTTCTAATGAAAGCCTTAGTTCTTGTTATGTTTTTTTGTTATGTTTTCTTAGTTCTTGTTTTATTGATTTCAGATAATGGAATCCGAGGGGCAAGATGGAGCTGATGGTGGGAAGATGCTAATGCCAAGTAATCCGAGTGCTACTAGCGAGGGATCAAGTTTACCACCGAGCAAGAGGAAGAAAATATCAACAGCGTGGGATAATTTCACTGTCATCCGTAAGGTCAATAGTGAAGATGTCTCTAAACTGAGAGCTAAGTGCAATCATTGCACAAAAGACTATGCTTATGAGCCACACAAGCAAGGTACGTCTAATTATAACCGACATTCACAAGTGTGCAATAAAACGCCTAGAGATGGTGATGTAGGTGCAATGTTAGTTAGTAGAGATGGGAAATTACTAGCTAGGAAGATAGATCAGGCTGTTTTCCGTGAAATGTTAGCAAAGTGCATAATTGAGCATGATCTTCCCTTCTCCTATGTTGAATATGAAAGAGTAAGATCAATCTAGAAGTATTTGAATGATGATGTTAAGTTTATAAGTAAAAATACAGCTGCTGCAGACGTCTTTAAGTTTTATGAGAATGAAAAGTCAAAGTTAAAGGTAGAATTATCAGAAATTCCTGGTAGGATATCCTTCACATCTGATCTTTGGTCTGCTATAACTGTGGAAGGATACATTTGTTTGACAGCTCATTACGTAGATAAACATTGGAAGTTAAGGAATAAGATTTTGTCCTTCTCTGCTATGCCTCCTCCACATACGGGAATAGATTTAGCTATGAAAATTGTAGAGATGTGGAAAGAGTGGGGGATAGAGAGAAAAATATTCTCTTTGACCCTAGATAATGCTAGTAATAATGATAGCATGCAGACCATATTGAAAAGGCAGCTGGTTTTACAAAATGATTTGTTATGTGGTGGAGAATTTTTCCATGTAAGATACTCAGCCCACATTCTAAATCTGATTGTTCAAGAAGGGTTAAAAGTGATGGGGTGATGCTTTAGGAAAAATCAGAGATAGTATCAAATATGTTGAAGCTTCAGAAGCTCGAGGTAAATTGTTTGCAAGCTGTGTGGATTCTGTTGGGATTAATATTAAGGCTGGATTAACATTAGATGTGCCGACGCGTTGGAATTCTACTTTTAAAATGCTTGACAGAGCTATCAAATACCGTTTTGCTTTTGATAGTTATCAAGGTTTTGATCCAGGTTACACGTTTCTTCCCACAACAACAGAGTGGGAACTAGGGACGAAAATCTGTGAGTTGTTGCAACCATTTGATGAGATAACAAACCTGATTTCAGGTTCAATTTATCCGACCTCAAATCTGTATTTTATGCAAGTGTACAAGATTGAGTATTGGCTATAAGCACATGAGCACAGTGAAGAAGAAGTTATTTTCAAGATGGTTGAGGTTATGAAAGCAAAATTTGACAAGTATTGGCATGACTATAGTTTGATTCTTGCAATGGCGGCTGTTTTTGATCCTAGATTTAAGTTATCACTTATAGAGTATTGTTTCACACATATTGATGAGAGTACAATTGAACAAAAAGTGGAGCATGTGAGAGCAAAACTGAAGCTGCTGTTTTAAACATATTCCAAGCCAGCATCCGAGAGCTCTTCATCACTCGAAGAGAACTTGCAAACTTCAGTGGCTGGGAAAGGTTTCATCAATTATGATGTAAGTATCTTAGTATATATTTAATTTTTTAACAAAGATATTACACATGGCATGTTGGTATTGATGTAGGATTTCCATAACTTTCAAAAAAAGTATGTATATGCTAGTGGGAAATCTTCATTGGATAGGTATTTGGAAGAACCACTAGTAGACATGGAGATGTTTGCAAGTTTAAATGTCTTGGATTACTGGAAAGATAACTCTCATCGCTTTGGGGACTTATCAAGGATGGCTTGTGATCTTCTAAGTATTCCTATCACTACGGTAGCATATGAATCCTCCTTTAGCATTGGATTACGAGTTTTAAATAAGTATAGAAGTTGTCTTCTCCCACAAAATGTTCAAGCCTTAATATGTGCTTGTAATTGGCTTCGAGGTTTCACACCATATGACAATGGTAAGTGGTATCACAGAATTTATGCTATTTTAGTTCTAATTTGATAGTTATAGTAGTACTAATTTTAATGTCTTATTTGACAGACACAGAGGTTGAGGAAGATGATGCATTGCCTTCATTAGAGTCGTTTGCTTCAGCTTCAGGGTAATACTTACTACTTATGTATTTTCTATAAATATTTGCTAATTATTGCTATTTACCAATTACATTTATAGGTGAAGTATTTTCATAAAACTTATGTATTATGTTGGTGTTTCTTTGTTTTTATGTGTGTTTGACAAGACATTGTGTTTCTTTGTTTTGTTAAACCTTTTGTTTGTGTTGTTAAAACTTTTAGTTTATGTTTTGTTGTCAGTTACTCAGTAAACGTTTGAATTTTTAGGCATGTTTTTAAATTTTGCGGGTTCGCGGGTTCGCGGGTGACCCGCCAACCTGCATGAATCAAGCGGGTGCGGGTGCGGGTCGACTGATTTTAATCCGCGGGTCATGCGGGTCAATCTATTAGCGGATAAACATAATTCGAACCCGCAGCCGGGCGGGTTTGACCCGCTTGACAGTCCTAGTTCCACCGATCAGACTAATCGGATCAGTCCACATTTTGTAACGCAATCTAATTTAGGTTCCATTTTTTAGAAATAATAAATATAGGGCCAAAGTTTAATAATTATAAACACAATGGACAAAATAAGAAATATTAATCCGACGCGTTGATCGGTTTTAGCTCATTTCCTCTGATTTTGGTTTTTTACGGTTTACTGAATTAGCAGATCATTTCGTCCTCCACAGGCACGCCGGTGGGTGAAATCAGCAGATTCGGATCCATTTTCGTTTGAATCTTTAGGTATTTAGGTTGATTTTGCTTCAGATCCGAAGCTTCTGCAAGGAATTTTGAGAAGAAGAATGTCGGTAAGGCATGGGCAATCATCGTTTCGAGATCGGACGGACGAGTTCTTCAATATCGTTGAAAGCCTGAGGAGATTGAATGCTCCGGCGGAGAATAATGTGCCGTATGGTAGTGGTAGAAGCGATGTTGTTGCGAGAAGAGAGGATCCTAGATCCCCCTTGATTAACCAATCGGAATTTAGTCGGAGAGCTTCTAAGATCGGTTTAGCTATTCACCAGACGTCACAGAAGCTATCGAAGCTGGCGAAACGTAAGCTCGTTAGTGATCTTGTGAATCTGGATTAACTTTTGTAGTTGCTTTGGTTTAAACTTGTAATGGCTTGTTTAGGAATTAGAATGATCTTTTGAAACAAGAAGCTGATCTAACTTGTAGCTGAAGATAGAAACTCGGGTAGAAATTGCATAGATTGTTATAGCAAAAGCTAGATTGAGAAGCTTTGGTATCACCATTGCTGCACAAAAGCATCATTGTTGCATAAACTCGTGGATCCACCAAAAAAATTCAACTTTTTTTGGTTTCTTTAGAATCGGTTTGTTTAATGGTGTGAGTTTCTCAAGTACTTATCTTGAGAACCTTTAGCATATTTATAGTAGGAATGAAAGAGGCTGTTGTTTTTCATGTATATAGGGTGCATAATCTATTAACTTGTCATTTTGTTGCAAATCAGTGGCAAAGAGGACATCGGTTTTTGATGATCCAACCGAGGAGATACAAGAGCTGACGGCGTTAATCAAACAAGAGATCTCTACTTTAAATACTGCTCTGCTTGACCTTCAAGTTGTCCGCAACTCCCAGAATGATGAAGGGAACAAATCTAGAGACACAACTTCTCATTCAGCAACAGTTGTTGACAATCTAAAGAATCGTCTGATGGACACTACCAAAGATTTTAAGGATGTTCTTACCATGAGAACCGAGGTTCTTTCTTTGTTTCCTTGGATTTCGTTTCGATAAAGCATGAGTATTCAGAAATGACTCTTAACTTACTGCTAGTGCAATGATGCTAGACCGAGCTATGATTTACTGGTCTGGTATTGCAGAACATGAAGATCCATGAAAATAGAAGGCAACTCTTCTCTTCAAACGCTTCAAAAGAATCAACAAACCCATTCGTTCGCCAGCGCCCTTTGGCTGCTAAGGCTTTTGCTAGTGAATCTGTTCCTCTTCCATGGGCAAATGGGTCTTCTTCATCGTCATCTCAGTTAGTCCGAAGGTAATGTACTATTAATCTAATAACCACAGTTGCTATGGATTTATTAGAATCTCATCTGGACCATGTTAGTCGTTGCTGATTTAAGATTTGGCTTGTCAAGAATTCAAGACCTTTCCTATTTTCTGCAATTACAGGAAGCAGGGAGATGCTGAATCTTCACCATTGTTGCAGCAGAGTCAACAACAACAACAGCAACAGATGGTCCCGTTGCAAGACACGTATATGCAGAGCCGAGCAGAAGCTCTACACAACGTCGAATCAACAATTCATGAGCTAAGCAATATCTTCACACAACTAGCAACCATGGTTTCTCAGCAAGGGGAAATTGCTATCAGGTTCATCTTCCTCCTGAGTAAAACACCAGAATGTGTTATAATGTATCAAGATCCATTGAACTTATAATATGTTGATGGTTTGTACAGGATTGATCAGAACATGGAAGATACATTAGCGAATGTGGAAGGTGCACAAAGCCAACTGGCCAGGTATCTCAACGGTATATCGTCAAACCGATGGCTGATGATAAAGATTTTCTTCGTACTCATTGCATTTCTCATGATTTTCCTCTTCTTCGTGGCGTAAACATTTGAGAAAAAAAAATTGATTCAAAAGAGTTTTCAACATCTAGACATGGTTATTTTTTCTGTGGTATCTTATTGACAATGTAAAGACTAAAAGAGAAAAGGGTTCTTATGTTCTATTCAGATTAAATGGAGATATATATGTCACTTCCATGTAAAATTTCTTTAAGTTTCCCATACATTTTTTTGTGATTCTCCTTCTCTTTCACTACCACTTCTTGCTTACTATTAGGAATGTTATCTATTCCATTTGTACTTTATTTATTTCGTTTGTATTCTATTAAATGAACTATTGATATATGATACTGTAAACACTATGCCGTAAAGAGAGAGGACTTATTAGAATAGTTACTTCTGTTGTAAATGAATAAATCTACGACTTGAAAATATTGATTGATAAATAGATGGGGCATGTGCACTGCAAATACGAGACGAGAGGAATCAATTTATTGAACAGTCAACACAATGATACATTTGTTTTCATACGTTTAGCTCTTCCAGTTCAGGACTTAATGGCTTAAAGAGAGCATCCACTTCGGTTTCATCTACCTTTTCTAAGCTTGCTGGTTTCCAATTCGGATTCTGCAAGAAAAAGGCCACTCATGAATGAGCTTAAGGCACTACAGAGACAACAATCGAAACAAAAACTGATTTCGTGTACTATTGTCAAACTTGACTTGGGATGTACAAAAGAAAAAGGTGACTGAGGCATCTCTACATTTATAAACTACCCTCGTCTATGATGATTTTCCTATTCGTATTAAGAGTAGATGTCTGTCGCGCCATGATGATAGATGTGAGAGAACGATTTATTCCGTATTTGTTTCTGAATTGTTTGTCCAAATTGGTCAAGTAAATGGAAAATGAAAGAATGCAAACTATCATATAAGGAGTTGCACACTTGCATACGTATATTCTCACAAATTATGAGAATATTGTGTAGTATGAAAGGTATTAAAGTTTTTTTATGTTAATTACCAATTATTTGAATTAATTAATATCTTATTATTAATTTTGGTTAACTTACATGATTTACATCGTGCTATTACGCAACTATTATCCGGATAAGATAAAATCTGAACTTGACCTCCTAAAAAAAAGAATTAGCGCCTTGGTTGTGATTTTACGTAAGTGTTTAAATATCCTTACTAATTTGGAATACAAAATATTTATTGTATTTAGTTATTTGTTATTTATTTTTCTAGGTTACTGAAAGTATACAAAGTGGTCAAACATTTCCGACATGGTTAGTGGAGTTCGTTAACGGTCCAAACAACATTACAACTTCATATCTTAGGTATTGGATTAGGGGATATGCGTTAAGGATTCATGAGGAGAGAAGAACGAGAGCAACTTCAGTCTATGGTATTTCGGCTCAATCAGGTGATGTTGTTTACTACAACATTTTGAATGAAATATTGGAAATCCACTACCCAGGAATGTTGGACTTGAGGTGCATTGTATTTAAGTGTGATTGGTATGATCCATTCATTTGTCGTGGTGTTCAAATTAACCAATTCGGCTTGACATCGGTACATTCAAGATGAAGACTATTTAAATACAATTCATTCATCTTTGTGTCACAAGCATAGCAAGTCAGAAATTTCCAACGGCTTTGGAGATATATGTGTTCTGTTTAAAGGTTTGACTGATCAATGACTAGACATGCAAGTTTCGTGAGTCTGTCAGAAATTCCCGACGGATATGCAAAATTTGACTGACAATAACCAGACATGCAAGTTTTGCGGTCCGTCAAAAATTCCAACAGATTTCAAAATTTTACCCGAGAAATAACTTTTGGCCTCCCATGTGTCCTAAATTTTTGCGAATATGACGGATCGCAAAATTTTAGGTACGAATCTTCTCGAGAACCACCAAAAATGCGGTGAATTTAATTATTTTAAGGATTTTCGACGGATGTGTTTATCAGAAAATTTTTTGTTTTATAATGACTTCGTCTACTTCGCAAACCCATTCGTAGAAAACGCAAAATAAAACTCAAAACCGTGGAAAATCTCTCAAATCATCCCAACTCGTCACGAAACTCAAAAACCAAACTTCCTTATGGATCAAAATCAATCAAACTTGTAAGTTTCTAAAGTTTTAGTTCATTTTTATGTGTTTCTAAGTTAGAGTTTTAGATTTAGGGATTTGGAATTTAAATTTAGGGTTATGCTTGTTAGATTGAGGATTTAGATTTTTAGGATTTAAAGTTTTAGATTTAAAATTTGGATTGTTAGATTGTGGATTTTGATTTTGGAATGTTAAAATTGATAGAATTTTGATTTTGGAATGTTATTAGCTTTTTGAATATTCTTAGATTTTTTTTTGAATTATTAGAATGTTTTTTGGATTTTGAAATATTTTAGATTATTTTTAAATTATTATTAAATTGTTCTTAAATTGTTACTAAATTATTTGATTGTTTTGTAAATTGTTATTAAATTTTTTTTACATTGTTTTTAAATTATTAGATTGAATTTTGTATTTTTAAAAAATTATTAGATTGTTTTTCGAATTTTGTCATTTTTAAATTATTAGATTGTTTAAAAAAATCTTCATTGTTATTTTTAATAAATAGATTTGTTTTCGAAATTTTTAATAATGATTGTTTTCTAGGGATTATGATGCGTTTCATCGGTTTACAAACGGGGTGGGTGGTTCGCGTCGGAGACAAGGAGCGAGTCAAAACCGCTCGACTCATGTTCTATATGTGACGTACTCGACAATGCCGATGGCAGACCGTGATATGTTGTTTCTGCAATTTGCGGTAAATTTTTTATTTTATTTATTTTACTTTAATTTTAAATAATTTATTGTCATATACATTTTCTTTTTGCATCAAGATTTTACTTGGGCTAGAGACATTAACGGTTACGGTTAAACGTGAGTTTGATGATAAGGCATCAAAGATGTACTCTACGAAGCTAAATGAGTGGAAGGACAAGTGGACGCGAAATGAGGTGCCTAGAGAGTTGGTTGCAAACTCGGACCGATGGAACGTGTTTATATATTATTGGAAGATGGAGGAAACTCGGACAACTTCGATAAATCAATCTACCAATCGGAAGAACGACTACAAGGGTAAAGGAGTTGCTATACATAATTTGAGAATAAGGAGCAAACTTCTCAGAAACAACAACTTGTAAATTATTTTTTTATTAATTCTTTTCAATTTATTAACATTTATAAATTTTTTTTTCTTACAGTTTTTGAAAGATAGTGTGCGTATCTTGCGTTGGTACAAGATGAACACACCAAACAGAAAAACAGGTCAAACTTAAATCCGATCTGGAGGCTCATGATCGTATCTCATTGTGGCATAACTCTAACCATAACTGCATCATCTATTTGCGTTGCAAGCTCACTAGAAAGTGGATATTAAATGTTGAATTTTGGCAGGTTGGTAACTGCCCGTTCTTGGTCTCAATGTGGTCAACCTCGGACTCTCTAGCACCTTCGAAATTGGAAGGCTCCAGTTAGGGTGGTTATCCGATATACTACCCAATGTTACTCCTTCGAAGGTCTCAGCGTTATTGGTTTGGGAATAGGGGAATCTCTCTATTTAAAAAAAAAACAAACCTTGATCTGATTCCTCGATCAGTCGCCAAAATCAAAGTCAAGGTGATCTTAGATAGAAAGCACCCCTCGACAATTAAAGTAAAAAGAAAGTTAAATCAGGCGAAATGTTCTAGGATCCAAGATCATTGGTGAGATAAGAAACTTTGGAAACCCTGTTTAATACAAAACCTCATTTTTTGGAAAGCAATGGATATCATAAACTCAAAGTAAGATACTAAAACCTCTTTTTAGGAATCCTATTTCAGTTATTTTTTTTGGAAATATGTCTTTGGCCCAATAGTAGTAACATACCCGTAGCAAACAAATTTTAGTTGGTCAGAGCCCAATAATTAGAGTCCTGCAATCATTCAAACCCTTTCTTTTTGGTAACATTTGCGGTAGAACCAAGTTGAGCTACTGTAATAATTAACATTTTTTTAAAAATTTTATGTAAATATATGGTCTTATCAATTTTATAAATTAATAATTATATAAATTTATAACATATAAATAAAATATTTGAGTGAAGTATGACATGTTTGTTTAACTTTTCGTTGGAAGTCCTTAATTTTTTTTATTGTATCAAAACAATTGGTATTATTTTCTCAAATTGCATCTAAAAATTATGAAATTTTTTATAGCGATAATTATTTTGTAATGTCTAACTACGACTAAAAATATCGAAATATTGTCTTCAACTTGTTACTTTAAATATGATTTTTTAAATTAGACAAATCTCTTTAAATTAATAATTATTAATTTATCGATAAACTAATACCCTATATAAATTTATAAAATACTATGGTTCCGACATTATTAATTTATAGAGATTTTATTTTATATTTTCATATTTTTATATGTATTCATAGAAGTCATATGTTAAACGAAAAGGTGCATGAATGCCTGTGTAATATTTTCCTTTCTTTGAACTAAATTGATTTGAATGAATCTACAGATGATGTGAGATGTATTGAATTGATTTTATGGAAGTTATTTGGTGGTTATGGGAAGTATACATGATTATAGAAGCTACCACCAGCACAAGGATGGATTAAATGTAATTACAATAGACGAGATAGGAGTTTATGTGATGCAAATGCACATATTGGCTGAGTATGGGTAGTAATAGACGAGATAGGAGTTTTACTCCTTGCGAATAGTTCCAAACTTCGCCAGCAATTAATGCTCTTCAGCTTCGTAGAAACTTTACAACATCTATGGTGTCAGGGATACAGGTGGATAATTATGGAGGATGATTCCAATCAGCTTCTGGAACGAAAGTTTAAATGGAGAACTTAATACACGACAGTCAAGAAAGAATTAAATTTTTGTGGATTTTCAAGTGTCTTATAGAAGAAGGCCAAAATATTTTTTTTGTGGACAAGTTTGTCAAAATGGCCAAAACACAACGTCCACTATCAATTGTCTACAACCTTTTCTTGCTCATGTATACACACATATTAGTCAAACCGTGTACACAAATATTAAGTTGGTGAAATCAGATGCTAAAAATTGGTACAATTTTATAGTAGTAAATAATTACATCTAATAAATGGCCATTCGGTTACTCGGTAGGTTATATTGATACTACAAATTATATGATTTTAAAATTCTATTATCTATTATCTAATAACTCAATATAATATTTATACTAATATGATAAGTTTTGAAAAAATTATGTTTAATCTTTTCTTTTAGTTCCTCCCAATAGAGACATCATTTTGAGGTTACATAAAGTAAACAATGAAAATAGAGTGAAGTGTAAAATGATCTAGACAATGGATCATAGAATACATTAGAGAGAAACTTGAATGAATCAAGAAGAGCCGAAACGAGAATGATGTGGGTTACAAATTTGGGATTGGATTCCAAAAAACCGGTTTTAACCGGAACCACATCAACCCAAATGTAGATTGGACCAGAAGGTGTTGTCGTTCACCGATCTGTTTGCCGACAAGCTCCAGTCCACCACAGTGACTTATATTAAATATGTGGACCTAACTCACATCCAAAAGATAATTCAATAGTGGAGGATTGTCATACTTATATATTAGTTATCAAGTTTTCTAAGTTCTAATGTGAGACAATTTCAATACACCCTCTCACGTTCATGATGGACATATGAAACATGAAATTTGTGGGAATAGACATCTACGGGTGAGCCTCATAATCAAAAACTTGGGCATATTCTGATACCATGTTAGTTTTGTAAACAAACGATGAAGAAGAATAAAAAACCTTTCTCCAAAACCCTTCTTCTTCATCGTTTTTTACAAAACTAACAACTTACAGCAACTGAGATTGAGTTGGCCAAGTTCAACCTTCGTCACCGTGAGACATGGTTTCCACTCTTCTCCCTCGACATGTGTGGCCACCCTTTGAACCACCGTCCGATTTCAGACAGGGAGCTAGATCAAGCATGTTTCCACGGTTAACCGTCGGTCGGTCTAATACAAGCTTCCTCTGCTATCTCCAAACGGATTCCACTAGATCTAACACAACCAATGGCACTTCCGTTTCTGCCTACGCTGGCCACTGCTCCGCCTCGGTCGACGGTTTCTCCATGACTCAGTAAATTCATGGACATTACTACATATTCTAAGCCTTCATACAACCAATAATAACACAAGATTCATATAGAAACCTTTTGTACAAGAGACGTGTTTTTGTCCACTAAAATCTCCGCAACAACTCCTTTAATATCCATCCCTGCACCATTCATAAATGGCCACTCCAAAAACCTTCCCCAAAGCATTAACCAAGAACTTAATCACTTAGTTTTGTTTTATATTTCCCACACTATACAATCCTACAAACATAGAAACCAGAATCACAAATCAGCACACAAAAAAAGAAGTTTCTTTTTTTACCTGCATAAAAGGCTCGAGGTGTACTGCCTTCAACAATAACGCGTTTATAAAAAATAGTATTTAAACTAAAATTAATTTATAATCGATGGTTTAATATAGTTTTGGTTTTGGTTTAAATTTGGGTTTTAGTCAAAACATTAATTCCTTTTTTAAAAACCGGTAGTTTTAGATTGATTTTTTTTTCCGGTTTAGTTTGGATTCGTGTTTTTTTCAATATAGAAAAATGAATCTATTTAAACTATATTTCCATTAGGTTGAGATCAGATCGGTTTATCCTGATTAAAACACCCCTAAATAATTATTTCAGAATTCAAAACCTAAATTTGAGTATCAACATCACAACTTCTAGGGAAATACACCAAAGATATTTTTTTTACAAAATCTATATATCATATAGATCATAGTTCAATTAGAGTTGAGACATTTTTCCAAAATTATTTGATAGTTAAAAGAGAATCCAAAAACCTTGTAATATCTGTCTCTCTAACGATAACCTTGACGGGTTCTTTTAACATTGCCCATCTCCATATCCTGTGAGGTCTGAATCTCAGTGCTCGACCAAGACGGATACAAATCATATTCACTGGTTGGATTACTGAACTCACTGCTTGTACTGAACTCTCGAGTCCCAAGTGTTGTTTTCCTAAACCTGTTAATGCTTTCGTTGTCCTGGCTCGTGTCATAATCTGTGCTTCCTCCATATGAGCCATACACATTGCTGTCACCTGGTCTAATCCCTTGGTTCAGATCTGACGGTGATATGTTTCCTTCTAGCACACGAGCAACCTGCTTGTTTTTATACCAATAATCACTCATTTGATTAGCATTATTAACATTTCAAATGACGAATATTAGGCTATTGAAAATAAAATTGACTAACATTTGGCAGTGAACAAAAAATGCGTTGCTAAGAAACCATGTTGCGCCATTGTTTGGTCAAGTCAGTTTTTATTAAAGTGGCATTGTTCGATACAACAAAATATTGATTTGGCTTTTTTAACCGGAATTCGACTCTAATAAATAGCGTTTCTCCGCAAAATGATATCAAAAAATAAAAGATACAACAAAATATTGAGTTAGGTATAAACATCAAACCAAACGAAATTAAACAGTAGGTTTTTTAGGGGATAAACCAAACCAAAACGAAAATGAAATTAGAGCACCTAAACCGTCCCAAATAAATCAACTTTTTCTTAAAGTCATACTTTAGTTGAGTTTTAACTATGCATAAATTTAATTATACGAAATAGAAATAATTTTGAGTTAAAAATAATTTCTTATTTATATTATTGATAAATTTGTATTTCCAAATCCAAAAACTGAACCGAACCGACAATATTTTGGTTCTTGACTATACATATTTAAAAATCTAAAACCCAAATGCTCACCCTAAGGAACAAAATGATTTTAAGTTAAATTACCTGGTCCATGGGAGGTCTGCGGCGAGCTGTAGAGCGGACACAAGCTGCAGCACAAGCAACCATGCGAGCCATCTCTTCTTTATCATACTCATTATTCAGTTTTGTATCAACCACAACCTCAAAGTTTCCTATCTCAACGACTTCGTTAAGCAAAGGTCGTGCCTGTTCCAATTATTCACACATAGCCTTTGCTTCATTCAACAGTCAAATTATACAAAACATGTGAAGGTAGATTATTTGCAGTAATATTAATTACCCAATCAACCAAGCTATTATCTGCATATACATTGTTTGTATCAATAGGGCGACGTCCGGTTATAAGCTCCAAAAGTACAACACCAAATGAGAAAACGTCAGACTTTTCTGTGAGCTTTCCACTTGCAGCATATTCTGGAGCCAAATACCTAAAATCCCAAAACCAAAAGTTTCAGTATTTGTATGATAAGAATTAGAGAAATTGTGCAAACTTTATAAATATAAACATTTAGCTTCAAGATTATCTTTACCCAAAGGTTCCCATCACGCGTGTAGATACATGAGTGTGTGTATCCAACGCAATCTTGGCAAGACCAAAATCAGCAACCTAAAACATAGAAGAGAGACACAAAATACAAAAGTGCTTCACAAAAACATCGTATGCAAGTTACATATAATAATACCTTAATAGAAACGTAAAAAATATATTAAATCATTACCTTTGCTTCAAATTTGAAATCAATCAATATGTTTGCCGCCTTAATATCACGGTGGATGATTTTAGGATTGCCTGATATATAAATGTGTGCCGAATAAACAAACATGGCCTATATTTATTAAACAACAATACATATTTTTCAGATCTTATTAGACTAACAATTTTCATGAAGATATGATAATCCTTTGGCAGCACCAATAGCAATCTTCAATCTTGAGCTCCATTCCATAGGAGGCCGTCCCTTCCCTATAACAAATTCAATCATCAATAATTGTAAACTACAAAGCATGCAATAAACCATAGAAGAGTTAGTTTGATTTATCTAACCATGGAGGTGAAACTCGAGAGTGTTGTTAGGAACAAACTCATAGACAAGCAATCTGTGAGCATCAGCGATGCAATAACCGAGAAGAGCAACCAAATGTCTATGGTGAATACGGCTAATGATCCCAACCTCAGCCTGAAACTCTCTTTCTCCTTGAGAACTTCCTGCTTTCAACTGTTTCACAGCAATATCTTTTCCATTAGGTAATATACCTTTAAACACGTATCCGAATCCGCCTTGTCCTAACAAATTGGCTTCAGAGAAGCCATTGGTGGCTCTAGCTAACTCCTCGTAACTGAAAGTTCCTTTATAGTTATTGCTTAATACAAGTCCTGGTGATGGTGGAGGAAGAAATGAATGATCTGAGTAGTTTGAGTCGGAGCCGCCGCTGCTGCTGTTCATGAAAGGTGGTTGACGTGGTAGCGGGGAGAGAAGCTTCGGTGGTGGCAGTGACGTCACCATATGATCCGACGTTCCGGATGCATTTTGTTGGTGTTGTCCACCGTAAGGGCCTCCAGCTGAGAGTCACAGGAACATGA
This sequence comes from Cardamine chenopodiifolia, assembly GCA_963922655.1. NCBI lineage: Eukaryota > Viridiplantae > Streptophyta > Magnoliopsida > Brassicales > Brassicaceae > Cardamine > Cardamine chenopodiifolia. The sequence continues at coordinate 11,688,645 of OZ000485.1, read as the reverse complement.
AATCTATAAAAACGGTCTCTAGGGATCCATATACAAGTCTGAAAGTTGTCTTAAAAAAAAAGTAATATAATTTTCACAAAAATGCATATTTATATATTTAATTTCCTCACATATTCGAAAATCACAAACATGCAACGAATATGTAGATAAATCATAGAAATGAGGAACGATATTAGTTCAAGATTTTAACCAAAAAATATATTTCAAGATATATATATTGGTTAGTCTAGTACATCATTATTATTAAAAGAGATGTATTATATTAAGAAGAGATGTAATTAATAAGATTTTTTTTTGTACCTTCGTTTCTTCGTCGTTTCTTCGTACGAAGGAAATAAACCAAAGCCAGTATCACAAGCACAGCGACTGCTCCTATTGCGATCCCGACCACAACTCCGGTTGATACTCCGCCGGAAGATGAAGGCGGCGACGATGGAGAAAAGCCTGGGTTGATAGATGGAGTTGTAGGAGATCCCCCACCAGAGGGACTTGCTGGAGGTGGAGGGCTCAAAGTGCCCGACCGAGGCGGAGTGGATGTAGAGGGAGGCGGCGAAGTTGAAGGAGTAGCGTGAGAAGGTGGAGGAGGAGGAGAAAGCGTCAAGGGAGAAGGGGGAGGCGGAGACTTCGGATTAGTGGACGGTGGCGGAGGAGAAGGCGTCAAGGGAGTTGAAGGAACATCGGGAGATGGCGGTGGAGGAGAAGGCGTTAAGGGAGTTGAAGGAACATCGGGAGACGGCGGGGGAGGAGAAGGCGTCAAGGGAGGCGAAGGAGGAACAGGAGAAGGCGGAGGCGGAGTTGGAGGAGTGACCGTAGGAGCAGGCGTCAAGGGAGGAGTGGCCGTAGGTGCAGGCGTCACAGGAGGAGTGGCCGTTGGCGCAGGCGTCAAGGAAGGAGTAGCCGTTGGGGTAGGCGTTACGGGAGGAGTAGCTGTAGGTGCATGCGTCACCGGAGGAGTGGCTGTTGGCGGAAGCACCACGGGAGGACTGGCCGTTGGTGGAGGCGTCAAGGGAGGAGTGGCTGTTGGCGGAGGCGTCACGGGAGGAGTGGCTGTTGGCGGAGGCGTCACGGGAGGAGTGGCCGTTGGTGGAGGCGTCACGGGAGGAGTGGCCGTTGGCGGAGGCGTCACAGGAGGAGTGGCCGTTGGTGGAGGCGTCACGGGAGGAGTGGTCGTTGGTGGAGGCGTCACGGGAGGAGTGGCCGTTGGTGGAGGCGTCACGGGAGGAGTGGTCGTTGGTGGAGGCGTCACGGGAGGAGTGGTCGTTGGTGGAGGCGTAAACGGAGTTGAAGGAGGAACGGCGGTAAGTGTAGGCGGAGGAGTCTGTACAGGAGGTGACGGAGTAGTAACGGGAGGCGGCGCTGATGACATCTCTAGACACAAAAAAAGGAGGATGTCAAAAGCGGGAAAAGAGGAGTGCTAGAGGTGAGTTTTGATTACTTCTATCTGGAATTTGGACAATGGAGAAATTCTCGGGGACAAACGATTTCTCCACGTCATTACTTTGTTTTTTTAAAAAATTTTAAAAGTAAAAGATAAACAATTCCTTTTTTTCTGTCTTTTATTTCTTTTTCTTACTTAACCAACAATATTAGATAATCGAAAATATATATTATCTAGAGTTAACTAGGTAAAGAGCAAATATTAAAGATTTAAGCAAGAAAATGTCAAAATGTCGTAAACAAAAAAATTAAGAAAATGTCAAGTCAAAAATATGTTAGATGAAACAAGCAGAAATGTCTTACGGAGTCGAAATACCTATATATGTAATGGATATTTCTTATTTTCTTGTTTTTATCCTTTTTTTTTGTTTAGCTTGTTATTGTGGTTAAAGATTTTTGAGTCGAAACGACCTATTTTATCTGTGTAATGGTCAACTCTTTTCCTTATTTCTTGATTCTTTTTTTTTTTCTTTTTGTCTTTGTTTTGTGTTTGAACTTCTTTAGTTTTTATTTTCAGTTTTCATTAATATTCAGATGTTAAAAGAAATAAAACCATAAGAAGGGTATTTTGCACAAAATTTGGGACGAATATTGTAACTCGCTATTTTCTAAATCAACCTTTGAATATATAGTTATATAGAATTCACATGTGGTAATATATTAATATTTAACGCATTAAATAATTATATAGAACTTAGATAATAAACTAAAAATAACAATATATAGTTATTCGTTACGATTAGATATCCATATAGAAAAATAATATATATGGTAGAGAAAATCATGCATTTTGCGACACTTAAGTTATATGAGTATATGATCAAAATAAAAACTCTCTTTGATAAATGAGATGTTTACAAAAAAAAAAAATATTACTGGAGAGAAATCAATCGATATGTAGCAGTAAAATAAAATAATAAAATCCTTCAACATGGCTAAGATTCAATCTTGTCCACATGACTCTTAAACACTCTTTTGTCACGTATCTAATTGCTCTAGTATTTATGTTGGGCATAAATTTCAGCTATGAAAAATCAATCTATCGTAATATGACATGTGACATGGAATTGCTGAACTGAAAAAGTAATCTCCAGCGTTGGCGTTGAAGGATAGCTTCCAGCATTGGTCCATTAAGAGGAGCACACAGCTAAAAAGACGCATAACGAACCAACTCATTTTTATCTACAAACAACTGATGATAAAACACGACAAACCTCCCCAGCAAAAAGGATGAGAAGCATCATTATGCCAACCTATTTGCACACATGTTCTTAGCCTTGGACAGTCTGATATTCCGTTTGGATCCGGTTTGATTTTTCCAAGTTTTGGATTTTTTTTTGTTTATCAGTTTAGAACTCACTAGAATATTTTAGAATTTTTGTTTGGTTTTTCCGAATTCGAATATTCGAAATATTAAAAATAAAAACTAAAAATATATTAAATTTGAATAAATTTGATTAGATTTTTTCGAATATAATAAAGAACTGTAGAATATTTCGGTTATTTTAGATATTTTTAGTTATTTCGGTCTAAATGTAACTGTTATTTTCAAATTTATAGTTTTGGGAAAAAAGTTTTTTTAAATTTAAATATAATTAATATTTTTGGATATATAATTGTATTTTGGGTATTTGAATACTCATTCAGTTTTTATATATAATTGTAATTTAGATGTGATTTTATTTTTTTGGATATAAAAATTTAGATTCTATTTAAATATTTTATCGATTTCGATTTAATTTAGTATTTCGTTTCTGGATCGATTCCGATTTGGTTACATTTTTCCCACGCCAACATGTTCTAGTGGCGTATTATAAGCTTAATTATACAAAGTAAAAACTAAAATAAAAGGCTAGCGTGTCGAATCTCCTTCTTATGTCACCAAGTGGATTTCAGATTTGTTCGTGTTTCTAAGTGAAATATTTTTTCATAAATACATGTCCAAAACATTATTTATCGGGTTTCATCCTCACTTTGGTAGAATTCTATTTCTATAAAGAGAAAAAAAAACACTTATAAACACTTTTAAAACACAACGCATTCGTATAACAGCTAATGTGTTCTTGCTCTATTTTCTAGCCCCTTCACAAACCATCTCTAACCTGAGCGTCGAAATCTTTTCGAAAAGCATTATGTAATACAAATAATTTCAAGGCCACCTATTAAATTGACGTTTCCCCTGATCATATATATAACTAGAGATTCTTTTCTCCATTTAAATTTTCCACCTAAACAAACTATTTTTTCAATTAAAAAAAATTAAAATATTTATTAAATATGTATTTATTTATATTTATTGAATAATGTAACAATATTTATAAAAATAATTAAATAAAATATATAACAATTAAAAATTAAAAAAATTATAATGAAATAAATTATAGTGTTAATTTGATAAATGTAATTATTTAAATAATATATTTACCAAGAAGATGAACTAATAAGAACACAAAAACCAAGAAATAAATAATCGAATTGTTGAAACACGTGAACAAATTGAGTGTAGAAAAAGTAGAAAGTAAATATAATTAATTTTTCTAAAAGAATATTAGAAAAATATCTACACCAATATTTTTTGGAATATATGAACATAAAAGTTACATTTGGATTTTTTAAAAGCATCTAAATTTTGTAAAAGAATTGAAAGTGTTATAACCTTCATATTTATGTAAAATATTTCAAAACTTTACACTAAAAATAAAGAGTATAGAATAGCTAAATACAAAATCAAATATTGCACAATAAAATAAATAAGTATTATGTTAAATCATATTCAATCAAGGTTTTTTTTTCCGAAAATTTCAATCAAGGTTCCTAATAAGAGGCAAATTATACCAATAGGAGCCGGTCAAATTTCTAGATAATAATATAAATTTTCGGTAAGTCATAGATGTCGTATCATTCTATTAATCGAGTTTAAAACAACCCACGATACGCTTAATGTAAGAAAAAACAGATGTCAACGGCGTATTTGAAATGATAATTTGTCAAATTTGTTTTGGTCAAGTTGGTTCCATTTCATATTTTATTGAGTACAAGTAAATACCAATGATATGACGGTTTGGACAAACCAATTTTATTTGAAGCGAACTAAAACAAAAACCAAATTTCCATAGAAAAAAGGAAAATACACCTAAACTTATATTTTGAAATTTAAGTTCTCAGCTTTGTTCTATTAACAAAACATTCTATATGTCTATACTGTGTTCTATATGATGATTCCGAGCAAAAAACATATTTGTCTCTAATCTTAAATTCTATAGAAAGACATCCAACAAAATTGGCTTTCAATTTCTGTTAGATCTTGATCAATCAAACGGTTAGATGAACAGATATTGCATTGGATGTCAACATGGCTATCAACGGTAATCTGAAAGTGATTTCTTTGAATTTAACCATTTGATTAATTTTATGGATGATTATTGATTTATGTATTTTAAATGATTTGAAAATTCAACCTAATACATTTATTAGTGATTTTCCTTTTGTAACAAAATAAAAAGATAAATAAGATTATAAAAAAACCGACCTTTTGGCCTTAAGAATATTTTTCTTTTGTCCATGTGTAAGTGGTTAAATGGGCACAGCGAGAATTCGAAGCATGACGTAAAAAAAAAATTCTTAAGTTCGAATCCACTTGCGCATTGAGAAATGAGTCTGGGCATGGGTCTAGACGTCTATGTGAATATATTAGATCAAAATATTACAGTGAGCATAGTATGATATATGAAAAAAATTTACAGAACAATATGAATCAAACACAAAAGATTATAATACCGTAAATGGGTTGGGAAGAGAGATGAGCAGAGTCGAAACAGTTATCTCTCTCCATAATTCTTTAAACTTTTGTAGTGTGCCAAGTTTGGATGTGTCAAGAATCTCAAGATACTTCTTCTTTGTATTCTGTTGTGTCGTACCATTTGAAGTCAAGAGTTGGCGATTTCATTTAAGCGTTATACTCTCAGACACTCAAATTAATATAATATATTCAAATTTGTTTGGTTTCATTTTGTTAGATATTTATGCATTCTACATTATCTATATATTGTGAATGGTTAAAATATTTTAAATTAAATATTAAATGATATTTTGTGAAAAGAATTAATTCTTTAATATGCGCTTTTTTAGTCTGAAAATTTTATAGTATATTGAAAGATGGAGAGAGTAATATTTTTACTTGAAATGAAATGTTTTGACAAATTGCGGTTTACGTAGTTCAGTTGCACTCAAAATATCAAGTGATATACAAAAGTCTGATTAGACCTAGCTTAAAAGTAAAAACAATTCTGGGAATTAATTCGTGCAATATAAATACTATATATAGCCCCAACTATTTGACTAGTCGACTTTATCTTTTATGAAAATAATAATAGAGATTGTTAGGTCAAAACGTCATGCTGGGAAAATTTGAAGGCACAATCAGAACAATGTATGGAAACTATTCACTTTAGTTCAATGCGAAGTTTAGTAAAACAGATGAATACAACATACGCCCATGCACTTTCACTTTAACTCCAGCATTTTTTTAACTAACACAATGGAAAATACTTTGTGCTACCAATAAAATACACATTCACATTACACAAACATATATATCTATATATATATATATATATATATATGAATACCACTAAGAGACCCACTTCATTATATTAGTAATATAATACGATATTATAGACAAGGAAAATGTGGATCAATCGACGCAAAGCTCTTACATTTAAGCATCAAAACTCGAGGAGCCGCCTCATGACGCTAAGCAGCTCTAAATGAGACGTCATATGTGGAAAATGTCCCATGGCGTCCTCGATGATCTCCACCGTCGATTCTCCTTTGATCTTCTCCTGCATGAAGTAAGCGACGGAGACAGGCACTATGACGTCGTTTCTTGGCTGTATGACATGGCAAGGCACTGACACTTGTTCCAACAAATCTCTCTCGTCGCAGCCAAACACTATCTTAGCTAAGGCAAGAGCCGTCTTGGGCTTCATTTTCTTAAGGCACTTCTCGAACCTTTGAACCGAGAGAGAGTCTCTTGGGTCGACCGCCATGGGAGAGAAAGCAACCGTCCAAGCCTCGTAGTTGGAGCCAATGTTAGCGATGATCGAGTCGATGTCTTTTGACTCAAATCCTCCGTTGTAATCCTCAGTGTTTATCAACCTATTTACATTTCAATCTATTAACATTATTATTTTGATCATCTAGTATTTGTGTATATTAAGTACGTAGTCAAACATTATCGACTATTGTATTAAATTATGGCCGACTTTCTCACCTATAATAAATACTCTAATCAGTCAAAATTTGATAATTCAAGAATTGATCCCATTCAAGAATTTTCTCTATATATTTTGGAGAATAGAGTGTTCTTAGTGGTGATACGTGATATACTCGTTAAGATTCATGAAATTTTAATTTAAAAATTAATTAATAATTAAAATTTTTTGATCTATGTAATATATATATTATATTATATTATATTACTTTTGATATGGGATTCTAAGGTATGCATAGATCTAGTACTCTCTAATATTATATCGATTTCTCTTTATGAATAACATAAATACATACATGACATGCATATGTCTATATGTACATGTATATATGTGCACAGCCTGCAGGCAAATAGGACAGGATGTGATCATATGTCATATCTATTCAACAAGCTAGCAGCTGATCATGTCCACATGTTTAACGCTAGGCAACAGTTACACTTCATTATCTATATATAAAATCATTAATATCGGCTAATATAGTACTATAATAGCGTAAACCATATGGTTTCCGTCTTTTTCATGGAAACATATATATATATATATATATTCATAACTCATAAGGAATATTGCAAGATCGATGAGACGGTATAAACTTTTAAAATATTGATTGCATGTGTTTAGATTTCTTTGGAACGTAAATTATAATCCTTAATGATCTGTCTTCACCTTATATGCGCATCATATTACTTCTTTTTAACTATATCCAATATCTAGAATGATATTATATCGATTCTTCTTGCATCTACAAACATTTTTGTTTTGTTTTACCATATATATTTAAGAGGAATTGTTAATTATTAGCGGTATCAAGAGGGAGCTTACCTAGGAGAAGCAGCAATAAGGAGAAGTTTTGAAAACAAGTCGGGCCTTTTAATAGAAGCAGCACAACCGATCATTCCCGACATGGAATGGCCTACGAACACGACCGGGCCAAACTTCAGCTCCTCCATAAGATCAATGAGATCATCAGAGAAGGCGTCTAAGGAGCTGTACTTTGAAGGATCATAAAGAGTCTGGTCTTTAATGGCTCCAGAGAAAAGCCAGTCAAAGACCAAAACTTTAAAGGATTGGGACAAGACCGGTATTATCTTGTCCCAAACCGACTGATCACCTCCGAACCCGTGGGCCAGGACCATCAACCGCTCGCCAGAACCGATGATTTTGGCGTTCATGGAGGATGCGAGACCGGATATGTTCTGGTTAACCACCATGTTTAACTACAAGAGTGTTGTGAGATGAGACAACTTTGATAAGTTGTGTGCGTATATATAAAGGGAGAAGACATATGTATTACGTATATGGTTCTTAATTGACATCCAACCACCGATTTTATTAGGCTCGCACTTAATTGGTATCCAAACATTTATGGCCTTTTCAACAATGGCTGTATTTGTCCATCTACATAGCATCTTAGAGGAAAATTCAATGTGCATCATAAATAAATACATATGTGAAAACGAATCTTTACTTTTTCTATTAAAAAGGTATAATTATTTGGACTGAGAAATAAAATATATCTAGACTACTTTTGTTTGTACGTGTAAATGCATAAACTATTGTGACGGGTAGACATAAACATGATTTTGATACACTAACATAATCATGATTATATAATAGATACTATATAATCATGAAACTGAAGCACAACGGCGAATTCTAATTAATTAATTAACATAAGTCTTTGCTAATAGTAGGAGTCCCTATATGTGTAAAATGACCTTTTGCTTTCTAATAGACAATAATGCAAAATTTAATATCATTCTACTATTATACAACAGTTTTGTTTCTCTCCTTCAGAATTTTTCATGGGTTCGACTGTGGACTCATAAAAAAAGAAAAAAAAAAGAGCGGCATATTATTTCAGTTTTAGATATTCAGAATAATGGATATGAAAAGTATACGATATTAATTTTCATTAAATGTTTAAAGTTTGTGAAACACATATTACCAATTACTAGCTGTGCTTGTGGAGTCAATCTCGCCACCAACCAGGAAAATAGGTATAAAAAATGAATTAAAATGGAGATAAGAAGTTGTACTCTTTTGACTTCTCTTGAAACAAAATTTTCTAGTTAGCTGCATATGTTATCCCAAAAAATTCTTCACTCAGTCTACACTTTACTAAATTATCAGAATTATATTGATAATTCTTAACAATAAGAGAAGATACCCAACAAAACGAACAATGACAAGCGTCCAAACGCTTACAAGTAATAGCAAGTAGAAAGAAAGAAAAACTTTAGCTACTAAAATAATACCAAAAAGTGCAAGGTCGCGATATTTTCGCTTAAAACTTCGAACTACTTAAAATTATTTGAGGTTTAAATTGGTTCAAAGGCTGAAGTAGAAAAATTTGGTCAGAAAAAGAAGACAAGAAACATACAACCACACATGAGGAATCTGGAGGACCAGAACCCAAAAGTTTGGTTTTGTCCATATCGTGTCTTTTTCTTCTTTCGAATTTGGACGGTAATTATTTTACAATAAATACCCGAAAAAATTGAAATTTCTGAATATACTTAGATAATGATTTATATCGGCGCTAGTAGGTTAAGCAAGCGCTTTACGAATCATGTCATTTTACATATAGATAATAGTTGGTGACAAGATATAACGATCGAGTAATAGTATATATGAGATTCCTTACACCAAGTTATTCACGCGAATGCTTAAATAGTGTATTATAAAAGCTAGTGCATTGAACCTATTGCATATATTGAGGTTTTTGTAGAAAGTCGACATGTAAACAACCCATCCACCGCACATTTCAGGTATTTGATATCCAAACTTAGAAAAAGTAATCTTATAAATACAAGTAAATCATTTACTGGGATCCCCTCTGATATCTCCCTGCAAGAATTCGATGTTCTGGAGAATGAAAACACTTATAAACACTTAAAATAAATAAATGGATATGCCTACCATATATGTATATGTTATATTTTCTACCCTTTTATAGATGAATTTCTAACTTGACCGTAGGAGAGTCTCCATAAAACATTTTCTAGTGCTTTTTATAACGAGTTTTGTTCAGCACATCACAGTGCCGGTCCTGGAAATATATGGGTCACAAGATAATATTTTTTTCCCATGACTTGATAAATAAATAAAAACTTGAATGATTTAGGTAAGGGATTCGAATTTAGCACCTTATCCAACTAAATAAATACCCACAACTTTTTGATCTAAAAGATATTCTTTCAAGAAATGATCGAAATAATACATATATATAATCTCATAAGCACAAACTTTTAGAATATTTGTGAAATAAAATTAGAAAAAATAGAGAAAATAGAAAAATATAGATGAGGATATTTTGATTTGTACAAATAGATATATATATATATATACATTTAAAACACAAAAGTGACTTGAATAAAAAGCATAGAAAATCGGCTCTTGATGCATGAAGGGGAGAGAAGAAGTGATAAATAATAGTTGTGCATATTGAACATTAAAGAGAATGACTCCTCCTTGGGTTAAATGCAATAACTATTCTTTGATTAGGATTAGATGCAATTTAATCCTCTCATTAATAATTCAATACTACCCCCTTAATCTTACCTTCAAAGACACCTAATGCTAAATTTGAAACCCCGTGAAACATCACTTCATTAAAAGTTTTAATGGAAAACTTATTGGGATAAAACCTTGGTGAGGAAAAAAGATTACGATGTCCACGGAGAGAGGACATGAGATCAAAGTCATGATGCATAGATTTGAGAACTCTATTTGGGATTTGAATTTTTCAAGTTGCTATGATGTGAAGCTTGTTCTAAACAGCCCCAAGTTACGAGATATTCTTGCTTTGATTTTTGTTGAGGTCTCAATCCTCCTTTATTTGACTGGTTCGCTTTTTATTGAGCCTGAATCCTTCCAGCCCCAATCCTCCGTATGTGTATCCGTTTGAGGAACTCTCCCTTTTGGTCACCACCATGAACTAATCCGCTTTTATTGAGTCCGGCTCCATTCAGGCAAGTTTCCTTTCCTTTAGCCATTTTTGAATGTATTAAACACTTGTTCCTAACTAAGATCACAAGAAAAGAAACCCGAAATTAGTGCCAAAAATTTTAGGTACATTGCATATCTTATATCGTGTGGCTTAATGGGATAAATAGACACTCTAATTTCTTTGCGTTCCATTGCTCCCACACTCATTCCACTTCCAAGTATTTTCCATTTCACGACTTTTCTTCTCACAAGCTTGGTGTGAAGATTTTCTCATCATCATTTTGAGCATCTTGGGTTTACTCTCCATTTACTCCATTATATGAGTGAGGGAATTCTAGATTTGAACTAAAACCAAATTAAACACCTACACCCTCCTTGACTCTTCTTTCCAAATATTCTTTTCTTCATCTAATACTTCTTAGAGAATTCTTCACGAATTTACTAATTTAAACCTTCAGCAACAAGATATTTAAAATTTTAAAGTAATTGTCGTGAGGGATAAGAAAGTTTAGATGAGAACTGACCTTTAAAATTAGAGAAAGTAGAGTAATAGAATAAACAAATTTTAATAAATAAATAAATTTATTTAAATAAATAAGTAGTTTTTGTGCTTCTTTGTTGATGGCCAGTTGTAGAATTTTGTTGAATCAGCCTCACTGACTACTACTTTGATATGCCATCTTAGGTCTACCACTTCAGTCATTCTTGGATTCACCATCTTAGTCATCCTTTAGGTCTACCTCTTCGGTCAGCCTAAGGTCCACCTTCGGGTCTTCCTCTTGTTCACCACTTTGGCTAGCCACTTGGGGCAGCCACATCAGTTAGCCATGAAAGTCATAATTCCAACACCCCCCCCCCCCCCCCCCCGCGCAAGATGGCTGGAATATACATAAAATCGATCTTGGCATGAAGAAAATTTTGCACATCATTCTTTCCATCTTTAGTAAAGCTTGAAGGATTTTTTGATTCAGTCTCATTGGCAACCACTTCGGTCTTCTTCTTGAGTTCACCACGCTTGGGTCCACCACCTCGGTTTATCTCTCGGGTTCTTCCTCTTGAATTCACCATGCTTGGGTCCACCACTTTTGTTTATCAGTCGGGTTCTTTCTCTTAGGTTCACCACTTTAGTTAGCCATGGATGTGAGAGCAGACTTTCCATCTTTAGTAAAGATTGGAGGATTTATTGATTCAGTCTCATTGGGAACCACCTCAGTCTTCCTCTTGAGTTCACCACGCTTGGGTCCACCATCTCGGTTTATCCCTCGAATTCTTCCTCTTGGGTTCACCACTTTAGTTAGTTATGATGGAGTAAATCTCATTATCCCCCCCCCCCCCCGCCGCACAAGATTGACTTGAGTATGACGAAAGACGATCTTGCCATGAAATACCTTGTAAGATAGAAAGAAAAACATTGTATCAATGTAGTCTAACAATTTAATGATTAAATATAATAAGAAGATCATACTAATCGAATTACCAGAACTAAACACATGAAAGAGAATAATATGAAAAAGATAGATATATCCTGATGTTTTTGATGAAACATTGCTTTGCCCCATGTCAGCCAAGAAAGGGGGTGTACACCAAAGTGTAAACCAAAAAAAAGAGGTGTACACCAAACATTCCTTTGGAAACACCACAAAAAATAGTTTTCTCCTTTGAAAATAACTAGAATCACCACGGATTTTAAATTTTCCATGATTTAAAACAAATAGAATAAGATATTTAAGAAGAGGAATTTGGATTCATCAAGCCCTTAAGTGTTTATTAAAGTGGATCAATGTTCTCTTCCCCTTAAAACAAATAGAATGAGAGATTCAAGAAACATATTGAAGAGATTGAGAGATTTAAGAAGACGAATTTGGATTCATCAAAGTCTTAAGTGCTTATACTCATAGGAGCAAAGCGGACCAAAGTTCTCTTTCCTTTGAGAATTTTGAAGATGAATTTGGATTAATCAAAGCCTTAAGTACTTATACTCATAGGAGCAAAGCGGACCAATGTTTTCTGTCTTTTCAAAAAGATGATCAATACTCTGATACCATGTTAGAATATTTATACAATAACATTAGATAGAATAGAGAAAATAAATAAGTGAATATTTTTTCTTATTTTGATTTGTACAAAAGATAAAAATATATAAAAACACATTTTAAACACAAAATAATTTGCATAAAAAACATATAAAATCGCTATTTAAGAGAAAAAGTGATAAATAATAACTGTGGATATTGAACGTTAAATACTAGTTGTTGTGCTTGCAACTGTGAGTATTACAAAAGTTGGTAATGTTCTCTGTGGTTTAAATTACTACTCCATCCGGATTTTTTGGTCAACCATCTTACAGTTTTGTAATATATTTTTGATATTTACTTAACAAAAAAAAAATAAGAAAGAAGTTAGAAATTCAATCAATCCTTACTAATTGATGTGGCTATCATGTATACGATAAGAACATATTTATCCAACAAAAAAGTTTCTAAATTCGCTAACTAAAAGAAACTGTTTGACATAATTTTGTTTTGCATAATTACCAAGTCAAGTGAAACGCAGGACAAAAAGTTGGGTTTTGTCTGTGTAGTAATTATTGTATAGTAGACCAAAAAAAGAAGAAACTGGAAAAAGTCTACGACCAACCTTTCCTCCCCTTTTGAATCCTTCCCCCTTAGCTTTAACTTCTTCTTCACCCCACACATCTTCATTTTCTTTTTTTGATCATGGAAGGAAAAACCAATAAGGTTTTAGCATAATTAATTCTCATAACTTTATAAATAGTGATTTTGAGATTGTAAACTTAGTTTTCACGGAAATTGTAGGGAAAACTAGAAAAGAATTCAAACTTTTTATAATTATAATTAAAAGAATTCAAACCTTCTTTTAATTATAAATTTTCAAATCCGTTTTTCTTTTGTTAATACTCCCCAAAATCGTAATTGCAATTGTATTTCATATGTAGTATCAAAAATCCATAACATATTGTTGACATAATTGCCACGTTTTTTATTGTGTACGCTTTCATTATCTTACGTGAATTTGTTTATTTGACAATTATTTGTATCCAATAGTTTTTCCTTATCATTTGACATTTAATATTTTAGATGAAAATTGATAGATCTAGAGTGAAATTTTCAACAGGTTTGAAGATTTCAATAAACCTATCATAAAGTGATTTAAATAACATATAAAATTAGCTGATGTTAAACTAGTATTAGACCCGGCCGTGAGTATAAGGAAGGCAAGCCTATGCTATGCTTGCGGTTTTCAACATCATAAATATATTTTTAGCCGATTAGTTTCCAAAAATGTTATTAGCAGGATTCGTCACCGCTTTATTGGAGTGTTAAAAGATAGGAAGTTTGAATCTTTCCTCTTTTAGATTACTAGTTTTTTTTTCTTTATTGAATTCACTAATAAACCGGTTCTGGCTAGTAATTCTAAAAAATGATTGTTGCTAGGAATTAATGTACCAGGTCGGTCAAGAATGAACAATGGATTATTTTTTAGGTAAATTGTACAAAATGATGAAATTGAGTTAGCTCGCTTAGCTTGTCCTAAGATATGAGCTCTTTTTTACAAGGTTCAAATTTTTGGCATTACTTAAAAAAGAAGAAAAAGAGAAATGAAAATATGAAACAAACGCGAGAGAGATAGAGAGTACAAATTGCCTTTTGCCTTTAAAGCCGGTTCCTACTATCCTTACCGGACATACATGACATTTGCATTAACGGTCATCTATCCATACCATAAAATAGTATATATGAATGGTCTATACACACATGTGCCCCCCACGTGTTCCTAGTCACCAATCTAAGTACTTCGAAGAAGATCAAGCTAACTCTTTTAATGTCCAAGTTGAAATCTTTGCAAGCTTTTTTTTTTTTTTTGTGCTTCAAAATTCATTACAAACTTAAAGAATAAATTGCGTTTTGTAAGATAAGATAAGATAACGGATTTATGTGTTGTGAACATATACAAAGTTTGTGTTAACATGTGATTTCCAATAGAAAATGAAATTGGAGAATTGTAAGGGAAACATGTTAAAACACACACAAATGTCTCATCAACTTTTTATTTTTATTATTATTGCTTAAATAGCGTTGTGATATGTTATCTTTTTGATCTTATCTGTTTGAAAGAGATCGTTAGATCAAAGTTCGTTTCAAAAGTTATCATTAATTACGAAAATGATATTCAACTTTTCTATTATTACTCAATAAGTCCGACAACGACACTAATACCTTTTAAAACTCTCCATCTCATTACGATAAGGTTATCGCGTTTGCGATTGAAACATACGTTACTTTCGAACGCACATGTAGATGACAAATTTGCCCAATGGTACTCCACAGGACCATATCCTACTCAAAATTTTAAATTTGGTGTAAAACCATTTCCAATGATACTCTATATATTATTTTAAAAAATAAAAAGTTGAATAGTATTACTTCAAATTGATCCTTCAGTTTTAATATTATCTTTATACTTCATTTTGTGATTAAATTTTATACATATTAAATTTATATTAAAAGTATAGTTATGAAATTAATTTAAAATTTAAGATGCAACAATGCCATATATTAATTAGAAAATCCAGTGACAAAACAAACATAAATTAATAATACAAAATTAGCACATGGAATTAAAAATAAAAACTCAAAAAAACTTGCCATTAGAAAAAAACTTAACACACCATAGAATACTGATTTGGTAGATTGTAGATCGTTTCTGCATCCATTAAAATTATTAAAATATTTTCCAAATGAAATAGATATCGCATATACTTGTTATTCAACCCCTTTCCTTAAAATTCTTGCGGTTCTGATTGAACAAATGCGAGATTTTGGATCATGTACGGCATTTAAGTCTTGAAATACAACTTTGTTTTCTTGTTTAAAAATTTTCACTGCAAAATTCTTATTTTTAATCTCCAAATGTTGTTCACTATGTGCACTTATCTTCTTTAAATGCTTCAAATATTTTTTATTTCCTTCTTCAAATTTTTTGATAACATCCGATGTTTAATCAATTTTTTTCAAAGACAAAGAAACTAATTCCTCACTTCAAAATGCGTTAATTTATCATTTGTGAGAGAAGTACATTAATGATAATGCCTAAAAAAAATTTACTAGTTATTATTTTTCTATTTATGTGGTGTAATGAAATTTTAGTTTTAGTAAAGTTTAATTTTAATAATATCATAGTTTTATTGAACATTTGAAAAATAAATGGGTAGAATTTGTAAATTTAAAAAGTAGAAAGTTATGTTAGAAATTAATTATAAAACGAGAAAATAAAATAAACTTGGAATATTCATTTTAAAATAATAAATATAGATAACTATTAGAACACACCACCGCTCTGAATTAAGAGTATAAAATAGAGTCAACCATTGGAAATGGTATTACTCGAATGGATGACTCTACTTTTTACTCTAAAACTATAGTGATGATTTGGGCCAGTAATTATCTCTATTTCATACTATAAAATGAATATTCTAAGTATACTTTATTTTGTCATTTTATTATTAATTTATAAAACCCTTTACTTTTAAAATTTATAAATTTTACCCATTTATTTTTAATGTTTAATAAAACTATGATATTATTAAAATTAATCTTTTACTAAAAATAAAATTTCATTACACCACATAAATTAAAAAACAAATGACTAATATATTCATTACACCACATATCACTGTTTTTTAATCATTTTATGTATGATACATTATACATTGTTATTGTTGCATTTTAAATTTTTAATTGATTTAATAACTATGTTTTGAATATAAGTTTATTTAAGTATAACAAATTAATCATATAATTTTTTAGGTATAAAATATATCATATTAAAATTGAAGGATCACTTTGGAACACTTTATTTCTCTATTTTTATAGTAAGATATAGAGTACCGTCGGAGATGGTTTTACTCCAAATATAGAGTTTAGAGTATCTGGAAATGCTCCAAAATATAGTATCTACCATTGGAGACAGTTATAGTCCAAAACCTGTGGGTATAACTGTAAGTTTGTAACTAATAGACGGAAATATGAAAGCTTACAACTACACTCTTTGCAGGTTTTCATCATTATAAGCTTCATAACCATGCTCTCAAGTATTTTTCTTGAAATGAATATACAAGTTTTGAATCTTCGAGGTATCAGACTTCGACTGGAGACAATGGAGGAACATCTACTAGCCGTTCAATTGTTTCCAGCTGGTCATATGGAGCAATCTGCAGAATATAACCAACCCCCATTATAAAATACTCAAAGTTTTTGGTAAAAATCTTTGTTTTATACAATTTTTGATTCTGATTTCTAAGTTTTGCTATATATACCTGGCTAAACCCATCAGGCCAGGTTATTGAGACAGCATAGTTTCCCATTGGTCGTATATCCTCAGGTTCAATATCTTCTGCTACATCCCCATATTGAACTTTTTGCTCTCCAGTCCATTCGTCCTGTTTTAACAATGTCCAAAAATTGACACTTTGAACTCTGGTTTTAAGTAGTTGGAAAAAAAAAGCTTTAGGATAAAGCGGATTCACGGGTTGAATGTCTTCTTTACCACGCTTTGCGCAGATCGATCATTTCTTCTGACAGTTGCAGGGTGGAGTAAGAACTCTTCATCTGAGTTTGGTACCTTCACTCTAATTGCCTTGAGATATTTGTCGTATGTCACAGCCGTTGATACTGTTATATAAACAGACAATACATATAAATGAAAAGAGTCTTTAACCTTAACTCATGCATTGAGATACTATAAGAGAAAGGATGGTCTTTTTTTACCTTGCTGGCGTATCTTAGCGCATTGTTGAACTACACATACACCAAGATCTTGGAACGTTCTTGCAACTTCACTTAGAGGATCTGACACCACTTCAGGAGTTCCGCTATCCCCGGAAGCAGATAACTAACAATCACAAAGGAATAAAAGAAAACTGTTAAGAGATTACTGTTCAATTAGCTGATATAGCAAAACCATTAGCAATGGAATGGAAAGAACATCTAAAGAACATGAAAATGGCTTTTTCATTAACTAAAGTCAAAAGCTATAGATGCAACTGTGCTATTTCCTAGAAGTTTACATCATATATGTGTATATACCGTTGGTCTAATGGGGAGGTCAAAGAGGTGAGGTATGCCGAATTGCTTGACAACCTGCAGCCAGATTCGTATTGTTAGAAGTTATCAAAATCTGCTTAATGTACATGTTGATGTAGAAGTTTTCTTCGGTTTCTTTAAGTGAAACTAAGAAAGACGGCATAAGTTAGCTACCTGAGAACCTGAACCTTTGCCAAAAGGGTAATAACGTTTCCCATCAGCGTCGAAGTGGCACATATTCTCCACAACAGCAACACAAGGCACCTACTCCATAAAACCAAACAGGAAATAAGTTCACAAGCTCCATATAAGGCAACAGAAAAATTTTATGATGAAAATCTGGAATAGGAAAAAAACCTTTAGTTTTGAGAACATTCGAACACCTTTGGCAACATCAATAAACGCCAACTTTTGAGGTGTGGTGACAATTACCGCTGCTGTTAATGGTGCAACCTGATACCATGAATATTCATCATAGTCAGTTCCTAGCAGAGTTATTCAGATGTTACATGCTATGGAAAGAGCATTGGATTATGCACATTTGCATTAGTTTCATTATGAATTGACTGAATGATTCACTCAAAACAAAAGTAGTCTCCACATAGGAGAGAACTACAAGTAAAATATTCATGATTGTATAATCTTTAAAATTGAACCTGGCATAAGGTCAATTGAATGTCACCAGTTCCAGGAGGCATGTCGATAACAAGATAATCCAGCTCTCCCCTGCATCAAAAGAGTTGACTTATGCCATCTCTCTTAGTCAGGAAAAACATGAAGTCATGATTGTAATGTAAATGAACAAACCATTCAGCTGTTGTAAGGAGTTGGTTTATAACACCAGAGACCATAGGACCTCTCATTATGGCACGACCTTGTCCTGCAAATCCAAATGATACTAGCTTGACCCCCATGTATTCTGTTGGAATGATGGCCTTCGTCTCTGGGTTCTATTTAACATATAACAACTCAAAAAATTAGTCCTTTGTGTTACTGATATCACAAGATGAATAGTCAGAGAATATTACCATTTCCAATATACGGCTCTCAGGATTGACCATGGTTGGTAGACTTGGACCATAGACATCAGCATCAAAGATGCCAACTCTAGCACCCATACCAGCCAATGTATAAGCAAGATTTACAGCTACTGTTGATTTTCCAACACCACCCTGAAATGTTCATCTAACAACAGCGTATCATGACGTAAAGATATGGACAGATTAGTTTCTATGTCACAAAGAAGAAAGATCAGATTCTGTTTCATTTCTATCTTCCAACACCACCCTGAAATGTTCATCTAACAATAGCGTGTCATGACGTAAAGATATGGACAGATTAGTTTCTATGTCACAAAGAAGAAAGATCAGATTCTGTTTCATTTCTATCTTCCTTGGCTTGTGAGGATATACAACTATTTCCATCGACCGGCTTACAAAAACAAGAAATTCAACAAAGAAATAAGGGATACATATCATTTTATTGATATTCACCAGGACTACTTTGGCACAGGATCATAGCATTCTATAGTTACTTAAGTTTGATTACAAACTTCGGAGCAAAAAGAAACATAAAAAGTTACATAAATTGGAATTCATTGGAAGATATTTGTACCTTGCAACTTGAAACAGCCACAATGTTTGAAATTCTTGATAAACCAGGTGGAAGCTGCCCTGCAAATATGGGCTTGGCTGGTTGTGCTGACATTGTCACATTGACCTTCTTCACCCAAGGAAGCGCTGCAACTACTTCATTTGCCTTGTTCTCAAACTACAAAAGAATTGTAGTCTATCCTATTAATAATCCAACAAACAAACATAACTAAGATATACTAAAAAACTGATTCATTGCTTATATAGACTAAGGATATAGCTCCAAAATCCTCCTGAACTAATTGTTCCACTTCAAACTTCAACCTAATTCAACTTGCTAAGTTCTTCAAGAGAGTGATTAATGAAAAGAATAATGGATGATTTTGCCATTTACCATGTCCTTGACTGGACATGCCGGTGTTGTCAGCTCCAAACGAAATGAAACCTACAACAGAAGACCAAAACATGTTTCAGCCTTAAACAAATATCTAAAACAGAACAATTTGGTGAAGGGAAGAGCATTATCACCTCTCCCAAAGCTTCATCAATTCCCAAATCTTTAACAAAACCACATGAAACAATATCTGTCCCAAAATCAGGATCAATGATCTGAGACAACGCCTTCAACACATCTTTTTCTAATGTTGTAGCAACACTCTCACTAGTACTACTAGCTGTACAAAAAAGCACAAGTTACATGTCAAAAGATCAATACTTACCATAACCTGGCCTATATGGTTACATCTCAGAACCAAAAAGGTACAATTTTGAGGCGAAATTAAATGATATAAGGAAAAGAATCAAACTTTATACCTTGAGTGGACACAGCTTTAGCTACAGAGAGATTCTGAGAGACACGTTTGAGGATTCGTATCTTGCAAGTGATGATTGAAGCTTGAGAATGGAGAAAATTGTGAGAAAGTAACCATCTTGTCGAAGAATTGCTTCTTCTGGTTTGAAACTGGAACGAAGGATGCCGCAACGAGTGATGATGAAGAAGCGGCATTGCTAGTTGAGAGACGAAGCAGAGTGGCAAAAACTTGCGGTCTGTAATATTTGATCACTCACTCTTTAAAAGATAAAACGTTACTGCTTTTATTATTTATTTATTATAATGATAATATAATAATTATTTTTGATGTCAAATAAGTAATAAATAAATAAATAGCTTGAGAAAACTATTATGATAAAATAATATCCTCTCAGCTAATTTTTTTTTTCCATGGAACAACGTTCGTTTTGCATTAACATGTCACTTTCTACAAAGAATGATAATAAATTTTGGTGTAGGAGAAAAAATTAGAGCACCCAATGTTTTTATGTTTGGGATTAGATGTTATATTTTTTCTTTGTCCTTTACTTTATCAATACCATTTCAATGTCGATCCTAAAAGTATAGTTTTGTCATGTATATACATTCTAATATATTAAGGATTTACACTACTACAAGAAAATATGTAATCTGTGATGACCATTTGCGACGGATTTAGTCGTTTTAAAAAAATGTGACTAATTTAAAACAAATTTGCAATGATTTTTAGACAATAACATCGTAAAGCTGTTTTAAATTTGAGACAAAATCAAAATCGTCGCACAATCATTGCTAATTTGCAACACTACTGAGACTAATGATGAACGTAAATATTGGCACAAACAATACGTAGCAAATTAGTCACAAAATCCACATCTCATTTTTTCCGTCTCAAAATTGTTGCTGATTTGCGATGTATTTGCCACCATAATAGAACTAATGTATATCGATATAGTAACGTTGCAAATTCGTCACCAAGTATTTTCGCACATGGTAGTATAACTAATTAGTTGTACTGATTTTTAGCATCGACAAAATTTCGTTGTACATTGGTAAGAATTTAGTTGTATTTTTGTCGCACAACATATATACATATAAACTAATCATGCTCTTTATTGTTATGTAGAATATAACCTAATCATGCTCTCTATTCACCAAATGAAGATTTTGATTCCTTACCAATGTTAAGTTGTGGTGATGTCACTGATTCGCAATTGTCGGAACTTATAGCAAAATAAGAACATGATACGGTTCACTATTCATGTGAATCAGAGATGCAAAATGATTATTTGGGGCAACCAATCACCAAAGATCCTTCGGCTAATGTGTCACTCCCAACCACTTAATCATTCGTTTGTGTCAATAAGTGGAGTCATAGGGAAAGTTATGTGATAGGTGATGGATTCGCTCGACAACCAGAAAAGCCTCATGAGAACCTAGACATCAATGAAATTGCTAAACAGTTTAATTTCAATGTGATTCCTGCTCCATTGAATCCTCAACCTGAATACGTGGAGCCTTCATATGATGATACCAATAAATGGCAAAATGATTATTACGAATGTTACTAGTATCATATCAAAAAGTTTGAGCGTAATCACTAATTGTATTAGTGAGAGTATATGTTAAGATAAATAAAGGGTTTTGTTCAAAAAAACCATCAACCTATTCATTTTTTGCAAGAAAAACCCTCACCCTAAACTTGTGCGAGTCAATTATACAACCTTCAAAGTTACCCGCAATATTGGACATCCGCATATCGTCGACGTCAACTGTTAACTTCTCGTTTAAAAAGTAACGGAAGTTGTAAAGCAACGTCGTTTGGTCTCATGAAAACAACACGCTGTCTAATAATTATTATGTCATTTTTTTGTGCCAAAACAAATTTTTTTTTTTTTATGGTAAATTAGGTCCTCTCTTTCCTCAAATTCTCTTCCACCGATCAAGTCAATACATTCTCCTCCGATATCATCTCTGTTGTTCTCGCTGATGGTAGTGTTAACGGTGGTCCTAAGCTCTCAGCTGCTAATGGCGTTTGGATCGATAAGTCTCTCTCCTTTAAACCTTCATTTGAGAAGCTTCTAGAAGATTCTTACAAAGTTGCGTCGAATCAAGCTGATTTTCAAACCAAGGTGAATTTTGATTCCTTGATTCTTTGATTTCATGATTTGAATTTGATTATTACGTTCTGATTTTGTTTCTAGGGTTTTGAAATTGAATCAGATTAATTTGAACTTTAGCAAACATAATCAAAGGCCAAAACATGGATTTGTTGGTTCTTGATTGAAGGATCTTTGGTTGGATTTGTTGGTTCTTGATTGAAGGATCTTTGGTTTGTGATTGATTCATATGATCCATTGTTTCTTATGCATCTTTGATTTATGTGAAAATGGATGATTCTTGTTTTGCGAAGGCTTTGGAAGTGATTAGTGAAGTGAATTCATGGGCTGAGAAGAAAAAAAATGGTCTTATCAATGAGGTTCTTCCAGAAGGATCAGCTGATAGTATGACTAAACTGATATTTGCAAATGCATTGTACTTCAAAGGTACATGGAACAAGAAATTCGATGAATCGTTAATTAAAGAAGGCGAGTTTCACCTTCTTGACGGTTCCCAAGTGACTGCAAAGTTCATGACTAGCAAGAAGAAACAATACGTAAGTGCTTACGATGGTTTTAAAATATTGGGACTTCCTTTATCTTCAAGAGAAACAATTCTCTATGTACTTTTATCTTCCTGATGTAAACAACGGTTTGTCTGATCTGTTGGAGAAGATAGTTTCTACTCTGGGGTTTTTAGACATCCACATTCCACGCCGGAAAGTTAATGTTTGATTCGACACAGCTTTGTAAGAATCTTCTAGAAGCTTCTCAAAGGAAGGTTTAAAGGAGAGAGACTTATTGATCCAGACGCCATTAGCAGCTGATAGCTTAGGACCACCGTTAACACTACCGTTAGCGAGAACAACAGAGATGATATCGGAGGAGAATGTATTGACTTGATCGGTGGAAGAGAATTTGAGAAAAGAGAGGACCTAATTTACCACAAAAAAAGTTCTGTTGTTTTGGCACAAAAAAATGACATAATAATTATTAGACAGCGTGTTGTTTTCATGAGACCAAACGACGTTGCTTTACAACTTCCGTTACTTTTTAAACGAGAAGTTAACAGTCGACGTCGACGATATGCGGATGTCCAATATTGCGGGTAACTTTGAAGGTTGTATGATTGACTTGCACAAGTTTAGGGTGAGGGTTTTTCTTGCAAAAAATGAATAGGTTGATGGTTTTTTTGAACAAAACCCATAAATAAACTTAATAAGTGAGTTTATAAATATGTTGTAGTGAATAACGAATGAACTTAAAAAGTAAAATGTTTAAGTTTGGTGTTATCATATCATATATATATATATATAAGTGTTTATGTCAAATTTAATTTTAATATGTAGAATTTACGTATATCTCTTTTCACTTTGGTATTTTTTAAAATTTTCAATTTTAAATGTGTTATATAATTGTATATAGATATAAATATATATAATAGAATATTATAGTGTTAACTCAAATATAAAAAAATCAAAATATATAGTTTGCGATGGATTTTAAAAAATAGGTTTTGCAACCTCGGGGATTCGAACCCGGGTTACTTGGCCTTGGGAGTATATATCATAGCACACAATCAATATGCCACAGACCTTATTCAAAATAATTTATCAAACCCTTGTATATATCCTTTAACTTTTGTAAATTTTAAAAATTTCAATTGTACCTTTGTGTTATAAAATTCTATTATAAAAATACATTTAATATAATATTATATTGTAAACTCAAGATATATAATAATAACAATAATTTATAATTATAAGTTTAGTTATATTAAGATATGTTATACATATATATATCTCTTTAATATATATATAGATATATATAATGTAATTTCAAACATATATATCTCTTTAACATATATCAAACTTATATATATATATATATATATATGTGGTATAAGAAAGGATTTAATTTCGGTTTTGTTAAACTATGGATATCTAACATAGAACTATATATATACATAAATCTTTAAAATCAAACATATATTCATATGGTTTATATCTAAAATTATATATATATATACAAGTTTAGTTATGTTAAGATATGTTACACATATCTATTTAAAAACCTTTTATACATATAGGTTTTAAAATTTTTGTACAATGCATATATACATAATGTTATGATTATCTCGTAGAAAACTGTGACACAGTGCTCGTGTGTTCCGCGTCTTTAAACCTCATGACTATGCAACCCGGTTTTGAGTCTCCAAAGTTGTAAAAATCAAATTTTTTTTTTGCCTTTTTCGTTGCAAAACCGTTGTAATTTTGCAACGATTTTGTGACTATTTTATTTCATTTATCTCAGTGGAAAAACTGTAATAACATTGGAACCTTTTTTATCTTCTTCTACTTAGAAGATTACAGTTATCTTCGTCCCTCCAAAGTTAATTTCTCACTTCAGATCTTCAATACGCTGACTTCAACGTTCTGCCGCCATCAAGCTCCACCGTCGGTAAGCATCGTCGCCGTCAAGCTCTTTCCCTCCTTTTTCGCAAAGCTCAACCTGACTCTAAGATCTTGGTTAGTTTCAAACTTTATTTTGGTTAGGACATGCTTCCACATAACCATTTGCATGTTTGATTTTGGTTTCTTGATTTGGGTAGGTTCAAAGTATAGTTGAAGATTTGGGTTTCTTGATTTGGGGTAGCTACAAACTTTAACTGATTTAGCTATATGATGAAATTATGTTATTGGTTTGGTAGTTATATGATTAATACGTAGGAATGAGTGGTATCTTGCTTGATTCATATGTGGAGATGCTAAGTAAAATTAGATTGCAAAATTAGATTGACCCAAGATATTTAACATTGATTTGTATGTAATTTAAGTTTGCTAGACATTTAATTTGGCAATTGAGACTCAAAGTATGACATGGGTTATTAGGTAAGTAGAATTTTCGAAATTTGTTATTTGGTAATTTGAAAATTTGTCAATTAGATTTGCACAAATTGCATAAACTTCTAACTTGGCAAAATTATTAACTTGCCAAAACTTTTAAAATGTTCTTGTTTTACTATATATTTATATTTTAAAGCATTTAAAATCAATGAAAAATTATTTTTTAAAACTTAGAGTATATATAAGTACTAAAACTATTATATAATTATATACTTATAGTTTTAGTATTTATAACTATATATTTATAACCAGTGTATGATAATACATCATGATGCATGTAATACTTATATTTTAAGCATTTAAAATATGTTTCCTTTTATACTTTTTAACATACTATATAATTAATAACTTGTAACTTATCATTAGTTTAAAAAAAAAAATTGTATTTCAAAGATAGTTATTTTCGTAATTATGAGATTATATTATCTGTATAACTTTTGTGTTCATAAAAGCTACAGGATGTCGGGTGTTGGGCGAAGTGTCTGTGGTTGTGGCCGAGGTAGATCCTCTACCTCGACTTCTTCTCACGGAGTGAGAGCTTCTTCGCCTGCTTCAGTTGAGTGTCGTTCCCCTCAACCTACACGAAATTTTGCGAGTTCGTCTACTCGAATTCAAGAAGATCGGCAGCAAATGCCACCTTCTATTGATGAACTCCCACAAGTTTTCCTAGATCCAGCATCGGATCCCCAAGCTGCAGATGAGGTTCCCAAAAATGCGGGACCGAGCCATAGCATGACATTAAACGAGTTATAGATGATGTCTAGTCGAGATGAATTTTGTACTCATTTGAATCCAAGACCCATAGAAGGAACAATATGGTAAGATTTTTTTTTTGAGTTGTTAATATTATTTTTTTTATATGTTTTTTTTGAATTTTATACAGGTTTGAGCGCGACGAAGGAAAACTACCTCGTGCTATCTCAAAAATACTGACGAAAAAGTATGACAGACCTTATATTAATTTATCAGACACATCCCCACGGAAACGAGATCAATATTTCATCGATTTTGCGGTAAATATTATAATGTTACATCCATTAAATGTTGTTACTTATAATATATTTTTATGTTTAACTTGCTACAATTTTTTATAGCGACATTTCAGTTGGGATCCAACAATTACCATGATTGTTAGGGAAGAGTTTGATACCGTTTGTAGACAAAAGATGAAAGAGATGATGAGTCAAGTTAAAGGGGGGGGGGGGGCGGCCTCTGTGGATTGGGGCCGAGGTATGGGTTGTATTGTGCGTTTATTGGGAAACTGAGGAAGCTCAATCAAAGAGCATCAAAACTTCAAACTCGAGAAACTCTGAACGTGACGGATTTGGCATACACAAACATTTATCGAGTCAAAAATCGTATGTTCGTATACATGGAGAATTGATACGTAACTTTAAATTTTAAACTATCATATTTGAATAATTAGTACTAATGTAAATTTTATTATTATGTTTTTAATAACTTAGGAGGAGAAATTAGGTAGGCATGTGTCTATTGGTGAGGTATTTCAGAAGACACATACTCGAGCGGATGGGACGTACGTAGATATGAAGGCGAAACAAATATGCGAGAATTTTGACAAGAACATAGATGATATGCTATCTCAGATAATAGGCACTTATGAAGGAGAGACTTTGGCTCCGCCTCGGCTTTCTACAAATGAGCTAAACGATATATTTCTCCAGGTAAAAAATAGCTTAAATTGTCAACACTAATTTATTGCTAATTAACTTTGTAAATGCATATATTTTTTGTAGTCTTCTATCCACGACAAGTGGAGAAATTCTTATGGTCTTAAGAGTATGGAGCACATATTTGGGAAAAATAACTGTCGAGGTACGTCTAGTTGTAACTCTACACTTGCTTCTTTGCAAGAACAACTTCTGGTTGCGCAGAAGATGATTGTACACCAAGCGGCCGCCAATGAGTTACAATCTACTAAGTACGAGGCCGAATTCAATCGACATTAATCCACACAATCTGCTTTGAATGAGACGCAATATGCTTTGCAAGAGACACAGTTATCTTTGTCCCAAGTCATCAATTGAATCCAAAGCCAAGATCAACAATTCCAGAATCGCATGTCCGCCTCCATAATCTCTACTCAAACACCATATATTGTTTCACAACCACGTGGTCCTCAACATAATGCACCAACCAAATCTCCTCCATATATGTATGATTTTAACCAAAATCTTTTTTAGATTTATTTTTTGTTTATTTTGTCGTTTGTACTATTTATTTTTCATGTTTTTAAATTTTATTTACGTTTTAATGTTTTTGAATTTATGAACCGCCTTAAATATTACTTTTTATGTTAATTCATTTCTTTTGATTTTATGATTTTATTTATTCATTTAACAATTATTTTATAAATTATTTAATAGCAAATAAAATAATTTTTAAATAATTATATATTTTATTATTATGCAACACTATATATAGTCATAAAATCGTCATACTCTATTATGATTAATTTGGGATGCCGCTACTACAATATTTTTTGTCACAAATTCGTCTCAAATTTAGTGTCACTTTATCGTCCCAAATAAAGCGTGACTAATTTGCGACGGTTTTTCATTTTCTAATTGTCACAAAATCATCACACTATATTATGACATATTTGTGACAACAAAGCAAATATGTATGTCACAAGTTCGTCCCAAATCGTTAGTAATTTGTAACGTCTATAATAACAGTTTTCCAACCCTATTGCTAGGCTTAAGTTAGTTTTAATATCGTCTCTATTTTATAACTCGTCACGTTGTTGCAAATACGTGGCAAAATAACCACTATAGTCTTTGTGGCAAAATCGTTTATGTTTTAAGATGAGATTTCGATGACATACAGTTTGAGACGAGAAAATTAGGACAATGATATATTGTCACAAAATCGTTATATATTTCAGTTTTGCGACGATTTTGAGACGAATATGACTGTCCCAAAAAATGTGTTTTTTTATAGTGTTATGTAAAAAGAACCTAGAAATGATTATAAAAGTGTATGAATGTGTAATGGGTGAATTTGAAAGATTTGCGCGATGACAATTTATTTCAAATTCATCCAATACATATTCATGTGTTTATGTAATCATATTTATGTTATTCTTTTTACAGCATTTCTTGACCATATCAAATACGTATATGTATAACAAGAATATATCTTAGTAGTCGAACTTAAAATTGTAATATAAAGAGAGATGAC
The DNA here is from genome assembly GCA_963922655.1 of Cardamine chenopodiifolia. Lineage (NCBI taxonomy): Eukaryota > Viridiplantae > Streptophyta > Magnoliopsida > Brassicales > Brassicaceae > Cardamine > Cardamine chenopodiifolia. Next base: position 11,660,269 of record OZ000485.1, on the reverse strand, counting down.
GATAAAAGAATATAATGTCTAAACCACACACATGAAAACATTGGATCCTTTCATATTTGTCCATACACCAAAATCGTGATCATTCTTCATAGGATTTTACGCAGAACAAATGTTATTACAGATCGGAAAAAAGTAAGGAGTAGTTGAGAAGAAGTTGTTTTACCATAAATCTTTTAAAACCATGAATCCAACTTTCGAGAAAACGGACCTTCGGATATTTGCAATATGTTCTACAGAAAAATAGTCTCCTGATTATGCCATGCATACCAGAAAAAAAAAAGAAAAAAAAAACTCTTCACGATTAGTATATAAAGCAGAAGATGATTGAAAAATTTATTAATTTTTTTTAATAAAGAATAAGTTTTCTAAACCGACCTAAATATGCGATTTACTGAAAACAAAATAAGATAAAATTCGATTAACAAGAAACCAAAAGAAACATGAAACCTTACGCTGGCGAGAGAGGTCCTCAACTCCTGCTCTGGATCAGACCTAGGTGAACCTTGAGTTCGTTGACACCAAAATCGAAACCAAACCCTCAATCTGGTCATGGGACAGCGATCCAAGAGGAGCGGTGAGGAAGACATCGGGTCACCGCCAACCACCGAGATCTGCCTAGATCGAAACCGACCCTCAACATGAAGTGCGGTCCACCAAACCGTCGAAATTTTATGCCAGTCAAATTAAGAAGGTACACACAGGGCTGGTCCAACGCTTTCCGATATCCTGAGCAAATAAAAAAAAGTTTTCATGCTCTTATCGTTATCGTTGTTAGGGCTTTAATTTTTTTTTTAAATCAGAGAATTTAAATAATAAAATTCATAAAATTTTAATAATTCAATCCATGTAATTAGCATATTATTAAGTAACAACTCATCAATATTGTTAAAAGAGAGCCAAGTAATCTTGATTTTATAAAATAAAGCCTATAATAAAAAAATTATACAAAATACCTAAATTTTTTACCTAATATATGCCCTAGGCCATAGCCGCAATCGCCTATGATGTTGGCCAAGTCTGGGTAAACAATGACTCTCTGGTTACCTTATCCCGAGTCTTCTCTGCGTTTATCTAGCAGATCATGAATCGGGACCAAGCAAATGAGAACCACTCTGTGCTTACTCCTCCAGCCACCGCTCCGCCGCTGATTACTCCACACCTCAGTGTCTCCAAAAAGGATGAGGACAAACCATCTCAATCGCATCAAATAGAATAGAGCTTAAGAACGAGATACTAGACTCACAAAAAGAAAAAGTCCTCTCACAGCGCCGCCGAGATCGACGATCCCTGAAGAACAGAAAGGATAAGTTTTTATTTTGGACGGCTAGGACAACCTCTTTTTGGGAGAGAATGCAACGATTGGACTATATATTTTTAGACAAATTTACTTTACTTGTTGGTACTGAAACTCTGGACTCCCAAAATATATAGAATTACTTCATGTCTTATAAATTTTTTAATGTTTATCTTAATTTTTTTTAATGAGATAAAAATAAGAATGTATTTCTAGATTGTATTATATATATATATATATATATATATATATAATTTACATGCCTTAAACATGCACGATAGGCACGCAAGATGATATATTTCTGAAAGAATGTTGTATTATCATTAGCTATCTAAAATCAAGCAAGCGGTCCTTTCGCGACTCAAGCTGTCAGTAAGTTTGCCGACTCGCAACGACTGCATAGGTTTAAAAATATATGAATTGCTTGTAGTAGAATATTACTTTCGACAAACTTAATAAACTTTTTTATATCTCTAATTTTAATTTTATATAAATACTTTTTTATCTAAATAAAAAATATATACGCGTCAAACATGCACAATAATATCGACGAGATGATTTCTTCATGTAAGAATGTTTTATTATTATTAACTATAAATTACATTCTATATAAATAGATATTTTTTATCCTAAATGAATACTTGCATATGTCAAACAAGCACACTAGTCCCCACAAGATGATATTAATATGTAAAAATGTCCTATTATTTTTGGATACCTCTAGATTTAACTCTCAAAATATAATTCTTTATCTAAATGAAAATTCATATGCGTCAAACATGCATGATAGCCATAGTGAGATGATTTATTTATGTAACAATGTTCTATTATTAGGTAACTCTAGATTATATTTATATACAATTTTTCGTAATGAAAACTCACACGCTTCGAACATTCTCACTAGTCATGACAAGATGATATCTTTCTAAAAATGTTGTATTATTATTGGGTTCCTCAAGGTTTATTATATATATATATATAACTCATACGAGTCAAACATACACACTTGTCACGAAGAGATAACTTCTTTTTGTAAGGATATTGAATTATTATTGGATATCTCTCGATTTCATCGTAAGATACATAAATTTTTAATCTTCAAATAAAAACTCACACTCGTTAAACATCCGAAAGATGCAAAGTATGATCTGGACAATATCAATCGTCTATTTATATATTAAAATTACGTTATAATTTATTAAGAATATTATTTATGTGCATGTATATACTTTTGTATTGTAAAAAATAAATTTATGTCCTTGAATTAGTGTACAGTATTTGTGCTGTTATCTTTAGAGAAACAAAATCAACAAATTTGCTAAAATTTAAAAGATAAAAATATTAGTGTAAAATTATTCAGCACAAAAAAAATGATATTTTATAGTTTTAACATCTATGAGATGTAAAATGATATGTATATTGTTAATAACTACATCAATTAAATTTACTCAATAGTGCGTACGATGGTGTCTGTAAATTTACGAAGATGTAACATTTGTTTAATATCCCACTTAATCTTACAAACCAAACATTGGCATACTAACTATTTGGCTCCCTCACAATCCAACTGGCTCATATCAGACTATTAAACCTAAGCATCGACTGAGAGACATAACAAAACAAGTCATAGAAGAAAACACAACAGAGCAAATGGTTCACGACCTCTTAGTTTTATAGATATGAACAATGAAAAAGGAACAGAGGCAAAATGCTTGCCCATAAGAGACATTTCATATCAAATCCCTAAATCTAAAACCCAATACAAAGAGACAGCAATGTGGTCAATCCTGTGGTCTAAATTGATGATATATAATCCGAATCCACGTTAGAGAAATCATGGACTATTGTGTTCTAATAATATTATTATTACTAAGAAAGAATGTGGTTGAATGAGAAAGCTGATTAGTCTGAGATTTACTCCACGAGCTTGTCGTTGCACAATCCATTCTTTGGCCTTTTGGTGGAGACATCTTCCGCAAAAGCATCAACAAGCTGTCCCGCAAGGCTGCTTGGATCATCCTCTAGCGTCTGCACAAATGTGTTCACAACGGATTGCTCCTGAGCGGTTGAGCTCAGGCTGAACCATGTTAAGAACCTGATCCTGAATGTTTTGTCAATGTGGCCTCCACGCTCCAGCCATCTGATCGCCTTCACACATTTCTCAAGAGTGTGATCAATGGGTGAACTGTCACACTCATGGTTCTCTGACTCGGTACTGTTTGAATTTGCTTTCCTCTTCCTTGTCATGAGGAAATCAAACTCAGGATCATCACCGCTTCCATCTGATCTCACCAAGCAGTTGTTCTCCTTCTGTCTACCGTTAGACACAACATCATCAGAATTATCATCAGCAATATCAGCCTCAGCAAGTGATTCTAATGGTACTCCACTGTCTTCACCTCCAGAAGAATCAGGTGGAGTGAATTCTTCATTCAAGTCAGGCACTGAAACTCTATTTAGATCAAACCTATGTGGCCGTCGAGATGGTAATTCTTCCTCTGGCTCTTCCTCTGGCTCTTCCTCCGGGTCTTCCTCTGGGTCTTCCTCTGTCTCACAGCTTTTCTCAGTATCTACATTGTAAAACCCTTCAAGCAAGCCTTCCTCCTGAGCTTCAGCCAATTGCACATACCTTGCAAGTTGCCCAATATGGAATCCTGAGGAAATGGTACTCCTCTCCTCTTGATCTGAAGGCTGATTATCTCCTACTACATCAGTTATTCTCTTTTTCTTACGACTCTGTTGCAATATCTCAACGCTCTTGGTAAAGCACCTAGCGTTCGAATGTCCTAATAAACCAGCTTCTGTGTGAGAGACAACACGGAAAGTGTACTCTGTGCAAGGCTCAAGGTCAGATATCACCATCCTCCTCTCAGTTTTACTGCAATCAACAAACAGATCATCCGCAAGAGTCTCTCCTTTCTTGAAACACCATAACTTATAACCCTTGACATCACATTCTGCAGCACTAGGAAGCTCAATCAGACGAAGAGTCACTTGTGTTGCTGCAATATCTTCAAAATGAAACCTGCACGCAGCAGGAACTAAATCTGCAAAACATATGTAAATAACTTATATCATCATTCCCTCTTTCGGATTCATCGCAATAAATAAACATGTCTCCAATCTTAACCTCTGGCTGCATCGGCTGACAACTCCTCTGCCTTTTTTATTGCAGAAGAGCATAGCTCTTGCACCTCAGCCGCAACAGGAAGCCTACTAACAATTCCTCTATCAGTTCTAGCAGAAGGCCCATCTAGAGGTCCTACTTCATCTTCAAGCATAGACTTAGCAGTTCTTACAATGTTATGCAATTCACTAAACCTACTAGTCCCACCGAGCAATCTATAACACAATTCTATCCTAGAACACAATACATCTCGCCTTCGTGCTTCCTTTGCTACAATAAGCTGCTTTTTCCAACACCTTCATAAACACAAAACACATTGAGTTATATAAAGCCAATTACAGCAAATGCAAACAGATCAGAACTAAAGATTAAAGGAAGAAACTTTACCCAAGAATTTCAGAAACTTTGCCACAAGAGTAACAACAGAAACATCCATCAAGCTTCATTAGATTCCCAAGACTAGTAACTCCAACTTTGTTTTCTCTAAAGGCACATTCAAGGTGACAAGACATGCCACAGAACTCAATATCATCTGCTTTCTCAGGTTCACAAACCAACCAAAGACTTGGATCTTTGTTCTCATCGAAATTGTGACAGACACAACACGAACATCTCTTGCAAAAGGAATCGTCTTTAGATACATTAGCTCTACAAGATGCATTCTTGCAGATCCATGATGATGATCTTAAACATCCAACACCATCTTCTTCTTCTTGTTTCTTGTTAAGTTGTTTCCCAATTGCATCTTGCTTCTTGTTTGACTTGTTGTTCGTCTTGCGGGATTGTGAGATCTTCGTTTTGGTTGACGATAAATCCATTCTTGATGAGAAATTTAAAGTCTTTACAGATCTTCTTTACAGATCTTCTTTACAGATGCTTTCTTGAGTGCCGTCGAGAAACCATGATTCAGCTTAGAAATTTGGAAACATATTTTGGTGATTGAGCTACAAGAGGAGTTTTGAGGTAGGAGTTGATTTTAGCGTCTTGGTGATGGATTTGGCTTCGCCTGATAAAACAATGACTCGGCGGCTCAATTTGGAGGAAAAAATATGAAATAGATAGAACTTAGGGATTCTAGGGTATTATTTTAATATCCGTAAACCCGCGTACTATCCGCGAACACAAAAATATTTACTATTTTATAATTTAATAACTCACGCGGTTTTTGTTTTTGAATTCGATTTAAAAAAAAAATTGTGTTTGAATTTACGCGATTTTTGTTTTCAAATACGCATGACGAATTCGAATATTTAAGATACTATGTTTCACAAAGTTTCTATTTTTGAGTTTATTCTATGATATAAATTAGTTTTTATCCTAAATAGTATAAATTCCAAAACTTAAAAATTTATAGTTATTGGTTTAAATATCTATACAGTATTTTAATATTCATAAACATGCATGATATGCGCGGACACAAAAATATTTATCAATTTTACAATGATTCACACAATTTCGTTTGCAAATACGCATGATAATTCAAATATTTGAAATATTATATTTTACACGGTTTTATCTTTTGAGTTTGTTTTACGATATGAATTCATTTAGATACTAAAAAAAAATTATACGAATCAAACATGTACTTATTAATCACAACAATATGATTTTTTTCTATAAAAATATTTTATTATTATTGGGTAACTCTAGATTATATTCTATATAAATACAAATTTTATCTTTAAATAAAAATTCACACTCGCTCAAACATGCACACTAGCCACCATGAGATGATACCAATTTGAATGAAAATCATATTATTATTGGATACCTCTATATTTAATTCTATAATATAAATTTTGTATCTAAATCAAAATTTATGTGGGTCAAACATGTATAGTAGCTATAACTAGATGATTTATTTATATAAAAATAATTTATTATTGGAAAACTCTAGATTATATTCTATATACATTCTATATATATAAATGCAAACTTATACACGTCAAACATGCATATTTATGTTTCTCTAAAGAAGAAGGTGGGCTGGGTATTAAAAGCTTTTTGGAATTATTTCGTGTTTACTTTGAGTTTGATTTGCCGGTTATTTTCACTATAGAGTTTTTTTATGGGTAGTTTAGACAAAGCACTATCTCTTGTGTTATGTTTTCTTTTGGGACGTGAAAGGGATTCCGAAAAGCTCATGGATTTGGCATAAGCTTTGTAGCCTAACATCAGAGTTTCTATCAATCGAGATAAAGAATAGGAAACCATCTTTTTCTGGTTCGATAACTGGTGCAAACGGGGATGTCTGATTGACATTACATGTGAAGCATGTCTTTGTGATTTTGGAATTCACTGACATTAAACTGTTGCATGATCGACAACAAGTATGGTGTGGAATATTAGAGCTTGTTGCAGGTAGTTTTCGAAACTTGCATGTCAGATTTGTGCCCTCCTTGTCCCATACATATATGCAGGTGTTGATTTGTCTTTTTGTAAATTTCTGGTTTGCATAAGAGACATGGGAACAACTTTGTACTAAGCGTAATAAAGTTTGGTGGGCTCACACCATCTGGTTAGTTCAAGGTGTTCCTCGTTTTGTTTTCATCACGTGACCTGTAGTAAAGAATCGTCTATCAACAAATGATAGAATGCGATCATAAGGCCAAGAGAAAGGGATAAAACGGGTGATTACTTATTTTGAGATGTCATTTTTCTTACACCGTATGGTTGACATTAGCAGGCGATTTTCTCGCCTCTGTTACATTGCATGATTGGACTGATACACTCTCGCACATGGTTTCAGCTACCTACACTTCTAGAAACTTCATTTTTGTGCGACTTTGTTTACAAGCCACCATCCACCATTTATGGAGGAAAAAAACGTAAAGACGTCATAACAAAAGTTGGGTAAATATTGTGCACTTTAGCCTGTACCATAGACAAGATCCTTCAAAACATGATTATTTTTCTTGGAACAAGCACCAACAAATATGGGGAAAAAGGTCTTTTACAACCTCACATTTACACCAAAGTGTCAATACATTCCTCAATTTTCAAACAGTGCGAATTCATTCATAAACCATATATAAATTTGGATTTCAAACCCAAAGTTTACAAATCATGCCAAATGTCGAGTCGTCGTATCGTTAACGACGCTTAGTCAGCAGACACATAATCAATAACATGTCCAAAACGACGTCGTTTTACTTTGAAATTTTTTTAAATTTTTTGTCGAACCAAAGTTTTGAACTTGGGTCCTCCAACATAGCAATAGCAAACCGTAGCCAGTTGATCCACAACCTTCGTCGGGAATTAATCGCACATGTTAGTTTATATACTCAACGCATTTGATTTCTCCAGATAAAATAAAACGATGTCGTTTTAAATTGGGAGAAAAATTAAAACCTAGGGTTTAAAATCGTGAGTTCATAACTTATTCTTCTTTGATTCTTGCACTTGCCGAGAAATTGCGAAGAAATCAAGCTGAATCCAGGTGAAATCAATCTTATCGGCGACAATGATGTATGATTTCGATCAATCTCGATCCAATTTCTATGATAGTAGAGATTTTTGGGTTCGTTTAAATGTTCTTGGTAGAAATCAAAAACTTTGAATTTTCACTCACTGTGATACAAGATAAACAAAAAAAGAGACACCATGGTTTATTGTCATTGTTGACACCATGGTTTATTGTCATTGTTCACTCACAATGGTACAAGAGTAATAACTACCATTACATGGAAGATGAGAGATGAGAATAATGGTTGACACATGATTGTTAACAGTAAAGTCACCTTTTATCCGGTCACGTCCATACCTATGTTAGTATGTATAACATGTGTGTGTACTACTTAATATACATGTATATATCTTTGTACTATTTCTCTTGTCTGCAATAATACATAATCTCAAAAAATTATCAGATAATATCAGTGATTGATAACTCGAGTTTTAATGTGATAAACGTAAACTGCAAGTGCACGGTGAAATGTGAGGTAGTATATGCGGGATCGAATCCATACAAACTAAAGTTACACTAAAAACTTTCAAGAATAGTTTTAAAGTAGAGTGATCTGATTGGTTTTGGTTTTTTGGTTATTAAATAAAATAATAAATTAGCAATGATACAAAGATTGATTAAACAATAAGAAAAAACGCTGGATTTTAGGAAATTTCTTAGGGATTGAAGAACAAATGAAATCAATGAATCAATGGCAGTCAATTAATAACCATTCTAGAACATGGATCACAAGAATATACCAAAATTCGGGATTAAATTAGGTGTGAATCGGACATCAAAGGTGGACCTAATGCCTAACCAATAAGTTAGAATTTATTGAAAGTTAATCGGGGACTAGTTTTTTATATTAATCTATTTAATTTATTATTGAAAACTAAATATATTATGTCAAATATGTATATATATTACTTATATGTATTATGTTATTTAATTTATTATTAAAATTAATTATATTATGCTATATATATATACATATATTAAAGTTATTGTGCATTTTTTAGATATATAGAAAAAAACTAAATATGAGCTATTTGGTCAAAATCGCGGCGGTAACCATCTGAAGTACGCGTAGACGGGCGATTGATTGTTTAGGTGTCCGCGTTTTTTAATATGGGAATATACTAACCCTTTCTCAAAGAATTAGCATACAAAGATGAAATCAACAATTACTAAACTCTCATGTATAATCGTGAAATCAAATTACCATTAAATTCAAAGTCCAATTAATTCACATCATTTTCTGTATTAGGTGATCAAGCTAATTTTGGTGATCAAGCTAAATTCAAGCATTTCATCAAACAATTTTGGTGCATAAAATAATCTAAGTAGTAGAATTAGGTGATCAAGCTAATTCAACCATTAAACACATTCAGAATGAAGAAATCAACATAGATTATCCCTAACTAAACATTCAATTCAAAAATTCATCAATTCCTTTTATGAAATCCTTAAAACACAACTAAACAACTACTCGCTCATGGTAAAATGAACAACATAAAAGATGATAGAAGAAAACGTGAATAAGTTGTAGAAATAAAAGAAAAGAGTTTAGAAATCTTTTCGAATTGTCAAGATGATGGATTCATTTGTCCAAAGTTACGTACAATGCAAGAATTTTTTTTTAAAGGTGGGCCCCCCAAGCCGTAGAATAAAACTTAGGGTTTTATGAGTTAAATATATAATTTACAAAGTTTTAAAAATGATCCGGATCGGATCCAGCCCAAAACAATGTAAAAAGAAAGCTGCCGGCATATAGCACTTTTTAGTTAGGCAGGTTTCTACATGAAACTGTTTGTTTAGGGTATATTTTTAGCCAAGCGGGGTTTTTAAATTGGCGTGTTTGTATGTGAAACTGCCGATTTAGATATATATATATATATATATATATATTTAGATTGAAATGTCTCTCAAACTGGTTTGGGCTTAACAGTCCCTTAATCATAAGGGATAAGGGAAAAGTAGTTGGGCCTATCACTTCTATTGATAGATTATATAGATTATCCGAGGAGGCTTTACTTCACTTCCCCCTTATTCTTTATCATATGTGTCCCCACCATGCCCTCTCTCTCTCGGGTTTCGCCATTGGCTCTCCTTTCACCCCCTCAGCGCCGAGTTGAAGAGTCTGAATGGTTTTCCTTGAATCACCTTTCAAAAACACAACAATTTTCTCACATGCTTGTTTGTATTCAAAATAACTCATTTTTCTTGAAAGCCATCTAAAACATTAAAAACTAAAAACTATAAAACCTACTTTGACTCAAAAAATAATATGAAACAAAAAATATATAAATACTCAAAACCGATAAAAACATAATACATAAGTGATACACAGAGTAAATCGATCACCAAAAAGCATAGTAGATATTAAGTAAATATGCTTATAAATCAATATTAAACTTATCAGTGTGAAATATCTACTTAATAAAGAGTATCATGGTCTTTGCAATATTCGTATTGTGAGTTTTTGCACCTTAGCTTCACTCGTAGCTAATTTTTTTAAAAAGCAAATGGTTTTACATCTTTCCGCAAAATCAACCAACTAATAGGATGAGTTAAATAAAAAAAAGTGTTGGTCATGCTATTGAAGTTTTGCAAATGCATAACATGAATAACAAGAGACTTTTACTTTTTAGTAATTTTTGCATTCTTTTACGTTTCCAGTTTCTGATTTCAAAACATAAAGGGAATATGCACTACATGTTCCAAAACCAAAAGATAATTAATTATTTTCGGACCAACAATAGTAATCAATTCTTCGTTTTATCACACGTCACTGCATATTCATTTTATGCTATTTCTTTTAAAACTTTGTTATCTTTGTGATACTATTTAAAATGACACATTATTATTATTTTGTTTAAACGTTATCTTCCAAATAAAACACTATTATATATATATATATAATGTTATTTTTACATAATTTACGATATCGGTTAAATTATTTCTATTTATCACTTTCTGTTTCACCCGATTTGCTTTTCTCAAAAATAATTATTTCGTTTTATCCAAAATTTCATGTTATTATATATTATTACACTATTGTTTTCTTAATACTAATAATCTATCTATATATATCATGTTATTTTAACTTTATGTATGCTATTTCTTTTAATCATCCGATCCGATCTATCTACGTCTTTTTACCGATTGTCTCAAAAATATCAGTGGGAACAACCAAACCAACAAGTATTAATCATAGTTAATTGTACCGATTATAAATATGAACATTGTCACAGTTTACCTGTAACGATTCTAGTTATTTCTAGTTAATTGTACCGATTATAATTACGACACAAACTTAATGGAATAAAGGTTATTAAATGGTTTATACTTTATTCTCGTACTTTATTCTCGTATTGATCAAGAGATTAAGGCTTTACATTATATACAAGAATATTCCTAAAAATAATATTTTTCTATAACTGTATTCATTCATTACTAATTTACAATAAGGAGCATATCCAATATAAAGATATGTACATATTTTAACAAAAAAAAAAGATATGTACATATCTAGTTCTGAGATGAATAAAACAGAGACTGTCACAATGAAGAGAGTAATCAGTAGATCCTTCAACCAAAAAAGTTTGCTGACTATGTCAAAATGTGATACGGATTTAGAAGATCCAGACACGTTATTTAACAAATTTGTACTAAGATTTTTTTCTTTCTATACAAAGTCATTATAAAAAAATCTGACATAGAATGCATAATTTTGAGCTGATCCATTTCAAAGCTAGATTCTGTAAACGAGGCTAGGTATCAGCTATGTCATAGGAGATAGGCGGCTCCCTATGGTCCACACTCTGCTGCACGACCAAGTAAACTATATAATCATTTTGTGAATACTTCGATTAGTCCAATATTCTAAAGATGTATTTAACCAAACAATATTCTAAGATAAGATATACTACTAGTTAATTTAAAATGGAGAGTCGTGGTCCAATATAAACTTATAAAGAGATAGAAATTTAACTTTTGTTTTTATTAGACTTTGAGGATTTAAAAAAGTCAAAACTGATTATTAAATTTAAGCATGTGCATGTATTTACTGTTTAGTGATAACTGACTATATAAACTTCGACAAAAGATATTAAAACTTCGTAACCGCAACCAGTTAACGTATTAACGTATCAATTAATGAAATGTACATATAAAAACGTATATGAAAGAAAACGCACATAACATTTGTTGGAGGATTCTTACATCCAAAATAAAATGCGACTTAAGAGATGAAAAGATTAAGGATATAAAAAATCTAATCCATTTATTATTAATTGGGTTTTACTAGAACCTAATGAACTTTGATATCAAAATTAAAATACAATTGAAGCTAACCGGAAGAACCCCCGATAAAAAAAAAATTAAAATTCAGTCTGAAATGAATTGTCAATAATAAACATCATTTTCAATGAGGCGTGTTATGGATATGATTATTGATCGTTTTGATCGTAATAAAAGAAAAATCATCCTCATTAATTTTATAAATGATTAATGAGATGGATTGAAGATGTTACAAATAGAATGGATCCAAAAAAAGAGGGATAGATTAGAGGAGATAGATGCATCCATGTGTATATACGCATAATTAGATAACGATAATAATATAACATGTAGATAGAGATTGACATGAAAGGCCCATGTGAAAAGAAAGAAACTAAAGACTGTTTTAAGAAGAAGAAGACCAAAACTGAGCATTCTTGACCTTACAAATACTCTCTAACACATCAATTGGCAGTATGTTCCCTTTCACGACTACCTTCTTGCTCTCAAGCTCCACGTTGTACCATGTCACTCCTGTATATTAAAGAAGTCCATATTCTGTGTTTCAATAGTTTTACAAACATTTCCTGTTTAGAAAATATAATAAATCATATGAAAACTAAAAGTTCTTTAATGTCAGAATTCTGCTATGTTTGAATTTCTGTCCAATCTTCCTTTGCAATTATATAGTATCTTTAAATTTCTTTTCTTTTCTTTTCCAACAAATGATTGCAATTATCATCTCACAAAACTATTTGCTAATATAATTTCTGTAAAACTATAGTTTTAAATATTACGATAGTGACGGCTAAAAGTTATCTAATCTATTTTCTTGTAATGTTAATCACACGACTTTTTCAGTAAATATCCTACACTTTTAGTTTTTCTGAGTTTTGATTTGATTTTCTTGGTTTTTGGTTCATCTTGATTAGTTCGATACAGAAAATATGGAACCCAACATATTGTTGAGATTTTCAAACCAAGAAAATTCATGCTCAAATGAGCTTATTAAAATAGAAACTACAAAATGAAATAGCTCAATAGAGATTTATTAAGTACAAAAAATTAAAAGATTAAAATTTAAATGAAAAACACCAAAACCCAATGTTCTTAACTTAATCTCATAAAAAAAATAGATTGGCAACTCTCTTGGTTACAATCTAATGTTCTCACATGAACATATATATATATATATATAACTAATTTGGTTAAAATCCTAAAACACATGGACTTTAAATGTATCATTAGGTTTTTTTTTTACTTTGAATTGGGCTTGTATTCTCTAATACATATCGGTTTGGTTTTCACAATTCTTTTTTCTTCCACTTTATAAATTTGGCACCGAAAATACGGAAATCATTTTGGTTTATTGGCAACAAATTAAAGATAAAAAAAAAACTAGACCCCAATTATTGAAGGGAATTCATGTCTTGAAATTGTATTTCCCTAAAAGAAATGTCTAAAGAATTAAAGAAGATTTGGCGTTACCGTCTAATTTAGAAATATGCTTCTCGACTTTCTTCGCACATCCGTAGCAATGCATTGACACCTTTAGCTCCACTATCTGCATACATCATCATCACCATTCCCATTCAAACTATTTAGATAATTATTTTAAATCGAAATCCAAACTTCAAACTCTTTATAAAGAACTCATATAAAGTTATAATCAATTAACAAATATATCATTCTAATCGGTTTTGGGAGTACAAAAAAAAAAGATTAACTTTGAATAACAAGAATAACGCACGCTACCATAGCAGATAAAAAACCCCACACAACTAAAACATGTATTTCACAGTCTCCCAAATATTTGCCTTGTGATAAGCATTTTTCAAAGCTCAAGAAATTATCATACATCATATTTTAAGATATAATGTTGGAGATGATTTGTGTTTACCTTAGGCTTAAGATGAAAGGCAAGAGTCTGACGATGATCAGCAGCTACAACATCCTTCAATCTCATAACCTTCCCAGATTTCTCTGATGAAGAATCTATCAATGGCTTCTTCTCAAACTGTTCTTCTTCATCATCTCCTAGAGTGTTTAGACAAAAACATGAACACTGATTTGTCGGAAGGAAAAGACAATCCCATTCTCTCCCTATCCTCTGGAGCTTCCCCATTAATTTGATAAGTATTTTAAGGGTCTTTTAGAGAGAGTTTATGTTGTGAAGACTAAAATGAAGAAGTTGGGTGAGAGAGGAGAGAATATGTGAGAAAAATACTTGCTTGTATTACACACTTACACTGTCTGTAAAGAGATAGAGAGAGAAATAAGATGTGTGAATAAGTCAAACATTGAAATGATATTGTAAAGACCGATGAATTAACAATACTTCTTTATTATCTTTCATTCATAAACTAAAAAATGTTAAATCTATCATTAGATCTATGTTACTTCTGTCATTTTTCTCCATCTTTAGTTTAGTTTAGACTATTGTGGTGAACCAAGATTAGTATAATTCTTGATTAGTATGGTGAGTGTAACCATTAAGTAGATTATCTTTTGAATTACTTTTTAAGTTGCACAATTTCATCCACTGAAATTATGTGATTTAACTGTTTACAAAACATACAATTATATGCCATATACTATGATATGACAAGTGATAAATAAAGAAAGAAGAAGACATAGGTCACATCTCACGTTCAACAACTCTCCAACATTGACACCAATTTTCTTATGTCATCTGAAAATAAAATAAAATTCGATATTCATATAATTATAAGAGTGAATTAGTGAGTGAGGCATGTGATTGTGAATTGTAGATAAGCATCTTCTCTTTTGGCTTCACTAGCCGCTCCACTTCTCTATATTTTTTTAGTTTTTCTTTTTTTTTAGTTTTAGTTATCCCATCTCTCTGTTTTTATATATGATTCGGCTAATAAAATTCAAAATTAGTAAACGCTTTGTCTTGTTAAATATATTTTGTCTACTGTAAATCTCTCATATCATAGATAAGATGAACCTGATAACATGAACTTTCGACCAGAAAAATAGAGGGGGAATATAAAACCAAAAAACATGAGTAGGCCTATGAAGAACATGTGAGAAGACCTGAAGAAGGTATTATATGCTAAGTGCTTTAGGTTAATCACGTGAAAAGGCAATGCATATTCTTCTTCTGCATGCCAAAACATGCTCTTTTATTTTCAAGCCTAATTATGGAAGCTACATTAATTATGTTCCTACTTCATGTGCTTTTCATCTCTACTTATAATTCTGAATCCTCATTAGTTGGTTACTTGGTTACTTGGTTACTTATATTACAGAAACAAAATATTATCTTTCACCGTTGTGGCAAGAGATTTATCATTTTAAATGTTACTGAAATTTCTATAGGGACTAGAATATATGAATTTAAATGTGAAAGATTTATAATTCCCTTACCAGAAAAATATTTCATGAAAGCGGGAAAATATAGAAGAAAGTTTAATGATGAACAAAATAATTTAAAATTTAGTTTTGGCTGGTTAAAATCTTCCTCTCTTTTGAGTCACAAACACATTTCATATATATCTCTTCACGGTATGTAGTTAGTATTGAAATGATCGCATATCGGTTGGATACTTGAACAATGTGATCCTTATAAAATATGTGGTAAATCTCCACTTTTGGACTATTTTTTGGATATGATTTATATCCACTTCTAATATGATAGAAATATGATATCAGAGATAGACTTATAATTTTTTATTATAGAGATACCTGTAGATATTTAGTCCCATAAATTTCACGTTTCAGATGTTCATTTTGGCCCGACCCTAAAACCAAACATGCCAAGCATAGGCTTACGGCTTTCACAAGTATTATGTATTTTTCAGCTGTTAATGCCATTACAATTGTTAGTAGCATAGTGGTAGTGACAATTGTTAGGAGCATGGTGGCAGTGACTTGTCAAAATTGTTATAAGATAATCTTTCATTTCAACAATTTCTTTTAATTTTTTTAACCACATTAGCTAAATGGACCATATATTATTTTGGGCTTGTGCCCTTCATATTGCCCTCGAGGAGGGAAGTGTATTTTTTTTTAAAATATTATGTTAAATTATGTGCAACTGTTTTTTGACAAAAAGTAGAAAAAATAAGAGTTCTGATTTTGAATATCGAAAAGTGGTTGTTTCGTTAAAATCCATAATTAGGATAAAACCAATTTTTGGGAAAAAAGTATATATTACTTTCGAAAGAGCTGAAAAGATTTGAAAAAACTTGATAGAAGATGGCTGAACTGATTAGTGACCACTATGAAGATCCGTTGATAACATGCTATCGTGTTGCAAACCATATCTCCATTCTTTTTGGGTATCTCGAGTCCCTATAGCCTGAATAGTTGATAGTCTGTTGCGCACTTGCTTATCTATAAAATTTTCTAGGTGAGTGTAGCTTGTAGCATTTTCCCCATGTCTTCTTCCGTTACGCTCCCTCCGATAGTATGTATCAAAACTTGAAGAACATATCTCAACAAAAACATCTGCAGCCTATCTTAAGGTGTGTCGCTAAGAAGAGTAAGTATTATGTTTAATTGATTCGAGTACCTTGAGTTGAGAAGATTTCGTGTAAGACTATCCCAGATAGCTGCTGTGAATGGCACATGAAAAAGATGATTTTGCGTCTCCATTAGTTCCAAACAGAAAGAACAAGCTGTTAGAGCTCCATTGTTTCAGCTCTGCATTCGATCTCCTGTAGACAATCTGTTTTTAACTGCCAGCCAACTAATAAAAGAGTATTTCAGTGTGTTGTGGGTAAACTATATGCCTTTAGACCACTCCAAATTTGGCTTATGTTCTCTGATCAAATTACACGTAGCTTTAAAGCTGAATATCGATTTGTACTTATCTGCTTTATACCTCCACAAAACAACATATGGATCATCCGATACCTTGTTGATGCTTTGAGCTGATTACTTCTTCAATCTCTTGAAGCTATTCTGTTATATGGGTTGTCAAGACCTGCCCCAGTGTTGAATGAATATGAATCCCCAAATCAATACTAGCTCGAACTCCTGCGATATCAAAATTCTACCAAACATAAACTATTTATCAAAGCATAAAGATGCTGAGACTCCATTGTTTACATCTACCTTGATTAAAGCCACTAATTTTCTGTACTTCAGAATCTTTCTCTATGTCCATGAGGCAAGAGATGTAGACACTTTAACTGACCATAGATATCCTTTTCGAATAAGGTATCTTTGAACCCAATTAACCTAAAGCGAAGAATGTGCTGACTGAATTCGCCAAATTAACTTCAAACAGCTCACTGTGTTTGCTTCCGTTATTAATCTTAAACCCAAACCTCCTTCTTCTTTTGGCTGGCACACATGTTTCCAAACAACCTTATCCTTCTTATGATTCAATTCCGGACCAAACCATAAAAATGCAGCGCACAATTTATCTATTTCTTCAAAACATGTTTTAGGTAATCGAAATGCAGAAATTCAGAAATTTATAAGGCTATGGATTACTGAACCAATAAGCTGTAATCAGCCTGCAAAATAGAGGTACCTCGAAGACCAACAACTTATTCTTGACCGGACTTTCTCTATCACAGGAGTATAGTCATTCACTTAGTCAAAAGAGGCATTCCCAAATACCTTACAGGCAATGTTCCGTTTTCAAATCGGAGTGCTGAAAATTTTCATCTCTTATTCCCTCTGACACTCCCGCCACGTACAACATTGATTTTTTAAGACTTATTTTTAATCCTGAAGCGGCTTCAAAATTTTTAAACACACTGAGGATACATGCGATAAATTGTTTTCTCCCATCCGAAAAAACTAACAAATTATCTGCAAAGCATAAGTGCGTTAGTGATAGGTTCTGACAGTAAGGGTGGTATCCAAACAATCTCTATGTAGCTGATTTATCCAGAAGTTTTGATAAAACATGCATGCAAATTACGAAAAGGTAAGGTGATAAAGAGAATCCTTGACATAGCCTTCTCGAACTTGTAAAGTAACCCACCAATTCACCATTTTCCTGAACGGGGAAAGAAGTCATGGTAATACATAGTTTTAGTCAATGTACAAACCTGTCTGGAATTCCCAAAGCTTTTAACATGGATAAGAGAAATGACCATTGAACTGAGTCGAAAGCCTTTGAGATCTCAATTTTAACTGCACAACGAGACAAGACCGAATCTTTATGATAATTTTTAACAAGTTTTGAGGCTAACAAGACATTCTCCATTAATAATTGACCTTTAACAAATGCTGATTGGCTTGGCGAAATAAAATTGGGTAGGACCAGCTTTAAACGATTTGCTAAGATCTTTGAAATGACTTTGTAAATTACATTGCAACATGAAATCGGTCTATAATCCTTCATCTGATCCGCTTGTACTTTCTTCGAGATAAGAGCCAGAATTGTTGAGTTTAAATCCTTAGGAAGAAAACTAGTTATAAGAAAAGATTGTATCGCTACTACCACGTCTTTTCCCACAACTGCCCAAGCCTCCTTGAAAAAATAGAAAGTAAACCCATCTGGACCCGGGGACTTATTTGCTGGCATGTTAAACAACGCTTTGCTTACCTCTTCCTCTGTCACTTCATTCATCAACATAATCATGTCCTCCTCATTACAAACAAAACCCAATAAATCGTGTAACTCCTCCACTGCCATACCCCTGCATTCCGAAACATATAAATTCAAAAAAGAATGGAAAGAAGCTTCTGCTTCTACTTTTATGGTATCATGCGTTTCAGCCCTTGTTCCGTCAGTTCTCTTTACTAATTTGATTGAGTTCTGGTACCCTCTTTTCTTCATAGCTTGATGAAAGTAACAGTTATTACCATCTCTCATACGCAGCCAATGCATTTTTGATTTTTGACTAAGATATCTCTCCTCTAACTCTGATATGAATTTCCACTTATTATAGGCATGAGACTCCACTTCCATTAGACTTTGTGTCGGATTTAGTAAGGTTTGAGTTTGATAGTCACACAACTCTTCATAAGCTTTCTTGCTCTGTTTTCCAAATCTCCTAGCTTATGTCTACTCATTTCTCTGATTTTTGGCTTCAAACCTTTCAGGTTCTTTGATAAACGAAACAGAGCTGAGGTAGAATGCCTAAGCTCCTCAGAGTCATTCCAGAACGAACCATCGGCAAAAATTCAGACAATAAAGTTAACGCATTTGAAAACTTAAACGGTTTTCTTGTCTTCATTGTCGGTGCTTTAATTCTGATGCAACACCTCAAAAGTACAGTGCGATTGAGGAAATTTAAGATACCATGAAGTCTTTACCATAACGCGATCAAGTTTCTTACAAATTAAACCATCTTCTCTTATGTTGCACCATGTAAAACGTGGACCATGTGCAGCCAGGTCTGTAAGCAAGCAGAACCAAATGACATCTTGAAAATCCCTCATACCCAGAGAGGCCATTGGAGATGTCGCATATTTTGTTGAAATCACCAACTATCATCCAAGGTTTATTCCTTAATAATGGCGAATGTTGGTGATTTTTCAAATCATCCCAAAGCAACTTCCTTTCTTCAACAAAATTAGAAGCATAAAACTAAAACCGTTATTATTTGCCCATTTGTAAAGCATGGAGTGATCCGCACATGTAGACTCCATATAACCCAAATTCTTTCTAGTCGATTGAACTCATAATTTGACATAACTGACCAATCTTTAAATACCTTTGATACTACGTGTTCCGCCTTGCTTTCTTTAATCTGAGTTTCTAATAAGGCTCCAAACTGCATTTTACCAGAATTAATCCAATTTCGAACAATTGAATGTTTTGTCGATTTGTTAAAACCACAAACATTCCAAAAGAAAGTCGACATAAATTATTTATGTTTGGCAGAATTCTAACTCACCACACTAGAAAGACTGTTTTGAGCTGTCTTGTAAACTGATCTGGTTGTTCTCGAAAAGACTAGATGTGAAGCTTTGTGGTCTACCGTTGTTGTGTCTATTCCGACCATTTTTCTTGACTTTCAAGACCTTTTATTGTTATTTCTTGAGCTTGCATCTACACTGTGGCATCACAACTAGCATGATCTGCTAAGATATCAAAACGAGAGGGTGATACCTCTAAAGCTGAATCCTTCTCACCTTAAAACCCACCTTTACTTGATTTTCTTGGAGAAACTTTCTCCCATGTTTCTTTTGATTTTACATTTCCAACAGCATACTCTCCTACAACACCCTCGTCTATATCCTTATATAAAGGATGTGTTGTAGGTAGGAGTCCTTTTTTATCTACCTCCCCTTCACCAACCTCCGAGATAGAAAACAATTGGTTGTTCCGATTAAGCTTAGTCTGGTTTTTTCCAACAACTTTTTTCTTATTTTCCGTAACTTGTGTATGGGTTTGGTTAATCAAACCTGCTGTTATACCAGAATTAATTGACTGAGCAACCGTAGCCAAACCTGTTTCCAATGGTGCATTCAAAACTGTATTGTATTCGTCACTCACATATGTATCTTCATATATAGGATGTGATGAATCTTATTGTGGTTGAATCAAACTCTGAAAAACATCTAAATTTATGTTTGAAACATCAGCAGTAACCCCGGAAACCAAGCTCGATTCTAGAGCCGAACTCTGAGGGAAGTGTATTGAAATTGTCCAATATCAATTGGATACTTATGTGTTTCTTATAATTACTCTCTCGGAGGGAGGTGTATTGAAATTGTCCAATATCGATTAGATGTTTATGTGATTCTTATAAAGTATGTAGCAATTTTTTATTATTAAATTAATTTTTGGATGTGAGTTAGACCATTTCTAATAGGTAAGAAGAGCTTTAAACTTATTCATTTTGTTTTTAAGCTTGTTTATTCATGTGTTTCTTTTTGTACAAATGTCTAATATTGTTAGAAAATGCATTAAAAGATTTTATACTAAACAGAGAAACACGGAGAAACAGAAGATTAAAAACACAATGGACAAGAAACGGCTGGAACAAGTTAAATCAAACTTGGTATCAATCTTACCTCTTTGCCGTCCATCCGGTCTCCATTAAAAAGGAAAAAAAAAACGAAAAATTGCTAACTCAAAAGATTTGAATCTAGATAATTAAATTCCATAAGTTTAGAATCATAAGAACATGCTACAAAATTCCTGATATAATTATTTTTTCTGAGCATACATTAATTATGAAGAAACTGAAAATATTTAATTCTTACACAATACTTACACATATTTTTGGAATTTTGTGTTACATAAAAATAAATGATGGACGACACAATTTTCTGAAATCATGGGCAGAATTATAAAAAAATAAATATTTGTAAAAATTTTTTGGAACTTCTTAGTTAAATATTTTTTAAACTCTAGTATTCAAAGTATTAGTCCTTATGTATGAAAAGTTGGCATCAGCACCGCCCCATCTATCATTGGAGAGGCTGGCCTCATTGGTCCAACTCATCTTTTTTTATTTCGATCCTTTACTTTATTATTTTATTATATTTCTGTAACATTTTCAGTTGCATAATTTTCATTTTTTGATAAGACAAAATTTTTAGCTGCAAACTTGCATGGCATGAACCCAATTTGGAGGTGGCAGCAGGAAAAGCAAAAAAACGGAAACCAATTTAGTCTTTCTTTTACAGAAACCTATTAACACGGTTAATCCATTTGCTAAATCGATTGCTAGTTTTCTTTATTTTTTGTTCTCTTTTACAAGTTGATGATTATTCAATTTATTCTCATATTTCTACATGTCCAAGCATTTAAACATACTTATGAAGTCTCGTTTGTATGAACATTCATCCGCTAAACATAAAATACTAATGAGAAGAAGAAATCTAGATCAATATAAGAGATATCAAAAAAATTATTTCCCGTATATATATATATATATATATATTTTAAGCATATCGGAAACAAGAGAATTGGAATTGTGGAAGATAGTTGAGATAAAGCTGGAGCCACAGAAACAAAGCTGCGTTAATGATCATTAAGTTTGGAAAAAACGAAATCAAACATTTTAGTTAACGACAAGGGAACACACAAAATGCTATGTTTCAGGCATACGTGGGACTTAGGCCTACTGCCTACATGTATTGGTTTGGAGAATTTACTGTATTTTCTATATTTTGGATCGAAATTCAAATTAATTATAGTACGTGGAGTTTCATTGTAAATAATCTGAAAAACGCATTAAATTGTGCAAATGAAATGTCACAACTTAAGTATAATAATCGCTGCATATGGACCATATCGAACACTATAGCTGAGTGACTACACTCACTTTCTTCTTTACGGACATCTAATTTTTCTTGCTTGTGTTCTGTCTCTTCTTTTACTTTTAGTTTACTGCTCTCGCAGAAAAAAAAACTAATGTATGAGACTTGACTACGTAGGACTTAGGACTTACCACACTTTAGGTAGGTCCACTAAAGATGCAAGTAGATGAACCTAATTAATATAGAGATCAAATGTATTGTTGCATAATAGAAAAAAGAAAGATCTAATGTATCATTTTCCAACAAGCGATATGTCTTAATTGTTTTATAGATCTTTGAAAGAGATTTTGGTTTTTGCTTGTCACTCAGCTATAGTGTTCGATATGGTCCATATGCAGCGATTATTATACTTAAGTTGTGATATGCAATAGGCTGGAATTCGAATAGAACCCCGAAATACTGTATACGCTATGATTTTGAGTTACTTTGAACAACATTTACTAATTCTTTTAAAAAGCTTACATGTAAAAAAGATTAAATTCAAAATATTTTAAGATAGATATAACTTAGAAATATTTTATTTGTATTATGCAAGATTCTCTCGTAATACTTTATTTTAGTAGTATTAAAAAGGAAAGAAAATACGTAATAACATGGGAAAACTGCAGCTTTATCCTTGGCTTTGTCTGCTGCTGTATGTCGTTGAAAATTTTAGGAACGTTTAAGAACTTGAAGATGCATCTACAGCTTGTGTTGATTTCTAACTTATCGAACAATTGACCAATGACCATTGCGGGGAAAGCTACAAAAATTAAATCCAGCCTATACTAAAATTATATGACATGATTTGACGTGTATTTTAAATACAACATATTCTAACGTTGTAAATAACGACGTTAAATCGTAGACGGAAAACAAAGGACATAGGTTTATGCCTTTTGACGTTTGTTAAAATATAATGCTTTAACAAAAAAATATATAATGTTTTATTTTCTTTGTAGATAAGAAGGGGAAATAATAATAATAAAACATACCCTTGATTTTTTTGCTTCACGATTATGGAAAATAAAAATATACAAAGCTCTACCTATCCTAGTTTTGACATCGCGATCGGTTTGATTAAAATTTTTTATTCTAAATTGGTCAAAATATAAGTTTGTAAACTTTATGTTTCTTTTACCTTAAAATTATATGTCTGAATTGGAGAGGGAGGGGGGGGGTCTATTAGTTTCTACTCATGTCGCTAATTACCTGTTAAGGTAAAAACAAATCATTTAAAAAGGTTTCACAAATACATGCACTTTTACTTGAGAGTTTTGTAGGCTTTATGAAATAAAAGAAGAGAGAATGATTAGATCTTTGGAAACTTTTTTTCTCTCATGGTCAGACAAATTTCTCTCTAAGCATAATGTCATTTTCTACCTTTTGTGCTAATTTTAAACAGTCATATGTCTACTACATTCTGTCTTCATTATGTTCTCCTTCTAACATTACTAACTAACAAAACTCGCACATATATTTGGGCCTAATTCTACTTGATGGCCTAAATGGCCTTCTTTTGACATTTTTTTTACTTGGTCACGAGACTTTCCTTTTACATTTCTTCTCTTCTTTGACATATTTTCTTCTCTTTTTCGTTGGTCATATATTGTAGAGGTTCCTTTGTTCTCTTCTCGGTGGTCATCTTCTTCTCATTAAGTTCAACGCCTCCCCTCCAATCTAGGGATTTAAACCTCGATGCCTAACTAGGTGTCATTTTATCCTTTTTTGTTCCTTTTCCATATGATGCTTGTACACAAAGTTACAATGATCCGTGTTCCAATGATCTAAACACTTGAGGGAAACAAATGAGATAATAATTATAACTATATATGTATCCACCTTCCTATAAAAAAAAACTACTTACAAAGATTTGGTTTCCAACGATTTTCCTAATCTTCAATCGTCAAATACTATTTTCCCACCAAACCCATGAGAGCATGTCATTCATCCTGATCGTAGGTGAAAAAGGTGGTTTAGTTCTATCCAATACGAAAAAGTTCTCTGTCGTTTCCCAAAATCTCTTTTATCTCTATGTCCCACTTGTCGTCTGTCTTCTGCTCTTTAGTACGAGAGGAGCCACCAACATCCAAACTGTCACAACATTTCATCAACAAAACATTACAAAACTGTTTCACAATCCCAAAGTTTTAAGGATGAAGCATTCAAAATGTCACTTACTGTATACACAAACCGCAAGCCACTCATTCACAACCCTTACCCAAGTACTTGTCCATCCCACGTCAATTGTCCAACTGAACGCATTAAAAAACAGTATGACTTGAAGTCTTAAGCTTCAAACTGAGACTACAAAGTCTCACAAAAGCTCAATAATTTATTATTTGTATGAATAAGAATGTTGAGAAAATATAGCTTTTACTTTTTCATGGGATGATGAGTGTTCCAACCGATGAGTAGCATAGCGAATTCGAATTACATTGCTCCTGTGGCAAATACAAAATGGAAAAAGCCATATCCATATGGAACATCAGCGTCCTCCTCTTCTTGATTGTTCTCATCTTTCTTGAATTGGAAACATTGGGAGTCTATTCCTGTTGAAAATGTTGCAATAACCATTGCTAGTAGCGCAACCACAAAGCTCTGCACAATGTTATTCAAAATCAGTATCTTATTACTTTTGGATGAAACATAAAGCGAGTGTTGAGAGGTTGAAAGAGTTTACAATGATGGTAACCCAATCCGTTCTATTCGAAGCTGCTGCTTTTCTGTTGCAACTTTCGCCCACTGGTTCACTGCAAAACATTTTTTAGGGGGTGAACCATTTTAGAACTAGAGCTCTTTAGTATAAAAGAAAGACTATAAAGATTAGCTCGAACTTAGGAGTGGGTTTAACACAAGGAAGACCAAATTGTATTATATGCAAAAAATTTGGAATTTCCTTAGGATTTGTTTCTGGAGGTTTTTGACTTTTTTGGAAACTTTTAGATTATATGATTTAAATACTAATGTTTTTCGTAGAAAATAAAATGTTATTAATATGTTATTTAACATGAAAAATATAAATTTCTGAACAAATAGGAAAAAGGAGTTAATTCATCTATTATATTTGAAAGTTTAAAATTGTGTATTTTTATGGAAATTAGCTGGTGATTTTTAATGAAATTTTTTTACTTTTCTAACAGCTGAAACATTGAGATTTTTAATTTACTAAACCAAAGAGAACCGATATGAAATCCCTCATATATCCCAAAACATAAATTCACTCTTTTTATTGGTTAAAATTAAATCTCTGTGAAAACATTAGAAATTAAACTATGTTATTTTTTATAGGAACCTGCATCTTACGATTCTTAGATTCCCTAAACCGTCTTAAAAACAAAAAAAAAACCCCAAACTTAAGTCTAGAACCCTAAAATCAAAACATATAGACCATTCATCACCATCTTCCCCTTTGCTTGTATCTCTCTCGTTAAGGGAAGCTTAGCTCATCCCTACTTCGTCTCTCTATGTCCCCCCCCCCCCCGGTCCACAATGGACTGCATTTGGGTTTAAGGTTGGTATTGCGAGTGGCTAAGCAAACCGGTTCAGGCTCTTACTCTGGCTTGATTACAAGAGTGGCTAAGCAAAGCGGCACCATGGCTCTGACTCTGTAGTGGTTACAATACAGTTCCGTGTTTCCTTGAACCTTAAAATATCATTAAAGATACAGAAGCCATTGTCTTGTTGAGCCACAAGAAAAGTTTGTGTAAACTTGCTCCTCACGTTGTCTTCCTTCCTAGTCAAGTATCCACCGGCGAACACAATTACAGGACCATTCTGCAAAGTATATGGTACACCAAGTGAAGTTTCAATCTCAGCCGTGTAATCTTCGTATCTCAAAGCCAGAAACTCATCTTTCACTTCTTCCCTAGTCCAAAAAGTTTTCGCGATACGGGTTGCAGGATCAAGACGATTAAACAGACAAAGTTCATTATAGAACATATGAAGATTCTGAGGTGCTTCGTTAAGAGTATGATAGTACTCCTTCACAAAGGCACTTCTGACATTCTCTACATTAGTCTCCTCCTCCTTTGACATGATGACAGAAGCTTTGAAAACAGAGAAGATGATGAATGGTTCTTGACCTATCTATCTTCTCCACCATAAATATATATATAGTGAAACGACTTCCTAAACCATTTTAATTTCCTAATCCTACTCGGACTTGTAGCTCCTAAACCATATTAATATTGGAGAAGTTGGCAAAACCAACTCAATCACAAAGTAAGTAATCATTAGCTATTTATCTAGAGATGAGGTTAACAACTATATTCTATAGCTTATCTTAATCTTTAGTAATCATTATCTCGCCTATCTATCTACACGACTATACTAATGGTAATATTTACCTAATTTTGGCTTTTTTTTGCACTGAAATTGCAAAAACTAAGGAACACAAAAAGAAATTAGAAAAACATGATTTTTTTTTATGAGTTTCAAATGTCCTCGCCAATTTTTTTTTTTACTACGAACCGGCCGGGTTAACCGAACTGCCGGTTTTTGGTGATTTTAAGGGGGTCAAAATGAGTTGGATTTTAAGATCCAACCAAACCGGATCATCGGTTTTAAGACATTGGAAAAAACAGAGAAGAAGTTTGAATAAAATATAACATACCTTCGAATAGCGCACCAACAGATAAACACAACATAGAGTCCCATAAGAGCTGGAGTCAAGTATCCAGCATTCACCTATTGGTTTTGGAAAAAGCACTAAAACAAACCTTAATAACTTCAAACACAAAACACACATCACATGAAGGTTGGGGATAGACGAAAAGACTTACTTTAGGGTGGAGGGCGATGCTTGTCATGAATTGAATGAAGAACAAAGTCCATGTTATGAAGAATATATTAACAAGACATGACGAATCAGACGCATACCATATGTACATCAACATCACTCCTACTATACACACTGTGTATGAAGTAGTTGCTAGTAGCATCACATATACATGGCTACAAACATAAAGAGTGTTTCTTGATTAGTCTAAACTGAAAAAAAAACTACAACTTTATGTTAAAATCAAAATTGAAATAATAATCTAACCGTTTTTCTGCATCTTTTTTAGACTGATAGCATTCGTTGAGCCATGTAATGAAACTGATTACACTAATTAGCTGTATTAGGAGAAATACCCTATAAAGAAACCAAAACAATGTAAGATTTGGGATTTTCACATTTTATATACATTGTGAAATTGGAAAGATGAGTCAAAAACTTACCCTGCACCAAAATGGGCAATCTCTCCTGCAAAACCAAAAACGATTTTACTCAGTTATGCCAATTGAAATTGAAAGATTATGAAGAAGAGGAAATTTTATCAACAAGCCTAACCGTAAAGATGAATAATCGTAGAAGGAAGCAAGAAAGGAATGATGGTTAAGGCAGGCCACATGATAAGCTTATCAGACCACCAACCAGACTGCCATCTATCTCTCGATGAATGCGTTTTCAACGTGCCAAGTGTTGATAGAAACATTACGAAATAGAACAACTAAGGATTTACGGTTAAGGCAAAACATTTTCTAAGGCATATAGCCTTGAAGTAGTTAAATTAGTATGTAAAGATTGAATCAAGAAAAGGATACAAAACATCCCAAGCTAACCCTTAAGACTCCTTCTGTCCCCAAACAGTTTTCTCCGCCATTACAATTCTTGAATACTGCAATATAATCAAACTTATAAGACAAGAAACAAGTTAGTTGATAATTTGAAACCTAATTTAATGGCATATACTTGTCATTTTTCTAAAGGCACCTAGACCATAGTCACGAGCAGCCCAGGCTAGTAGATTTGCGATGAGGAATATTAGACCATATACATATCTAGTCATCCAGGGATTGCAGCCATTGCGGAACGGATTAAACCAAGATCCATTCTTGATTGCTTCATAGCTCTCATTTCTGCTGCTAACGCTTGTACCGGTCTCCATAATGACAAGTATATGCCATTAAATTAGGTTTCTCAACAGAAAGCATCTCATTTACAGAGAATACGTATAGCGCAAGTAACCCTTATCTTTTTTTGCCTAAAACTAAAAAAGCAACCTTTATAAGCGTCAACAAGAATCCACGTTACATGGCTCATTTTAATCCAAGATTGCAACTTTAAACCTTAAACATGTGAATGATAAAAGACTAAAAACAAAAACATACCAAACTTAAAAGGCAAGCTATAATCTAAGTATAGTCAAGATTCTTAAGACTAATAATTCCAAAAGTCAAGATTTGGCAGGAACTGATAAGTATTGAAATGTGATGAGAGGTTTGTATTGAAAGAATTATATTCAGGGGTTATGATACATATGTTTATATAGTGAAAGATATTTCCTCATCTAGATTGATACAATATTAACTAATATATTCACATAATATATACGATATCCTTTAATATCTTCTAGATGATTCTATATCATCTTATACGCCCCCTCAAGCTCAAGGGGATAATGAAACCTTGGTGAAATTAACGGCTTGAGATTGACAATAGAATCAAAGTGACGGAGACGGTGGTCTTGACGGGAGTAGACTAACACCGGAGAGAAAGACGTGACGGAGTCATAGCGGAGATGAAGAAGTGACAGAGGCGATGGTGAGAGGAACCGGTGAGTTGTGACAGCAAGATGGTGTTGATCGAGACGGCGTGGAAGAAAAGCCTGGAGAATTGTTTTTTTTTTTAAAGATGAAATAAGTGTAGAACAGAAAAATAGAGGTTTAAGACGCATGAGGCTTTGAAACCAGAAGCTTCGGTTGAAGTTTTAAAAAACAAAAGGAAAACATTTGGTGAGGAGATCGAATCCTTCGGGTTTTTTTTTTAAAAGAACGAAAATTAAAGAAAATAAATGAAAAATCTTTTTTTTAGGAGGATGGGGAAGCATATGGAAAAACAAGATCGATAGCTTATGGTTTCTTTTTTGAGAAACTATTTGAAAGATAATAAGTTTAGTCAGAAGTAAATGATATATTTGAATAGAAGAAGCAATATGTTTAGATTCAGAAATCTATTATAGATTTGAATAACGAAAGTTTGCTTTGATTCAGAAATTTCATGATCAATTTGAATTGCGAAGACATTTGGCTTAAACAGAAACAAAAAAATCAAATAGAAGAACTTCAATGGCTTAAAAAAAAATCAAAAACAAAAAAGGTTTGATCGTAAGATCAAAACTCTGGATTGAACCCGCTCTAATACCATATTAAAATGTATTGAAAGAATTATATTCACTCCCATAATCTTAAGGGGTTATGATACATATGCTTATATAGTGAAGATATTTCCTAATCTAGATTAATACAATATTAACTAATATATTCACATAATATTTACAATATCTTTTAATATCTTCTAGATGATTCTAAATGGTCTTATAACAAGTACTAACCCAATAACTAAAAATAATGAAAAATCAAAAACCTTTTCAATTGTTTCCCTAATGCCAAAAGGAGCGGCGTGGATAACCAAAGAAGCACCCAAAAAACTTTATTTGACAAGGAAACAAAAGGTTAAGAGATCAAAGAGAAAAAGAAAAAGAATCGGATCTTATACAGACCCAAATTTTATGCAATTTTTCAACTTTGGTCTCCAAAAGAAACGTGTTGGTACGATTACAATTGGGCAGAAGAATCTGAATGGGTAATGTTAAGCAGCAACATCAGATGCCCTTTTTAGGGCTTCAATGGTCCACTTAATAGAGTGGAGGAGACACATGCCTCCACTTAGACGATTTGAAGAAAAAGTTGGCTAATTGGTAAACTATCCCCCATCCATCAAAAAATATCTAATAAAGGGAAACGTCATCTACAATATTGGGATAACATATACTATCAAATCTTCAAATTTTCTTATTATTGAGTTTTATACTTTCTTTACTTTCCATAAATGATCTTATCTTAAACTTCATATATTGTTGTTGAGCCAAAAAATGGAAGAACTTCATATATTATTAAACCTTCAAAGTTTTAGTTATTCACTTTCTTTAGTTTCCAAAAATAATTTAAACTTGAACTGTCCAAGCCTCATGCCAAAAAATTATAGGCAGTTTAACTTTTTATAAACCTAGAGTGATCATTTATAGCTCATCGCTCGTTTCCACGTTCATATAGACTAGTAGGAGTAATGAGCTCATGACCTTGCCATTATAAAATACATAATATAGATATTGAAAAGATTTCCCAACTTATTTCATCAATACAAATTCGAAATCGAGTGGGAATAGATAATGGTAAATTTGACCCCAAAAGAGAGGTTGCATGTGAAGGAGTGTAGTATTGGTACTTGTAGTCTAGCTAGTAGATTTAGCATTAGAATGTTTAGCATCCCATAAATGAGAATTGGTCCGATAAATAGCCAATTCCACTGTGAAGTATGTTATTTTATCGCGTACATACATTAAATTTTCAGTCGAGCATAAAAATGCATAAACTAATATATTATTTGAATTTTATATATAAACTAACGCAATCCGTTAAAACCAACAAATTGAGTTATGGTGTTAAGATTCTGTTAACGATAGCTGATTAGGACGATACGTAAGCGACAAAACGACGTCGTTTTAATATTTTAAGAATATAATGAAATTTTAGTTATATGTATATATATAATTGAAATTGATTTTAAAAAACATGCAGTACTCCGGTGGAAAGCTATTGGTTCAGTATCCTGACTTGTGCAATATTGTTTTTCCTTTGTTTATAGAAAGACGTTAATAGGTTGGAGATAAAAATATTTAAACGGCCAAGAAAATGTTAGTGTTGAAGAACAACTAGTGTAATACCCCCGATCATTTCTAATCAAAGGCGCTACAATGATACTTAGAATATCTCTTCCAAAGCTTCAGAACGAATCCAATACCTCAGATGAAACATCCTTAGCACCATTCCTACTTATCTTCATTCCTAACTTTTCAACCGGAACAAGAATTCGTAGTTAGTTTAGCTCGGACAAAGCTAAATATCATACCAAAACTTAAGTCATAATATACAAAACCTTTAACTTTATTTACTTAAGTTCCAAAACCACATTTTCAAACTTTCATAAGTATATTTGCGCACAGCAAAATCTATAAAACATTTAAGTCATTTACAACATACATTTTTACAAAAAGGCCAACTCTATATCGACTTTACTTCGTTCCTTCTTTAACTCCGCTTTCTCTACCGTTTTCCTACAAGGAAGGAGAACGAATAAGCAACTAATTTGCTTAGCGAATTCGGGTGTCTATCATGCATAAAATGATCCCACCAACCCCAAACAAAATCACAATACATGGATCATTCACCAAAAACGAAATACAAAATGTGGACAAGTCATAGAACATTTTCTCATCAATTCTCGTTCTCATTCACCATCCGCAGCATCAATATTCCTTAGTTCGTTCATCCTTTTACCTCGCCAACACACAGTCACTCAAACTGAACGTGCTAACGATCCTGAATCTCGTTTATCATCTTACCTCATTCGACATGCAACCACTAAGGCTGAACATGTCGAGTGATCCGAACAACGCATCGTCATGCGACATATGGCTGGTGGTAGCGAACCAATCCCTCGTATGTATCACGATAGAGCGAGCTACGCCCACAATGTACCGCTCTCATCGGACTAAGGACATATGGATCTGTCTCACCAAGCACGCTTCACCGCGCCTTGGAATCACGACCGCGCACACCTCACTGTGTACTGCGTTGACCACACTTAACCACATGCATCATACCATACAAAATTATGCATGTTTCAATTCATATCAAGCCACTTTACTTGGCTACTCAACCAATTTCCAGTGGTGAATCAATTCAATTCAAGTCTCGACATCAAGAAAATCATCAAGTAAACCACCAAATAATTCCACCGAGAACTTAACATACTAACCATTTAGTATTCATGCATCTTACATCTTATTCATGTATATGCATCATTCACCACGAAATAAACAAAGAAAAACTAAACTCACTGTCTAGGTTTAGACAATATTGTTCTGCCGACCGAATAAACTTGTCTGCGGAACAGAAATTCCTCCGAAAATCAGTCTTTTCCTTGTCTTTTCTCATGAAATCCTCTTCTTTTCCTTTCTACGGATTCTTCTCCACACTTAGAAAATTCTTAGAGATTTTTGAAAACTTAATGAGAAAAGAAGTGGACTAGTATTTATAGGATTAAAAGACTTAAGGTGAAGGAAATCTCAGCCCTTAACTAGGTGACACCTCCTCCATGAGTCATCAAGAAGACTTCAAAAGAGGGTAAGCTTTGCCACCACCTTCCTCTAAGGCTGTTTCCCATAAGCACCTTACCACCACTTGCTTACCAGGTTGCTTCCCAGAAGCACCTTGCCACCACCTACTTACCAGGTTGCTTCACAGAAGCACCTCGCCACCACCTACTTACCAGGATGCTTCACAGAAGCACCTCGCCCCCACCTACTTACCAAGTAGCTTGATTCTCATACTCAATTTAAATCCTTCTCCCGCTCAATTCAGACTCATCCCGACCAGTCCACCGACCATAATCAATTCCCTTGGAATGGTTTCTTCTTTTCCGAGGCTGCCTTACTTAGCTGTGTTGCTACTTACTAAAAATTTCCACTTTTCCGTCTATACTTCCATAGGTTCTTGGATGGTTCCATGTCTGTTCCTGAGTTCTAAGAGAGGGTCACTACAACTAGTGTCTTCACTTCCTCTGCCTTTTCTCTACCTCACCATCTCTGTAGCCCTTGTCTCATCTCTTTCTACCGCCCACTGAAATCTATCTCTCCAGTCTCCGCTTTTACTTGGATCCGACCCGATAGAATTGAGCAGCCGCCTTAAAAGAAATTGCTAATGTGGCGGAGCAGGAAGAAGATGGTCCAATTGAGCTTCCTCCGTCGTCCACATCTCCGTTTCATCTACTAACTCCATCACTTCCGATTCTCATTTTTAGATAGTCGTTGGTCGAGGCGGAGCGGATACTGGAGCTCAGAGGTGGTCTAGGATGCTCTTCTTTCCCGAATTTTTTGCTGTTTAAGGACGATGGTGCAATCTTCGATTTGGACTCTCCATTCGGATCTATGTTGGGGATCTAGGCACTACTTCGCGGCGGATCTAGTGAGTCGCTAATTCTATCTGAGCTTCGTGTTCCCTTGGGGTGAAGCTACAATAACCCTCAAGAAGTAAATGTGCTTTTGGGTTTTTCAATGTTGGGTTCTTCTGTCTTTGCTCCTCCAATCTAAGGTTTTTGATTAATGGCGACGGAGACTTCTAGTTGACTGTTGAAGACAGTTTCGATGACCTCTACTTTCCCTTTGAGAACGAATCATTCTTCATTGCTGAAGCTACTAAATCAGTCTGCCTTGCGGTTCATGGGGGAAACGGCTGCTCTTTCTTCTGTTTGAGGTTCTGTGGCGTAGGACTGAAGATCTCCCTGGCGATGGCGTGTGGCGGTTCACCATTGGCTCGATCTAGTGGGTTTGGAGGACTCGGCTTTAGCTCAGAGTTGGTTCGAGACCTCGAGGACAAGCTTCGGCGCAGCTGAGATGCGGGGGGCTAAGCTCGGCCCGAATCTCCTTGGATATCATAACGGAGGAGGAGCTGCCTGAGAGACTCATCGGAGCTATTAGAGCACCTCCATTGGAGGCTCTTAAGAGTTTATTAGAAAGAGTTCTTAAGATAAAAAAAATATAAACTACATCGGTAAACGTGTTTTAAAAAACTTATATTAAGAACCGGTTCTTAATTAAGAGTGTTAAAAACATGTTCTTAACAAGAGTTTCTTAAAACACGTTTACCGATACAGTTTATAACAAATATATTGATAAGAAACCCATAAGAGTTTTTTATGGATGGAGATGGCTTAGAGTTTGTCAAATACATCAATCTCATTATCTCAATCAAACCGGCCAGGATCTGTGTTGATCTTAAATTTCCGGTTTACCCATGTAGTTATTTAGTAATTGGTCCGGTTAGATTTCATGAAATTTTGAGATGGAAGTGTTGTCTATTCCGATTAGATTTTTATTTTAAAAAAATTGAAAATAAAAGAAAAAATATTGCACAACACTGCATTCGAACACATGTTTAGTTTTCCACTTAACTACTGCATGTATTTTTAAATCAATTTCAGTTATATATAAATATAACTTAAATTTTATTGTATCCTAAAATACTATAACTCGATTTGTTATTTTTAACGGAATACGTTAGTTATTAATTTATGTATTTTTATGTTGGACCGAAAATTTAGTATATACACACGATAAAATATATTTTACCATGGAATGAGCCGTTTAACCGTCGTAAGTCCCAACGATCTAAACCAAATATTGATTTGTGTGCTATTTAACACTAAGTGTAGGTCAAATCAAGGTCCATTTTCATATGGGCCTCACCAAATCATTCGTGCCAAAAGAAAATATATATACTTAGACCAAAACTTACTTTGAGGGTTAAAATTGTTTTCATCGACTTAAATTGGAAACCAACCCGAAAGAACCGACATCTAAACCAATCTTGCACCGTTAGATAACTAGTAAACCATAATACCATATAGTCAAACATAACTTATCACGTTTTTGGATTTTTTGTCTAATCAACATTTGAGTGTGTTTTCATTTGACTCCACACAATAAAATGAGCAGCCAATAGAAGTAAATCTTTTTTGTGCGTATATGTTCTCTTTTGACTCAACGAAGAGAAAAATAATTAATTTTTAGCTGCAGAAATTGAGTTAGTTTGCAAATGAAGGAAAAAACAAAACGTAAAACAATATTAAATTACATATGTTTGTAAAAGAAACAATACTAAATGCTCAAAACGATAATTTCTTAAGAGCATCCGCGACCATGAGACTCATGAAAGTTTCAAAAAAAAATATTTTAATAGTTTTTAATTTAATTTTATTAATTTTTTTAATATTATATTATTAAATAAATAATGAACCAGTAATATTGTAATACGTGGCAGAAAATCTTTTGAAACGTTTTTAAAATCTCTTTCCATTAAAACTATTTTAGCTAAAAATTTAATAATTTTTAATTTTTTTATTTTTTTTATTAGATAAAACTCATAAAAATTCCATTATTGTAAATGGTTTAACAACTTAACTTTGACCGCGCCGAAAAAAGTCAAAATCAGTCAATAACTTGTCCTCATGGTCTTATGTCTTATGTGTTTTCCGCGTAAACATTAAAATTAAACATAATTATGTTGAGTTTTACGGCTAATTTGTTGGAAAAGTAGAAGCAAAGCGGCGGAAAAAGAAGAAGAAAAAAGTGAGGAACGAGTGGTCCCTCGATGTCTCCACAATTTTTGGCATTGCTGCCGAAGAAGTACGAGTGAAGATTAAGCGAAAAAGAGGAAACTAATTCGAATTACACCAAGAAATCCAAGAAATCGTGAATATCATAATTGATAACAAGCACGCGCACGAACGAACATGTTTTAACATCTCAAGAGATCCAAAAGAAAGGATAAAGAACAAAGAAGATAAAGAACCTTTGATATTTTTGTGTAGAAGCTCTTGAATCTATAAGCAAGATCAGATCTGGAGATGTGGAGAATGTTGTGTGTTCATTTTCTCAAACGTCTCTAGGCTCGGAGACAAACCATTCCGGCGAAAACGAGCCAACAATTTAAAGAAATACATACACAAGCTACATTAAGATGCTATACTTATACCCTTGGGAAGAGATCTAAGTCACCATTTTCCTCTTTTTTAGAGAGACCGCCATTTTACCATTTGTCTCCTATATGGAAAACGTTGTTAAACGCTCATCTTAAAGGCATTTCGAAATAATAATTTTGTTATTCGCTTTTTATTGGCAAATGGACTAACTCTTTCGAAAGAATTTTTGGTTATTATCGATGATTGTAACCTCTTATCTTATCAACTTATTGTTTTATATTTTCTTTATGTTTCAAGTTCGGATTCCTTGACATCGAATATCCGGCTTCTCTGGATTGTAACAGCGTTTTAAAGTTCATATAAGTTGTTTGACCAAAAGGAAAGATGCTATACTTATATGTATATACAAATAAGTAAAATTTTGCAAGCCTCAACTCACTTTTAGTTCATTTAGGTCAGTGTTCAGATTCGAAGGCTGATTACCAGTTGGATTCTTGTTGGTACTGGATTGCGCATCTAGCCTATGATCCAACCCAAATCAAAATTCAACATTTTTTAAGCTCATTGAATTCGATCTGACAAGCTCAACGCAGATGTGAATAGCAAAAAAGAAGTTTACCAAAAATAGAAATAAAAAATTGGAAACTTGGACAAAAAAAAATATGAATCCACGAAAGAAAAGAAAATCCTAAACCACCTCAAAATCAGTATAAATATAGAATTATTTCCTCTTCAAAGAGGATCCGAAATTTTCTGCAAAATATTTGAGAGCTTAATAACCTTAAAAACTTTAGGTCTTTGGTCTTTCCCCTTTTACCTAGATAATCATCTCAAGAATCTAATCTTAAGCTTAATTGATACAAGAGTCTCCAATTTTTCACAAATTATAAATTACTTTGTTGTTAGGAAACCTAGTTCAACAATTCTTCACCATCAAAATACTGTTGTCAAACACCAAAAACATATATTAGAATTAATGAAGCCACCTTATTGAGAATAAATCCTAAAA
This sequence comes from Cardamine chenopodiifolia, assembly GCA_963922655.1. Taxonomy (NCBI): domain Eukaryota; kingdom Viridiplantae; phylum Streptophyta; class Magnoliopsida; order Brassicales; family Brassicaceae; genus Cardamine; species Cardamine chenopodiifolia. Next base: position 11,623,334 of record OZ000485.1, on the reverse strand, counting down.
CATAAAAAGAAAAATGGTTGATGAGATAAAGATGGACTTTAATCGTATTATTATTTAGCTTATACGTGGACCATAGATAAAAACACTAAATATATCAAAAACTATGAGAAAATGAAAATATAATATTAATCTAAAATAATTAACAGAATTTCATGATTGTAGTTCTCCTTTCAGGGCAAAGACTTGAGGTATTACAACCGATCCCTCAGCAAGTCTCTTATTCACCCGAACACACATCACCTTCAATTGGTGTTAAGGGGATCAAATCCGAAAATCAATGATGTTTGTTCCCCAACATTATTTTGGAGCTCCGGTAAATTCACTGACTTACTCGCTATGAAGTTGCATATATCTCCAATTTGTAGGTTGTGGTATCACCAGATCGAAACAACTCATTGGCATTGACAAGTGGACAACAAACTTCATTACAAGTAGGAAATACCTTCGAACACTTCTATATTTCACATCCTCGTAATTAAATGATCCGGTCGTATTAATATATCGTTTTCGTGCGGAATTGTTGTATTTTTTATGGATTAATTTTCTCGTCTAATACAACAACTTGGCCGATAAAACCAGAACTGGAAAATCTCAAAAATATATAATAAAATGAAGTCATCCTGGTTCCAATAAAATCAATTAGCTTTCTCTAACCAAGATAATCATATTAGGATATCAATCTCAATATTTGATAACTTTTGTAATAGTTTTCGACTTTTTAAATATATCGTGAACATAATGCTATTATATAAAGTTCAAATTACCCTGATTTTGATGTCCTAACGAATTAGATAGGCTCGACACTCGTGCTTTCTTGAAAAGGAAGCTGAGAAACGTGAAGACTCTTTATTTGTATAATATAATTAACATATATTTGTTTATTATTAAAAGCATTTTGTCAACGTCTACTCATTGTTAATCCAAACTAAAAAGAAAAATTAACTAGTGATATAGTATAGTCGTAAGCATTCTCATTTGTGATACGAGTGATGGGTGATGCGGGTTTGATTCTCGAAAACGGCGCTAAATTGATATTAGAATTTTAGGTTTATCAGTAAAACATATCGTGTATACAACTTTAGGATTAAATCTACGAGAGAAAATAGCATTAACACATTATGATCGAGAGGATGTCAATTTAATCTAAGACAATCATTTGTTTTTGGTTTTGTAAATAAAATTCAAAAATAAATAAAAACAGAAAAAATACTTTAAATTGGTTTAAATTCGAATAAAGAAAATTGGACTTTCGGAAGAAAGGTAATTGACTAGATCGAGAGCGATCAATTGCTAACTAATAGAGCTTAATCTACTTCCATTGGCTAATCTTTTAGTTTTAGACCACTAATAGATTAATTCATTTCATGGCACTAATCTTTTCACTAATCACCTAATCATCAATAAGTTCTGTTAGCAATCAAATGACCAATGAGCACTAATATCAACTATAAATAGTCACTATACACCCTAGTCATCAATTCCTATTGGTTAGGTATGAATAGCACTTGGTAATTTGGTTCAAACATTTCATCGAACACTTTTCAGGCATGAAATTGTCTAAACTCTAAATCAATATAATCAATGCTAATCTAGTATTAATAACACATACTAAGCAAGGATCTAACATGTTCTATACCTAAACTTCACTAAATCAATTCATAATCACCTTAAATCTACCAATCGCAAGAACTCTAAAATGACTACTCATTAGAAATCATGATAACAGAAAACAACAAGGTTGATCTTAGATTAATCATGATTATTAGAGAATATATGAAATATTTAAGAAGAAAATAAAGATATTTGATAGATTAAAATATAAAGATTCATACAATATTTTCTGGGAGAGTATTTATAGGAAGCAAATTTTCTAGGTCAACTCAAATTAAACCGAGTGAAACCGGTTTAGAAGTTGGTAATCAAAACTCGAAGGCATTTTAGCGGGGGTCATTTGGTCGATGCATCTGGCCGCTAGGAGTTACTAGGGAACATATGGCCATTGGATGTGACCGCTAGGAGCCAACGACGATGTGATCCTGCTGACGAGTCCCTGACAGATCTTCATGTAGGTTTCGTCAAGTCTTCACCAATGTCACCAAACCGTGAAGTGATGCCGCTTGGTTGTACCGGTGTCATGATGCAACGTGAATGCTGGACCTCCTTGACTTTGTGATGCCGCTGGAACAAGCCGCTACATGCTCTGTTTTTTTCACCAAATCTTCTCCTTTGTTTCTTTACACCCATTTGACCCCTTTTATTGCATAGGTTACTCTCGAACCTACAAAACAACAATCCATATGCAAACATGCACCTAAAAACCTGTATATGCAATGGAAACAAAAGCTAACCTATCACACGCTTGAAGAATCATTGTTTCTAAATCGAGTTTTTGGTTGGAAAGGACATTTGCAAGCGTATCTTGATCAAAACTTTAACTAATGTAGCAAAATTGATGAAAGTAATTCTTTATAAATGAATGTGGTGAATATTATATAATTTAAATTATTATATGTATATTGGATTGGATATGTGAGTGTAAACCAGTAACACTTAACTAGATAGTAATCCACGTTGTGAAGTGCGAAAAAATGTTTATATGTTTTTAGTTTATATATTCATAGATTATTATTTCTGTTTTAGATTAGATTTATTTTATATTTTATCATCTTATTTATTATTATTATATATGGTTTGTGTTTTGTTAATTAAAATTACTAATATATATGTATATATATAATATAACATGATTTACTATTATAAATATAACAATAATATTGTAGTTTATAATACCAGTAATAGAATACAAATTATAAAAACTTTAAAAATTATGCGACATGTAAATTACGAGAATACACATTATTTATGTTTTTGTCGGGAAAGGCTCGTATTCGTCAAATAATTTTTTGTTATTTGTTTGGTGTAAGAATATCCCTAATTATATATCGGTCCATGCTCATGAATTGTATGTATCTCAAGCAAAGGAAAGATATTTTTTCCTCTGAGAAACCAAAACTATTCTTCTTCTTATTTGATAACGAAAATCACAACAAATCAACCCAAAGCCACGATTTTGATAAGAGCATATTATCCTCATCACTTTTTTGATTGTTGAGACGCTAGTGTTTTTGGTTGTTGAGTTTTATTCAACTGCATTATTTTCTTCAAATATAACTCGTCTTTATGTTTAGAGGATGAAGTTTTAAGGGATCAACATAGAAATCTCTCTTTTACTCTATATAATCTGTAAAAAGTAGTAGAATCTGTAAAAATAGATTTCAAAACAAAATTAGATTGTATAAGACAAATACATAAGAATTCGTTAAAGTACTAAAATTTATATACTTGTTTCACAACAGAAAGAATGTATGAGCTTGCTTGATTTCAATCTGGAAATGAATTATTTGATACTTAACAATGTTTATACAAAAAGAAAGATAAATTCTTGTCTTCAAATATTACATACCAGTACATGCCAAGACATGAGAGAGTTTGTCCTTGACATTATCTTCAAGTGGCTACAAAATCAAGTTCAATATATGTTATCTTGGTTTAGTCTTTTGTAAAGACAAAAATATTACAAAAACACAAGAATTAGACATTGTTAGGATAAAAACTGCATAAAATTAAATTCAAGACTCAAGAAACTTGCATTTGCACCAACAACTTTCAATAGAGGCACATGACCTATATGGATCAAGCGAAACTTTCATTATTATATCTCAATGACCATACATGTACACTATTTCTTACCTAAGCGATATGAGAAATGCCCAAGAGGTTCTATAAAAGGCATGGACTATGTATATGGTACTTTGGCTCTAAGTTTATCCGTGATGAAGATATTTGATGCTTTCATGTCTTTGTTTATTATCGGTTTATGTGCGTTAAATTGATCGTTGAAGAGCTTTATGTATAAAATCTTGGCACACTAAGCTTGTACCTGCTTCTTTGTTATGCTTAATATGTGAAACCATATGTGAGAGTAAACCCTTAATCAAAACATAATTGTTTCAATATATGAATATCACTACAACTTACGAAGTGTCAAGTGTAAAAACTTGATATATTGTTATAATGAAATTGCTTCATGTTTTAATAAGTTTTTTATCGTTCTAAAATTTTAATCAATGCTTCATATTAAACAATTTCACAAATCCACGCTTTGCGTGGGAAATTTTTTATTATTTTTTATATTAAATATGTTATTACATTTTTATCATTAAACATGTTATTAAAGATTATAATAATATCTATATAACAATATAATTATGGATTGAAATTAATTTTATTGGGAATTAAGTGTATATAAAAATAAATTTATATTCAGATCATAATATGTATCACAATTTTATGTAGTTGATGTATATAAATATAAATGTGACATTAGGTGAAATTAAAAAAAAAGTGACATTTGGTTAAGACATTTTAAGTTGCTAAATTATGACTATAAATAAATATATATATATATATTTATTTATTTATTTATTTTTTAAACCTGAATAAATAAGAAATATTCGACAACGTAGTTTGGTTGAAAGTTGTTACATTTAACATTTGTAAAGACATTAATTCAAGTAGCTCACATTATCCTAAAATGAAACTATTTTTAAAAAATCATTAATGGATACTCATGTATCATACTAGAGACAAACTAATAAAATTCACAGGTCGAGATCAGTGAATCAACGTTTCAAAAGTTGCAAAAAATATGTCCATACAAATGATAAAATAGAACTGGAAATATAGGAAAACTCAAGGACCGGACAAGATAGATTAATGGTGAAGTTGTGGATGCTTCTTTTTCTACTACACTTAAAGAAGATGGATCGGTATGCATCGCCCACTTGTTCTTCTTTTTTGTTGTTACTAAATTAATTAATTTTATTCTTTCTTCTTTTTTATATAATGGGTTTTGTATTTTTTGTTTTGAATATCTTGAATTTAATGTACGAAGTTTTTTCCTCTACGCCAATAGCTTTTTATTTTAGATATCAAAATGGCGTAATGCAAGAAAAATATAAGTTTCAGCATGCATTGGCGTCCACGTGAGTCCTTATCCATGCCACAACGACAAGGTTCTTCTTCTTCCGTTTTTTTTTTTGAACGGTCCATATTATACACAATAATTTAGTTAATTTAATGAAGAGTATTCTTATTCAAGTATTTGAGTTAGTACACGTTCAAAACCCCAAACTTGTTTTAGGGGTGCTTCTAAAAAATCAATATTTGAGTTAGTTTGGTCCATAAAATCGGGTTACCGAGCCGCGAGAGCCTTATCTCGTCGTGCTTGCGACCACTCTATTCAGGGACCGAGTGTTACGGTATTCCAGGCGCAAGCATGGAACTTAAAACTTCACGGAAGCTTAAGCACTTCGTGTGGCGATGTATCTCGGGATGTCTGGCCTCTTGCCAACGTCTTTTTTACCGTCATATTGGAAAGGAGAAGACTTGTCCACGATGTGGTGCTGAAGAAGAGACAATTAACCACCTTATCTTTGACTGCCCACCAGCTAGGCAAGTTTGGGCACTTTCACGTATTCCCTCGGCTCCCGAACTGTTCCCCTTATCATCACTCTACTATAACTTGGATTACTTGTTTTGGAGAGGAAAAGAGGTTGGAGCAACGGAGGAGAGCTTAAGGATATTCCCTTGGATTATGTGGTATATATGGAAGGTTAGGAATAGAAAGATCTTTGAGAATCTTAACGAGCACCCGCGTGATACACTTGATCTCGCCATCCACGAAGAGGAAGATTGGAGAAGAGCAAACACTAAAGATATCTTGACTGAAAATTCGGAGGAAGAGGTAGCGTTGGAAAGACCACCCAACGATACCACTATCTGCTACACAAATGGATCGTGGCACAAGTCGGATAGCAGAAGTGGCCAAGGATGGATCCTAACCCAAGGCGACAAGATTCTGCAAGTTGGCTTGAAAGGCTCTCGCCGAAACCTCTCACCCTTGCACGCAAAGTTAGAGGCTCTACTTTGGGCTATGCAGTCCCTGGGCAAGCTGGCTGTGAGAATTGTACTATTTGCAACGGACTGCTCAGATCTCATCGATATGACGACAAAGCCGGAGGATTGGCCATCATTTGCATCAGAAATGAGAGACTTCTCACTTTTTAGGTCGTATTTTGAACAGTTTAAGATTAAACTAATTCCGCATTTTGAGAATATCCGTGCAGATCATCTTGCGAGATGTGCAAGAGTACGAGGTTTTTGTTTTTTCCATGTAAGCACTTCGATACCCGAGTGGCTCCCGCCCAGAAGAATCAATGAATCGATTTCTTAATAAAGAGGTTTGTTGAAAAAAAAAAAAATCGGATGACACAAATAGCAGATTGATTGGGTTATATTGCGGGGCAGATGCGATTTCTTTTCAAAGTTTTAGTGTTCCACTAATTAGTACCTTCTTTTAACATTTGAAACAATCGAGCAATTATGATTGTAGAAAGAAAAAAAATTGTTTTTCAAAAATTTAAATGTGCACATAAATTTGGGCACATAATTAAAGAAGATACTTTAATCTATTAAATATATTTTTAACAAAAAGTTTAAACATCGCTTATAAATAGTTTGAGACGATTCTTCCACCAATAAAATACACACACAAAATAGTAAGTTATTTTGACGTTCGATGGTTTCGGTTCTTTATTGGACGTGTGACAATTTGTCGTATACTAGTTTGATTGTGTGAAAAAATCTGGATTAGGGTAAATATTAGAAGTTCACCGGGCGAGGTGGTGGAGTAATTCCAATTTCCAAGCATCTAGGGAGAAATCGACTTTTCTTTTAGAATAGGACTTTATCAAATTCCTTTGTAAGTATGAAAATTTGATAAGAGTTCAATATACGCTTGATTTTGGGTCTGTCAAATATGGGCCAATTACCCAATTATGCATATTTGGACCAAATGCCAAATTGGGCCTAATTTGAACAAATTACTACAAACTACTAGATTTTTGAGAACACAATATAACCATACCATCTTCGTAAACTCTTTAAAGAATTCCGTGGGATATTGTTAGATCGTAATGTGAAAATTTTAGAATATTGTAATAAAAAAAATTAGAGATTATGATAGAAATGAGTTCTAGTTACAACTTACAACTCATTTCTAAGAATATTCTGATTTGTGATACTTCAATGTTCCATATTGTATCAAATTATAAAGTAAAACAGTAAATATGTAATAATTTTTATCACAAAATATGGTTATACCATATGTTTAGCTCATAATAAATTCAAAACTAATAACTTAACTACAAACGTAAATTTAAAAACATATAATCCATCAATTTATTTGTATTATATTATGTCTATCGCGATATTATCTCGTATCTGTTTTTGTATCATTATATACTTTTAAATTTAGTGTAAATATAAAAACTTTATAACTAGAACTTTCAACTTTATATTTCATACTATTCGATCTATATTTACATCATAGAATAATACAAATAAGAAAACCATATGAAACATGATATATCCAATATTTGAATCCTTATACGTATTCAAAAGTAAAAGTATTACAAAAAGTACGAATTATTAAATTGTAATAATTTATAAATATTTTTGATCCCGCGTGTTACCCGGATGAGTCACCTAATTTAAAAAACAACAACTTCCGTTACTCAAGTTTATACATATACGCTATAACTAAGAAAGAATAATTTAATTAAAAAATGATAGACTAATTCTTTCAAAATTAAAAAAAAACACACACACACACACAACTCAAATATTAAACCTAGCTTTTAGTGTTTAAAATTTAATATTGATAATTAAAGTTTAGGGTTCCGGAATTAGTACTATTTTAGTTTTTATGATTAGAATTTATGGTTTAAATTTAAACTACTTTTGATAATTTTATAAAATGTAGACTATTTTGATATAAAGATATTTTTAATAGTCTCTAAACTCAAATGGACCAGACAACAACGTGTCACTTATTTAATACATATTATAATAAGTTGAAAGTTAAAACGGTTACATATACTTTAGTGTTCACGTGACATAATATATTGATTTTCTTCATACCTTCCCCAAATCATTCTTAGGTAATTATGCCCATAACCAAGTACAAAGCACATGGGGTAGTCGTTAAACCGAGTTTGTGCAACTTTCTTAATCATTTATTTTAGTCTTAAATAAGATCCACTTTTCACAATTTTGTTAATAATTGTTCAAATTTATATTTCTTAGTAGGAACCGTTTGGTGAAGTAAATATTCAAGTCTTACAGATTTGGGAAATTCCTTTTGGCAATTAGTTCAACCTCTACTTTTATATATCCTTTTCGTGGTCCTCACTCCTCATTGTCCATTTTTTAAACCCCGATATGTGGCCTTTTAAACAAACAGAGAATAAAGAATAAAAATGTGAAAACATACTCAACCATTTGTGTACAGGAAGATGGCCTCGACGAAATACGTCTCGAAGGAAGCGTCGTTCATTCATTTCTCCAAGAGGCAAGCCATAGTCTACATTAGAAATTCTAGCAAGTAGTTAAAAATCTTTTATCCATAAATATTTGAATGTCTGGATTTATTTATTAGCTACTAAACAAATCTTCAACCAAATGTTAACTTTACTTTCGAATTATATTAACATAACTTTTCTTTTTCAACGTAAAAAAAAAAAATACGAACCCAAAAACAATATTGGGACATGAATAGGGCCAATTGGCCAAGTCTACTTCCAAATAGACATATTTGAATTTTTCTAACAAAACATCTAAGATCATCTCCAACCTATTATCTACTTTAATTATAAGATAGAGTAACTCTAATCTCCGACCTATTATTATCTACTTTAATTCTAAGATAAAGTAATTATAAACTGAAGTTTAATTTTTTCCAAGCAATTATTATTCTTTTTTTTTATATTATTATAAAGTTTTTTTTAAATAAATTTTATTCTTCAAATTTAAAGTTCTACAAACTTATTTTATTCTTAGCATTATTCTGATAAATTATGATTTGATCTATATTAAACTTTATTATATAAGTAAAATTATAATACATCACATAAATAAAAAGCAAAAACAAAAAACTGTTTAAACTATAGTATTACTGTGTTTATCTCACAAATAATTTATTAGATGTTTTTGTTTTTCAATAGTAAAATTCATATTTTTTTGAGAATTTTTTACAATTTTTTTTTAGTTTTGGATTCAAAATATCTTGAATTTATAATTCTAGAACTAACAAGTACCAAGCCCATACCGGGGAATCGAAAAGAAATAGTAAATTAAACACTATTTGATACTTGGACAAAAACACAACTATTTGATACATGGATTGGTAATTTGCGTAATGGCGGAATGACTTTTTCTAATACAATTACAAGTATTTTATCAATTACAAAAGTTTCATAATATTAGATACTTGGACAAAAACACAAGATTTGCTTTTTGGCTAAAAAAAAATACAAAACATCATTATGAAAATAAACAGGTATTTACTAGTTTATTTCAATATATATGCCTAAACATATATGTATATATATAACCTATGCAAAAATTAACTATAGAAAATAAAATATACCTACAATTATTTACAATAAAAAGTATGTTATTTTTCGAATAATTTTTAATATATGTTACAACTTTATATTATTTTTATAATAAATAGTTAATATTTTTTTTACCCATGCAACAAATTAACAACTAAAAATAAATTTTTACAATAAAATAATATTTTATAATATAAAAAAGCTAAACTATATTGAAAATAATTTCTTAACTATATTTGTATATTGATAGATTAATATTACATTCCGTCATTCCGAAAAATTTATCCAATCACACAATTTTTTATTCTACAATTTTTCATACTAATCAGAGCCATAATAATTTTTTTAGAAAACTTAAGTTAATTAATTTTGGACAAATAGTATGATCAAATATTCCGAGAAAAAGACTTGTCATTTTGCCTACCAATGTGATTTGTAAAACGTTGGCATAACTCTATACGAAACTGTTCGTAAGTATCCATTACCTAAATAAATGTTTATGGTTCCTTTATGCACATAATAACAATGTTTTTTGTGAAGAATCAGATAACTAAAAACTAGTTGATATTAAACTTGAATCATATAACTGTCATTTACATTATAATATAGGTCACTAAATAATCACATGATGTGAAAATTTTAACACACATTTTTAAGATGATGGTTCCTTTTTATTAATTCCCTGAACGAATCTCACTTTAAAATTTGGTTGTTCGTTTGGGTTTATTAGACTATACTACTTTATAAATAATCACTTTTGACATAATATTATATTAAAATTATAAGTTTCGAATTTAAAATTAATTACTAAAAATAAATCAACACATATCTTTATAATAATAACGTTGATCACTCTTTTACACATGCTTGATGCTACGTAACATTTCTATCCTAATTTCCCCAAAGTCTTAAATATCCCTTTGACCACTAAAATTCTAAGCACACAAATATGAAAAGGTTATTGCCTATTGGCATAAACATACTGACTTGCAAGTTGCATGTGTACTAAAGAGCAATAAGTTCCAAAAAAACTCCGATATTTTTTTTCACGTCAAGAAAACATATTGCAGAATTCTATTTTAACTAGTTAAAAATTAAAATCCATTGAAGTTTGGAAGTGATATGAGACTGAGAGGGTGAATTTTTAGAAAATATATATTAGGGTAAATCATATACAAAACAGAGAAAATATAGGGACTCGTCAGCCCCGTGAAAACATCATCCTTTTGTCGGACCACTTTTTATGGTGAAAATATTTGTCCACGCTTGTTAAAATAATGAGGTACATGCGATAAAATTATGAGAACCAATCTGACTTTTTAAGTTTTTTGAGAAAATTCACGAAATAACATATCCAGTATTAAATTATTGTATAGATTATATGAAATTGGTTTATAATACACATTCAATTAATGAAAACTCGTAGTTACGTGTATAGATCACCAAATCTTAACTATAGGAATAGTAAACGGTAATCGAACAAAGTCATATTATGAAATTACAATACAAGATTTAAAACAGTCCCAACATTATTAAAAAATTAACAGATTCACCATTCATCAACATGACATATCCTCTAATCTTAAACTAATTTAAAATGTGTTAAATGAATGATATCGCTCACTGAATACATATTGCAAACAGAATGAAGAACTTGTATGATATATATACAATATATACAAAAAAAAATTAGAGATTAACTCCAACAAAAATGTAAGTTTACAAATAAATAAACAACACTAAAGTTATACTTCACTAAAATATTTTATTTATATGTTATAAATTTATATGATTATTAATTTATGATATTGATGAAATCATACATTTACATGATTTTCAAAAATTTAATAGTGTTAATTACTATTACATTGATGCAACTTGGGATAAGAGAAATTTGATAATTTATTATAATTATTAATTTATCTAGTATTAATTTATAGAGATTCTACCATATATATATATTCTACTGGTTTGTGCTTTTTTCATCGAAATGTCACCACCTAATTCAAACCGCATAATATATATATATATATAATTATTACACTAGCACATGCTGATAGTACCATATATTTCTTCCTTTTTTGGATGAATGTTTTTTTTGGTTAAAAAACAAATAAATAATTTGGTTCAATGTTAAGATATTTCTTCCCATTTTTTAAAAGGTTGATGTTTTGATATGTTTTTTACATAATAATAAAAATTGGCAACCATACGACTCAACAATAAAAACTTTATAGGATTATATTTGTACCTAGATTTATGTTTAAAAAATTCAAAACATTAATCAACTACATATATTTAAAATCATTTAAAACAACTAGTTTTATTTAACAAAACATAAACTAATTCTAATGTGTTCATTTTGCAATATAAATACCAAAATCTTGAAGAGGTGGAAAGTTTCATGAATAGATAATTGAAGTCCCCATTATATCTTGTAATCTAATGCCAACATGTCATCGTAGTATGATTATCCCAACTACCCTCATCATCCCTCAGACGCAGGACACTTCTCCGATCCATTTTTTTAATCATTTTACCTGTATTGTTTCTTTATAATAACTTAAAATACAATATTTTCCATTATTTTGTATATAAGAACCAATTAAGGGAACCCATTTGGATTAGATACTATATTGCAAACAAATATTTTATTCACAAAGATCTATCAACTTGTTACTCGGGACTGATTTGATTCGGGCAAAACATTTGTGCTCCTGTCAATGTGGCTGAAAGTTTTCCCAAATTAAGAAAAATAATTAGCACAAATCAGGTTAGACGTTGGGCCCATCCGAAATTTTGGATCTACACTATAATCTGTCTTATCACCACAAAAATGGAATTATAATTTAAAAAATCATTGTAACTCGTAAAGTTCAAGTATATTAGAACAAAATATACTTTAAAGATATTAAATGAACTGACGCATGAAATCGTTGACGAATACAAATATCTCTTATTTGTCGGCAGAAATTCTACTATTTCACTATTTTCATGTTTTTATCTTTAAATATTTGCCTTTTCAATTTTCAAGACAGCAAAAAAGTAAAGAAAAAAAAATAGTGAAATGGAGCGACCCACAAATTAAGGATTCACAGCACTCAAACAAGCCTGGATTAATAATTATTTTCAAGTACATTAAGTCAATAGCACTTTTCTAAAATCTTTGCGGCAATCAAGGCTAAGTTCCTCACTTATTTTTTTGGTTTAATTTTTTTTTTTTTTTTTTGTGTAAATTTTTGAAGACTAAAATGGTTGCACCCAGTCACATTTTTAATATATTTCCCCCATTATCTTTTTTTTCCGGTTGTTTTCATTCATTCTTATAAATTAAATTTATCTGGATAGGTCTATTTCCTTCCCACGTGAAGGCCACCATTATTAATACAACAACTATAGAAAACTATTATATTTATTAAAAACAACTTTAATACAATTGTCATAGAGGGCTCTGCAGATATTTGTAACTTCACCTCCACTTAAATCAATGACGTTTCAAATTTCTCGAGTATTTTAGTTTTAACTTTTGAGTTATTTATGTTTACATAGTCGGTATTTTTACATAAATGTTAAGTTTTAATCGATGTTCAAGAAATTGTTAAGCGTTAAACGGACAAGTGATTCAGCAAAATGTTAAGTGTTAAACGGACAGATGATTCAGCGCCTAACGACTAAAATGTCTAATCAGAACTTAGATGATTTTAGGTAAATTAGATATTTACAATATAAAAAACATTATAGATAAAAAATTATATAAAACTATGTATTAAAAATATAAATATTAAATCATAAACAAAAATTAGACAAAAATAATTATTTAATTCATATCAAACTACATACGAACATTTATAATCATATAGAGGTAAAATTTATAAATTCAAATCTATATAGTTAGAAGTTGGAAAAATCATTAAAACGAAACATATACGATTTTAAGAGTCGAAACGGAAGGACAAAATAATGGAAGGTAATATATATGGCACAGTTTTTATATAAAGTGATTGAAAAGAATAAAATAATTTGTGTCTTCCCATTTGCACTAAATAACATCTTTATGTATTAAAATATTATCGATTTTTATTATTGATAAATCATCTGCATGTTCATATTGCAAAACGTATTCTTAACAAATAGTTTATCCATTAAAAATTTAACAATTATGCAACCATTAAAAATATGTTTCTCCACCTACCACTGGCTTCGTGTATTTTGTATCCGAATCTTATATGCATAGAATTTTAAATAGTATTGTTTACGGTTCAATTCGATCAATGGAGAAAGCAAACAAGAAGGAAAAAAATGTATTTAGCCTAAGGCTCTTCTGATAGATCAAACACAAACTAAAAAGAGAAAAAAATGTGCTGAGTTTCACGACGAAATTAGGAACATTCTGAATTTAAAATGAAACACAAAAATAAAAATAAAATTAATAGCAAAGACACAAAAGAAGAAAAACAATGGAGCAGAAGATGTTGCTCCGATTTTATCATTCTCTTCTATACAAACAACTCTTGTTTTTCACCTGGAAATCCTAATAATATCTCTCTTTTTTGTTTCTCTTACTTTCATCAAATAAATCGTCTAGACAATCTTGATCACTCTTAAATCTTTTTTGATCTCTGTAAATAATCTATGAACGATGACCGATTCTGGATTTTTAATCTTTTAATAGAGTAATGGTCACGATATCGTTTTTGATATTGGTGTTTACCTCTTAAAGAATCAATAGAAGGGTGGAGGTGGTGGAGAAGCATATGATACTCCGATAACCGGCGGTAATGGCCCCTCGTATTCAGGAGATGGGGGTGGTGGAGACGGAGAACTGTAATGGACTGGTGGCGGCGGAGAATTGTAATGGACTGACGGTGGAGGAGGTGGTGAGTATTCTATGCAAGGAAGAGGTGGAAGTTCGATACAAGGAGGTGGGGGAGGAGGGGAATAATGTGGAGGTGGTGGTGGAGAATGTGGTGGAGTTGGTGGTGGCGGTGGGGATGAGTATATATAAATTGGTGGTGGTGGTGAGTGATGCGGTGGTGGTGGTGGTGAGTGATGTGGTGGTGGTGGTGAGCTGTAGTGGTAAGGTGGAGGCGGTGAGTGATGTGGTGGTGGTGGTGAGCTGTAGTAGTATGGTGGAGGAGGAGAGTGGTGCGGCGGTGGGGGAGAAGAATAGTGTGGCGGTGGCGGAGGTGAGGGACATGGTTGTGGTGGAGGGCGGGGGCAATAAATTGGAGCTGGTGGTGGTGGAGGAGAAGAGTAGACTGGTGGCGGTGGCGGAGGTGGTGGAGGAGGAAAGTAGACTGGTGGCGGTGGCGGAGGTGGTGGAGGAGAGTAGACTGGTGGCGGTGGCGGTGGCGGAGGTGGTGGAGGAGGAGAGTGGACTGGTGGAGGTGGTGGCGGTGGCGGTGGTGGTGGAGGAGGAGGAGAGTAGACTGGTGTTGGTGGAGGTGGTGGCGGTGGTGGAGGAGGAGGGTAGACTGGTGGTGGAGGAGGAGGAGAGTAGACTGGTGGTGGAGGAGGAGGTGGTGGTGGAGGGGAGTAGACCGGAGGTGGAGGAGGTGGCGGTGGAGGTGAGTAGACAGGAGGTGGTGGCGGTGGAGAAGAGTGTACAGGAGGTGGCGGAGGTGGATAAGAGTATACAGGAGGTGGTGGAGCAGGAGAGTAGACAGGTGGTGGTGGAGACGGAGGAGGAGGTGGCGGCAATGGAGGTAAAATGGGATATGAGGGTGAAACAGAACGGCCGCAGCTAAAAGATCCGCAATCCACAGGCGGTAGAGACAAAAACTTTGCACATTGCTCTGAAGACCTCTGAGCAGGTCTCGCCGGCAAACAATTTCTCCGGTCATCAAACTCAGGTACCGTAAGACAAACAGGAGACTCACCTGTAAAGAAATTATAACTGTAAGTGAAATTCTCAAGCTTCGGAAGCTGACAAATACTCGCCGGAATCTTCCCAGATAACCGATTATGAGCCACATTCAATTGTTCAACCTCCACCATCCCACCAACACTCTCCGGTAACGGCCCCACCAGTTCATTAAAACTAACGTCGAACACCGTCACGTTTTTCAACCGCCCAATATCCGCCGGCAAACAAGAATTCAAACCATTGTTCATGAAGATAATCTCATTCAGATTCTTCATTTCAACCAAACTCGTCGGTATACAACCATGGAACCGGTTATTCGCAAGAACAATAACCGAAACCGGCGAATCTCCGAAATTTTCCGGTAACTCAAACCGGAACCGGTTATGGTTAATGAAAATTGCGTCTAAAGGTTTACTGAAAAGCTCTTTCGGTACGGTTCCTTCAAACTCATTAAACCGGAGATCTAAAAATTTCAACGACGGCAAGTGAAGAACCACCGTTGGAAAATTTCCGGCGAATCGATTGTTACTGAGATCAAGCTCGAATAGAAGCTTAAGCTGCTTGAACTTGTGTGGAACAGTTCCACAGAAACGATTCGAATTTACATGAAACAAAGCCAGATCTGTTAACAAACCAAGCTCTTCAGGTAAATAACCAGCGATATCAGCATGATTGAGATCGATTCCGGCGACTGTACGGATCCGGTGATTATCAAGCGCGCGAGAACAGAAAACTCCGGTGTAGTTACAGACATTGGATCCGATCCAATTTTCAGTTATATTATTAGGATCAGAGAGAATAGCTTGTTTCCAAGCTTGAAGAGCTATATAAGCACTTCGAAGTCTTGGATTCTCGAAGATTAAAGACGGATCGACGGTGACATTCTCTCCACGGTCACCGAACTCGTCGCGGTAGTAGAGAAGTTGACGGCGTTGGATGAATCGGACTTCGTTGTCGGAGAGAGGGACATTGGATGAGATTGAGAGAGAATGAGAGATTCCGGTGACGGAAAAGAAGAAGAAGAAGAAGAAGAAGAGAAGGAAGGGAGTTTTGGTGGTGGTGTTCTTCATGTCACTACACAAGACATCTGCGGAGGAGTGGCAGAGGTTTGAAAATTCGAAGGAGGAAGAAGGGTAAAATGGGAAATACAACGTTGGGATTGGGAGAGGATTTTAGGGAAGGGTTTGTGTGAGGGAGAGAGAGTGAGTGAGGTGGGGATTTAAATGAAAGAGAGACAGCTCAAGCACAGCTCAGGCTTTTTTATTTTATTTTTGTAATTTTCGATTAAAATGTTCGCCGAAATAAAATAAAATTTTAAAAATTCGATTGTGTAGTGCTTGCTTTTGGAATGGAGCGTCTCCGTAGGTTGCAAAAGTATACGTTATACTTGTTTTTTTCTTTTTTTAATTTGGGCCAATTTTAAGCTGCTCAGTTTAATTAACTTGATTTTATATCTTCTTCACCAAATTTCATAATTATAAGTGAACCAAATCAACTTTACAAGTTAAGTTTGTGGTATCATTTTTTTAATCTTTTCACATTTTAAAGATTATTTTTTCATCATCACATTTTAAATATCTGATTTCAGAAAGTATGAAGATTTGATTTCACTGGAAGTAAATAAAGGTTTACATATCTGAAATCACTAATAACATTTGTATTTAACTAATTATAATTTACTTAGAAGTATATTAAATAGAGATATACTTGTATATTTAAATCATTTCTTAATAGGTGTGAAATATGTCAAAATGACATTTTTATGAAACCGAAAGAATATATATATTTGGAAGAATTTTTAGGATTTTGGTATTTCAAATCGAATTTTTGTCTACCAGTTTTACCATCAAAATTTAGAGAGGCTAAAACTAATGCTATCGTGTTCCATTTTGGATGATCAAATATTGATGCAAAACTGTTTTAGTCTAGGATGCTAATTAACAAGAATCCATTATTTTAAAGTTCATAGTTGAAAGCTATGGCAGATTCAAAATGAGATGATAGTTTTAGTTATTTAATGTAGTTTTATAGTTTTAGGTTGGATTTAAAGCCTCGAAAAGTATACTAGAAGATTATATAAACAAACACATTATGCCTCTTAAATTCCACATAGTAAAATGCATGTAGTTGTTAACAATAAATGTGATTAAATGTATGGAGATTATATAAATATAAGTATAGTCCCAAAGAAGAGAGTTATATCATATTAAGTATAGGCTAGTTAAAGATGTCTTTACCAAAAGGTATTGTTGTGCATAGTCGTGGCTTTTTCTTTGTTTGCTTCTCGAGTTTTATCAGTGGTTCTCATTTTCCTCGACTATTTTTTTCTGTTAATAAATGTTATATATAGTCAAATGTATGATAATGAAAATTGCCAGCTTTTAAGCCTCTTTTATTCTTGGAGATTTGGAAAAATCCATATCAACAAATCCCATGGAAACAGACATAATGTCATACTAAAAATAATTATCATTAATTAGTGTTTGGTGTATCCAACTTCTTTTTCAAAAATATTACAACTTATAATAAAAGAAACAGTTACATAATAATGCAAAAATAAGATAAAAAGGAGAGAGGTTAAGGGAAGAGTCGGTGGTTCATGACGAATTCTCGCTTGTATCGGTTGATCGTGATAGTATTTTACACGTTAATTTAATGTTATTTGCCCGTTGCCGGTCAAATTTAGTGATATGAAGAGTTTTTTATTGCTTCTCTACATTTAATTTTCTCTATCACGGGTTTATTTATTAGGCTTTTTGTTATGGAAAATATTATTATTATTCAGGAGACGTCTATGATTTCTCCGTCAACGTATGGCTGCTTTGGACGTATGTGCATTCACAAGATAGTTTGATAATGGATAACAATTATTAGAAAACTATTACGCAATTGGTTTATTTGTTATTCAGAATATCATGAGTATATATTATTATATGGATGGTGTGGCGTCTAGTCAATTAGATTTAGGTTATTATCTAAGATGTTATTGGTAGTGAATGATTTGTTTGAATTTCATAAATTCCAAGCATCATTGTCTTTGCAGAAAGCAAAAACTTAAAATCTAAAAACCAATATTAAAAATTACGTATCACTTATGGCCTCAATATACCTAAATCCGGAGACTCCAGGATCATTCAAAGATTAAATGCTCTTACGAAAGAAATGTTGCATGAAAAAATTATATTTTTAAATCGTTTTCATGAGTTAGGAGTTTAGTCGATTAGAAATTAATTCAAATAAAAGTTAGTTTCTACGTTAATTTTTCCACACATCGATATTGTGGGTTTTTCGAGGTAAAACAAAATATTACCTGACAAAAAAAATTATACTAAAAAAAATCAAATGTGTTAAACTTTTCGCAAAACTTTTAACTAATCATTTAAATATGTTAAATGAGTTTGGTCATTTGAATTATGCGCTTCGATTGTTTTGAGACTTGTCATTTAAAATAAATAAACATTTGTCACAGCTGAACCCTTGACGTTTAATTCAAAATGAGTTTGATTTGAGCGAAAGATTAAGACAACCAAGTGAATTAAGATACAATATTTTTTTGAAGTTGTTAGTATGTATTCTCCTTATATGAGATTATAATTGATCCCCCTCCTCCCTCTTGTGAAGTATATAGAATGCTATTGATATTACTTTACTAATCACAATAATAATGGTTTCTCGCTAGCTAATAGCCTAATAAGATGCCTTTGCTTCTCTAGTTTTGGGACCTCTCGGTAACGATTGATGCGGAAGATCAATATTGGGGGAACCTTTGTGAGTTTGATACTCACGTTTCATAATATGAATGATAGGTGTTTATTAATTAGACTAAATTTGCCCTCAATAATATCCATTTTCTTATTAAAATTACTAAATATTTGTTAGATTCTGCACTACAATATATGGTGATTATGATTTCAGACTTTAACAAGAAGCACTAAAAATCATTTTATATGAATACCATAGAAGATATGTATAGTACTGAGAGCCAAACATTTTCGAGTTTTCTTTTTCTATATTCGTATGTGTTACAAAAGCATGAGTACACATTATTTGATAACCGACTCCGTTAAGGTTTATTATAAATTATAAGAATTCGCAATACCTAACAGCCTAGCTAACAAGTTTTATAAATCATTATAAAGTTCAAAAAGAGATCGAAACGAATCGCTTTTAGTAGTAACAATTAACAAAAGATTGTTTGTATAATTATAATTAAATTAATTAAATTGCTTTTGGAGCTTATTCTTAGTCATTGCCGCAAGGAAGCAAACCGTGTGGGGGCACTCTTCCACGTACGATTATGTTCTCATATACCAGCTTGCGGGAGATTCGAGGCTTAGAGCTCGCCGACACGACATGTGTCATTTTTCTGATAGTCAATTTTAATAATATCTACTTTAACTAAACAATACTGTAAAAAAACAAACAAATGCTTTATTTTTGCATAACCGGTACTTCTGTTAAAATTTACCCTGGCTGGCGTAACGAGTACATGTACTATATAGTAGACATCCATAATACATCATTCATCGTTGACAAACAAAAAAAAGTTCGTATCTTTGCTTTTTCTTTTTTTTTTTGGTAACGGTAAGGATAGACAAAACCATTGACGGACACTAAACAATTTGTTTTCCTGGGACAGTCCACGATCATCTACGGTCTTAGTTTATTTTTTTTAAAAGAGGACCGCACTTAGTCCGCAACAGATTTTTTTTTCCCGTTCACATTACTGCGAACTATAATGTATGAACGGTAAAAAAATGGTTTAATATATATATCGTTTTATCTATTCCATCCGCTGCATCCATTCGAAGTTTTTATTCTTTTTCATTTGTCCCAAAATAAAATACCATTTGAAAATACAGTTTGAGTTACAATGCGATCAAATGATACACATAGATAGGTAATAGAAAGAGAGTAGTAACTCGAGATAGCACTGTGACATAACTTAGTAACCACAATTAGGTGTAAGACATGGAAGTGGTGAATTGAAAGAAACCATACCACATAGATAAGAAGGTGAACCCTGATGGAGTGGTGGTATTGGTGACCAGTGGCTAAGGTGAAGTTTCGATCCATGCTGAGAAGACGACCTCTCATCAGAAGTTGACTGTCTTTAATGATAAGAGATTGACGGCGAGGAGCAGTTCCATGAACCCTACCATTCTTCTCTTTTCATAATTCATACAATGTGGCTTGGAAAACTAACTTGATGATGATTTTGACTTTCTTAAAGAGTGAGGCAGAACCTATCCAAGAGACAATCATAGGAATATCCAGTGGTGGTGGCAATAAAGGATGCCCAAAGAAAGCCAACCAAACCTCTTTGGAATAAGGACACGAGAAGAAGATATGTGCACTAGATTCAATCGGGGGAGGGACATTCAGACCCCAAGAGAGTAGGCGATCCCTTATTGGCATTCTCTCTCATTAGAATCCAAAAATGAATGCATGCTTAGGAAGCCGTTGCGAGAACCAAGCAGTTTTGTGCCAAGCTATGGTTGGACCACTAGGATGAAGAGCTACCTAAGTTTTTGAGGAGGAAAACTGACCTGGAGGATCCATAGGATATATTTTCCATAAGAAGGAATCAACCTGATCGGGCTGAAGAGTTGGAGGAGGCGGGAGGCAAGATCCAAGGAGAGAAACAATAGGATGACGTCCCTGGGGTAATAACCAATTGCTTTATCCCAAAGATTGTGAAACTGAAGCCATACGAGCCAGTCGCGTAATCCTAGGGCCATTAGGGTCTGTAATATCTATCAAAGGTCCAAGTCCCAACCAATCATCATGCCAAAACAGAGCTGAAGATCTCGAGCCTAATACACAAGAGAGAAAAGGCCTAGCAATATCTCGCAATTTAAGAAGCCTCTTCCAAAGCCAACTGCCCGATGTAGCTAGAGAGTAATCCCAAAACATCTTGCCACGTAACAGAACCTCCCTTGTCCAAGAGACCCAAAACGAGCCACCTTTGGTGAAGAGTAACCAGATCAGCTCAAGGCCAAACAGATTATGCCATGCTACCAACCTTCTCAAACCTAGTCCACCTTTCTCCTTAGGTGTACAAATTGATTCCCACGAGATCTTGACACTTATTGCAGAGTCGAGAGCTCCACTCCACAAGGAATCGTTATAGATCCTTTCCAGGGCTCGCAAGAAAGCTTTAGGCAATGGGAACACAGACGCCTAGAAGTTGATAATGCCATATAAAACTGATTGAACTAACTGCAACGTACCCGCAAAGGAGAGATACCGAAGCACCCACGAGGAGACTCTAGCAGTAACCTTATCCAAAAGAGGATGGTAATCCTGGGGTCATATTTTTGTTTTTATACGAATAAGCTATAAAAGATAAATCCTAGAAACACAATATATATTAGATCCGACTAAAATGCCGTTATGATAGTATGTGTAATATTCTATATCTTATATCTGATAACTGAAAAAAATAA
This sequence comes from Cardamine chenopodiifolia, assembly GCA_963922655.1. NCBI lineage: Eukaryota > Viridiplantae > Streptophyta > Magnoliopsida > Brassicales > Brassicaceae > Cardamine > Cardamine chenopodiifolia. The sequence continues at coordinate 11,601,501 of OZ000485.1, read as the reverse complement.
GATAGACCCACATTTTATGTTGTTCGTATGATCTAGTTGATCTAATTATCCAAAACAATAATGTTGGATTCAAAGAGCTTAAGTGAAAGAGGGATGGAAGATTAGTTTGGCCAATATAGAAAAATAGTGGTGCATGTCTAAAGGCACAAAATAATTGTTTTGGTCATCTATATTCTTAAAACACATTTATTTTTCTGCAACACATTTTGAGAGAATTTTATGTCGAAAATTAAATGTGTTTAAAATTGAATGATTTAAAGATAATAATTAATTGAAAGTGACTTTCAATTTTGTGTGAGTGAAGACAAAACACAAAAAAACATTTTATAGTATTCTACATGGTGAATGACATATTCGAAGTGATTTTCATTTTCATGTGAATGAAAACTAAACACCTAAAAATATCTTGTAGTGATTTGCATGGTCAGTCAACACTCTTGTAAGATTTCCAAAATATCTTATCACCAGCAACGGATGAGAGTGCCAAAAATAGCTAATGGTGTGCCAAAAAACAGGACTTTTTGCTACTCTCTGGGAATAATTGTAAGAACTGCTGACCTACACCCTGGATTATAAAACGATGAACCAATGAAGGTCTAAGAGTCTAAGACAATGAGTAGCTAAACTTAAAATCTCATTAGGTTTTATGTTGCCAACAATGTGAAAATAATTTAAAACATCTAGAGTGAATTGGAACGTGTATATAACATTCAAACCAGTGTACGAAAGATATGTCCTATTCCACACAATTTTTGTACCCTAAGTTTTTTAGTTTTGGATCCAAAAATTCCCACGACTAATGCAAGCTTCATTGATTTAATTAAGAGGCGATAGTTTCCCTAGGAAGGCATTAAACAAGTTACTTAGGTTTTGTTACAATATTTTGGAAAGATTAAGGTATTGCACCAAATATCGGTCCCGGATTTAATAGCTAGTATAGAGGATTTAGAATGAGCCATGAGAGCTTAAAGATATTTAACCCAAGTCCTTGTAATTATAATTACTATTCAAACGTAATTTCTCATACACTTAATTTCTGGTTTTCTTTCCTCCACAAACAATCATAAAGATCTTTAAGTTATTTGCAAATGTTTCTGTCATATTTATATTTATCTTATACGAAAAACTAGATTAAAAATTTTAAATATTTTTCTCTCGTTATAAACATTTATAATATATACCTTATTTTTATAAAAGTAAACAATGATCATGTTCTTTTAAGAGTCACCAGCGATTATTTTTTAAAGAAGCCAGCGACTCTAAATAGTCAGGTTGAAGAAAAAGCGTTGTTTCATGACAAATTTTGGGTGACTGTCGCTGTTATTTTCGGCGACTCCGAAATTTCAAAAATGAAGTCGCATTGATAAAAATGAGGAGAGATGAGGAGAAATCGATGGAAAGCAGGTGAAAAAGAAACAAAGGCATTTTTTGGTCGCTGGTGGATGTCGATGTGACTCACTCCCGAACAGGCCCAATATTTTTCTAATTAATCACAAGTCTCTCATCATCTCTTAACACTTAATAGCTAAAACGTAGCAGCAAACGAAAAGTGCATGTCGCTACAATAAAGGATTGAAAGAAAACATTTTTAAATGTGGGTACATTTTTGAAAAAAACTGTGTTATTCAAAAGGGATTGTATAAATGTCTCTTCAAGGAAGCGTTACTTGTTGATGAAATCTCTAGCGATATATTTACACCAATTTAAATTTGATCAACTCTTAGCATACAAATATATAGCTTTAACAAATCAACAAAATAATTTAAAATAAAGAATTTCGAGTCTTTTCTAAATATATAGCTTTAACAAATCAGACAAAATAAAATAAAATAAAGATTGTCGAGTCTTTTCTCAAATTAAAGACTTTCAAGTCTTTTCTCCTATCCAAGATCCAACCAAGAAAAGGGACCGAGTGCCCCGTTAACTTTTGTTTACTTTTATTTTGGTTTGTTTATATATCACATTCTTTCTTAACAATAATGGCCTCTTTTGGTCTCCATCATCGAATAGGTTTTTCATATATTGAATCTCATGCAAATCAAATGTGGTGTCCAATTTTGGCGAAAATATATATATTCCCTATGTTTCAATTGAGTTGTAGTTTTAAAGATTTTGCACACTAACTAAGAAAAATAACGAATTTGTCTCATTTATCCTTCATTGATATATAATACATTTTTTTCATTGGTCATTACATTAAAATATTAGTGGTAATTCTAGAACTTTTGCAAAAAAATTGCATTGAAAACAATACTTATAATGAAACAAATTTTAAACTATAAAACAACACTTAATATAAAACAGATGGGGTATATCTTTAACATTATACTAAAAACCTCCTAAAAGATACATAATTAATTTCTATTTCCTTGAAGCGAAATTTACAAATAGCGCATCCTGCTTTTGTGGTAACTACCACCAAAGATTTTTTCTTTTTTTATTTGTTAAATAAATAAGAAATAAAGATTAAGAAATGATAAATGCTGAAAGTAAAGACTAAAGACAAAAAATTTGGTGAAAACTAAAGAGTTGGGCATTGGAGTGAGCGAACGTAACCACTCATAACGTGTTTGAAAGAGACTGTTGGAAACTTCGTAAGGGTTTACGGAACTCACTCATTGACTCTCCGTTATTACAATTATGTTCCGACGCGACCTTTCAACCATAAATACTAGTTTCATTTTTTTTTCGCATCATCGATATATATCTTGTGCCACGTAATACTATTGGCTTATCAAAAATCTTCATACTAATTTCAATTTTGTTCTCAGCTCCCCTAAGGTATCTGGTGGGACATATCATCTCCAATGGTAAGATTTATAAGAGTTTCATCTAATTAAAAAATAAAAAAAATAAAAGTTATGAGATTTTCAGATAAAAAAGTCTCCGTAGGAAGATACTTTACAAACTGTATCAAGAGATTTTAGAAACTGTATATGTTATGTGTCGCAATATTACTGGTTTATTATTTATTTAATAATATAATATTAAAAAATAATAAAATTAAATAAAAATTATTAAAATATATTTTTAAAAACTCTTATGAATATCACTGTTGTGGATGCTCTCAAAGCGGTGCCCAGATTCAAAAAGAATAGAATCGGTCTAATATTATGGGTTACCTAAAGCAAAAAATAATTTAGTCTATTAAAAAAAAACAATTAATGATATTAGAAAGAATTGAACCTAACATTTTTGATCTTAATGATACAATCATTAACCACTGCACTATTAACAGATTTTACAAAATTGATGCTCCTAATTTTTTTTTTATAATTTTGGCGCCTAAAACCCTTGATTGTTGGGTTTTACCTCAGGGCCGGATCTGAGAAGGACCTAAGGCGAGTTTAGAAAATGGAGCATTTTTAATATAATTTTTTTATAAAATAAATGTAATATAATTTTGAAACAACATAAAAAGTTATTAGATAAATATAATATGATGTTTAGTTAACAAAAATCAAAGATTAGAACATCTTCACATCAAGTTCATCAGCAAAATTGAATATACAATAAATAAAAATAAGTTCATCATCACGTTCACAAACAAACTGATCACTAACAAACTCGTCACTTTCATTATTTACAAACCCAGATTTTTCATTTAATTATTTTAATAAACAACTAAATAAAGCAAGTTCATAACAGAGGAAAGAGAAGTTGAAAAAACACAGAAAAAATAAACTTACCAAAAAGAAGAAGATCTAGTAGAAATAAACTTACCAAAAACGGTCGGGGGTTGACAGATGCTGGTGGAAGTCTAGAAGAAGAAGATCCAAAATTATTTGGTGATGAAGAACATATGTAAATCAATTGGGATTCTTTATTTCTTTGCTTTGTAATTGTAAAACCTAAAACAAAGAAGTTATTTATAAATTCACAAAACGTAGTTTTCAGTTTGGAACTATAATTTCCTTTTCGATTTGGGATTATGTTTTACTTTACTTTTCGATTTTGATTTTTTTTTGTTTTTGTTAATTGCTGTTTCTTTTAAAAAAATATGATTTTTTATAACTCAACGAAAAGTAAACATCTGATTGAAGGATAACATAAGACTCAAACGTGGGTCTGGCAGGCAAATTCGGACCCAAATAACCACTTTGATATCTTATGTTTTTCAAATTTGAGGGCCCTAAATTTTTTATATAATTTAGGAGGGCCTACGCAAAAACCTTTTTGATATCTTTTAGACACGCTTCTCCAGATGCTTCACTATATTATTTTTATGTGGAAAAAACTACGACATATCATAATGTTTTTGGTTTTGTTGATTGTGTAAATACCAAAAATAACTACAACATATGTATCTCTAATATTTAGCTAAACCGTTTTATTAAAAAAAATATTGAGTTTTATTTATTTGCTTTGTAATTGTAAAACCTAAAAAAAAGAAGATATTTATAAATTCACAAAACGTTGTTTTCAGTTTGGAACTATAATTTCCTTTTAGATCTGGGATTATGTTTTACTTACTTTTCGATTTTGATTTTTTTTTTATTTTTGTTAATTGTTGTTTCCTTTGAAAAATATGATTTTTTATAACTAAACGAAAAATAAACATCCGATTGAAAGATAACATGTGACTCAAACGTGGGTCTGTGAGACAAATTCGGACCCTAAATAACCACTTTGATATCTTATGTTTTTCAAATTTGAGGGCCCAAAAATTTTATATAATTTAGGAGGGCCTACGCAAAAACCTTTTTGATATCTTTTAGACACGCTTCTGCAGATGCTTCACTATATTATTTTTATGTGGAAAAACTTATGATATATCATAATGTTTTTGGTTTTGTTGATTGTGTAAATACCAAAAGTAACTACGACATATGTATCTCTAATATTTAGCTAAACCGTTTTATTAAAAAAATAAATATTGAGCTTTATTTTTATGCTTTGTAATTGTAAAACCTAAAACAAATAAGGTATTTATAAATTCACAAAACGTAGTTTTCAGTTTGGAACTATAATTTCCTTTTCGATTTGGGATAATGTTTTTCCTTTACTTTTCGATTTTGATTTTTTTTGTTTTTGTTAATTGTTGTTTCCATTGAAAAAATATGATTTTTATAACTAAACGAAAAATAAACATCTGATTGAAGGATAACATGTGACTCAAACGTGGGTCTGGTAAACAAATTCGGACTCCAAATAACCACTTTGATATCTTATGTTTTTCAAATTTGAAGGCCCTAAAATTTTTATATAATTTAGGGAGGCGTACACAAAAACTTTTTTGATATCTTTTAGACACGCTTTTGCAGATGCTTCACTATACTATTTTTATGTGGAAAAAATCACGACATATCATAATGTTTTTGGTTTTGTTGATTGTGTAAATACCAAATATAACTACGACATATGTATCTCTAATATTTAGCTAAACCGTTTTATTAAAAAAAAGTATTGAGCTTTATTTCTTTGTTTTGTAATTGTAAAACCTAAAACAAAGAAGATATTTATAAATTTACAAAACGTAGTTTTCAGTTTGGAACTATAATTTCCTTTTCGATTTGGGATTATGTTTTCACTTTACTTTTCGATTTTGATTTTTTTTTTGTTAATAGTTGTTTTCTTTGAAAAAATATGATTTTTTATAACTAAACGAAAAATAAACATCTGATTGAAGGATAACATGTGACTCAAACGTGGGTCTGGCAAACAAATTCGGACCCCAAATAACTACTTTGATATCTTATGTTTTTCAAATTTGAGGTCCCTAAAATTTTTATATAATTTAGGGAGGCCATATCAAAATTTTTTTTGATATCTTTTAGACACGCTTTTGCAGATGCTTCACTATACTATTTTTATGTGGAAAAAATAACGACATATCGTAATGTTTTTGGTTTTGTTGATTGTGTAAATATCAAAAATAACTACGACATATGTATCTGAAATATTTAGCTAAACCTTTTTATTAAAAAAAAAATATTGAGCTTTATTTCTTTGCTTTGTAATTGTAAAACCTAAAACAAAGAAGGTATTTATAAATTCACAAAACGTAGTTTTCAGTTTGGAACTATAATTTCCTTTTAAATTTGAGATTATGTTTTACTTTACTTTTCAATTTTGATTTTTTTTTGTTTTTGTTAATTGTTGTTTCCTTTAAAAAATATGATTTTTATATAACTAAACGAAAAATAAACATATGATTGAAGGATAACATGTGACTCAAACGTGGGTTTGGCAAACAAATTCGGACCCCAAATAACCACTTTAATATCTTATGTTTTTCAAATTTGAGGGCCCAAAATTTTTATATAATTTAGGAGGGCCTACGCAAAAACCTTTTTGATATCTTTTAGATACGCTTCTGCAGATGCTTCACTATATTATTTTTATGTGGAAAAACTTACGACATATCATAATGTTTTTGGTTTTGTTGATTGTTTAAATACCAAAAATAACTACGACATATGTATCTCAAATATTTAGCTAAACCGTTTTATTAAAAAAAATATTGAACTTTATTTCTTTGCTTTGTAATTGTAAAACCTAAAACAAAGAAGATATTTATAAATTCACAAAATGTAGTTTTCACTTTGGAACTATAATTTCCTTTTCGATTTGGGATTATGTTTTACTTTACTTTTCGATTTTGATTTTTTTTGTTTTTGTTAATTGTTGTTTTCTTTGGAAAAAATATGATTTTTTATAATTAAACGAAAAATAAACATCCGATTGAAGGATAACATGTGACTCAAACGTGGGTCTGGCAAACAAATTTGGACTCCAAATAACCACTTTGATATCTTTTGTTTTTCAAATTTGAGGGCCCTAAAATTTTTATATAATTTAGTAGGGCTTACGCAAAAATCTTTTTGATATCTTTTAGACACGCTTCTGCAAATGCTTCACTAAACTATTTTTATGTGGAAAAAAATTACGACATATCATAATGTTTTTGGTTTTGTTGATTGTGTAAATACCAAAAATAACTACGACTTATGTATCTCAAATATTTAGCTAAACTGTTTTATAAAAAAATATATTGAGGTTTAAACTTTTGTCTTGTTTTATCACTATTATAGTCTATTAGGTAATTATGAGGTGTCATCGATTTAAAATCCTATATATACACTCCGTTCTTTTCTCCGGGTTTTTGATTTTTATTGTGTTAGGGGATGTATTGGAAGTAATTTGAGTTAAAATGATAAATTGTATGTTATTTAAACATAAATTTTAAAATATTTTTTTAAATTTAATGTTATTGGATTGATAATTTTAAAATATACAATCAAATCCACTATTATTAAAAAAAATTAATGATTGGATTTGAAAGTTATGGATGATTTAATGTGAGATTTCAATGAATTTTAATAACAAATTTCTTAATTCATCAAACTTATCAAAACTCTTTATGTAATACATCTCCTTAACTTCTTAATTGTTATTATATTTTAACTCAGGGTAATTTATTGTTATCAGACGATTCATCGTAGTTCATCTAATAATGTAATTCGTTTACAGTTTCTTGTATCTCTTTCCATGAAGGAGATGATGATGATGAATTTGGGAAAGCATTATTTCGTTGATTGTTACAGCTCGAATCCAAAAATGAGACCAGTTTTTCCCTCCAAACTATATTATATATAGCTCTTGTAATCGTGTTGTTGTAATTGGGTCTGAATCGGAATATGCTTTATGGTCTCCAAAAACGTTTGCATTGCTTTCAATAATTACTAAAAAATGTTAATAATTCCCACAAAATCTAAAACTCTCTTAAAACTAAATAAAATCCCATGGATCAATTCAATCTGTGATAAAAGCAGAATGCAAAAGAAATCGTTATCAGAGTAAGAGCCGCCAAAGGTAAACACATTTTTAGACCATTCAATGAATCCCCAAAGCTCTCCTAAACATGCTCGCTCAAACGAAATCTCTACACACCAAATCTCCTTTTTACAATCCTTACCACTACAAGAAAGCAGTCACAAAACCGATGGAATTTCCGACAAAATCAAAATTCGTCGGAAAATTTTGACAATTTTGCGACGGTTTTACGACTGGTAAATTCCGTCGAATTTCCGACAATATAACCGACGGATTTATGACGGATAGAGAATCCGTCAGTTATTTTCCGATGGATTTTCGATGGAAAAGCAAAAATCCGTCCGAAATCCGTCCGAAATCTGTCCGAAATAGTATACGTTATCTTCTACCAGATTTCTGACCGATCTCCGTTGGAAATTCGTCAGAAAGTTGTTGATTAATAAGAACAGTAATATGATTGTTGTATAGTCATTTGGAAATGTTGTATTTCGACAGATATTCGACAGACACGAATTATATATTTATGTTTCCACATTTTTTCATTCACTCGCAACACTTACTCATTCAATCTCTTTATAGAAAAGTTAAAATGTCTTTCTAGTAATTATTTTTCGGTCATGGATGGACAAACCTACGATGGATCCGAACAACATTGCAACTTCATATCTTAGGTATTGCACTAGGGGATATGCATTTAAAATTTTTGAGGAGGGAAGAAAAAGACCAACTTCAGACTTTGGTGTTTCAGCGCAATTAGGTGATGTAGTTTACTACAACATATTGAATGAAATCTTAGAAGTTCGATATCGAGGAATGTTGGACTTGAGCTGCATTGTGTTTAAGTGCGATTGGTATGATCCATTCATTGGTCGTGGTGTTCAAATTGACCAATTCGGCGTGACATCGATACATTCAAGACGAACACTTTTTAAATATGATCCATTTATTCTAGCATCACAAGCAAACCCTGTATAATAAAATCAACATATATTTACTGTTATTTAAGTTATTAATATATTTGATTTTAACAACTTATCCTCATTTCATATAGGTTTGCTACATTCGTTACCCTCAAGTATCTTATCAACCAGATCCTTGAATCACAGTTACTGCAATTAACCCACGAGGAAGAATAAATGGAGTTTCAGAACATGATGCCCTGCAGCCAACTAAAATTTGTCAATCAAGAAATACGAGCAAGCTCCCTCATCATAGTACGGTAAATAAGCACAAGCAGCAGCAGGGAACTCATGGCGAAGCTTATTTGGGCGGTGTTTTCTTGATCCGATTTCTCCACTTGAATGAGAGTCAAAATCAAATCTATTTATCAAAGCGCTTCTCCGATTGCTCAAGACCCTAGGAAGCGCTGGAATAACACTTCAGACAGGTTCTCGATAGTTGACGACTATTTACTTACTTATGACCTCGGTTTTGCATGCCAGCAACTGCTCTATTTCGTATCATCCCATCGACTACTGCTACTACTCCTATTTATGCATATACCTTATTCCCTTGTTCTCTTGATGAAACTCTTCTTGCAACAAACACATGCTAGTTCTTGCTTCAACATGAAAGTTGATCTATTACGACGAGCGCGGTTGTTCCTATTTCATTTTCTTCTTCCAAGCCCTTCTTTCTTAGAAAGCACTCACTGAGTTACTTACGGAATCTCAATGCATCATAGCTAGGCAGCTACTCTCTAGCTTCCAGCTATTCTTCCATCTCTTATGGGACTTGAAGCCTAAATGCCAGAGCACTTTGTTTTTTAGAGTCACACATTGTTGGAGGGAGAGCAATAAAGCCGCCGACTATCAGAAATTTCACTCATGATACCAGGCGCGAGGAGCCTGTTTAAGACCATAGATTGCTTTTCGAAACCTGCACACATGAGAAGAGAAGAAAAATGAGTATCGACCGGGATGTTGAGTGTAGCAGGATGTTGAGGTCCAAAATTCGAAGTAAAATTTTTGATTTGCCTTTTCCTAGTCGGATCATGTTGAGTATTCGTTTGACATTGAGCTTGTGGTTGATTTCACACAAACCGATGATGATATAGTTCATTCACACTCAGAGGAATCACATGGCGAATTCGAGGACGATTCAGACTCAATTCCTTCGGACGGATCATCTGAAGATGCATAATAGTATGTTTGTATTTTATATTTATTATTGTAATGTATTGATATTTTAGTTAAGTATGTTATTTTTTTGTCAAAACACCAAATCCATCGGATTTTACTAAAATACAGACAGATTTGTGGTTTAAAAAAAATATATAAGATGATTCATCGGAAATCGTTCAGATTTTCTTAAAATACCGACGGATTTCCGACATATCATGTTATAATTTTTTTAAACCACGAATCCGTCGGTATTTTCTAACGGATTTCCGATGGATTTGGGGTTTTGAAAGATTTTTGATACTATATTGTTAGACATTAGTATAGAAAACAATTTCTAACACTTGGTGAGACATTATATGCAATTAATATCATATAAAATTATGTATTTAATAAATTCTAACATTTAAGATGATTTTGATTAAATGATACCTATAAATACATACTAACAATATAACATATCTTAGAAACTAACATAAATTTTTGTTTTTCTAAATTAATGATTTATATAAAGTTGATGTTGTAATTTAATCAATGCAATTGTTACTATGGCTTCGTATAAACGTATTACAATCCCGATGTTTGCAAAAAACCTTCCAACCCCTAAAACAGTCAGAAATTTATGACGGATTTTTGATGAATTTGAGGATACACGTGTGGGTTTTTAAGGTTGACTGACCAATGATGTGGCAAAAATTTCACCGGAAAATGCCTTTCGGCTTCTCGCGTAACCTATTTTTTTGCGATTTCGTCAGAAATCCGTCGGAATTCCGTCAGATTCGTGAAAATTTCACCAGGAAATAACTTTTGAAATACTGTGTAACCTGAAATTTTGCGAATCCATCTGAATTTTCGATGGATTTTCGACGGATTCGCGAAATATAAGGCATTGAAAACCGTCGTTGACACGATCAATTAATTATCTAAGTGTTTCAGACGGATTTCTGACGGCTCTGTCCGTCGGAAAGTTCGTCTTATATACAGAACCTTCTTCTTTGTGAAACCATTCGGAAAAACCCTATCAACTTCCCAAATATTCCAAAAATCTCCAAAACTCTGTCAAATTTTTTGTTTTATGTCTCATACTTAACCAAACTCTATTCCATTGGATCCAAACCAAAAAATTTGTAAGTTTCTATGTTTTTTTTGTTGATTTAGGATTTGGAATGTATATTTAGAGAATTGGAATGTAGATTTAGGGTTTATGAATTAGAGTTTAGTGTTTTAAATTGAAGATTTAGGGTTTTAGTTAGTTGGAATGTAAATTTAGGTTTTTATGAATGATATTATGGTTTTTTTGGTATTATTAATTGTTTAAAATTTTTTTATTAGATTTTTAATTGTAATATTAATTTTTTATGAATGTTTATAAACTTTATAATTATTTTAGATTTTTTAAAATTTTTTTATATATATTTTATAAAAATTTTAGCTATTTATAATTATTTTTATAGTTTTCATAATTGTTTTTATTTATTTATATTTTGTAAATGTTTCTAAATTTTATAACTATTTATATATTTTTATAATTGTTTATATATTTTTTTATTTTTATAATTGTTTTTGCTATTTATAATTATTTTTAGAAAAGTTTTTATTTTTATATATTTTTATCACTGTTTCTAAATTTAATAATTATTTATATATATTTTTATTTTATAATTTTGTTTTTTATTTTTTATAATTTTTTATAATTTTTTCATAATTGTTTTAACATTTTAATACTTTTTAAATATTGTTTAAATATATTTAAATGATGTTTGCGTATGTTTATAATTTCATTTTTTTGAAATTATGGTCGATTTCATTCTGTATCCGAGTCGGGTGGATAGAGACGTGGCGAGGAGCGAGTCAAAACCGCTCCAATCCTATTCCGGAGACGCAATCTCTTTCAGCTATTCATCAGGCGGGTTCTGCTCCGACCCAAATGAGCATAGAAGACTTCGTTTCTCAACCCGGACGGAAAAGATTGTCTCATCTTCATCCTGATTATGACGACAATAGTACTTGACAACTTTAGTTTTAAGTTTTTTAAATTTAATTTGTTTATTCTTTAACAATTTTAAATTAAATTTGTTTTATAGATTCCATATATCCCATAATGGGATATCGAAGTCTATCAACCGTATGCTCAACGAAATGCTTCAACGTCCATATGCGACATACTCCCTTATGCCATTGCTTGAGAGTGATCTTTGGTTTCACCAATTTGCGATAAGTTTACTTTACTTTTTAACATTAAAATTTTAAGTTTTCATATTTATGATAATAGATTTTCTATGAAGTTTTTATATTTTAATCATTTCATTTTGCAGCATGATGTCACTTGGGATAGAGGCCTCACGTCTTGGGTTAGACGTGAGTTCGATGGTAAGGCATAGAAAATATACTCAAGGAAGCTGAACGAGTGGAAGGACAAGTGGAACCGGAATGACATTTCTAGAGAGTTGTTTCGAAACTCAGACCTCTGGAACAAGTTGGTTGAGTATTGGAGGATGGATGAAACCCAAGCAACATCGGCTACTCAATCAACGAACTAGAAAAGTGCCCGGAATGGCAAAGGAATTGCCACTCACAATTTGGGAGCAACGAGCAAGGCTTCCCGGGAACAACTGGTAAGTTTCTTTAAATTTATACTTTAATTGTACTTTATTTACTTATTTAAAGTTTTAATAAAATGTTTCAGTTTCCTTTAATTAATTTTTTTCTAATGATTTACTATATTTTGTTTCGTAGGTCACTCCAAAGTCCAAATGCCGTATTTTTGGATTTTCAGAAGAGTACTCGTCGGCATCTTCAACAACTTCGAGGTTCTACGGAGATCCTCAACTTAGAGCGCAATTCGAAGAAAATTTAGCCGAGATCGAAGCTCTCAACAACAAGATCGAGACTATCGAAGAAAACACGAATGCACAGCTCAAAGCAATGCAGGATCAGATAGATGTATTCTTCCAGTCGTTCCAGCCACCTCCTCAACATTAATTTCACATAATTTACATTTTGTTTTGAATACTTTTTATTTTCGTGAAGAATATTTGTTATTTTGGTTCCAGAATTTTCATTTAATTTTAATTAATTATCATTATAATTATTTAATTTTAAAAAAATTTAATTTAATATCTGTCGAAAATCTGTTGGAAAATTCGGTATCAGTTATCCATCGGAAAAAACATCGTCGGAAATACAACGGTTATCCATCAAAAATCCGGTATCGGTTATCCGCCGGAATTCCGTCGAAAACAGTTATTGAAAATTTAAGTGACCTTTCTCCCTGTTGGTCTTAATCAAATGGATATATAATCTAGATAAAAATATTTATTTATCAAGGAACAATAACAGAAACAACATTTTAAATCAGACTTATCTACAAAATGCTCGCTTGTTCATTTGTGATTACTTGTGCAAACTTTTTTTAGATAAACTGGACTCCGAAACCACACATTCCATGAGCATACAGGTTCTTATTTGGTAGCTGGTTGATAACAATCAAGTTGGTCTACAGAAACAAACTTCATTAAAGATAAACACCATTGGCTCTCTGTTCCTAGCAACCATCAAGAACTTTGGAAAGTGGCTGAAGCTAACCTAGCCAACCTATGACGATATCAATATGCCACTGCGATTGGCTCAACCGGCTATATCATTACAGATATATTTTCAATCAATCCAAAGAGATGATGCTTGGCTAACCCAACAACTCCGGTTTTGCCTTTTGGTTGTCATGAGTTTGATACTAACTTAAAGGAAACTGAATTTTCTTTTCTGGTTTTGTTATGAGTGTGTTACGATTTCTTGATGTATATCATGTTATATCATTCTCTCCTCAATTCTCGCCTTTGTCGGATTCGCAGCCTCCTAACAAGATAGATCTTCCAATCAACCAAATCCGCGGCTGTATTTCCTTGAGGTACCATTGATGAGATCGACAAACTACAAGCAAGGAGAACACTTTCATGTTTCTATTGCCGTTAAATAACCACAATAAAAATAAAGTTCCTATTAAATCACCAATATAGTTTCGTCTATTATCTTTTAAAAATAAAATAAAAACTCAAAATTGTTCTAAAAAGAATCCTACAAATTCTAAAATTCTCTTAAAAAAAATAAAAAATTACATGGATCAATTCAATGTGTGATATCAGAATGCAAAAATATCTGGTCCCGAGTGTAACATCCGTCAAAGGTAAACACATTCTTAGACCATTCAACGAATCCCCGGCCAAATCTCTCCTAGTCCTAAATTGCTTCTCTCAAACGAAATCTCTGCACACCAAATCTCCGTTGCACATTCCTTAATCCAATGGTTAAGGCGAAACTCCACCACCAACGTCCACCAAACTGTCACTCGATCTTCTTCTTCCTCTGGCAGAGTTTGCCACCGAAATAAGATTATTAAGTAAGAGCCCTTCAAGTACCTTAACCCTATTCCACCAAAAATGATCTCCCTTTTGATCAAGCCAAACTAACTTCTCATACAAAAACGATATTTGGCACAACACGTTCTTTATCTCTACCGAGCAAGAATTCTTCAGCAAATTATTTAGATTTCAAACTATCCATGCCATAAACCTCTCCATCTATTACCAATTTGAATTTACTTGGAACCTCACTCTTTTGAACGGTGAGATCTTGTGTTGTGGGCAATAATAATGGCTCCCATATGTTGGTTTTGGATCGCAAACCTCTCCCCAATCTTCGTTATTGTTGGACTCGCAGCCTCCATTCACATAGATCTTACCGTTGATTACATCAGCAGCTGGAGTTTCTCGAGGTTGACGCATGTTGGGTAGTCTACGACATTGATGAGATCGACAATCAAGAACCAACACTCTCTTGTTTAATCCTTTAGAGAAGCCTCCAATTATGTAAATATCTGAACCACTTGAAATAATAGTTGAGGATTGGTAATGTTGATAAGTACTAAACGAAGCTATACTTTCGATTTCGGTTTGAGAATCGGAGAAACTACGAACCAGCGAGGATTAAAGGTAGTTGTACGTATTCGGAACTAAGCAGACACATAAGTACTCTTCGGTTATTCCGATATGCGTGATCGTGTGTATGAGAGATTGGAATTTTTTGGAGACTAAGGATAGAGTGGACGATAGAATATTGAGACACGAGCCAAACAGTTGAGAATGATGTCGTACGATAATGAAGAAAATGATGTCGGAGGAGAGTCTGATGATGAATTCTTCATCTTTTCTGTTGTCGTCTTCTGTTTGTGGGACGTTTTAAGGTTTTAAGGTTTTAGATTTAGGGTTTTATGTGTTTTTTGTTGGTAAAATTTTTCATGTGTTTTTCTTATCTTCTAGTTAATTAATGAAGCATATCTAAATTTAAACTTCGGTAGCATGAAGTAAGGCCTTAATTTCGGAAGCTTTTATAAAATTTAGGAAAATTTTACGAGATCTCTTATGATATCTTTCGGAATTATTTTGTTAATAGAAAAATGAATTATTTTAAAGAATATCATAGTTAACCTTTTTCTGTAATTGATGAAAACAAAAATTTATATATTTAAGAAAGTTCAAAATTTTATATTTAAAGTTTTTATTGAATACACTGAACGAAATACTGAATCATTCATATAACACAAATTTATTTTTATTTCATTTTGTTAGTATTTAGAATTTAGGATCATTTTAACTATTTTTTATAGATACTTAACTTTATATTTGTTATTAATTTCAAAATGACATCTATATTTATTTTGATATTATCAATAAAACATAAAAATAAAATTTAATGTTATCCATAACATACAAATAAAAGTTAATGATCGTTAGCCTCTTTTTTTTTTTTTAGAATGATGTTAGTTTATTTTATAACCGTTGGGCTCTATATCAATTAAAAAAAGTCTTATTGGCCCATTTGTTCTGTCCAAAAGTTTAAAACTAGCCCAACTTAACCCAGTGGATGGTCCCACCAAAACGCCGCGACAAAAACTCCGTCGCTGGCTGAAGCAATGTTCACCGGTGGTGGTAGCTTCTAGTCTGACCCGGCTAAATATGCAAATCCCTATCCCTAAACACGGCCATGGTTAAAGCTCATCCATTTCTTCTAATTCTCACTTCTCAAACCTAAACCCTCAAAGATCTTTCTCCTCCGTTGGTCAAAAATCAGGTATTTGAAACCTTAGATCTCTCTTTCTCTTCTCTTCTCTCTATCTTTGTTCTTCTCGAAGATGGGTGACAGCGAAGATGAAACTGGATTCCCCAAAAAGTTTTACTCTTTGAATCGCCAAAACCACCCTACGTACAGTCGACCAATTCCTAAGCGTCACGCGTATTACCATGAAGAAGACGACGAACAAGAAGACGATGAAATCGAGGTTGAAGACAACGAGCCACAAGGAGGAGGAGGATATAGCCGTGGGAATGAGAGGTTTCAGAAGAGACAGAAACCAAACAAACCGGTTAATTCTGGTTATGAATTTGCAGGTCCAAGTGATGCGAACGTTGCTTATGATTGGAGAGAGCAAGAAGCTTTTGTGTTGTTAGAAGTTTGGGGAGATAGGTTTTTACAATTGGGTAGGAGAAGTTTGAGGAATGAAGATTGGAATGAAGTAGCTGAGAAAGTGAGTGAGGAATTGAGAATGGAGAAGTCTGAGACTCAATGTAGGAGAATGATTGATAACTTGAAGAGGAAGTATAGAAAAGAGAAGATTAAGATTGAGAAATCGGGTTTGAGTTCGAGTAAATGGGTTTTTTACAATAAGTTGGATATGTTGCTTTGTTTTTTGCCTAAATCGGATTTAGGTTTAGCTTGTGGTGTTGATTCAGGAGAGTTTGTGTTTATGAATACTAAGGTTTATTTGGATAAGTCTAATGGGTTTGACGAGATGATGGATAGTCCTGGTGATTCGGAGGATGATGATGATGATGAGGTTGAGGTTGATTATGAGAGGAAGAAGATGAATGATGCGGCTTCGTATAAGATGTTGGCGAAGTCAGTTGAAAGGTTTGGGAAGATTTATGAGAAGATGGAGAAGAGTAAGAAAGAGCAAATGAAGGAGTTGGAGAAGATGAGAGCTGATTTTCAGAAAGATTTGGAGTTGCAGAAGAAGCGGATTGTGGATAGAGCTCAGAGTGAGATTGCTAGGCTACGTGAAGAGGAAGAGAACAATCATGGTGATGGTGATGGTGATGATGAAGATGAAGCAATAGAGAATGATTCTGATGTGAATCTCAGTGATGAATAATTTATAAACTGTTTTAGATGCAAAATGGTTCTGTTTGTTTTAGGTTTGGGGAATTCAGAATTGATAAGTTTTGTAATTTGTGTTTGATCGTTGCCACTTAATTACCTTATCAATGCATTAATATATTTCATTGTCAAGAAGACACAATTTATGATAATATTTCTTGACCAATCTGATGAACACATGCTTGAGAGTAGAGAATAGAAGTGGATGTCTTGAAACAGTACGGTTAAGATGGGTTTTGTCCGGTTTATTCACAGCTTAAAATTGATATATAGGCATTTTCGAGAGGATTAAACATCAGAGAAGAAAAATAATTAAACTATAGTGTTATGTCATCGTCTTGACTTTAGGAATACAGTAAGAGGATTTGAGTTCATGCCATAAGCAAACTAACGTGTCATAGTCATCTTCTTCAACTTCGACAATGGCGGCATTGTCGTTGTGGACGGCTTGAGAGATACCCACTAATGTCTTGAGCCATTCTTCGTGTAGACTTGAGAACTCAGACCTTAGCTCACTTGACTTGAAGTTTTCTCCAATCGATCTCTTCATGGCTTGAGCAGCGTCTGATGCTGCCTCAACCACTTGGTTTGGTATTCCAGCCATGAGAGCCACTTGAAGTCCATAGCTCTCAGGACAAGCTCCCTCGGTTAAACGGTATAAGAACACTAGGTCTTGGTCACAGCTACGTGGTTCTTGATCAGATCTTGATCTAAATGCGCAAGCCATGTGTTTCAAGGTGACACGTGGGTGAGACGAGAATTCTTTGGTGAGAGGGTGGTAATGAGTTGCAAAGAGCATCCGGCACTGGAACTTTTCGACCAGGTGACGAAAAACCTGATATATAAATCGATAAGTTTCAGCAAATTGAAATGCATGTTAGAGAGCAAGTTGAAGGAGAAGTAGGAGGTACGGAATAAGCAATGGCGTATCCATCGAAAGTACTAGTTCCTCTGCCCAATTCGTCAAGGATAACTAGTGAATCCTGAGTTGCATTCTGAAGAACTGATGCTGTCTCAGTGCATTCTACCAAGAAGGTACCTACAAAACAAAAACCGACTTTTCCAACCAGACAAAATCCGTGCAACTGAGGAAGAGGTAATTTGATGAAAACAAACTTACTCTCTCCTGTCATGATTCTATCAGATGCACCAAGCCTTGTGAAGATAGTATCAACGAGGGAGAGTTCACATGTCTCACAAGGCACATAACAACCAAGCTACAGATAAAAAGAGGATATGATTATTGTCATATCTAGAATAATGGCTGAGAAAGAGCAGTGATTAATGTAACAAGGGTGTTTATACTTGGGCAAAGATAACGGCAAGACATGTTGCACGAAGAAGAGTTGATTTACCACCCATGTTTGGTCCAGTCAGTAACAACGACCGAGGATGAATGCTACTGCTGCTATTTCGAGCCTCCCCAAGGAGTATATTGTTTGGAACAGGCAATTGACCATCAGCTGCAACTGCAAAAGGATGCCATAGTCCTTGGATTTTAAGTATTGGCCCTTTTATTTCCTCATTCTGATTTGTATTTTTTGATTCGGGAAATATAACAGGCCTGGCCATGCTTCCAGCAGAGAGACTTGCAGCAATTGCAAAAGATCTCAGGACATCGAGGCAGCTTATGGTGTGAATGACCTCAGACCATTGGGTAGCTCTTTCGATAAATAGTTCAATAAGTATTGTGAGAGTTTCAGCATTCTCCTCTGTCATATCTTGGTTCTGGCAACAAGATTAATAAGTTCATATTAGAAACATAACAAACCAAAATCGCATACCAAAAATATAGAGCATGCCAAAGCAAATTTACAAATAAATGAACGTAGATTAAAGCTATAGAGCATGGGAACATGTCTTGAGCAGTGACAGCATTTTGTTGCTACATATGAATTTGCAAGATAGGTGGGCACCTGATAATTTGGAAAGTCGCTATCTATGGCTGCTTCGAATTGAGAAAGGAATAACTCTAGTCCGCTTTTTCCAAGTAATACAGGAAGTTTACAGAGTTTACAAAGCAAACTCATCATATTTGATTCCTTCTGTAGAGCCAACAACAGATCAATTCCAATTCTGAACCCTTTTACTATTTGCCCAAATGCTTTAACCTGCAGTGCAATAAATTTGAGAAATGTAATGGATAACCAAACATATTGCAAAAAAAGGAGAGTAATTGTTAGGTAGACCCGTAACGCTTAACCCCTATACAAATCATGGAACGCATTATTCAAAAGATATGTGATTGATACTTACTCGTTGTTTCAGCATTTTTTTCCCCAAGAGAGCAGGCAGAACAGAGGCTGATGATTGAACGCTAGACTTAATGCGTCCGAGCAGTTTTTCTAAGTCTGGAATTTTATGGAGATACTGGCCAGTGACTTGAATAATCTCTGAGTTTGCGGTGAATTCATCAACTACATCGAGTCTTTTATTGATGCTTCCTACATCTTTGAGTGGATGGCAGATCCAATTCCTTAAGAGCTGCTTACCAGTTGGACTAACACAGTTATCAAGATATTTGTACAAGGTCCCTGCAGAGGCAAACAAAAATCAGCTAATACTTGTTAGAGATCCATACCAAGTATTAGAATATGAAATGACCACTCCTGTGTCTATTTGAAGCTATAAAGGAAAACATGCACTTGCCTGAAGGACCACCATCACAGCTATTGTTGAAAATCTCAAGATTTACCATTGTCTGGCCATCAATTCTGAGACAACCCCTGTAAACTTGGTATGGATGTATATCCCCATTCTTAAGTACATCTTCTAGCTGCAAGAACATAGAACCTCTAAGTTATGGAGATTTCATTTGCTTAACTCGTTAAAAGAAAAAAACTAACCAAGCAAACACACCTTTAGCCTAGACAGATGATTAATTAGCTCTCCAAGAGCACTAAGGGCAATATCACATTCACTTAGACCATCAACAGCACAGTTCCATGATTCAGAAGAACCTTTAAAGTATCCGTTAGATTCTATCGTATTTTTAACTCCACAAGCATCCGTATCCCCCATTACTTGTGGTATTGGAGCCAACTGTACAGCGGAAGACCCTATAAAAATGAAACACAGACATTATTTACATTAGAAATGTTTAAAGATCTATCGTTGGGTGAGCAGCTAGAAGAACGCGGGATTTAATGCATAAATCTGCACATCTAGTCTACATGATGATCTCGTGTTTTCCTACTGAAATGGTACCTGTCAATGTGTATTTCCTTAGAGCCTTTTGGGCTTCTCTTGATAGCCCTGAAATATTTAAACGTTTATGGACTTAAACTTAACTAGTGTCATTTACCTTAAATTCTGTCTGACAAAACAACTGGGGGTCATTTACCTTTACTGTCATATATCACTTCCTTTGGAGAAACCTTGAAAAAAAATACCAAATGGTTATTCAGAATTAATTCTTGCAAACCAAATATATGCTCACGAAATCATATAGTAGACACAAGAAACAGAACACACTTGCTTACCTGCATCAATAAAGCTCCAAGAGCAGCACATGAGGCATCATCGCTGATCGACCCAACCCAAAACCTCAAGGCAGCACAGTCAACGAAAGCAAATCCATATACAGTTGAACACTTTTCTAGCTCCGTTTTGATCTAAAGTCAAAATTCAGAAGCAAAATTGATATCAAACCATTAGGCAATGTAACCAAAGCCATTTCCTGAGCTACTACTAAACAATTATCCAAATCAGCATCGCATTAACTTTATCATGGCTTATTTAGGGCTCACATCAGCTAACATTTTCTCCAGCACACGAGACAAACACAACACAGACAATGGTCATTATACAAATAAGGGAAGCAGTACCAAGGAAACTGATCATTGTAATAAAGTAGGAATCCAGTCACGAGGACCGACTCTTTGAAATTCAAAGAACCTTAAACAGAGCTTTAGTCTGCAGTTTGGCTACAAACATTTCAAGGGAATCTCTTGCAAATAAACCAAACAGAAAATCTTGGCATTCAAAATCCCAAAATCCTTACACTGCTAAAGATTGCTAAACAAGAGTGTAACTTTCCAGGACTCGAATCAATGAATTTCACTTGACAAGACAAATGACAAACCTCTTTTATAGCAAGAAGATGGACAGCATCAGGCCCAATATTACCCTCGCTTGATGTTGATGGAGTTAATACTTGAACTAGCTTCCTTGGAATTATCTGATATTCAGACCAGAACAGCCATTGAGTTAATTAGAACATGAAACTAGTGTACATAAAAAGAAGCGATCAAGAACAGTCTGCACCAGCCTTGGCCTGTTCTCAAGACAACTCACAGTATTGGCACCTCTGGCTTTTGCTTGGTCAGATGTTTCCAGCTGCTCAATTCGTCCAACTTTATATCTTCCAAAAGAAACAACAAATATGTCAATACATAAGTAGTGGAATTGGAAATCATATGAACCTGCATGTTAGTTCTGTTGGAAGCATGTATGACTATCCAGTTTAAACAAGGCTTGAAACCCTCCATGAAAGACAAATGAGTATACCACATATAAGTACCATCTATTATCGCTGCTACAATAAACTAGCAAAAGTTGACAAAAATATTGAGCAAGTATTGTTTTCACTCCTAGATGAAAAGGCTATTAATGATATCGAAGAAGAAAATATCCTAGGTTCTCAGAATCCTAGCTGATGATGGCTGAAGTGATCTCCATTTATTAAATCCTAACCGAAGTGGCAGCAAAAGAATTCCACAAAGTATGATAGTTCCCTTACCCACGAACTAATAGCTTTTGCACTGCCTCATCTATCCCACTTTCAAAGATACTAACCTGATGAAAAAGGGGTTGTCAAATCTATAGACTTAGTGAAAGCAATGGATCAAGCAGGCCAGTTGTTTCAACTAATTTACCTGTCTGCATTTTCCCACACTGCTGATGGTCATCTTCCAGTCAAGCTCTTTGTGACCTAATTCTGCATCTAGCTCATACAGCTCATAAAATTTTCCCTGCAAAGACACAGAAAATATACAGATGTAAGTGAATCAGTGGCATTGAGGAAACGGATTGAACACTAGATTAATGTTCCCTAACCACTTTAAAGAAAAGCACAACATCCATATATTCACTCTTGACATTCCAATATTGCTTTTGCGACGCAGACATTTTCTTGAAAACATCAGGTGGTATGTATAGGGTCTTTTCATCGTAAAGGGGATCATCAGGCCGTCTTCTATTGGCATCCCTGATTCGAGAAGGCTCAAGCCATTCAAATTTGGTTCCTTCATTTACTTCTTTCTTCTCCCCACAAATTGGATTCTGGAGCAATTTCAGCCTTTTGTTAGAATCCAATACAGGAACCTTATCCTCCTTTCCATCCTCCAGAACTCGCTTCAAATGAGGAACATTTGGACGCATCCCTGGTGTTTCTGGGCCAAGAACATCGTCATCTACTCCTATATCGTCTACTGATCTTAGATCAGCTCTCCCATTGAAACTAAAAGCATGGTCTCGTTCTTGAGATTGACCATTTTTTGAATGAAATTCAGGAAATACATTATCAACCTTCATACATATGGAAGAATCATCAAGCGGAACAACATGTTCTCGGTTCCTGAAAATTTTTCAAACAATGATACAATGTAGTAATCAGAATCTTCACCATGAACAACATATTACATAAATCTTCTTCTTCTTCTAAAGGAATATAAACAATCTTCCAGCTAATGATCCAAAAATAAGAGAAACGAAGATTAGTACCTATCTCCAGAACATTTTTGATCATCGACCTTAACAAACTTATGCATGATATTGGAGAATAGAGACGAAGCACCTCCGGCGGCTTCAGCCGTCTTAAATCCGGACGGCAGGACACGACGCGGAACCTTCTCCGGCGGAGTATCCGTTCCTCTAACCTCATCCACAGGTTTCGAAACATTTCGTTCAGCAGAACGTATAGAAGCGTCGGTCTTAGCATCTCCTTCCTTGAGAGTAAATCGTGATCCTCCTCCGCCACCGCTTGTAGCATCGCTGGAAACTAAACCCTGAGTCGCCGGCGAGGGCTTCTGGAAGAAAGAAAGAATCGATCTCTGGCGCTGCATTACAGAACTAAGAGAGAGTGAGGGAGTGAAAGAGAAGAAGAGAGAATCGATGTTGTGATTTAAGAAGAAATGAGATTGGCGCCAAAACATTTTGCCTCCTTAGGGCTATTTTCTTGAGGCCTTGATGACCATCCGATTGTCTTCAATTACTTTGTACCGTTGGATATAGCGAGGCGACGAGTCAACCTTGCATATTCATGTATTCGGGTCGGAAAATCATGTATTCGAGTAACCAAAAACCGAAATTATAACCTATCGGGTTCTTTAGAGTCAATTATGCTACACAAATCAAAGCAAAAGAGTCGAGACCTACGCGATCCTAAAGCGGTTAACGCAGTGATTAGAAACGGCATAGCGGTTCAGACGGTTAAGAAATTTGACGCCGGTTCGAACAAAAAGGGAAAATCGACGGCGGTTCCGGTTATAAACTCGAAGAAGCTTGAGGAGGAAACAGAGCCTTCGACAATGGCTCGTGTGAAGGCGCAGGTGAGGTTAACGATACAGAAGGCGAGATTGGAGAAGAAGATGTCACAAGCAGATCTGGCGAAACAGATCAACGAGCGTACTCAGGTGGTTCAGGAATATGAAAATGGTAAAGCTGTTCTTAACATACCATTTTCTGCAATACATTTTTTCTCAGAAAACTAGGCTAATACATATTTTTTAATTTAGCTTATAATTAATTTTAAATCAAAAATAGTTAAATGGCTGAAAAACCAAAAGAAGTTACACTAGTTACAAAAAAATCTCCATAATCAAAAATAAAATGGATTAACCCCAAAAATAATAAACAATAAAACTAAAGAAGATTTGTTCCTTCTGATTTCCTTTTTTTTTTTTTTTTTCTTCGTGTTTTTCATTTTTCTGGGAATTATCGTTCACCGTCTATTTCTGTAATCATCAGAAACCACCGCAAATCCTAATTTATTTTTCCTCTTTCAACGTCTTCTTTTTCTTCTATGTTACTCCACCGCCGTTGAGTCTTTCTTTGGATTTAACTTCAAAAATTAACTATTACTCGATCTCGATCAATATTACCGGTGTTGTAGAACTTAGATCGTGCTCAATAATTCCGGTAATTTCAAGAAATATTAGCTCAGTGAAAATATAATCTTCATCCAATTATTTCTATGTCTTGTCGTCTATGTATCTCTGCATTTAGGTCATCCATTCTTTTTCTCTAGTAATGTCAGTAGCAATGCCACACCTCTAGATCTTCATATCATTTGTCTCCAGAGGTTTCAGACCTCTTCACATCCAAATTCACTTTCTCCGATTAGTATGTTTCTTATCTTCTTCCATTTTTGATTGGAACATGGAATTTGTTTTCATCTCTACAATTTCTCTGGTTATCGAATCCACTGGTTTTATGATCAAAGTTTGATTCTTTATAGATTTTATAGCCTCCTCATATCAAAAATTTGAGTTTTAAAAACATAATATTATTTTTTTTCCTTGGTAGATAAGATATTATTCTACTTGTTTTGTTACTGTTTTGATCGATGAAGATGGAGAGAGTTGCAGAAACTTACAAGGCAACATTTGCGATGAATATATTGATTTTTTGCAGGCTACTCGAGTGTTTTCTTCACTGAAACTTCCATGGTAACTTGAACTGTCTTTTGGTGGATCCTTGGATGTTGTTTCGTAGATTATGGCTCATTATAGCAGGTAGAATCAGTTTGTTTCTGTGAATTTGAAAATCTATTGTATAGGCTTTTCTTCTGATTTCATCGATTGTTTTCTTTCTCTGATTAATTCCACCCTCATGAAGTGATCAGTGGAGCATCAAATGGCTCGATGATTAGTCAATTGAGAGAGCTGACAAGGAACTAGAGGAAGCCAAGGGCGTTGCAAGCATATTTTATCAAATCATGACAAATATGGAGTGGTAAGACATTGAATATCCCATAAGCTTTTCCGAGAAATTTTATCTATTCAAGTGAGATGGAAATGATCAAGTATATGATTGATCTGAGAGGCAAAGAAGCGATATGAAGATTCCATTTTTTGGTTTACAGTTTTACTTCATTGTTGTAAACCACTTACTTTGTTTAGTTTTTGTTGGTGATAAGATTCAAATATTAGTACTATTTGGTACAATTGTGCTCATTCTATACAACTGGTACAATTGTGTATATTCTGTTAAATTTATTTTTATTGTTAATTTATCGTAAAAATAATTAAAATAAAATAATTAAAAATAATTTAATAATATAAATAATTTAATAATATTAAATCAATGATTGCAATCATTGCAATTGCATGTACTAAGATGATACGTAAGATCCGACAAAAAATACATAAAGTATTGGAAAGTGATTAACATATTTGTATCATAGTTATACCAAATTTTGCAGTTGTACTCTAAAATGTACATAGTTGTACGTTCACGAATTATGGTTTAATTAGTTATACCATACTGAAAATTGATGTTTTATAGTTGTACCAAAGACATTACATATAAACGGTACATTTACTATAGTTTCATAAAAATAAATGTGATAAAAGACCATTTTTCACCATTTTGGTAATTTATAGTGCTCCACATCTAAACAAATCTTAAGAGTATAAGACATTTGTTGATAAAATATGATGTAATGTGACCAATAATTTTTTTTTAATTTTTACATAAGTTATAAAGATGGTATTGATCTAAAGTGAACACAACTTGACACATCTATGATCTTTATATTACAAAGAAGCAAAATAAACGTATAATAAATTCAACATAGTTGTACCACAGTTTTACCTAATTGTACTTGCACACAAGCATTGAAATATTACAAACCATTACCACGCACGAACCAGCTAAACATGTCTCCCTCACAATGAGTCGATCCTCTCCTACGTTGACTCGAACTTGGGACAATTTGACTCGAACTTGGGACAATTTGACTCGAACTTGGGACATTTTGACTCGAACCTTGTCCACTATTACTCGATTTTTTCTCTTACGACCATGTTCTCCAACTGATGGGTACCTAAGTTTGTGTGTTCTCTTTTCTTCTTGACATATTTCGGAGGCAATGCATACATCTCCCATATTAATGTTGGTCTTTGCTTAGGATGCGCTTTTGGAATGAAATTCAGTTTCAGCTTCGTAGCAACTTCATCTCTTTTCATCTTCTTGCATATGATATTCACCAATTAAGAATAACTTACCTCCTCTATAGATTTTTTATAACAAAAGTGTAAATTCGATCTTCGATTTGAATTCATTCCATATAACTTCCTCCTTTATTTGAATAATATCCTCCATAATTAAAATGTATGATTATGCATCGCTTATTCATTTTCCTTGAAATAGAATAAAAAATAAATAAATATCATGAGACCGGCACTCTCAGTATTACTAGTTGTACCAGTTGTATGAAATATACACAGTTGTACGAAATATACACAGTTGTACGACATATATAAAGTTGTACCAGTTGTACGAAATATACATAGTTGTACTATTTTCTGGGTAATTTCGACATATACATAATGCTTTTGATTTCTTTCTAACTACGATTCACTATGATATCAACTCCAGAATCCCAAAAATAACAATTTTTAAGAATATGCGACCTTAATCGATCAAGACAATGAGTTAATAACCTAATATGCACACAAAAATTAAGAAATTTTGAAACCAAAATTAATTTTGAAATATACAATAATTACCCATGAACATTGCATTTAAACTTTCAAAATTGGTTAAAGTCCACCCAAAAAAACAACAAATCGTTTATATAACATTAATAGAAAAAGAAAGGAAAAGAAAAGAAATTATCTCAAATGAAGCTTTCAAATTCGAGCTATGGAGGATGACAATAATTTCCACAGCAAGAGGAAGAAGAAAAAAAAAGATGATTCCTAAATATTGATTGATTCTAATTAAATCTTCTCATTAAATTCTCAACAATCACATTAATCTACTTCAATAAATCCTTTCCATTCACATTCAACCATTTTTTTTCTTTTTCTTCCACCTTAGTTCGATAGTGGTTAGACATTTTATTTTCTTTGTTTTTATTAAAAATAGTTAAAAGAAAAGAAGAAGAGTTAATAATCTTTTCATTTAAAGAAGAATAGAAAGATTGATAAAAGGTGAAAAGGAAAGAAAAAGTGTCTTAAAAGATATTTTAGCATTTGATACGTTCCTAACCAAGTCGTGCTTGCTAAGATGGAGAAGGTTCTCGGTGTTAAACTCAGGGGCAAAATTAGAAATTGATTTTGTACAGATGTTGTGTTTGTTTACTTTTCCTGATTCTCGCATCAATGATTGTAAAAAAGAAAAAAAAACATTTATGAGAAAAATACACCTCTTTCTGAAATAACTACAATAGTGGTTCCAATGTATTTGGAAAAGTGTTTATTAAAATTTTTTTGTGTAGTGTGTTTTGATCTGTCTAAAGAATCGTTTACAAAAAGCTATCCTTAAAAATCTCACAATTTGATGTAGGCACAAAGGGTTTGTATCCACGAAGGGGAAAGATGGAGATGTTTTAGCTAGACTAAGGTCGTTTTCTGAAGTATCAAAAGAGATGTTAGGAGACTCTTCAACTGTATTGAGGTCAATCTTCCAAGCATCGAAGAAATGATTTAATAGATAGATGGAATGAGAGCCACCACACTGATATGTGACAGAATCAATGATAAATCTAAGCACTCAGATTTTCAAAGAATCGCACACAAGAAGATAGAGAGACATTTCTTTCGCAGAAGAGAGTAAGAGAGAACAAATCTCGTTTTATTTCATCATCATTGTTAAAAGATACAAGTCTAGAAGGGACTTATATAAACGTCCAGCGGGTGGGGACCTTCTAGGGTCGAAATTATTACAGATCCAAGGACTAAAATGCAAACTATAACAAACTCTACTTGGACTTAAAAGAAAAGAAAAGAAAAAAAAATTACTCTTAAAAGTTCTAACGGTCATAATCCTGCAAAACAAGAAAAGAACCTTAGATAAAATAGGTTCTCCTTGAATGATTTAGATAGCTTGGTCATTCTTTGAAATGGTGAACAATGTAACTTCATGAAATCCTTGAAGAACCGACAAGCACAAAGTTGTTGGAGTCATGGGTTGCTCTTGAATGTCTCCTTCTTGCATTTCCTTAATAAGTTCATATTCTTGGAGTCCTTTAAGCTCTATAAGTGTGATGAGATTCTCCACTGACTTGTTGAACTTCTCTCTTAACCGCTTAGTGTATGACCTTGTTCTTGGAGTTTGATCCATGGTTGCTATGTTAACAACTTCTTCGTCGGATCTAGATGGCGCAGTCTTGTTTTTCCAGCTCCTTGGCTTCTTCTTGACTTACTCGATAAGCAGCTCGGTTAGACAATGGTTTGACGTTCTATTCCTCTAGATCAATTTGATGTTCTATTCCTCTGATGGGTGGAAATCCTGGTGGTATTTCTTCTGGAAATACATCAACAAATTTATCAAGAAGATCTATAACATCATGTGGCAAGTTGTGCTCTTCTTGACCTGTAAGCATACATTCTTTGAAAACCATCAGTAGCACCTGTTCTTTTGATTTAAAAGATTTTAAAACAGTAGAAGGTGTTACATAGAGATTAGTTTTACTCAGCTTATTTCTTTGGGATATAATCTTGTGCATTTCATGCACTTCTTGTGGTATTAGCGGTGCTAAACTATGTTTCTCATCATTGTGCATAAAGGTGTAATGATTGGTGCGACCATTATGTAGTGCTTCTTTGTCAAATTGTCATGGACAACCTAGAAGTAGATCTCCGGCTTGCATAGGAACCACATCATACATGACTTGATCCGCATATTTACATTTACTGAATGGTATGGTGACTTGTTCAGTGATTTTGAGCTCAGTCTCATCATTTAGCCATTTGAGCCGATATGGTAGAGGGTGCTTTGTCTTTTGAAGACCTACCTTATTAACCAAATACTTGTTGGCCACATTAGTGCAAGATCCCCCATTAATGATTAAACTATATACCTTTGAGTTAACAGTGCATCAGGAGTAAAAGATGTTTTCTCTTTGGATTGTCTATGGCTCAAATAGAACGCTGAGAACCCTTCACGTCGCCAGAAGCTCTCCGGTGTCAGGATAATCCACTACATCTTCTTCAGGTTATTCTGGTTCAAAGTCCTCCTCATCTTGAGGTTCATATTCTCCATTGGACTTGAGGATCATAACTCTTTGGTTTGGACAGTCCCTTGCATAGTATCCTTTACCCTGACATTTGAAACATGTTATATCGCAAGTTCTTTGAGTTTGAGTTTTACCTTGATCTGGTTTAGCAAGTTTAGATGTCTCAGGCGTAGGCCTCGTGAATTTGGAATCCACATCAATAGATTTTTCTTTGTCTAACATTTTTTGTGGTGAGACCTAGCCATTTAACCAAATACTTTCTGGCCACATTAGTGCAAGATCATCCATCAATGATTAAACTACATACTTTTAAGCTAACAATGCATTGGGAGTAAAAGATGTTTTCTCTTTGGATTGTATGCAGCTCAAACAGAACACTGAGAACCCTTCGTATCTCCAGAAGCTCTCCGATGTCAGGATAATCTACTACATATTCTTCAAGTTCTTCTAGTTCAAAGTCCTCCTAATCTTGAGATTCATGTTCTCCATTGGACTTGAGGATTATAACTCTTTGGTTTGGACAGTCCCTTGCATAGTCTCCTTTACCCTGACATTTGAAACATGTTATATCACGAGTTCTTTGAGTTTGAGTTTTACCTTGCTCTAGTTTAGCAAGTTTAGATGTCTTAAGCGCATGCCTCTTGAATTTAGAATCCACATCAATAGATTTTCCTTTGTCTAATGTTTTTTGTGGTGGTTGACTCCAAGTTGATTTGCTTTTGTTGGCTGAGAGTGTATTATGCTTGATGTGTTTCTCGGCCTGAATGGCTAGATGTAGCAGTTCATTGAGTTTATGGTTGGGTTGCCTCTCTACTTTCCGAGTAATCCTATCTTGAAGACCATCTAGAAATTGTGACATCAAGTTTTCCTCAGAGTCTTCTGTATCCAACCTGTTTCTAAGAAATTCAAATTTGTCAAAATATTCTTCAACAGATTTAGATCCTTAAGTAAGTTTCCTAAACTTCTGCTGCAGGTCTCGGTAATAATACGGAGGGACATATCTTTTCCTCATATTAAACCTCATTTCTTCCCATGTGGTGATTTGTCTATGACGATGTCTTCTTCTCTCGGCTACTTCTCTATCCCACCAAGCTAAAGCACTTACGGTGAGTTGAGCTGCAGCCAAGGTCACATTCCTCTGTTTTGAATAGTGATAATACTCAAAGATATACTCCATACGTCTTTCCCAGTCAATGTAAGCATCTAGATAACTTTTCCCGCAAATGTTGGTGCTGAGAACTTTACGTCTCGGTTGTCATATCTTGTATCTTCCACTCTAGCTTTGTCAAGGTTTTGTTGTCTTCGAGGCCTTGGGTCAGGATCTGGTTGACTCTTTGTTGATTCACATGTATGTTAGGAGACAAGCGCACTGGTGGAGGATGTTCAAGCAGAGTTAGGCGATCTCCTATGGTCTGAAGTTTCATTTGGAATTGATTCTGGAGGGTTGTAATTAGCTCTGCTACATTCAAACCTCCTAGTTCTCCCATGTCCATGAAATTTCCTATCTCACACTCAAACAAGTAGATCAAATGCAAAGGAAATCGAAAAGACACGAACGACAAGCAAATGAAATCGAAGCAATAGATTTAAACAAAGAAATTAAAGGATCCAGGATGCAACAAGGGTGGAAATCGTAAGAGGGTGATCAACAAATACTAGATCTAGACAAAAAAAATGATGCAGACAAGGATAGACCCAAAGAAAATAACTCTTGGTATGCCTAAGTCTTTGATGAACCTATTCGCGACTGTTCGACGAAAACAATCCCAAAAAATTATCAAAGCACATCCAAAAATTTCGGAATCAATTTTAATAAATACTAGACTCGTCCTAGGTTCAGATGCAATTGGTTTCACGACTTTATCACACACCAATATTTTATAAAAATTCAGACAAAATCGCTGATAGGAACACTTAATTTCTCAACCTTGCTCTGATACAAGATGATGTAGGCACAAGGGGCTTGTGTCTATGAAGGGGAAGGATGGAGATGGTTCAACTGGACTGAGTTCGCTCTCTGAAGTATCAAAAGAGATGTTAGGCAGAAATAGATGATGGAGACTCTTCAACTGGACTGAGGTCACTCTTTGAAGAATCAAAAAAATGATTTGATAGATCGATGGAATGAGAGACGCCAAACTGATATGTGACAGGATCAATTATAAGTCTAAGCACTCAGATCTTCAAGGAATCACACACAAGAAGATAGAAAGACACTTCTTTCGCAGAAGAGAATAAGAGAGAGCACATCTCGTTTTATTTCATCATCGCTGTTAAAAGATACAAGCCAAGAAGGAACTTATATAAATGTCCAGCAGTTGGGGACCTTCTAGGGTCGAAATTATTACAGATCCAAGGACTAAAATGCAAAATAAAATACACTCTACTTGAACTTAAAAGAAAAGAAAAGAAAATTACTCTTAAAAGTTATAACGCTCATAATCCTGTAAACCAAGAAAAAACCCTTAAATTTATTCAAAGAAAATAATTTAAACGCATACCTTAGATAAAATAGGTTCTCTTCGGATGATTTAGATGGCTTGGTCGTTCTTTGAAATGGTGAACAAGGTAGCTTCATGAAATCCTTGAAGAACAGACAAGCACAAAGTTGTTGGAGTCATGGGTTGCTTTTGAATGATTATTTTTTGCATTAAATAAGTTCAGATTCTTAGAGTACTTCAAACTCTATGAGTATGATGAGATTCTCTACTGACTTATTGAACTTCTCTCTTAAACGTTTAATGCCTGATTTTATTTTTGAAATTTGATTTATGGTCGTCGGATCTAGATGGCGCAGTATTGATGTGCTCATCACACTTAAAATGGTAAATATGTTGATTCATATTGATACGAAGTAGATAAATATAGTTTGCAAATTAATCATTTACGGAGAATTTTTCCATTAGATTTTGATGGATAAGTTTTGTAGTCGACAAAGTTTTCAATCAAACATATTACGATTGAGTATTATTAAAAATTACTTTTAAGTACTTTTCTGCGACAGTGGTAGATCCACAACAAATTTTTCAAAAAATAGATAGAAAGAGTACACAATTTTCTTTATTTACCTTTTTTTTAACGTTTTTATTAGAATTTTAACCAATGTTTACAAAGTCGTTAAATAACAAACTATTTAAATAATAAAAAAGAAATAAATATATATTTGTAATCTTATTTTATTGGTGAGTCAATTTTGCTAACTTATCCGCTACTTGGTTATTTTGTCGAAAAACCGTAATAAACGTGACAGAGATGAAGTGATCCGCTCAACTGCGGATATCATTAAATAATATTTTCTTTTATTTTAATCGTTTATCAACATAAAAAAATAGTATAAAACCCATTAAAAACTCATATAAAAGAAAGAAAAAAAGTTTGAAAAAAAGCAGACGTATTGAAGAAAAAAATAATATATATATATATATATGTATATAAGACTTTTCGAATGTTGATTAAGTTTTGTTTTGTATTTGTTTATGGGCAAGCCGCAAGTTTACATCCAAGGAGAATTGTGAAGAGGCATAGAGATAGATTTGACTTGTAGATAGCTATCGAGAGCGTCCATGCCACTTTCACGACAATTGCCACTCATCTTGTAACCACCATAAGGTGAGTCAAGATCAAAGGCAAAGTAGCAATTAACCCAAACGACTCCAGCTTTGATTGATCTTGAAACCGTGTTGATCAAGTCTATGTTTTGACTCACTATTCCTGCTGCAAGTCCGTATTTAGTGTTGTTTGCGAATTTGATCCCTTCTTCTACCGTCCTGCGAAAGAAATTTTCGAGATTTAAGAGTTATAGAATCTGGCAAAAGATTGAGATGAAGGGAGATTGAATGTTTTTGAGGGTTTTTACTTGAATTTTTTCAAAGACATGACTGGTCCAAAGATTTCATCTTGGTATATTTTCATATCTACCTGTAATCAACAAAAATAAACAACAATTATATAAATATAATTAACAAAGGATATGTTTAGTAATAGCCTAATTTTGATACTCCTATCCAAAAAAACGCGATGGCTTAAACCGTATATAAGTGAAAGTTGATTTCGCGTATTAATTTTGTAGATCATATTTTTGGATGTGCTTCAAATGAATAAGATGTAACTTTTATTCGATGGCACGCTATTTGATATGATATTTATTCACTAACATGTAACTTAGACCGAAACCTAGACTAATCCATAGAAATTCGAGTTTTCTTGTCATCGAAGGCGTCTAGTGAACCCTCGTTAATAAGCAAAAGAAGAAAAATGTGTGACTTACAGTGACATCTACGAATATCGTTGGTTCGAGGAAATATCCTTTATCTCCAATGGCTTTCCCTCCAGTTAATAAGGTCGCTCCTTCGTTTTTGCCGTGTTCAATGTAAGATAGAATCTTCTCAAATTGTTTTTGATCCACCTGAAGATAAAACCCAAATAATCAACCATATGTAAATCTACTTAAATCAAGATCAACGTAAAAATAATTAGTCTCATTTACTTGAGGTCCTTGTCTAGAAGTGGGATCAAAAGGGTCACCAACAGTCCAATCTTTAACCTTCTCTACTAACTTCTCCACAACCTTATCGTAGATACCTTCTTGGACAAACACGCGAGAGCTCGCTACGCAAATTTCACCCTGCGGATCAACCATATAGATATGTTTACATATGTCAATACCACCATATTGTTAAACATTGGTCGGTAATGGAATGTTCAGTATGGTACCTTGTTGTAGAAGCAACCGAGGAGCGCGAGATCAGCGGCTTTGTCAACATCAGCATCATCGAATATTAAAAGAGGCGATTTCCCGCCTAATTCGAGAGAAACTTTCTTGAGATTACTTGTGGCTGAAGCTTGCATTATCTTCCTTCCCACGTCTGTTGATCCTGTGAAACTAATCTGGTCACAAGAACACACAGAAGATTCTTGATTTTACGTACATACAAGAAACACACATATATACATTGATTGATCTTTATAATTTCCGGCACATAAGAAAACTTATATTACTTTGTCTATGTCCATATGGGAAGCAATGGAAGCTCCAGCAGTTGATCCAAAACCAGTCACAACATTGATCACGCCATCGGGAATTCCCGCCTGTTTTTTTTCACAAAAATGTTAGTGTTTGTTGCGTTTATGTTTGCTATTACATGTTAATAATAGTGTGTGTTTCGTGTTAAACGAAACCACAACTTTTGAGTGTTTTAGCCTTTCATTGTTTCTTTGCATTTGCGTATGTAAATTGTAGTTTATAATTTTCTCAAATGTATCTACAATTATACTCTTTTAAGGAAATTTCTTATATCATTTTAAAACTTAAAATCTAAAAAAATTGAAAGCTTAAAGAAACATAAATGTTTTATGACAAATGTTTTTTTTTCTCATTCAAAGTTTTAATTAAAAAATAAATAAAATCTCATGAATATAATAAACTCAAACGCACACACATTAATTTGTTTTAAAACAATTGCGGTCTTAAATTGTTTTTTTTTTTTTTTAATAGCAAATGTTAACAAGTTAAAGCTTGAAATCTACGGACTTACTTCTTTTGAGAGATGAGCATAGAACAAAGCAGAGAGTGGAGTCTGCTCAGCTGGTTTGACCACCATAGTGCAACCAGCAGCCAAAGCTGGAGCCACTTTCATGGCAAACATAATGCTTGGGAAATTCCACGGAATGATGTGACCGACCACTCCAACAGGTTCTTTAAGCGTGTATCCGAACAGATTCGGACGTGTCATTTTAAGAATTTCACCATGAATTTTATCTGCCGCACCCGCATAGTATCGGAAATGGCCGGCGGCAGCTGGAATATCCGCCAATTTTCCCAGTTGGAACAATTTTCCTCCGTCAACCGCATCAAGTTTAGCCAATTCTTCGATGTTTTGCTCAATTAGGTCTGTGAATTTGTTTATAATCCTGGCCCTCTCCTGATTGGATTAAATAAATAAATCCACAAAACTAGTTAGAGTGGAATATTATATTACACTATTATAACTAATACAAATATCACAAAATGCAAAGAATAATAGTAAAAAAAAATTGTCACGTCAATAAAAAGAAAAAGGTGTAATAATAGTCCAGTCTGAAATTCAAGCATATAACTTAAAAACAACCTTATAAAAAAATTAGTTTATTCGAAATAAAGTGAAACATAACTACAATTATTAATATGTAGTTGAGTAATGGGTAAAACTTTGTAAAATATTTCTTGTTAATTCGTTATAATGAAAATTGCGTAATGAAAACTAGGTAATGAAAATTGCATAATGAAAACTGCGTAAAGGTACCACATCAATCGACAGCAAAATATTTCTTGTAAATTCGTTATAATGAAAATTAACAATAATTTGTTAATAAAATAAAACGAGTAGGTGCAATAAAAAAACCATGAGGAAAAAATAGGAACATACAAAGCCGGTCATGCGAGGCCAAGGGCCATGGTCGAAGGCGTGACGAGCAGCGTTCACGGCCAAGTCAACGTCTTCTTTGTCTCCTTCAGCGATTTGAGCGATCACTTCTCCATTCCTTGGGTCTATTGTCTCAAACGTCTTCCCTTTAATTTTTCAACCAAATTATACCAAAAATAAATTATCAATATATGCACAATCATAACCAGCTGGATAAATCTTTTCAAATCAGGAGTTTTCTGCTCTTCTTTGTCGATAAGGAAAAAACATTAGCTTAATCATTCCGACTTTTAAAAATAGAAGATAAAATTAGAGAAAAAAGAGGAAATTTATGAATTTTGTGGTTGATAAGAAAACAAAAATGTCAGGGTGGACCAACAAGTACTCGTCTTTACATGTATATCATGTTTTCTAGTCAGAATGATAACGCTTTTTAAAAGCTATAAAAGAAAATTAGTTATAATTTTCATTTCCGGACCACTCAGTACTCATCCATTGGACTATTCACAAAATTTTCCGATTTTAATCATAGTATATGCTTTATTATCCGACACAAAAATTTGGGATAGATAAAAGGATTTGAGGTACTAATGATTTGGATATGATAGCCAAAATCAGAAAGAAATAAAAAAAAATGGAATGATTTGGATAAATCTTTTTCTGCTTCTGTCAAGGTCAACGTTTGAAGTTGTGAAATTAAGCAATTAAGCAGTGAATTTAAAAAAAAAAAACGTAAAAACCTGAAGTAGCATCGAGGAATTGGCCGTTGATGAAAAGCTTGGTGAACTTGATCTCCGGTAACTTCACCGTCGCGCCTCCGTTGCATTTGCCCTTCTCCATTTCTATCTTTCTCTTTGCTCAGAGAACCGTAGAAGGACAGAGATCATTTATATATTTATATAGAAGCCTCTCGATTCACACGTCAGCAAAGACAGTACTGGTGTTTTTTTTTTTTGGTTATGTTATGTAGGTAGGAGCGTGCATGCACGTGAAGATTACTAGTTTTACTATGATACATTTTTTTCTTGTTGGATTAATTTAGTCGATAATCTTATATTTGTTGACCAAAAAAGGAAGATAATCATATATTTAAGCGAGAGGTAATAACATTTGTACTGTGTTTTCATTTTTTTTACTGTCGTTATAAAATTTAAAATTAAAGTTTGTTTGGTATCTACGTATGTAGTAATATTTTACTGTCAAGTTTATGAAATTTAAATGATTTAGGCTATAGATAGATAACGCTAATTTATCTATTCACCCTATTTTAAAACGTTTCTAATATCTTAGCTTTTCTAGTAACTACATCAGCCATATATTGTAGCCTATACTCTAGAAAGCCTATATTTATACTTTATCCGTTTTAAAATATAATATGTTTTGGATATATATATATATATATATATATATATATTAAAGAAAATTAATGTTTACATGTTAAAATACAAAACTTCATTTTGGGAAAAAAACAATTAACTAAAGAGTTTAAAAAATATTAAATTTTATTTAAAATATTGTTTTGTAATTGACAAAAGTTTTATTCATTATGTGTTTTTATAATTAAATAAATAAAAATTGCATTAAAATCTAGAAAATATCTTATATTTTGAAACAAAAAAATTTCTCTAAAATATCTTATATTTTGAAATGATGAGAGTATATTTTAGCCTTTCATTTCTTTTTTCTTTTTGATAAAAGATAGTCTATTAAAAGCACGTGGAAAAGTTTACATCATGAAAAAAAAACATAAGAACAACAATATGGAAGAAGAAAAAAGATACTAAAAGTATATACATCAACTCAATGACATGGAACTAAGAGACATAGGAGAATCCGAGCGCCCACACAAAGAAACTACGAACGATGGCATAGGAAGCGTATTGTTATTTCGTATTCTCTTAGAAGATCAGAGATCACAATGCCGATAGACCATCCAATCAAGGAAGAGAACCAACCAAATAACTCAAATATTCCCTTTGACCATAATTGAGTGGGAGAAGCACACATACGCAACCAAGGAATTGAGTCCACCACCAAACAAGTCAAGAGAATAATGAAGAATACAGAGCCGACAAGACCTAAACTTGAAGAGGATCAAAAGAGATGAAGCTTCAATCAACACCGATGGAAAGCAGAAACCCTTGAAGGATCGATGAGAAGCCATCCAAGCTAGGCAACGAGACGAACAATCGATCAAAAACCTTGAACCCAAACAATTATTCCAATCCAAAATGAGCGACCTAAGGAACCACACAATGCCGGAACGTCGAGAACCAAGAAGCAAAAAACAAGGCAACACATAGAACCCTCCAACAACCTCGAAAACTCTAGCAAACATAGCAGCAACCATGGTAAACGAAGAAAATCCTAGCTGACACTTAGCAAACAACTGAAGAAGAGAACCCAACTAATCCGAGACAAGGAAGAGCAGGTCAGATAGGGAAATTAGAACACCACACCTAAGCAGCTAGAGGAGAAAGAAGGAGCAACCGAGGAGAGAGCCACTGCGAACGAAAGCCCCTAACCACTAGAGATCCAACTGAAAGGTAGAAGGCAGCCTCAACGGCTTTTAATTAGGCCAGACCAGAGAAACGCAACTCTAGAGTCAAGATAAAAAAGTTATGGGTCCAAGCCGAGAAAGCAGGGGAAAATGAGAGAATGACCGCGATGCAATGGAAGCAAAGACCAGTTGAGACGACAACCGCATCATACAAGATACCAGAAAATGCAAGAGGAAGAGAAAGAATCACCTTATCGTACCCTCGAAGATACAACCGATGGAGCAACACAACCTTGCAACGGATGATAACTAAGCAAAACCTAGACTAATGCCGAGAACTTAGACGGAGGTAGACAGAAGAAAATCTTGAAGAGCCAATACTAACAAGAGTGATAACAACCTAAGCTCAGCCCAAACTTGGTACTCTACCAGACCTAACCAAACAACTAGCAAAGCTAGAACAATCACACCTAAGAGGGAAATAATCCTCGAGCTAACTACTTAGAGTGAAAATCACCTTCAACAAAACCGATGGAGAAATCAAGTAGGAACTAATCAAGTTATACATGCCATTACAAGAAAGCAGCCGTAAAACCGACGGAATTTCCGACGGATTTCTGACGGTTTTGCGACTGATAAATTCTGACGGATTTTCGAAGGACAGATAATTCGTCAGTTATTTTCTGATGGATTTCTGACGGACAAGCACAAATCCGTCGAAAATCTGTCATAAATAATGTATGTTATCATCCGATGGACATCAGTCGGAATTTTGTCAAAAAGTTGTCGAGTAATAAGAACGTCAATATGACCGTTGTATAGCCGTTTGAAAATGTTATATTCTAACAGATTTCTGACAGACGCGACTTCTATATATATGTTTCCACATTTCTTCATTCACTCACACCACTTACTCATTCAATCTCTATATAGAAAAGTTACAATATGTCTTATGGTAATTACTTTTGGTCGTAGATGGACAAACCTATGATGGATCCGGAGTCAAACCTACTGAAAGATGATTATGCATGAGGAATCTGCGAGTTCAACGAGGAGAAAAAAATGGTAAGATTAAATGTCCATGTAGTATATGCCAGAATTCTCATAATGTTAAGTTTGAGTTAGTTTGGAATCACTTGTATAGTAATGGGTTTATGCTTGGGTATAAGATTTGGTATTTACATGGAGAAACAAATTATGATTATTGTAGTACTAGTGAACCAAATGTTGTGGATAGCATAGGAGATAGAAGGGAAGTAGATGTAGGTGCCGGTATGGTTGAGATGGTGAATGATGTGTTTAGGAAGAACATGTTGTCGGCCGGTTATTATGGAGATAGGGTTGAAGAATCAAATGCAGAAGCGCAAATTTTTTTTGATATGTTAGATGCAGCGAAACAGCCACTATATAGTGGTTGTAGAGAATGTCATTCACCATTATCATCTGCAAGTAGAATGATGACTATTAAGATGAACTACAATTTGGTAGAAGAATGTGTTGATGTGATAGCAGATTTTGTGAAAGATATTTTGCCTAAAGATAATCTTTCACTAGCATCATACTATGAGGTACAGAAACTATTAGCTGGGATTGTTTTGCTGTATCAGACGATAGATGTATGCATCGTTAACTGTATGATATATTGGAGAGAAGACAAAAACCGTAAAAGATATAGATTTTGTCAAAAACCGAGGTTTCAAGAAACTAGTGGGAGAGTTTCAGTTTTTTTAAACGGATGTGGTATTTACCATTAACAGAGAGGTTGAAGAGATTATATCAATCTCAACGCATAGCAGAGGCAATGAGATGGCATACATAGCATCGTCAAGATGGAGAAATTACGCATCCGTCGGATGCAGAAACGTGGAAACATTTCCAATCAATGTATCTAGATTTTGTGTATGAGCAACGAAATGTATACATTGGGTTATGTACATATGGTTTTAACCCATTTAGAAAAAATAGAAAACAATATTCGTTGTGGCCGGTAAGTGTAACATCGTACAATTTACCATCATCTTTGTGCATGCGTAGAGAGTTGTTGTTCCTTTCCGTGCTAGTTTATGTCCCAGAGCAGCCAAGGAGGTCACTTAATGTATTCGTCCAACCATTGATTTATGAGTTACAAATGCTATGGAAGCATGGGGTTGAAGTATTTGATGTTTTATTCCCGCAGAATTTCAAGATGCGTGCGGTTCTTATGTGGACAATAAGCAATTTTCCAGCATATGGTATGTTATCTGGATGGACAACGCATAGAATATTATCTTGTCCTTATTGCCAATTACATCACGGAAAAAAGACGTGTTGGTTTGATTGCCACAAAAATGTTTTTACCTAGTGATCATCTTTATCGTCGGTCTAAAACATTGTTTACGAAAAACAAACGAGTGTTTGACTGTACATCTCCGGAGATTGATGGATGTTTTATATTGGAGCAATTAAGAGATTTTGGCGCTGAGAGAACTTCTTACTGTAAGGGTAATGAGCATGATCCTGTTGACGGTGTCGGTGAATATTATAACTGGCATAAAAAGAGTATTTTTTGGGATTTGCCTTATTGGAAATATCATTTGTTGAGGCACAATCTAGATGTTATGCACGTTGAGAAAAATTTTTTTGACAACATCATGAACACTGTTTTAAATGTGCAAGGGAAGACGAAAAAAATATGAAGTCTAGATTAGACTTGCCACTGAATTGTTCTCGGGATTTTCTTCATGTTATGCGTAATGGTAGATGTCCTATGCCTGCCTATCGGTTAGACGCAACTAAGAAAGAAGTTTTTTTTATTGGATTCAAGATGATGTAAAATTCTCTGATGGATATGCATCTAATCTGCGGAATGTGTGGATATCTCTAAAGGAAAATTTATTGGAATGAAGAGTCATAATTTTCATGTTGTGATGGAGCGTCTTTTTCCATTTGTCTTTGCACATCTTCTTAAAAAAAATGTTCACAAAGCAATTGCAGGCATATATTGATACTTTCATATTGTTAATTAACCATTTTTGTAACATATATATTTTTATATAGATTATATTGTATATTGTTTATTGTTTATTGTGTTTTGTAGGAGTTGGTGTTTTTTTCGAGATTTATGTATTAGGATACTTACAGTAGAGGGTATACGCAATTTACAGGATAATGTACCGGTTATCCTTTGTAACCTTGAGAAGATATTTTCACCGTATTTCTTTGATGTTATGGAACATCTTCCTCTCCACCTCCCACGAGAAGCTGCACTTGGAGGTCATGTTCGATACCGTTGGATGTATCTGTTTAAGCGTTACATGTTCCACATCAAGAAAAAAGTTAAAAATTTAAGCAAAGTTGAGGGATCTATTGTCGGACAGAGTCTCAATGAAGAAACCTCATACTTTGCTGAATATTATTTTCCATCGGAAGTGCCTACTAAGAGTAGATGTATGGCGCAACATGATGACAGATGTCTGGCGCAACATGATTAATTTTTTTATGTTAATTACTAATTATTTGAAATTAATTAATATGTGATTATTAAAATTTTGTGTTATGTTACAACATTTACATGTCGCTAGTACGAGACTATTATCTAGATAGGACTGAACCAAAACAAGAATTTGCTTCTTGGTTGCGATTTTACGTAAGTTTTTAAACAATATACCTAATTTAGAATTGTTTTGTAATATTTATCTTACAGTAATTTAAATTCTTTATTTATATTTTTATAGATTTCTGAAGGCATAAAAATTCTGCAAAATTTTTATAGGTTTCTGAAGGCATAGAAATTCCAATGGATTTCTAACGAATTCTGCAAAATTTCAGGTTACACGGAAATCCAAAAAATTTTCCTCGTGCATGGAAATTCCGACGGTCCTCAAAAAATTGCATAGGGAAATGCCTTTTGGCTTCCCGCATAACCTGAATTTTCGCAAATCCGTCAAAAATCCTTTGGAATTTTCGACGGATTTTGGACGAATTCGTGAAAATTGCACCGAAAAAACTTTTGGATTGCCACGTAATCTGAAATTTTGCGGAATCCGTCAAAAATCAATGCGAAATTTAAGGTATTGATAACCGTCATTGACACGATCAATTTATTTCTAAGTGTTTCCGATGGATTTCTGACAGATATGTCCGTTAGAAAGTTCGTCTTATATACAGACCCTTATTCTTCGCGAAACCATTCGTAAAAACTACTAAAACTTCCCAAAAAATCCGAAAATCTCTAAAACTCTGTCAAATCTTCCGTTCTAATTGTCAAACCTATTCAAACTCTATTCCAATGGATCCAAATCGATCAAATATGTAAGTTTCTATGTTTTTAAGTAGATTTAGGATTTGGAATGTATAATTGGGGATTTGGAATGTAGAGTTAAGGTTTATGATTTAGGATTTAGTGTTTTAGATTGAAGATTTATGATATTAGTTAATTGGAATGTTGATTTTGGTTTTTATGTATGATATTATGATTTTTTTAATATTTTGGTATTTTTAATTGTTTTAAAAATGTTTTTAGATATTATAATTGTAATATTAATTGTTGTATGAATTTTTTTAAAGTCTATAATTATTTTAGGATTTTTTAAAAAGTCGTTTTTATATTTTTATAATTTTTTTAGCTATTTATAATTTTTTTTTATTTTTCATAATTTTTTATTATTTTTAAAATTTTTGTAAATGTTTCATAATTTAATAATGTAACATATGTTTATTTTAAATTTTTACATATTGTGTATTTTTGTATTTTTTTTTTGCTATTTATAATTTTTTTTTTATATTTTTGTATAATTGTTTTTATCTTTTAACATTATATTTTTACATTTCATTTTCTAAAAAAATATTTTTCTTAGTTCAATTTTGTTTAAAATTTTTAAAATATGTGTTCATTTTTATACTTTAAAAATATTGTTGAAATATTTTTAAATGATATTTCTTCATGTGTTAATAATTAAATTTTGTTTTCCATTTTCAGGAATTATGCTCGATTTTGATTCCGTTTCCTAGTCGTATGGTTCGAGACATGGCCGAGTATCGAGTCGAAACCACTCCAGTCTTGTTTCAGAGATGCAATCTCTGTCAGCTACTCATCAAACTGCTTCCGATCCGACCCAGATGAGCATAGAGGATTTCATTTCTCAATCCGGTCAAGAAAGATTACCTCATCTTCATCTTGATTGTGACGGCAACATTACTTGGTATAAGGTCTTTAAGTTTTTTTTGTTTAATTTTTTTATTTTTAACAATTTCAAAATAATTTTGTTGATAAGTTCATATATCCCATAATGGGATATCGAAGTCTATCAACCGTATGCTCAATGAAATGTTTTAGCGTCCGTATCTGACATACTCCTTTATGTCGTGCTTTAGCATGATTTATGGTTTTGGCAATTTGCAATATGTTTTTCTTAACTTTTAACTTTAAAATTTTATGCTTTCATATTTATGATAATACATTTTTAATGAATTTTTAATATTTTAATCACTTCCTTTTACAGTAAAATTTTATTTGGGAT
The DNA here is from genome assembly GCA_963922655.1 of Cardamine chenopodiifolia. Lineage (NCBI taxonomy): Eukaryota > Viridiplantae > Streptophyta > Magnoliopsida > Brassicales > Brassicaceae > Cardamine > Cardamine chenopodiifolia. The sequence continues at coordinate 11,557,810 of OZ000485.1, read as the reverse complement.
AGAGACCTGACGTTTCAAGTTAGACGTGAATTTGATGCTAAGGCATCAAAAATATACTTAAGGAAGCTAAACGAGTGAAAAAACAAGTATAACCAGAATGACATTCCGAGGGACCTGCTTGCAAAGCCTGACCTCTGGAACGGGTTGGTTGATTATTGAAGATGGATGAAAACCCATGTAACATTGGCTACTCAATCAACCAACCAGAAGAATGACCGGAAGGGCAAAGAAATTGCCACTCATAATTTGGGAGCACGAGCGAGGTTTCCCGGGAACAACTGGTAAGTTTATTTAAATTTATACTTTTATTTCACTTTATTTACTTACTTAAAGTTTTAATAAAATATTTCAGTTCCGTCAAGAAGGTGTCTGTCTATCCCATCTTGTGTTGCTATAAGATGCGCAGACGAACCGTAAAACGGGACAAATCCAAGATCCGGTTGCTCGGAAGATCGTGGAGAACGTGACCAGATTAGGAGAAGAGTTTCTGCAATCACAGCCGATTGTTGAAGGAACTCTTCCTTGCACCGAAGTTCCAGTTGATAAGCTCAATGAGTTTGTTTACGAAGTATGTAAAATTTATTTGTTTCTTTATTTTTATTTTATTTTATTTATTTCTAATGATTTCTATATTTTGTTTCGTAGGTCACTCCAAAGTTCAAAGGCCGTATTTTTGCACTTCCAGAAGTGTACTCGTCACCATCTTCGACAACTTCGAGGTTCTATAGAGATCCTCAGCTTAGAGCTCAACTGGAAGAAAAGTCGGCCGAGATCGAAGCTCTCAACAACAAGATTGAAACTATCGAAGAAAACACGGCTGCACAGCTCAAAACAATGCAGGATCAGATAGATACATTCTTTCGTTCCTTCCAACCGTCTCCAAGCAAATTTTAGATTTCTTGTTTTTTTAATTTCAGGAATTATGGTTTTTCTTTTGAATATTTTTTATTTTCTTTAAAACTATTTGTTATTTTAGTTTATGAATTTTAATTTAATATTTTTATTTAATTGAATTATTTAAATTTATTTTATTGTAATTTAATTATATAATTATAATTTTATTGTAATATAATTATAATTTTATTTAATTTAATTATTTAATTTTATTTTATTGTTTTAAATAAATTAATCTAATATCCGTCAGAAATGAACCCGTCAGAAATCCGTCAAAAAACTTGTATCGATTATCCGTAGGAAATGCATCGAAAAATGTTATCAGAAATTTGTTGGATTATAAACCGTCTTAAATTCGTCAGTTTTCCATCGTCTTAAGTCCTTCGGAAGTTTCCGACGAATTATGGATATCGGAATTCCGATGAATTACAGATATCGGAATTCCGACACAAGTCCATCGGAAATTGATTATCCATAATCCGTCGGAAATACCAATGGATTTCCAACGATTATGTCATTTCCGACCATTTAGAATAGACAGAAATATCCGTTGGAAATAGTTTCCGACGTATTTCTGACAAATACGGCTGTCAGTTCTCCGTTGTTTTCTTGTAATGTGCAAAGAAGCGGAACTCGACGTAAGTCAAACAAGCAGCAAGACCCATATCACTCAATCCTAAACTCGTTTTCCTCGAGCGAGAAGAGGAGAAAGATGATCGAGGAGTAGCAGAACCCGCAAAGGCCTATCGGAGAAACATCTCGACGCCGTGAATGTCGATTTCAATCTTTAGAAACTGACAGTGAAGAAAGAGAGCAAGACGATAGGATCTTTTTTCCGACGACAGTGAGAATAACCGAGGCTTATAATTAATAAATCTTGCATGTGATATTTTACCCTTTCATGCATTATTGAGTTTAAATTAATAATAAATTAAAAATTACTAAACCCAGACCCTATTGGAGAATAATATGAGATCTAGGAGATCTAGAAGATTGTAAAATAATGTGCAAAATATGCGATTATATATTATCTAGAATATTCTCTTATGTCATACTAGTCTCTTGTTAAATATTCATCTTAATATGAATGGAAGAGTATAACCATTTGACAACCTTTTCTCGTTAAGTCTCTCTCCACTTTGTCATTGTATCAGAGCGGGTCAATCTTTGTAGATTGATCTTAGTTTCCGCAAGAAAAAAAAAAGAGAAAAAAAAGATAGAAAAAATTACGATGATCTCAAACCCTAAGCCTTTGTAACTTGAGATCATAGTTGTTACGATAATCAGATCGGAGATGAAGAAAGAAAGAAGAAGAGAAGAGGTGTCAAGATAAAAAAAATTTTTTGAGAGATCGAGTGAAAGGGAGAGCCGCCAGCCTTGTGTCACTGCCGCCGCTGTTATCAGTGTGGCGTTGCCTCCATACCGTTGTCGCCTTCATGTTGTCATCGTCTCGCACACCACTGTAGTGTGTGTTACGTGAGGAAAAGTGAAGGAGAAGGAGGAGTTTGATGAAGATGATGAGAAGAATCCCGTGTCCACGAGAAATTTCTCTATTAGAACATCAAAGGAGAAGAAGAAAACAGAGAAAAAAAATGATAAAAAAAAAAGAAAGAAAAAAAAGATTTGTTGGAACAGATAGATTTCTGTTTCATCGGAAAGTTACTCCGACATATGCACTGCATCACGAAACCAAGCATATGCAGAATGCCTTGCTTTAACAAAGATGATCCTATGGCGAGCTATAAACGCCACAAAGATGATTTTATAGCGGGGTATAAACGCCACGAAGATGATCCTATGGTGGAGTATAAACGCCACGAAGATGATCCTATGACGGGGTATAAACGCCACAAAGATGACTCTATGACGGGGTATAAACGCTACGAAGATGACCTTATGGTCGGGTATAAACGCCATGATGATGACCCTACGGCCGGATATAAATATCTTTGATGATCTTATGGCGGGGTATAAACGCCACGAAGATGACTCCACGATCGGATTTAAACGTTGATGATGATCCGACAGCTGGATAGAACGCCAAAACTTTAAAAGATTTAAAATTTTATCTAATCTCACATGTGTTATCACGTAAATGATAGAGAATAATATAAACTTTAAAAGATTTAAAAATTATATATTATATTTTATTATATATTTTATCTAAAATATTTTTTATATCGTACTAGTCTCTTATACCATACTAGTTTCTTGTATAAATATCCATATTAAAATATTAATATGAATGGAAAACCAATACCATTTGATAACTTTTCTCGTTAAGTCTCACTCCACTTTGTCAGACCCACCGACGACGCTTGACCGCGATCGTTAAGTCTCTCTCCACTTTGTCAGACACTTTGTCAGACCGACCGACGACGATTGGACCGCGACCAATACAATAATCGGTCTGTTTTTCTCAAATACTATTCTAACCGTGACATTATATGGTTAGTTCATACTTTAAACCCACAAATATATGTTATTATAAGTAAATGATTCAAACGTAATACTTTATTATTGCTATAAAATTATATATATGGTTATCAAATAAAGAATCCCAATATATATAATTTATGTAAATGATATAAACATGTATAAATGAATGATATTTTATAAACTCTTACGACTTATAAAGATTACTTTTAGATTCGCTATATATATATATATATATATATATTTGATAAAATCTTTAGGCTCGCTATATATTTGAGATGAAAAAAAAGACCCGCTATATATTTGGATGAACGAGCAAAAAAATAATCTCAACCACTTTCACAACGGCACCTCAGCTTATTATCTGTGTTCATGAAATTGTGCTTAATTAAGGTTATACTGTTCATCTTTTTTTTCTCAAGTTAAAATATTCATCTAACTAGCTAAATGTTGAACTTATATATATATATGTATGTACATATATATGACCAAAATCTTGAATACAAGACATGGTGGTTGGTTATGCGTCAACGTCGATCAACGATGGCATTATTCTAAAAATCTCAAAGCAAATAGACATCTAACTATTTTAAACTTTTTGAAAAGTTCAAGAAACGAGTTACATTGTTTTTATTTGTCAAATTGGAGTTATGTTGTCTACTTTGTTGAAAAGTAATAATAGTATTACAACTTACAAGATTGCAAGATCTTGTACAGCAGCCACAGCTTTGAGAAATGTTACCTAAATACATTAGTACATGCATTATTCGTTAATGTTTAATAGAGGTCACTAGTAGCTTATAGGCCACTCGTCTTCATGATCACGAATTGACCCAGTCCCGTCAAGGTAAAATAGTTCAGACCTTGTTAAGAGGATATGTTTTACGCCTTTAAATGAAGTATTAATACATGCTGATTTGAGCCCGAGAAAGACTACACGTACAAAAAAGTCGGAACTTGGTCGAGAGATTTTTTTTTTTCCTAACTTCTGATCACCAATTTTGCGTGATTACAAAAGTTTCGGTTTTCTAAATCCCAATATAATAAGACTTCATCTAAAGGAACTAAAAAAAGGTGCTACAATTCTAATTTATAAAGACAGCAAAAAATAAAAAAATATTGTGGAGGTCAGGTCAGTGATAGCCTGATAGGTCTTCATTCTTCAATGCTTTTGTCTTTCTTCGCTATGGCTCGTCCAATTTTATACAAGATTACTGGTTTATTTAGTTTCCTTATTTCTTTTTGGTGTTAAAATATTATAAATTTAAATATTTATCTCGCCTTAACTCAAATTTCTATAAAAAATGATTTCGCAACTTTAATTACTGAGAATTTGTGATTACTGCGATACAAACTTTTGTGTCACCTATAATTCTTTTTTGTTTTTGGGTTAAAAGGTGTCGCCTATAATTCACATACAGATATTATAGCAGAAAGATGGAACTAATAAAAATTAGTGTAATACACTGCATGAGTTTTGCAATAAATAATTGTCGAGAGCGGTCATTAAAACGAAGATAAGTCTGGGTAAACAGCGGTCATCTCGATTTTTTTATACAAATTGAAAAAAATATGAAGGAACGAATTGAATATTCTCGATGATTTTCTACCATTAAATATAATATTGGTCGGAAACAAGAAACATTTTGTTAAAGAAAAACAAAATGGAAAACAACAAATCAGTTTTATATTAAGAAATCCTAAACTTATGGAGGTGGAGTGGGTACATGTATGGCGTGCCGCTTGAATCGTTTGGACATCAATTATCCGAACTATACGTAAACCCTTAGTATTATTTTTGTAACTAAATAACGTGTTGTCCCATTCCATTAACAAATATATATATATATTTTTTTTTTCTTTTGTAACCGAAAAAATCTGAATGAAAATAAGACTAATCTTTGAAGCTTATAAATTTAACTATGACTAAAATAACACAGAAGAGAGTTTGGCCATAATCTCTCAAATTAGAACGAATGTTTCAATCACTAGATAACTTTTACTTGCTATCAATATTTTATGTATTATTTAGTTTAACATAATTTTCTGGGATGTAAACCGAGCAACTGAATACGAAAATTAACTTGAACGCATACTATACGCAATGAATCCTTTAACTGAAAAATATTACACCAAGAGAAAGAAAATTTAATGTATAAAAGTCATCAACATGGCAAACACGAAAAAACTAATCAACATAGATATGTTAGTATTTTTATTTTTATTTCTTATGTAATATTACCAGAAGCCGATTAGCGAGCATACTTAATAGAATTACAAATATGCTATATACAATAATTTTTTCCGCTTGTAAATAAATAATTACAAAATGTCATGTTTGAAAAACCAATTATGCTTGCCACACCGTACCATCTTAAATTTGAGTAATAGAATATTTGTTTATCGGAAAAAATTCAATTATGCTCAGCACAACGTAAAATGAAAAATAGCCTGACTTTAGTATTAAAGAATATCTCTTGAACAAGAAAAAACATATAGTAAACAAATGTTCCACTGTTCCGCATACACCATTTTAATTTTAAAAATCATCTACTTTGTTTTGACCACATTAAGGATTGGGATTGAAATGTAGATATGATTATTTAACAGATATAGTTGGGAAATAAAAGGAGGACATAAATAAGATGAGACGTTGAGCGGTTGTTCTTAATTCCATTTATGATGAATATGGCCACTGAAAATGAAATATTATCATTTAGAAATCGCAAAATCTCCGACAAGTGGGAACTAGTCTGACACTCGCTGACTTTTTTCAACTTGACACCGAGTAACTCTGCTCCATTCATCTACTAATCAGACGTGGCCAAAATATCTGTTTTTATTTTTATTTTCCTTGATAAAAATTTTATCTGTTTTAATTCAAATTTGAAAATTTTGAATAACACTGAGTTTCTAGAATAAAATAACTATTATAATTCAATATTCGCTAAAAATGGAGATAAATAAAATTATTAAAATTTTGGTATTCATTACTCTTAAGTAAGTATATTCACATACTATGATACTCAAACTTAATAAATATTACGTCATAAATATATTTATCGTTTTTATTTTTGAACGGCTTTATTATAAATTTTTGAAATAGTTTATATAAACGTTAAATAAAAGATTTATCAACTAAAATAAAAGATAAAAATAAATATTCGAAATTTTATGTTGTGAGTGAGCTAATTTATCCACTATTTTATTATATTAATGATAAACTATTGTAAACATAATAGTTATAAAATAATTTGCTCAACTGCGGATGTTATTAATTAGTAAGTAATCTAAATTTGAGAGTTGAAATTTTTTTTTAATATTTTGCAATCGCTTTCCTCGATCTTCGACACTATAAAAAATTATAATGCATGAAATACAACGATTTCTTCTGCTTTTAACATACTAGTGTCTTATTTAAATTTGGTTGAAACGATAGTTTATACATTTTTCGTTCATCTCGTAATATCTATCTACCTTTCATTGACGCCTTATTAAATATGAAATTGGCATTAATATTACATTTAAATAAACTTGCTGTTCGAGGGACCACTGAGTTGGCGTTTGATGTATTTATCGTTTATGTATTCCGTAGAAGATTAATAACACAGATTTGGAGTCTATCTATTATCTTCCTCCACTATGGCGTCTTTAAAATTTAATATTCGATTGCGGTTATGCCATACGATCATAAATTTTTTTTTTAGGACCATACTATCATAACTGCATTGGGTCTTTTTTAGGACCATACTATCATAATTGGCCATACTATCTATCAACCTAAGAATAATTGGAGTGTTTTATTAAAAAAGAATTTTAATCGAGTGGATTAGTGCCTACGGTTTGAGGTGTAGTAGAGTTTATATGTGGATTTAAGTTAGAGATCCAGTTTCCTTAAGTGTTTTAGGATAAATATTACAACTTACAGTTTGGTCATCCTTAAAAAAATTCAGTGGCAAAAAAACCCGAATTTCTAATGAATCCCAAGGAATTAATCTGGTAACTATGCTCCATTCATCTCTAATTAGACGGTTAGCCCTGTCTAAAATATATCTCTTTTCGATTTGAAAATTTTGAATAACCATAAGTTTCAAGAATAAACTATTTATTATACTTCAATATTCGTCAAACTTAAAATAAATAAAAATTTTAAATGTTGGAATTTTAAAATTTTGACATCAAACAAATAAGTTTGGATATTCATTGCTCTACATAAATATAATCACATTCTAAATGATTTCGTCATACATATATTTATCGTATATTTATCGTTTATCTATTCCGTAGAAGATTAATAACACAGAGATCTGGAGTCTATCAATTATCTTCTTCACACTATGGAGTCTTTCATAATTGCATTGGTTTTTTTTTCTCAACCTAAGAATAATTGCAGTATTTTATCAAAACAAATAATAATAACTGCATTTTTTCTTTGTCAACGAATAGTTACAATTTTCAAAGAAAGTAAACAGGTGCAAGAGAAAAAAAAAGTAAACGAGAGCGATGTGCCAAAAGGTGAAGAATACATTATTTGAGTATTCATATTCGTAAGATATGATCTAGAAGAAGTGACCAAAGAAAAGAAAATATATGTCGTTATCAAAATATAGACATATACATGTATGATGTATCAACTAAGTAATCATTCATGATTTTATGACATTTTTATTCATGATCTTGTAATATGTTTTGCCGGCAAAAAATTATTTAGATGTGGACTTCTTTTTATATTTTATTTGTTTTTAGAAAAGCCAAACAAAACAGATAGGTATAGAACTAATTCATCCAAAAATGAATAACAGATTTTGTCACATTTGGGAAAAAGGAAAAGAAGACTAAAATTTATGGTTAGGAATTAGAAACATATAGATCATATATGTACGATGTTTGCTTATCTCAGGATCTAGAAGGAGATTTGTATGTGTGTCTTGTTAAAATACGTGTACAACTTACACGGGCAACGCGTGGAAATTGGAGTATATTTGCTTACTGTAAAGACTTACACAAAAATGTGAGAGATGCCGACAAAAAAAATAAAATCTGAGAGATGAGATTGCAAAGACCAAACCAAACACAATAACTAACTCGTACCGAAAGGGTCTGTCCAGAGTCAGAGAGAACAGACAATGACAGTAGCATAAGAAAGCGTTTACGTTTACGTAAGGAAACGTGTCTTGTCAAGAAGTACAAATTATCATTTTGTTTCAGCGTGTTATTAATCGTAACTAGTGAACTAAAACTTCGAAGGTGTCGGCACAATAAAATAACAGTCACAACTTTGTGTAAAAACACAACATAATATATCAGAAAACGTTGAAGACGACTACACAATCTCTGGACTCATCAATGCACAATGTAAACCTAACTTACACTGTTACACATGATTGTTTCTAGTGGCTTTTACAATGGCACATGTAACATTATTCATCTAACATTTGTTTGGAAGAAAGAGTTTTGGGTGACTGAAGACTCGCCACGTTGCTCTAAGTCCATTCGAGAGTATGCTACAATTGAAACCGATCCTTCCTAATTTCTTGAGCTGTGAGGTTGGGAATGGACAGCAAGCATCCTTTTGGTATGATTATTGGACTGATTTTGGCCCTCTTATCTCCTACATCGTACCGAATGGTCCAAGACAACTCAGGGTCGGTAAGGATGCCTGAGTTGTAGCGGCAGTGAAGAATGGCCATTGGAACCTACCTACTCCCAGATCGGATGAGCCGCAGAATCTTCAAATAGCTCTCACCAATATTTCTGCTCCAGATCCGGAAACAGGCCAAGACATTTTCCTTTGGCGTAAGGCAAATGAAAACACTACCACACTTTCTCTTCTAAGGAAACTTGGGAGCAGCTTCGACATGTCTCACCTACAATTCCGTGGACTAAGGTGGTATGATTCAAAGAATCAATTCCTCGTTATGCTTTCAATCTATGGCAGGTCTTCTTGGGACGTTTGCCAACTAGGGATCGACTGCGAACTTGGGGTATGGATGTTTCCCCATCGTGTGTTCTCTGCTCAAATGGAGTTGAAACGCATCACCATCTATTCTTTGAATGCAACTTCTCCAAGCAGATTTGGGAGCCTTTTGCATCATGTTGTCACCACCGATAGAATGCCAGTCAATCTCTTTGCGCTTGCTACATGCACCAGCTCGATGAAGGTATGCATCTGCTTCGTTGGTAATCATGAAGCTTCTCCTGCAGATCTCAGCATATTTGGTGTGGAAAGAAATAAATACTCGAATATTCACCAATGTTTCCTCTTCGATAGCAACCATCCAAGGCAATGTGGATCGTACGCTACTAGATCGACTCCTCTCCTACACAGCAGAGGATTTTAGAACTCCTTCCCTCCTTTTTTATTTTGGTTGTATCTCTTTCCCGTTCTAATTTTTGTCTTCTTCTTATTCAAGGTATGGGTAGTTATAGTATATAGCTCTTCAAATATTAATAAAGATAAACATTAAAACCAAAAAAAAACATGATTCATCTACTCACACCAACCTAGTGGTGTCTCTTTTCTCACCATTCTTTTGTTTAGGTCTAAGGTGAGTAATATCAACAAACCTACTTGTTTTACACCCTAACTCGTTATAACTTATTAGAACATTTTTTTAACCTCATCATAATCTTACAAAGAATGACCAACTTGTTGATCAAAATCGCTTGACTACCATCACTTGGGTTTATGTCACTTGAAACAGAATCAGCAGAAGAATGTAACAAAAACATAAAATTTGATTTAACTTCTAATAGGATCGAACAACAACATATTTAATAAAAATAGAAGCAAACGATTTAAACTAAAGACTCTTTAATAATACTACTTTCATGTTTGATCGAATAAAAGAGACCAAACATAGTCCAGAAGCTGAAAGAACGACATGTTCCTGTCCATAAGCAAACTAGTTGCCCAACAGTATCGGTTAAACCAAAGCATTTCAAATACCTTCTTTACGATGTCAAATGTTAAGTTAGTATAGGAAAAGTCACATAGCCCCATGGTTTCTGTAGTTTAAACTATAAAATCCAAGCTACATTATTGAAAATACATTTGTAAAATTGTTTGTTAAAGGTGAGTTTAGTACTACAATATAAACACAAAAATAGTTTTGGATTTTCTATCCTTTAGGATTCTAATATGGAAATGTTATTAGGTAAAGGAACAAATCTATGAGCAATGAGTTCAAAGCTTCTACTAAAACGCAAACTCAAAAGAGACTTTAAGTTTGGGATCAACAATACTTTCTTTCCATCTTTAAAATGAAAGATAATCCACACATGTTTTAGAGGCAAGACAACGACAACAGTTTGAAAAATGAGATTTCTTACTACTGGTTATTGCGTTTGATCATTATTCAAAGCTATAACCAAAAAACTCTACACCTTATAAGTCTTGTAAGTGGTAAACATTCAACAAGAGAAGACATACTAATAAAGTTTTAGGTATTCTCACTATCTCATATTCTACCATATCACATATAGTTTTTAAATCAAATTGATAATTATGATCTAAAGAAGAAGAATTTGTAGTTTTATATATTTGTAGTTAAAATGCACAATTGTTCGAAGAACCTTACCCAATTTCTAAAAAGAATCGAAGTGATACTGACTATAGGGCAATCAAGAGGGTTGTGACGACTGAGCTTCTCTACCTCAGGGAACATAGCCACAACCTGCAACAACTTCCTTGTCTTGAGGCTCAGAGAAAAGCGTTGAACAGAGGTGAAAGCGTAGGAGCAGCCATGTTTGCTCCGAGAGAAAGAGCAAATGTTAGTTAAGAGACATCGAGAAAATCAAAGTGTCCAAAGCATCTAGAAGGGGAAAGACTCTAAGAGATTCAAAGGCTTCTGGTTGAAGTTCAAAATAGTCTAAAATTACAGTTTGGGACCACTTCTTGTAGGACTCAAAAATCGGAGTTAAGAAAAGCGAAGATAAATCGTATAAAGAATATAAAGAAGAACGATTTAAACAATAAAACGATTTGGAAAAATCCGTATAAAACCGATTAGAATCGGAGGCGAGATATGATCTCTGTCCTTAACTCAATAAAGCTCCCGTTAGTGAGACGGATCCACAGAGCTTTTGGAGTCCGACCACAACGCTACACTCGGTGTGGAATCTTCGAACGTAGACAACTACGATATGCTCTAGAAGTACCGTTTTCCGAAGGAATGGAGAAACATTTAGCGAGAGAGAAAGATCTTTGAGAGAGATGTTTGTGTTTCGAATGAGTGAATTCTCCAAATGAAACGAGTCCCTTATATAGGCGAGCTCGGAGTGAGTTTAAACGCATGCAATTGATGGTAAGATTCTGTGTTATGATTGCATGACATTAACACGTAGAGAATTACGATTTTTGTATTTAACATGGCGCAATCAGTTTTGATTTTTGTTATGAATAATCAAATCTCGGATTTAATCTCATACATTATGACAAATCAAAAATATATGAAGAGGATAATTAGAAAATTTATTTTCATAAAAAAATATCCCAAAAAGAAATGGACCACTCGACCACGAGACATTCCCAAAGACCCAGAGCCCAGAGCCCCGAGCCCACACCCACGCCAATTCCCGTGCCTGAGCCTGGCCTGGCGGTGGTGGTGGTGGTGTGCGCGTGTGGTCTGATCCATCCTCTCTCATATGCACCATAAGTCTTAGCCAATTTGAACCATTGTATCACTTTCTAGTCATTTATACTAGAGTGAAAAAGTTTGGGTAAACTTTTTATAAATCCCACTTACTCACTTACACTCAAATGGATTTATTTTGACACTTGGCCCAAATTAATTATGGAATGGATTGGATTTTTGGGCCAAGTGTCAAAATAAATCCAATCCATTCCATAATTAATTTCTTATTCACATTCTCAAATATTTATAAGCCCAAAGCTTATAATAATTTAGACCCAACAATCCCCCACATGAATAGAAATGACTCAAAACATGGATGACTTAAAAGACTCTTTGGATAGAAAAAGCTAAAAAAGAAGTCTCCAGAGTATATGCGAAAACTAACTGTGTCTGATGTGGTAGCGTTTTTCAGCTTTGAACCAATCATTGTTAATATCTGTCGAGTTTACTCGGCCAGGAGGTGAACATGATGTCTTGAACCACCCGGAGTTTTATGTAAATTTAGATAACAGGCATAACCCAGTTAGGTTTCTCGTAGAACTACGTTCTCTTGTTGTGTTCATTGTGGCCTTGAACATGCCTGGATTTATAAGTGAACTTGGAGAATATAGCCTTTATCGTTCATTCTCCTAGAAACGGCCCCATTTCACACTTACATAAGTGATTTCCCATAAGCTTTTTTGTCTTGTTGAAAACATTATTTTGTACTTCATAGGAATGAAAGTATGAAATCATTAAAAGCTCAACGGATATCCTCTTGATGATTTCAATACTTGATCTCGAGTCAGACCTTTTGTAAAAGGATCTGCTAAATTATCAGCTGATTTGATATAATCCAACGTGACTACACCACTTAAGATCAAATGTCTAATGGTGACGAAACTTGCCATTATATTGAGTATTCAGTGCCCATAAGATAGCGGATTGACTATCACAATGTAAACGTATTGCCGGCACTGGTTTCTCCCACATAAGGATATCTTCCGAAAAATTTCGAAGCCACTCAGCCTCCTCTGCGGCTTTGTATAAAGCAATGAACTCAGATTCCATGGTCGATCTGGCCAGTAGAGTTTGTTTGGAAGATTTCCATGACACTGCGACACCACCTATTGTAAAGACATATCCACTTGTGGATTTTGAGTTCTTGGAGTCAGATATCTAGTTTGCATCAGAATATCCTTCCAAAACTGTTGGTTCTTTACCATAGTGCAATCCATAGCTTTTCGTAAACCGCAAGTAATTCAATACTCTAGTTATAGCTTTCCATTGTGTGTGTCCTAGAGTACTTGTATAGCTACTTAATACATTGACGGCGTGCACTAGATCGGGTCGAGTACAATTTGTTAAGTACATCAGACTTCCGATAACTCGTGCATATTCCACTTGTGATACCGCTTCACCTTGATTTTTAGTCAAATGAAGTTGAGCGTCAACATGTGTTTTTGCAGTCCCACTTGAGTAGAGTTTGAATTTATCAAGTATCTTGTCAGCATAATGTTCTTGGGATAAAATGATTTCGTCAGAGTGTCTAGTGATTTTAACTCCTAGAATCACATCTGCTAATCCCATATCTTTCATTTCAAACTGTCCAGATAACATGGTTTTTGTTTGATTGATGATATTTTTATTACTCCCAATAATAAGCATGTCATCTACGTATAAACATAGAATGATATACCCAGTTGTAGTAATTTTAACATATATGCATTTATCACATTTATTTATGCGAAAACCGTTGGACATCATTACATTGTCAAATTTTTCATGCCATTGTTTCAAAGCTTGTTTAAGTCCATACAACGACTTCACAAGTCTACAGACTTTGTGTTCTTGTCCAGGTACAACAAACCCTTCAGGTTGTTTCATATAAATTTCTTCCTCTAAACTCTATTTAGAAAAGCAGTTTTTACATCCATCTAATGGATTTCCAAATCTCGTAAAGCAGCAATGCTAATTAGCATTCTAATCGAAGTTATTCTCGTTACCGGAGAATATGTGTCAAAGAAATCCAGACCTTCCTTTTGTCGGAATCCTTGCACCACGAGTCTAGCCTTGTACTTGTCTATCGTACCATCATTTTTTAATTTTGTTTTGAAAATCCATTTACACCCGAGAGCTTTAAACCCTTTCGGTAAATCAGCCATCTCCAGGTATGATGTTGCATAATGGAGTCAATTTCACTATTTATGGCTTTCTTCCACGAAGGTGCGGCTGGCGTAGACATAGCCTCTATGTAAGTTCTTGGTTTATTTTCTAAAAACAAAACCATTAGGAAATCATCACCAAAGGTTTTTTTTCCTTTCGAGCTCTTTTACTCTGTCTAGGTTCATCTTTAACTTCTTCCGGCTCATTAAATGAAGTACCAGAAGAGCTTGCCTCATTTTGAGAGGAACTTACATCTCTTTGATCCCGTGTCCGCTTTAGATATTTTCTATCTTTTAACGGAAAAATATTTTCATAGAATTTTACATTCCGGGATTCCATCACAGTATTAATGTGAATGTCCGGAATATCTGATTTATGAACCAAAAATCGATAAGCACTACTATTGTGTGCATAAACAATGAAAATACAATTAATGGTTTTTGGTCCAACTGTGACTTGTTTCGGAGGTGGTACAACTGCCTTTGCTAAGCATCCCCACACTTTCATGTATTTGTATGAAGGAATAGTGCCTTTCCATAATTCATATGGAGTTTTTTCCGTCTCTTTGTGGGGAATTTTGTTGAGGATATAATTCGAGGTAAGCAAAGCTTCCCCCCACATGTTCTGAGCTATCCTAGATTCTTGCAACATAACATTTATCATTTTTTTAAAAGTGCGGTTGTTTGATGTATGATTCTATTTTCTTTACAAAATGCATCAAACGGTGCTTCATATTCTCCACCTCGATCACTTTGAACTATTTTAATAGTTTTCTCAAGTTGATTTTCAGCTTCAAGCTTATATTCTTTAAATTTATCCAAAGCTTCGTTTTTGCTTTGTAATAAATAAATACAACAATATTTTGTGCAATCATCTATAAATGTCACAAAATATTTCTTTCCTCCTCGAGTTGGTAGATACTTTAAATCACACAAATCTGTGTGTATCAAACCAAGAGGTTCTGTCGTCTTTCTCGTTTAGGGAATGGTCGTTTTGTAAGTTTGGCTTGTACACAAACTTGACATTTATCTTTAATCGATTTGTATTTAGGAATTAGACTTAAATTCATCAATCCTTCCAAAGATTTATAATTCACATGTCCTAATCGTTCATGCCAAATAGTAAAAGACTCGACCAATAAGCAACTTGAGCATTTTTATTAACGGAAACAACATTGGTTACATTTTTCTTTGGTAAGATTGTCATTATATTCATCTTGACCAGTCCACCCTTAAGATAACCCTCACCCAAGTACACCCCATTCTTCTTAATCACTAGCTGATCGGATTCAAAGTTAACACCAAATCTGGCCTTGCTCCTGAGTGTGCCAGAAATTAGATTCTTGCTTATGTCGGGAACATGTTTCACATTGTTGAAAGTGATCTCATATCCCGAAGTCATCTTTAGCACAATATTGCCACGTCCTAAAATCTTGGACACTTTGGTATTGGCCATCTTCACCCTTTCGTCGTCATGACTCTTTTGATAAGTGCTAAACAACTCTTTATCACAAAAATGTGAGTGGTTGCACCGGTGTCGTAAAACCACTCCCTTGGATTGGTCTCAACCGCATTGAATTCTGGAATATCTTTGGTGATTACCGTACATAGATCTTCCAAGGTCAAGAAAGCTTGATGAGTAGACTTTTTAGCCTTTGCCTTGCTATGACAAGCTTGAGCCTTGTGGCCTATCTTACCACAATAGTTACACGTCCCGATGAACTTCTTCTCAGCCCCATTGTGCTTCTTTAAGTTTGTGGATCCCGAAGGTTTCAAATTTTTTGGGAAAATCTTATGCCCGATCTTACCCTTGCCTTTGACCTTAGCCATTTGAGCAAGATAGACTTGGTAAGAATCTTGCTCCTCACGATTGGTGAGCCTGGTTGTATGGCAATTTCTAGCTTCAATTTGAAGCCTAGTGATCAAGTCTTGAAGAGACATCGCCTTTCGCTTGTGCTTGAGATAATTTCTGTATTCCACCTAACTTGGAGGAAGTTTCACAATAAAACAATTAACCGTAAAAGGCTCACAAGTTTTCATACCTTCAGATGTTATCTCATTGCATAGCAATTGAAGCTGATCCATTTGTGCCATGATAGGCTTCGAGTCCACCATCTTGAAATCCAAAAATTTTGCCACCGTAAATTTCTGAGTTCCCGCATCATCGGACTTATACTTCTTCTCCAAAGCATTCCACAACTCTTTGGCTGTCGCGAATTGCTTTTCATTGTTGTATACAGCATACAACGAGTCAACGAGGCAGCTTAAGATCCAACCCCGACACAAGAAGTCTGAATGCGTCCATGCATCAATGCTCACCATGGTGTGGACATCTTTGGCTCCAGGAGGAGCAACAAGCTTGTCCTCCTTGAGGAACTTGTCAAACTTGAGGGTGGTCAAATAGAACAACATCTTTTGTTGCCAAGTTTTGAACCCATTCCCATCAAATTTTTCCGCCAATAAGCCAGCACTCACAGTTGTTGTTTGAACAATGGTTGTTTGAACAATTTCATTTTCCTTATTGATTGCAACATGCTCAGTCTGGGTCGACATCTGTTGACAATCCATGGAAAATTATAAACACTATTAGTTAGTGCAATAATTTAGAACGATTTTATAAAACGTTTCGGAAATATTACAAATTTATTTACATCCAAACCCGTTTTTTAACACAAACATTTCTCAAAATCGCTTTAAAGCGTTCACCGAAACCGTTTTTGATATGTTATATCGTTTTGTAAACTCGCTTATGAAAGCGTTTACTGAAACGTTTGAAACCATGTTTCCAAAGAAACCACGTTTCTAGATAAGAACTAAAAGCGAGTAAAATCGTTTTATAATTTTGCAAATCTCAATCCGATTATAGCTATATACTAGAAGCGGATTTATGGAATTAAGCTTGTAAGACCCAAAAATCGGAGTTAAGAAAAGCGAAGATAAATCGTATGAAGAATATAAAGAAGAACGATTTAAACAATAAAATTGGAAAAAACCCGTATAAAACTGATTAGAATCGGAGGCGATCTTTGTCCTTAACTCAATAAAGCTTCCGTTAGTGAGACGGATCCACAAAGATTTTGGAATCCTAGGATACAACCGATGCAAGACCACAACGCTACACTCGGTGTGGAATCTACGAATGTAGACAACTACGATATCCTCTAGACGTACTGTTTTCCGAAGGAATGGAGAAACGTTTAGTGAGAGAGAAAAAGATATTTAAGAGAGATGTTTGTGTTTCGAATGAGTGAATTCTCCAAATGAAACGAGTTCCTTATATAGGCGAACTTGGAGTGAGTTTAAACGCATGCAATTGATGGTAAGATTTTGCGTTATGATTGCATGACATTAACACGTAGAGAGTTACGATTTTTGTCATTAACGTGGTGCAGTCAGTTTTGATTTTTGTTATGAATAATCAAATCTCGGATTTAATCTCATACATTATGACCCAAAGACCCAAAACCCCAAAACCCGAGCCTGACCCCAAACCCAACCCCAAGCCCACGCCCAGCCCCAGCCCCAGCCTACGCCCACGCCAGTGCCTGAGTCTGACCTTGCGGCAGTGGTGGTGGTGCGCGCGTGTAGTCCGATCCATCCTCTCTCATATGCACCATAAATCTTATCCAATTTGAACCATTATATCACCTTCTAGTCATTTATACTAGAGTGAAAAAGTTCGCCTAAACTATATGGGACATTTTATAAATCCCACTTATTCACTTACACTCAAATAGATTATTTTGACACTTAGCTCAAAAATCTAATCTATTCCATAATTAATTTTTTATTCATATTTTCAAATATTTATAAGCACAGAACTTTAACTTACACCCAACACTTATAACTTAACTCAAGTTGTGCTTCCTCTAATGTTGAAGAGATTGTGCGACAAAGGTCTTAGCTTTGAGATTAAGCACGTGAAGCCACCAATAATGTAGATGGAGGTTGATGTGATGCAGAAAGAGAAAGTCTGACAAACAAATCCAGTTTTAAAGGTTCTTATCATTTTCTTTTTGCCTCTATGCACAAGTATCATTTTTGGTCAGGTCCATTACTTTGGATCAAACATTTTTTAACTACTTTTTTTTTGTTGACGGCCATACTTTTAACTACTCTAAAGTTAAGTTATGGTAATAGAAGATCCAAAATACTACGTTTGTAGAAAGTTTTATCCATGTTCAATGAGTGAAGCCTTTGTTATCTTTGTCCACGGCTACACTGCATGATAATTGCTTTTATTTATAATTATTTTGTATAAGATTGACGTCTATATAAATTTAAATAGTGGGATGCGTAAATGATGAATAAATGAAAAACTTACTCTTGAAAATACTAATGCTTGAGAGAGATTTGTAGCCTTGAAGCTAAACTAGTTATCGTTCAGAAGAATGATGTAATGATATAAAAAAATTAAAAATTAGTTGAAAATAGTACCATATAAAAATATTTTTACTCTTTTTTCATACTTGTTACAACTTTATGGTTTGCTTTTTGGTCAAAATACAAATGAAAAATTACATAAATATTTTTTTTCAAATTTAACTAATATGATTATTGACTAATAATAATTGATTCATTGTTTACCATCAACAAAAAATTGGTATATGATTATTGAATAATAGTAATTGATTCATTGTTTACCCTTAATTAAAATTTGGTTGAATAATAATTCTTCAAATCTTGATCTAGTACCCGTAACCGACTGAACTTGCAACATTCGCAATGTATGGTTAGATACATGCTAAGAAGACATAGCAAACTTTCAAAAGACTAAATTTTGTAGTTAAAAACCAAAGGAAATTCGAAAATGAAGAAAATTTCTTTCAAGGTTTCACTCTTGATTTTTATTTTGAACATCACATCTAGTAAAAAAATTTCAACAGTATTTGTTTTTTATATACTAGTAAATTGTTTTTGAGAAAATTATAAAATTTTCCAGAAAATAAAATCATGAAATACTATATAATTATAGACATTTACCATGGTAGATTAGTGTTATGCGTAAAAATAATAATTTAATGAGTTATTATTTAATTGTATGTTATGGATATACCATTAAATTTCATTTTTATTTTATTAATTAAATTAAAATATAAAATTTATGTTATATAATTTATTTAAATAAAATAAATTAATAGCTGAATATCTTAATAATAATCGTGCAAACATAGTTAATCAAAAAAAGTAGTGAACATTGCATAGTTTTATTGTTTTTGGTTTTCTCGATTTCTTGTTTGAATTTGATGGGATTGATTTATTGGGTTGGAAAAAAAAACTATTTATCAACCAACAAAAATTTGTTTGGATCTTTCTTGTTTATTAGTTTATTTTGAAATCAGTTCCTTTGTTTTTCTTTTGAACCTATACTTACTAGATGAAAATTGTTAACCTTTAAATTTGTTTTGTTTAACGGGGCTCCAGAGTGCAAGCAGGACATCGATTGTAATTTGGCATATCCCAAGGGAGGATTATGCAACACTCGTCTTGGCACATGTGGTTGTTTTTAATTGTTAATTGCATTGTAATCAATTTTTATCAATAATACTTATCCATCAATTATTAGGAAATTATAATTTCATTTGCATTTCAAGATTCATAATCATAAGCTTAATCAAAATTCAACTCTCAAAAAACAAACAAACAGTTTTCAAAGTTTACACCTTGAAGAGACTATTTCTTCTTCTCCTTCTTCTTTTCCTCCACTATCAACATGGTGTAAAACAACAATGAACATTGATACTTCTTCCACTGATTGATATTCCACATTGGAAACAATTTTACTAGTTCATAACGTTTAAGACAAACTTTCGACAGCTTATAAGGGTTTAACATTTGTCTGCAATTTTTTTTTATTGTGTGCTTTGGTAAAACAATCATATTTGGAATTCCACATGAAAATTGCTATATTTGATCACTACTGAATTTATAACATAGCACCATATATTAATATTTTTTTATACTTGCTTACAAATTTTATGGTTTGTTTTTTAGTCAATATACAAATGAAAATTACAGAAATATCGTTTCAAATTTGAATAATATGATTATTGACTAATAGTAATTGATTCATTGTTTACCCTTAATATTTGGCTACATAATAATTCTCCAAATCTTGATCTAGTAGCAGTGAAATACTGAACTTGCCATATTATAAATGTACTAGATTAGATCCAGCTATAGGGGAGATTTTTTATTCCTGGTTTTTCTAAATTGAATTTAACAAAAAAGAAAAAAACTATATATATAAATAATATAAAAGAAAATTTTAGTTGGTAAATAATATTCTTAGTTAAGGAAAATTTTTTATTTGCCTATTCTTGTTCAGTCTGAATAATCTAACGTGCACTCCTATTTGTAGGTCATTATTAAAATTAATTACAACAATATGTATAGTAATGTTAAATTATCAATTATTTAGATTTTCGCCAAATATCTTCATCATTATCAATACTATTGTCAAATTTCCAAATTTGATTCCAAAGTTTTTCAAAAAATGATATAACTTTTGCTACCGGAGTAGCCAAATAGGGCTTAGCGGATCTTATTATTACAGAATCCCTTTGAACAATTAAAACTTGACGTTCATAACTTTTTTTAAATACGTAATTTTAAAAATTTTGCATGATTTTCTTTCAAATAAATAATTATTACTACATCTAAATTGAAATTAAATAGCAAAATTTTACACTAGAATTATAACAAAAAAAATTACTATGTCGTTAACCACATTATTTATTCATAAATCTAGACTTATTTTATATATGTTAACTATGTGATTGCTTAGACACTTTTTTTATTTGACATAGTTCATATTTTTCTTTTTTTTGAATAATATGTAAAATTATATTCCAAGAAAAACCATTTTTACATAATATGTAACTAGAATCTGAAAAAATATCAAATTAAAGCTCTTTGAATTTTTTGATAAATGATAGTCTCGTTAAAACCCGAAGAGTGAAAAACCCAATTGGAACAAAACCATTCTTCGGGAAAAAGAGTACACATCATTTACGAATGAGCTGGAAATCTGAAAAAAACACAATCGTGTTTAGATCCTTGTAGCAAACCAGATTTGAATCCCATCAATCATTTTTCCTTGCATCTGAATAGTCGAGAGCCTGTTTCGAACTGCCCCCTACCTCACGGATTAGAGCTTCCATGCGAAATGGGGTGCTTCCCTGCCTTCGTTGATTTCGTTCTCTCCATAGTTCATACTTTTCATTCCTTATAATTTTAGGTTATGCTAATATTGATTCACGATTTTAAGTTTTTAACTATGAGTTGTTTTAAACTTACTTAGCCATTAAATCAAAATAATTTGTAGAAAATTTATTTTTCTGTTTTACTTGAAATCTTTTAACAAAAAATATAAGCTTACACGATCAAATCTCTATACTAATATTAGAAAAGTACATTTACAAAAATAAAATTAAAGCTGTAGATTATTAGAAAAAATGCCATTAGAAAAATATAATTTTAATCAATTCATTAATGGTAAAAGAGTCGATCAATTTTCAAATGATTAATACACAAAATACAATATGTTTTAATATCTTTTTATTTTCTTTTAAATATTGAAAAAACCTTCTAAGAATATTTTTAATCTCTTTTAATTCTTTAATAAAAATAAATAAAAACTTCATATTTTACTAAATCAAAGATGATATATATTTGATATCATTTTTTTCCAACAATATACAATGCAATACACATGAATCATTTGATATCAAGTAATAATATTTATTATTATGATAATACAATTTTTATTCAGAAAATTAATCAAAAAGATTTTTGTTTCTAAATCATGTACCCGCATTAAGTCGCGGGATATAAACTAGTTATAATTAATAATATTGTACAACATACAAATACATATTTGAATTTTAATTTTAAAATTTATCCATATTTTATCTCCTTCTGATTTGGTCCTTCTTTGCTTCTTATTCAGAATTATAAAGACTTAAAAGATTCTGATTAAACAAAATTTAACTAGAATAATAATGAAAACAACTTTAGCAAAAATAAGTAGAGAATAAATGTGACAGAAAATAAAAATCAATAAAAAATTAATTGCGTGAAAGATTATCATTCGTATTTTTTGTTTGAGTTATTATTACATCAAGGTAATGAGGTTTTCCATTTGAGTATGTTTATGTATAGATAAATACGCATACTTTATTGTATATATATATATTTATTAGTATGAACACCTAGACTAATATATGTAAAAATTTACTTTTCCTTTTTAGATAAGAAAAAAATCATTTTTTTTAGAAATACACATATACAATATTATATATAAATATGATTTTTGTTAGTTTTATTATTTGGCTAAATAATTGAATATCAAAATACTTTTGATAGGTATCAACATCTAATCAATCACTTGACATGTGTGTTTTTAATTACAATTTTGACGTGTGTGAGTTTCTTGTGAAAAACTAATAAAAAATATAATTAAATAATAAGAAGACACATCAAAATTTCACTAGACTAAAATTTTATAGTTGTAAAGTCCAAAGAAAATTTGAAAAATGAAAAACGCCTCTCTCAAACTTCCCCTCTTGATTTTTATTTTGATCATTATATCTAACAAGACTTTTTTTTCTCAACAAGTGTAGTAAAACATTTTCTTATATATTAAAAACCTAAATAGAGAAATCATTTTAACTGAATATCTTAATAACTATCATGAAAACATATCCCAAATTTTAAATAATTTAATTATACTTGTTTGCAATTTGATAATTTAAAGATAATAGTGATCAATATTGTAGCCGTTTTTGTTTTTTTTTATAGTTTTCTTGATTTCTTGTTTAAATTTGATGGGCTTGATTCATTTAAGTTTACCAACCAACAAAGTTTTGGTTAGATCTTGATTATTTATTCATTCTAGATTAGTTACCTTGTTTTTGTTTTAAAACTTCATTACTGGGTGGACATTTAACTTTTAAAGTCATATTGTTTATGTGAATGATGGATGCGAAGATTTTGGACCAGAAGCAAGCGAGCTAATTGGAATTGATGAGATCGAAGGTGCTGCCGAAAGTCCAAATCATGCTGGTGCCAGCAACAATACAAAATCTGGCCTATCTTGCAAGAGGGACTTCGAGTGTAGCTTTAAATGTCGCAAGGGAGGATTTTGCAACATGCGCTTAGGCAAATGTGAATGTTTGTTAGGTTAATCGCATTAGTCTATTTTCTCAATAAAACTTATCCATTAAGTCTTCAGACTTTATATATGTATTTTAAGATAAATAATCATAAATTTAATAAGATGAATTCTTTCTCTTCTCCAAAGTTCGGATCGGTTCCTTAGAATTTCAAATATTTTAAATAATCATAAGTTTAATAAGATAGGTCGCATGTTGTAAATATAGATTTAGTTTGGTTTGGAAATATCAATTTATCTTTTGAATAAGATGAGAAGGCATCAAACTCCAACCGAAAAATCAAACCGAATTGGAAAGCATCAAACTTGAACCAAACTTACATAAATATTCAAATGGGTTTAATAATTTATCTTATTAATGGATAAAATACTTGAAACCAGAAGGAACTGATCCGAACCCGAACAGATATTTGAATGTCCAAACCTATTCACCACCATCTCGAATAGGCCGGAAAAACTAACTAAATCGATATTTCCAAACCAAACTAAACAGAAGTTTGGTCAATTTGGTTCTGTTTCTGTTTATAAAAAATAACCGATCGGCAGCAATTTAATTGATATTCAACCCAAGAAAAAAAAAGCTGAACAGGTTTCATCATTTTTCAAGGTCTACACTTGAAGCCTCTTCTCCTTCTCCTTGTCAATGATAATCTTGACCTTGACAAAAATGTTTCTTCTTCTTCTACACTATCATCACTGTCTAGAACAACAATGGATTCAGGCATTGATGTCTCTTCCAAGCCCGAGTTCTCAAACTCAACAGGCCTACTTCTTGCATCCTGATTATGATTTATTTCTGGTTCCATGACAGTTTGCGCAACTACCTCAGTTTTTCTAACTTCATTCAACACTCCAAGTGGTCTCAAAGACAGTTTTCGGCTTAGTCTACTGTTGTCAGTCTGTGCTCCAAAAGTTCGAAAACTTGAGAAAGCCAAGTTATCATTAAATGGCTGCTTCAACCCCAGAGAAAGCTTCTTTTGTTTCTTGTTTTCTTTGCAAGCAGCTGAAACAACTCCATTGGTGAGTTCTTCACCAAAGAACAAGTCTTTCTTTTGAGATTGAGGAGGCAAGGCAAGAGATAACTTCTTCCTGCTCGTTTTTATCCCATCGTTACCAAATGCATTCGCCTCATCAAAACCAATCAATGCTTTTCTTTTACCATTTCCATCTTCTTGTTCATCTCTAGAACTTGAGAGAAGCAATTGGCTATTTGGTACACCTTTTGTTGCAGCAGTGTCACAGTTCTCTCTATGTGTTGGCTTTTCGTGATTACCAGCTACAGAAACCTTCTCATCTACATGATTCTAAAGAAACAATAAGCAAATTCAACATTACTTCAAGCTCGTTGAAGACTTAGGTTTTGTCAAAAATGCAAGAACAACTCTGTTTGGACTTTTCTGAATTTGGAAGCTGATGCTGCTTCCACTTCCATCAGCCTTAACCTTTGCATACTTCTCAGTCATCTCTCGCGCCTTATAATCGAAAGTTTGTCTATTGTATTTATACTCCCTGCTCTGGAAAAAAGACACCAGCAAATACTTCAAGAATCAAAAGATAAAACTGAGAGGAGAAACTGAGTGTGTTGCAATTAGACTTACTACTTCACACATCAAACCATCATCCGGATTCGGTTCACTAACCAACAATCTGATACTCGTCAAAACTGTTGAG
This sequence comes from Cardamine chenopodiifolia, assembly GCA_963922655.1. Lineage (NCBI taxonomy): Eukaryota > Viridiplantae > Streptophyta > Magnoliopsida > Brassicales > Brassicaceae > Cardamine > Cardamine chenopodiifolia. The sequence continues at coordinate 11,532,854 of OZ000485.1, read as the reverse complement.
ATATTCAATGATGGTTGCCAAGCTCCCTATCAGAAACTAAACATTGTTATCTGTTCGAAAAAAAAATACTTCTGCTTCAATTCATAACAAAGTAAAGCCAAACATAACAAGATTCATAAGAGGAGCATTCACTTCTTCTAAATAGCTTTCATGGATTCTAATAAGCAAAGAACCATCATAGCAAAAACACCAGACTAGTCTAGAGCTTCAATTTAACAAGATAGCTAAAAGATCAAATCTAACACGAATTGCTACGAACAAATCAGCAAAAGGATCAAACGAATTCTAACCTTAGGAGGGAGATTTAAGATGTCAAGGCAAATCCGGCCACTGTTATCGATGTTCGGATGATAAATCGGTGTAGCAAAGGACACAATTGGGGGCTGAAATGGATATCTGATATATCAAAAAATTTCTCATCAGATTTCAAAATCAATCATCAAACACCAAAATCGAGTTGGGAAGATACCTCTCAGGGATTTGAATCTTCACGTTGAATATTCCATTAGCATATACAGTATCTTCAGGACCTTCAATCTCTGGAAAACCAAAAGATTATAGCGCTCAGAAGAGAGCGAAAGAGAGATCAGTCGCGCTAAATGGAAAATTAGAAGAGGATATGGAAGGCTAACGAGCATCGATGGTGGAGAAAGTTGTGAGATCGCCGGATCCAGCGGCGGCGGAAGAGAGATGTGGAAACGAAGCGCCGTGAGGTGGATCGGAGAGGAGAAGTTTCAGCTCTTTCTGCATTCTCATGCTTAATCTCGCTGCTTGAGCCATTGATTGAGAAATCTTAGAAATTGCGAAAACTTTGCTTTGATTCTGAGAACTGAATCTGGACAAAAATTTTGAAATTTTTTGGGGGCAAAAGGGATTTTGCAGTGATTTGGCACTGGCGGGGAAGATTTTGGATTGGGGTTTAATTAATTTCTCACTAAAATTCCATCATCTGGGAAATACAAATTTACAGATGTTGAAAAAAGAGTCAACCTTAGATTTGTAAAAAAATGTTTCAAATTTAATTCTTTATTAGTTTATTACATTTGCACTTTAATGTAAAATTTTGATCCAAGGTGTTATTCTTTTAATTAACCACAGTAACGTAGTATAAGAGAAAAAAAAAATGTTTTTAAAAATATTTTCTGTCAATACTTAATTGAGAGTAACTGGGAGTAATATAAAAGAAATGAATTAAGCATTATTAACAAAAAGAGTGGAATTGTTAATGCTTTATCTCTATTTTTCCAAAAAGAATCCAGCATAAATCAACCAAAATATGATTTTATTTTATTTTCTTATTAATTAACTTTGGAGCTGAGAATACGGAGTAATATTTTTCCAGTCAGACCCAATATATAATAAATAAGCAGAGGATGATGAAAGACTCTTGGGGTTAAGGTTGAATCGGAGTTGTGTGACCTTATGTTTCGAGGATAAGAGTTTATTTGTATTTCGAGCTATATTGGGAGAATGTTAACAAATCTTACGATATCTCAAGTTATATAGTGATGCATCAAGGCATGTTATAAACTTTTTTGAAGTCATTCATAATCTTTGATGACTCAATTGATCCGATCATGAGATGTCTTTTGTGTTGTTTGATGAACATAAGAATGAGGAATGAGCTGGTTCTTGTCTAGGACTGTCAGAATGTTTCAGTGGTTCGAAGTAAAAATTGTTCACTTAAATCATTGATTGTGTGAACAGCCCCGGTTCAACATTAATAATTAATGGGTTCTTGGGCCCAAAACAAAATGGACTTTTTATCACTTCAATTTTTTTTGAGTTTTTTTTTTGAAATTTTAGTTAAAATTTGGACTACTTTATAAATAACTTTTGAATTATTTGAAAACTATTTAAACATTTAGGGGCCCATTTTTACGTGAAAGAATAGTAATTGAAATATTTTGGGCCCTTTTTCAGAATTTTTCGGTTTAATTTATATTTGTGTAAAAAATATGGGCCTTTTAATAGAAAATTTTCAAACAAAAAACATGGGCCCCTGGGCCAGTGTCCCTATGCCCACTCTATTTGGGCTGGGCCTGATTATCTGGTTTGCAAAAACGCTACGGAGGGGAAAGACATGCTGCTCAAGTTTGTTGTTATAGTCATGCTGATTTATGTGATATAGGAAATGAAGATACAGGGGAACACGTTGGTTGTAACAGAGGGTTTCACTTAAATGAAGAATCAAAAGTGTAGAAAGGAACACGTGGAGGGATGAGATTAAATCTGGGTTTATTAATGTCGTTAAAAGGAAACGAAGAAGACGACATTTTCATTCATTCAAAAAACTTGTAAAACTTTCTGTTAGAAGTCTGTTACGAATCTGTCCACCATTGTTAGAGCTCGATTTAAACTTGACAAGAGGTGAGTCGTTTAGTTGTTTCCTTGTGAACATCTATTCGAATTCGTTTGTAATACAGTGGATTTGTTCGTTGAGAAATTGAAATTTGATTTTCGTCATTAAAGGTATTAGAGCAAAATCGAACCTCGGCTTAAGCAATCATGGCTGAAACAAGAGCTCAGGCGTCATTGAAGGAATCGATATACCGCGAAGTAGAAGATGCGGTGAGCTCAAAATTTGAAGATCTACTTATCTTGAAAACTCAAGAGTTAGAAGAAAAGATGGATCGTAACATGGTTGATATGTTGGAAACTATCAAATCGATGGTACCTAATATCAGAAATCCAAGTCGAAGTTCTGTAACACCAGAATTCAACAATCAAGAAAGAAATGGAAGATCGCAAAGCCAAACATCATACTCATGCCTTACGCGACTCGGTAAGATCGATTTTCCGAGATTCAATGGAGAAAATTATAAGGAATGGGTGTTCAAAGCTGAGGAATTTTTTGTGATCGATTGCACACCCTTTGATATGAAAGTGAAAATAGCAGCATTGCATTTTTATAGCCATGCTTCCATTTTTCATCAATCGCTGAGTCAATCTGCATATAATGGGGTTGTATTGATAGATTGGGAGGCACATAAAGTGCTATTGAAAGAAAAGAAAGATTTGAAGATGTTTTGGATGATCCTATTGCTGAACTGAAACAATTGCAAGAAACAAAGGGAATTTTGGATTATCATGAGAAATTTGAGTTGATCAAAACAAGAGTGAAATTATCAGAGGAATATCTAGTAAGTGCTTATCTAGCTGGATTAAGAGTTGATACACAAATGCATATCCGGATATTTCAACCGTGATCGGTTAGACAATGTTTACTATTGGGAAGGCTCTATGAGAAAGCTCACCCCAAGATGAATATGAATTCGAGTTGGTCTGGAATGAGGACTAATAATAGCAGCCAGAATAGAGGAATGTCAATTACGAAGGACAAAGAAAGTAAGAATGGGTTTCAGACATTCAACAACATAGAGAAGGAGAAGAATGTGTTACCAAAAAAGTTCGTAAGTAATGAAGAGATAAGTGACAGAAGATCAAAAGGACTATGCTATTATTGTGATGAAAAATTCACTCCAGAACATTACTTAAAACACAAAAATAACCAACTGTTTACAATGGAGGCAAACGAAGAAGAGGAGATATGGTGTGATGCTGAGAGTAATGAAGTTGATTAATCAAATTTTATACCACAAATCTCTGTTAATGCAGTAGCATGTACAACAGATTATAGAACAATGAAAGTAAAAGGTATACATGGGAAGAAGTTCATGTTCATATTGATCGACTCAGGATCAACGCATAACTTCATGGACCCACTAATTTCCAACAAACTGGAATGTAAGATACAGTCTGTAGGTTCAAGAAAAGTACCTGTAGCCGATGGAAGAAAATTAGAAGTAAGTGGTTTTGTTGAAAAAATTCGATGGAAATTTCAAACCACTACATTCCAAGCAGACTTGATGGTAATACCATTAGGAAACTGTGACATGGTCCTGGGCGCACAATGGCTGGAGACCTTAGGACCAATAACATGGAACTTTAGGACATTGGAAATGAGGTTCATAATGGAAAAGAAAACAGTGGTTCTTAATGGTATTCAACAAGGTTCTATAAGAGAAGTGAAAGTAACAAGACTGATCAAAAATCAAGCAGAGCAGGCTGAGATCTCGATGATCTATGTCCAACAAAAAATCACAGACGAGAACGTGAGTATTCATACACTGGATGTGGAAACAGGAAAGAAGAAAATAGAACCTGCTATCGAAAAAATAATAGCATAGTTTGCTGAAATCTTTGAGGAACCTACAGTGCTGCCACCATTCAGAGAACATCACAATCATAAGATTCCATTACTAGCAGGATCAAACCCTATTAACCAGTGACCATACAGGTACGCACTATATCAAAAGAACGAGATTGATAAAAATAGTAGAGGAAATGCTAGCTAGTGGAACCATTCAAACCAGTTGTAGTTCCTATGCTTCACCAGTGGTTTTAGTGGAAAAAAAAGATGGAACATTGAGGTTGTGTGTTGATTATAGAGGACTGAATGGTATGACAATTAAAGACAGGTTTCCTATTCCATTGACTGAAGACTTATTAGACGAGCTGGGAGGGTCTAGAGCCTATTCAAAAATTGATCTTAGAGCAGAATATTATCAAGTGAGAATGGATCCAATAGATATTCATAAGACTGTTTTTAAAACACATAGTGGTCACTATGAATACCTAGTAATGCCCTTTGGACTCACTAACGCTCCAGCCACATTTCAAGGCTTGATGAATGCAGTATTCAAGAAGCTCTTAAGACGATTTGTGTTGGTTTTCTTCGATGATATACTCATCTATAGTCAGACCATTGAAGATCATGTGAAACATTTGACTATGGTATTTGAGTTGATGAGAGAAAATAAGTTGTATGCAAAGAGGAGTAAGTGTGAGTTTGCAACAGCAAAAGTGGAGTATTTGGGTCATTTTATTGAAGCTGAAGGAGTTTCAACAGATCCAAGTAAGATAAAAGCGGTAGCAGAATGGCCGAGACCAAACAATCTCAAGCAACTAAGAGGTTTTTTGGGTTTAACTGGCTACTACAGAAGGTTTGTTAGAGGATTTGGAGTAATCGCCAAACCATTAACAATGCTTACAAAGAAAGGTGCATTTGACTGGAATGAAGAAGCACAATAAGCTTTTGAAAAACTGAAAACTGCTTTGTGTGAGGCTCCAGTACTCGCATTACCGGTTTTTGATAAGCCCTTCGTAATTGAAAAGGACGCATGTGGACAGGGAATTGGGGCAGTTCTGATGCAAGAAGGCCATCCTTTAGCCTATATCAACAGAATTCTCAAAGGTAGACAACTTCATCTATCTATATATGAAAAGGAATTGCTGGCAGTGGTATTTGCAGTACAAAAATGGAGACATTATTTGCTCTCTAGCCATTTTATCATCAAGACTGATCAGAGAAGTCTCAAATACTTGTTGGAACAACGCTTGAATACACCTATACAACAGCAATGGTTGCCAAAGTTATTAGAATTTGACTACGAAATTCAGTACATGCAAGGAAAAGAAAATATAGTGGCAGATGCATTGTCACGTGTGGAAGGCACTAAAGTTTTACACATGGTTATGTTGGTACTCGACTGTGATTTGATAAGAGAGATACAAGACAGCTATGAAACAGATGTCGCAGTTAAGGAGTTGATCATTGAGCTGAAACAGAAACCAAATGCAAGAAAATATTATGCTTGGAATCAAGGAATTTTAAGTAGAAAAAGCAAGATAGTCGTTCCAGGAAATGCAGAAGTAAAGAATAAAATACTACAATGGTTGCATTGTGCTGGGAGTAGTGGGCATTCTGGACGAGATGCAACAAATCAAAGGATAAAAGGGTTATTTTTCTGGAAAAGCATGTCCAAGGACATCCAAGCGTTCATACGAAGTTGCAATGTATGTCAAAGATGAAAATATGACAATGCAACTTATCCGGGTTTGTTACAGCCTTTACCCATACCAGAAGCAGTTTGGACAGACATCTCAATGGATTTTATTGAAGGACTGCCGGTATCATCAGGAAAATCTGTCATTTTTGTTGTGGTGGACCGTTTAAGTAAGGCTGCACATTTCATGGCCTTGGGGCATCTATATACAGTTTTAACGGTAGCACAAGTCTTCTTAGACAATGTTTTCAAGCTTCATGGTTGGCCTGGCTCCATTGTAAGTGACAGAGATTCAGTTTTTCTCAGCGACTTTTGGAAAGAACTGTTTTCCCTACAAGGAGTAACATTACAATTTTCAAGTGTTTACCATCCTCAAAGTGATGGCCAAACAGAGGTGGTTAAAAGATGCCTTGAAACATACCTGCGTTGTATGTGTAGTGAAAGGCCACACCTATGGAGTAATTGGCTGTCTTTGGCTGAGTATTGGTACAACACCACATTCCACACAGCCATCAACCAAACTCCTTTTGAAGCTGTATATGGTCAGGCACCACCACTACACCTTCCTTACTTACCAGGTGAGTCAAAAGTGGCGGTAGTCTTGAAGTTTCATTTATTGCGTGCACAACATCGCATGAAACAGATGGCTAATCAGCATAGAACGAAAAGGGAGTTTGTCATTGGAGATTACGTCTACGTGAAGCTCCAACCGTACAGACAGCAGTCAGTTGTAATGCAAACAAATCAGAAGCTATCCCCGAAATATTATGGTCCCTATAAAGTCATTGACAAGTGTGGAGAGGTTGCTTATAAGTTGAAGTTACCGGAGGGATCGCTAATACACCCAGTTGGACAGGTAGATACTACGACGCAATTACCATCTTCAGTAGCTGATGTTCTAGTTAAAGAACCCGAAACCATCTTGGCGAGGAAGATGGTGAAGCGTCAAGGTCGGGCAGCAACGATGGTATTGATCAAATGGCTTCATGAACCTGAGGAGGAAGCTACTTGGGAATGAATGTTTGACATTCAACAGAAGTTCCCTCACTTTGAACCTTGTGGTCAAGATTCTTCAAGGGGGGAAGATTTGATATAGGAAATAAAGATACATGGGAACACGTTGGTTGTAACAGAGGGTTTCACTTAAATGAAGAATTAAAGGTGTAGAAAGGAACACGTGGAGGGATGAGATTAAATCTGGGTTCATTAATGTCGTTAAAAGGAAACGAAGAAGACGACATTTTCATTCATTCAAAAAAAACTTGTAAAACTTTCTGTTAGAAGTCTGTTACGAATCTGTCCACCATTATTAGAGCTTGATTTAAGCTTGACAAGAGGTGAGTCGTTTAATTGTTTCCTTGTGAACATCTATTCGAATTCGTTTGTAATACAGTGGATTTGTTCGTTGAGAAATTGAAATTTGATTTTCGTCATTATTATGACATGATGTGTTTCGTTTAACAAAGACTCAATGTAAGATAATTACAAGTGAAATAGCTAGCTTCTGTTAGAACTCTTGTCAGGAGAAAAAAAAACAAATTATTGGATTTTCTTGTAGAAGTTTTGTAAGGCAAGGATGATGAAAAGTTTGGAAGATATTGAATGGACATAAATCTCTTTTTAGTACGAATATATAATCGTCAATATTTTTAGAGGTTTTGTTTGTTAGATTGTGGGGGAAAGAATCCGACCGTCTTATGCTTGGCCAAGTAACATTCATGGTTGTTAATTATTTAGATGAGGGCTCCTTAAATTGATGGATGAGTTGTCCAAGACCGCCTGATGATAGACACTCTCTGTTTGACTTAACCTCTTTGTTGTTCAATCAATCAAGCCCAACTAAATTCTAAGTGGAATGATTAGTTAGTTTGTGATTGATGAACCTGATGGATGCTACAAGAATCTTCTCTTTTTCGCCAAAACTTGGAAGTGATTGATTGTTATATTCAGGCTTTTAGTAGGAATGGTAGCTTTGGGGTTTAGAGTAGATATTGGTTTGTTTCTCATCACCCCTTACTGTCATCTGTCTAGTGCAACAAGTGATGAGTTGCTTTTAGTGGAACTTAAAGCGAGAATCTGGAAGCTAAAGACTCCCTTGTATCTCTTTCTTTCAAGAGCTTTATCAGAAGTTTTGATGATTTCGGATTTCTTGAGTACAAGAGGTGATGTAGTTCATCATATTTGCAAGTTATATTATCTAGCCATGGAAAGCATGCAATCTATGAAATTCAAAAATAATAAGAACAATTTTTCTTAGTGATTTAGAAAACTTCTCAAAAACTAAATTTCTTTCAAGTCTCATGAACAACTTTTCACAAAAGTCTCTTATTTATAGGGACTACCATCTTCTAATTCCTAATAAGAATATAAACACAAAATTTTATCTAGGGTAAGTTAAACCTTATTTGTATTTCCTTTTCCCTCCTAAATTCTATGATGTTTAGGAGTTAACTTATTCTTTAATTAAATAGGAATTATCTAACATTCTCCCCCTTAATTCCTAAACCTAAATTAAGAAAGTCTTATACTCCTATCAAGCTCCTTATTTTCGAAAACTTGATCCGAGCTAGAAGCTTTGTTAGAATGTCCTTTTTTGTTCTTCTCTCGCAGCATATTCCACCGTGATTTGTTCATTCTCAACACATTCACGAATGAGGTGATACTTCTTATGAATATGTTTACTTTGTCCATGAAAAACTGGATTTTTTGTTAGTGTTATCGCTGATTTGTTGTCAACATATAAAGTCACACTCTCTCTTCTTAATCCTGTTACTTCATGTCGAAGATTTTGGAGCCATATAGCTTGCTTAGCGACTCGGTGGCTGCCATAAACTCCGCTTCACACGATGAAAGTGCTACCGTAGGTTGTTTCTGCGAACACCAATTGATAAACGATGTTCCAAAGTAAAAGATATGACCCACAATACTCTTGTCGTCATCAAGATTTATGTAATGGTTGCTATCACTGTATCCAACTAGTTTCTTGTCTCCTTCCCGCTTGAAGTTGAGACCATAGCCTTTAGTAACTTGCAAATACCTAAGGACTTGCTTCATTCCTGCACTGTGAGAGGTTCTTGGACTTTGCATGTACCTACTTAAGACTCCAATTGCATATGCAAGGTCAGATCGAGTATGTAGTAGATACTTCAAACATCCAATGATTCGTTGATATTTTGTCGAATCTATCTCTTATTCTTCCTCAGACTTGTTTAACTTCAAACTTGAATCCATAGGAACAAGCGCTCGATTGCATGAGTCCATGGCAGCTTCCTTGAGAATCTTCTCCGCATAGCTTTCTTGTTTTAGTATTATCCCTTTAATGCTTTGTGAGACTTCTATTCCAAGATAGTATGTAAGCTTACCAAGGTCCGACATCTCGAATTTACTAGACATTCTCTCCTTGAATTCTTGTATAATCCCCATTGTTGTTCCCGTGACAAAAAAGTGATCAACATAGACTGCAACTATCAATTCTTGACCATGTTCTGTTTTTCTATACACGGATTGTTCTTTGGAGCACTTATCAAACTTCAACTCTTTGAGAATCTGATCAAGTTTTGTGTTCCAAACTCTTGGAGCTTGTCTTAATCCGTACAATGCCTTGTGTAGCCTATAGACCTTATGCTCTTCGCTTTTCTTCATAAAGCCATATTGTTGTGAGACAAAGACTTTTTCCTTTAACTCACCGTGTAAGAATGCGGTTTTGACATCAAGAGCGAAGAGAAACTTGATTGTTTCAAGTCTTGCTACTGGAGCAAACACTTCTTCAAATTCGATTCCTGATTCTTGAGCATATCCCTTGGCTACAAGTCGGCCTTCTACTTGTTGATAGAGCCATTTGCGTTTCTCTTGATTTTAAATATTTATTTGAGACCAGTGACCTTAACTCCACTCGGTTATCTATCAAAGTCCACGTCTTGTATATGTTAATTGATTTGATTTCTTCTAAACAAGTGTTATCTTCTATTGATATGAGTCTTTATCTTCTTGATATGAAGAGGGTTCTCCATCAATGATCAAGAGTAGTTCTTCTGCACTTATCTTCGCCAACAACAAATAGTCTTCAAGACGTATTGGGAGTGTTCTTTCACATGTTGATCTCCTTAAAGATGGCTCGCTTTCATCCTCACATAATAATGCTCTGTTTTTGTCAATCGACTCTGTTTCGGTTTGTCGAGTTTGGTTGCTTGATCTTGATCCTGTTTGATCTCTTTCATGCGGATCATTCCACAATATCTCCTTCAGTGACATGATTCCCATATGTTACTATGCTAAATTGGAACTTTCTGGAACTTACATCCAAACTTTTATCAAGAACATTCCAATTCCATCCACTTGATTCATCAAATATCACGTTACGACTTACGTAGATCTTCTTGTTGATTGGACTGTAAATGCGATAAGCTTTGGAACTAGGTTTTGTTCCAAGATGAACTAGTGGACGAGATCTATCATCAAGCTTCTTTAGATTGATAGTTTCTACATTGGCATAGGCTCTGCATCCGAAAAATCTTAGATGGTCGAGGTGTGGTTTGTGATTCTTGAAGATTTCGTATGGATTTTGATTATTTAGAGCTTTTGTAGTAACTCTATTGATCAAATACGATGCATGCCTAACCGCTTCTCCCCATAAGTAGTTTGGCATCTCCACCGTTTTTAACATGCTCCGAGTCATCTCTATTAGGGTTCGGTTATGTCTCTCAACAACACCGTTTTGTTGAGGCGTATATAGATCTGTGAGTTGTCTTGAGATTCCATTCTATTCACAAAATATTTGGAATTTGATAGATTTAAACTCTCCCATCTATAGGTTCGAAACATTTTGATATTTGCTCCGGACTCACCTTCGATCACATGCTTAAACGTTTTGAATTTTTCGAAAGCTTCTCCTTTCTCCTTCAACAAGATAGACCACATGTATCTTGAGAAATCATCAATCAAAATTAAAATATACATGTTTCTTGCTAAGTTTGATGGTGAGATTGGTCCACATAAGTCTCCATTGATTAATTCTAGTTTACTACTTGATCTGAACTTTGTTTCTTGTGGGAATGGTAGGCGCTTTTGTTTTCCTACAAGACAACACTCACAAATTCTTTTCTCTTCTCCAAAACTAGGTAATCCATGCACTAGCTTCTTATTTGACATTATCCTCATCAAATCAAAGTTGACATGTCCTAATCTTGTGTGTCATCTCCATGTCTCATCATCTAACTTGGTGAGTAAGTTAACGGGTGATCTTATCTTCAGCTGGATTTTGTACATTCGGTTTGTTGTGCGAAATACTTTCATCAACAACCTACCTTCTTGATCGTGAATGGTGAGGAAATTCTGTTGTAATCTCACATCACATCCTTCTTCCATTGTTTGTCCAAGACTTATGATATTACTCTTAAGATCCGGTATAGTAGATATCACTTATAAGTCTTTGTTCGCCGGTTTTTGTTTGAAAGATTATCGATTCCTTTCCTTTAATTTCGATACTTGACTCATTCCAAACCTCACTTTTCCTCTAATGCTTTCGTTGACATCCGAAAAATAAGAATTTTGTCTTGTCATGTGATTACTTGTGCCATTGTCCAAGTACCACATGTTTTGGTCTTCGTTTTCTTCATCGTACTTAGTCGGTAGTACGTTCTTTTAGTCAAGAAAACGATCTCATGCATGTAGAAAGATGCATCTGCTTCTTTAGTCTCCACAAAATTCTCTCCATGCCTTGTCTTTGATTTCTCGGGACATGTTGTGGCATAATGTCCGAGTTTATCACATAGCCAACAAACAACATTAGACTTATCCTTCTTTGGTTTCTCCTTGATTTGATCTTGATTGTTGTTTGTTTGTTGATTATTAAAACACCCTCTTCCTCTGCCTCTTCCACGGTTACTTCGTCCTCTTCCTTGAAAGTTACCCTTTGATGTAAAGGATGAAGAGAGTAAAAGCTTACTTTAATCATCTTTAAGATCACTTTCTACTATACGTTCTTCATAGGCTTTTAATCTCCCTATGATGTCTTCAAATCCGGTATTATTTAGATCCAAAGCTTGTTCTAAAGCGGCAACAAGTTGGATTAACTTGTTTCTTTGAACTCCGTTTAGAAACTTCTTCACTAATTTGCTTTCTTCAATGATTTTTCCTAGCACTGCCGATCTTGAGGTTAGAGTGGATATTCTTCCTGCAAAGTCATCGATGTTCTTCGTTTCTTTCATGGCTAGACGTTCGAATTCTGAAGCAAGCATTTGAAGCCTTGCTTCCCTAACTCGGTATGCTCCTATGTATTGGTTTTTTATCGCATCCCACATAGCTTTTGAAGAGTCTTGATCTCCAACTTACATGATCAAGTTTTCCGGTATATATTGGAAAAGCAAAACTGTCGCGACATCATTCTTGATGTTTTCTTGCGTACCTAGTTCGATTGCTTCCCAAAATTGATGCACTTTCAAAGTCACCTTCATCCTCATTTCCTATACGGTGTAGTTCGTGGCGATGGGCATGGAGCTTTGAATGGATGAGATCTTTGGCTCCTTCGGGTGAGTGGCTATGGTCATAACTTGTTCCATCTTGCGTCACATGCAATTTGATGTTTGCTTGGGATCTTCTTCTTCGACGGTGACGACACTTTTCTTGGATTCGACAATCAACTCCTTTGACTGGAACTTCGAATGAACTTGAGTCCTCCTTACAGATTACAAGGCTCTACTACCAATTTTAACATATGAAACTCAAATATAATAAGAACAACTTTTTTTATTGATTTAAAAAACTTCTCAAAAACTAAATCTCTCTCAGATTTCATGAAACTATTTTTCACAAATAACTTTTATTTATAGAGACTAGCATATAGTAATTTCTAATAAGATTATAAACACAAAATCTTATCTACCCAAAATTTTAATTTTTTATATTTTTTTTTCTCTCTAAGATACTATCTTATTTAAGAATTAACTTATTTTTTAACGTGGCTCGACAACTTTTTGCGTTGGCACGTATTCCATTGCCATAGACGGACTTTTCTAATGTCTTTAGAGAATAATTTCACATATATCTTGGATTTACCTATAGTTCCAGAATAAATTAGACTAGCTTTGTATGCTTTGGTTCACAGGGACAAATCGGAATGCAACAACCATTATAGAGACAACGGAGGATCTCTAACAATTGGTTAAACAAATTTTGGAGGATTCTCGGCAATGGCATATGGCAAATACTCATGAAGAGTCTATAGATCATATATTTCAGTTTCGGTATTATAATTTGGATGTGCGATGGAGGCGTCTACAAGTTGGTTTCGTCAAGTGTAATGTTAATACTTACTAGATCAATGCTACAATGTTAACTAGAGACTTAGACATGTACATCTCTAAACTATCATAACTCTCTTTTGGGATCAATTTCTTAGAAACCGCCACACCGATATATATATATATATATATATATATATATTTCTAATTATTTACTTTCCTTTTCTAGTTATTTACTTTATTTATTTATATATATATATATATATATTTGGATAAAAACACAAAATATTTGTTATCTACTCGACGGATCTTCATAGGAATTTTCTCCCAACATATATTAATATATATCAAATTTTTTTCTTGAATTCCTTATCACCATTGATATTTAATTATGAGCAAAATAAACACCCTGTAATACGACAAGATAGTTTAATGATATAGATTACATGGTGTATACATGTAATATGTGTCTCAAGACTCTAAACAAAGGAAACTAACTTGGATAAATGATTTTGTAAATTAAAATCTTGCCTCTCTGTAGGGTGCACTTTTCTCCCTATGACGTATCAAATGATGTATAATCGCCTCCTAAACTAATCAATCCGTAGTACAACATCACTTTTTATCAATATTTTGCTGAAAGTATACTAAAGTTATGTTCGTACACCTGAATTAAGCAAACGTAATGAATAAATTAATCAAAATAAAACACTATAGTAGTGGAGTGTGAATCGACAGCAAGATTCTACACACGTGTCCAGTGAATACTCGCTCCTCAGTCACTAAACAGTGCGGACCATGTCAGTATCTCACGTGCCCACACGCGCGCGTCGTGCGATGTTTCTTTAAAAATATCTCTATACAACGTGACCATGGACCAATGAATTGCCACCTAAGAAAAGCAAATTGACCTGAGGTGTTCGGGGACCTGCATGGGTCCCACATTTGTCCTTTCCAAAGCACTAGCTTGCAAGTGTTCAGACATCAAGCACGAGCTTCCAACTGTTAAGACCAGTGTTCTAAAAGTCGGTCTCGGCGGCCGTTTAGATAGCAGGAGGCATTGGACGAAGCTTAACCGCAGCGATTTGCTCATAATCGGGTGAAAAAATTGGTTCAAAATATAAAGTAACTAAAACTTGAATTTTGGTTAGAAATTTATATACTAATGGTAGATATGTGTATTTTTGGTCGAGATATGTGAGAAAATGATGGAAAATAAAAAAAAATACGAAAAAAGTGAAAGAAAAAGTTGCAGCTTTCGACGGCCACAATGTTTTCTTGTGAAAAAGATGACTCGAGTAAACTATACTTTTGTCCCTCTCATTTACGTAAAAATTTGAGACATGTGTCTCAAAAGTATAGAACTCTGCACTGTTGAATATTCCACCCACTATTAAACCACTATGTCATTTTAACTTTTATCATTAAATACAATTGAGTCCGTTTCTTAGCTAAACTCCAACAAACAAAAGTTTTAGACGCTAAAATTACACTAGAATTTTAGGAGCATCAATTTTGTGAAATCTCTTATTAGTGTTGTGGTTAATGACTGTGTTATTAAGATCACATGTGTTAGGTACGACTCCTTTTACATCATTAATTGTTTTTTTTCTTTCTTAGTGGGCCATATTTTTTTTCTTTTGCTTTATACAATCCATAACATTGGACCGATCCTAATATACCGTCTAATCTCCGATTAATCTCCGCTTATACCGTTTAGGTGCTAGGCCCTACTCCACCGCCCAATTAGCGTTTAACGCTTTTTAGAACATTGGTTAAGAAAAAAACATACAAAGTATATAAATATACGAATGTAAATATATTCTAACACTCATCTTCAATTGGAACATGGAAGTTCGATATGTCCAGCTTGGCCCGAAATTCATCAAACTCACATTGTTCCAAGGTTTTGGTGATGATATATGCGAGTTGAGCTTTAGTAGAAACATGAGATGTAGCGAGATTGTTGGCTTTGATCTCATCTCCAATAAAGTAGAAATCATTTTCAATGTGTTTCGTTCGTTCGTTGAAAACAGGATTCACACTAATGTGAAGCGCAACCATGTTGTCACAATAGAGACACATTGGTTGTGTCAACGTTACTCCCAAGTCGAGAAGTAGAGCTTTAAGGCAAATTAATTCTTGAGTTGTTTTGGTCATTACTCTGTATTTGGCTTATGCTGAAGAAAAAAATATAATATTTTGTTTCTTCGTTTTCCAATAGATTGGAGATTAAACAAGTTGAATAAACGAACCTGTCGAAGATCTTCATGTTAATTGAAAATCGGCAAAATCAGAATCACACCACCCATATAGCTGGAGACCGCAATCAGCTCGAAGCAAAATATCATCTCGGACTGCCTTTAAGATAAAGAACAACCTGAAGAACTGTTGTCCAATGCTCTTCTCGAGGACCATTCATAAATTGAGACAAAATATGAACATAATAGGCAAGATCATGATGTGTTAAATCGAGATAAATCAACTTACCCACCAAGCGCCAATATGATTCAGAGATTTGATAAGAGAGGATCATCAGCTAACTTAATTCGATGATGTTGTTCGAGTGGAAATGCAACCAGCTTAGATCCAATAAGCCATGTTTCGTTCAAGATGTCGAGAACATATTTTCTTTGACATAAATATATTCTTTGTGGATTCCGTGTAACTTCATTTCCTAAGAAATACTTTAACCCACCAATATCTTTAATGTTAAAGCATCTATTAAGGTAGTTTTTGAACTTTTGAATTGCATCAATTTTGCTTTATAGCGATCGATCGAACCATCAAAATGATGTTTGATTCTAAACACCCATAGACAACCAATTGCCTTTTTCCTTCTGGTAAATCTTCAAGTGTCCATGTTTTATTGACTTCGAGAGCACCAACTTCACTACCCATCGCATTACGCCAACGAGCATCTCGCATAGCCTCGGAAAAGCTTTTAGGTTCTGTCGCATTTGTGATAGCTACTAGAAAATATTTGTGACTCATTGAGAACCGCTCAGACTAGAGAACATCTAAGAGTGGATATAAACTGGTCGAATCAAATCATACAAAAGTAGTGTCATAATCCTAGAGATAACCCGGTGGTATTTCGTTCATCTTCTCTTTGTCGCACACTTACTGTTGTTGGTTCCATCAGAGTAGAAGAAACAAGAATTGAAACTTGATCAGTGGAGATTGAAGATGAAAGATCAATTGTTTATGCTACAAGAGGAATCATGACATGCGAGGAAGATGCATTACTGTTGACTGAAATCACTTCGTTATTTTATGTTGTAACCATCAAAGAAGATGCATCAATATTTCCAATCACAACAATATTCTCAACATCTTGAGTTGATTCAGGGGTCGTTAACATCACATGTTCAGTTTCAGTCGACTGAGGAATTGATCAAGTCATATTCCTCTATTTCAAACATATCATCTTTAGAGACATCTACACACGATGTATCCCGATATGGGAACATGTTTTCTCAAAAAATCACATCGTGTGAAGTAGAAAAAACTTATTTTTCTATATCAAGCACACGCACGCCATCTTTTCTTCCCATGTGGATAACTGATAAACCTATTTTTGGCTTCGACTTGCAAACTTGTCTCCTTTATGATCTTGATTGTGTATGTAACACTCATATCCCATACGAAGGTCGAGCACCATACAAAATTTTATACAGTGTTTTTCCATTTAGGATTGACTATGGTGTTCTATTAATAAGATATTTTACAATAAGTAAACACTCTGCCCCAAAACTTCTTAGGCAGGTGCCCTTCAACCATCATTGCTCTAGTTACATTAAGTAGATGATGATGTTTTCATTCGACGTGTCCATTTTTTCTGGTGTCCCTACACAAGAAGTATCATGGTGTATTCCCTTCTCTAAGAAGTACATTGCTTGCCAAATTGCCTATCAAAGCAAGAAAATATCAAAGTTTTGACGGTGTCTTGCTTTTTGCATTTATCAAATATATCCAAGTACCTCTAGAAAAATCATCTACTATAGTGAGAAATTATCGAGCTTCCAAATAATATAGAATCATATAAGGACCCAATATATCACAATAAATCATCTCAAAAATATATGTAATTTTGTTATTGCTCAAAGAAAAAGGACAACATGTTTGCTTAGCGCGGATATATGTCTCACACGCTTTATTTTGAAAACCTCTACTACTAAATTCAAAAGCAGAAACTGACAAATACTCTTCTACTTTCAAAGACATATGTTCTAAGCGCCTATGCCATAGTTCAACAAATTGAATCCTAAGACCCTTAGCCGCTGCAACAACTTTCGTACTCTGAAAATAGACCAATCCTCCTATCGATTTACCCACTCCACTCAACATCCTCGTAATGCAGTCCTGAGACACACAAAATGCAACAGGTAATTGCATTACAAAATCATTCTCTTACATCAACTATGTAACCGAAATCAAATCAAATCCCAAGTTCTCAATGTAGAAAACCTCAATCATCTTAAGGTTCGAATTCAACACAACTAAACCAATTGTATCACATACCACTATTTGTCCATCTGACAATATAATCTGGGTTGGAGTCAATTTTCAAAAATTCCTCAAAACATATATTATACTAGTCAGATGATAAATAACAAATGAGTCTAAAATCCAACAAAGGAAAAACAACATACCTGACAATTGTTCATCAGCTCCAATATTCGCATCATTCATGATTCACTTCACACTTAACAATTATTTGTCGGTTAAGCCACAAAATGTCGATCGATCTGCATCAGTACCTGCCACTATTACGATAACTGTGCTCGGTTGTCTCACTGCCTTTGTGATATTGGCACAAGTTAGACCTCCATGTCCACACAAACTTCCCACATGTGAGACACCACCTCTACCACGACCAAGTCGATTTCTTGGCCTATCACCCCACCATTCTAGGAACCCCAAGATCTGAAAACAACTTTCAGTATGATATCCCATTCGATTACAAATCAAATAAACCACACATGTCTCTCTATCTTCCGGTCGGAAAAGATAACATTGTGGTTGCAATGCCACAAACACCATGTTCTCGGGTCTGTCTTCGTGAGTTTTCTTCTTGGACCGTGCATCTTCATCTTGGGTCAACTTCAAATAAGCATACTCCAAACTCGGAAAAGGTTCTTGAGACAACAAATTTGATCTCACCATTCCGTAAAAATCTTCATCAAGACCCATCAAAAAATTATGAACTTTTTCATCTTCTCTTCTAGTCTCCACCATGGCGCTAAAGTTACATGTGCAGGGACCAAATGTACAAGTGATTGGTGGCTGATAACAAGCAAGATAATTCCACAATTTTGTAAGCTTTCTGTAATAAATTTTGATTGGTAGCCGTGCATCTTCATGTATGTCGGCAATTTCCTAATTCCCTTTGCAACTATTGAATTCGAGGACCATTTGTCACACAGAACATTTTTCTTATGTGTTCCCACAAATCTCTTGCAATTGGTTTGTGAGAGATATTAGACAAAAACTACGGGTCGATGGTCATCTTAATACACAAGAGCATGAGCGCATTGAGCTTCTAATCGCCATAGTTTGGTGAACCTTCGGTTGGTGGCGAGATAGATCCGTCGAGCAAACCAAACTTTTTACGAGAATAAAGAGTTGTTTCCAAATTTATCGCCCATTTTTTATAATTATCATCTCGTAACAGAGGTTGAGAGATAACATTTCTAGGGTTATCATTCGAGATCAGATCGTAGGGAGAAATTGTCTGTTGTGTAATCTCCGCCATTGGTTTTCAATGCTGAATCGGTGGTCGTTTCTGGTAACATCTTTCACTCGATAATTTTGTTTGACATCGTGACAGAAAAAATCTAAAGAGAAACTAGACAAATAATAAGGATCGAGTAATCTAAGAACTTAATTCGTATCAGAAAGATATGAACTGGTCGAATCTTTTCTGTGTTTATTGCTCTGGACCTTACGATCTCTTATATACATAAATACAAGTAGGGTAAAACCCTTGCAACTCAAGCAATCGTCATGAGAAAAAAAGATACGAGATATATGCAAATATACGAAATATTAAAATATACGAATGTGAACATATTTTAATAATACTAAGAACAAATACATTAATTATATGTTGACAAAGCGCTAATGTTTTCAAAATACTGTAAGTAGACAGTAACTATACTTTTCTAGATGTTTGTTTTTAATTTAATTATGGGGAACTTAGGTAAATTGGATAATTTAACCCTACCTTTTTGAATCTAGACCTTTTTAGAAGAATTTAGCAACATAAAACTTATATTAATACAAAGAAAACATTACTCTCATCTAATAATATTAATATGTTAGTTTGGTTTATAAAACAGTTTTTTGAAAGAAAAAAAAAGAAAAAACATGTGTTGGCAATATATATATAAAGAATATATATGAAAATGTTGTGACAGACTCTGAATAGGTATCACTACATGAACTAGTGATTACACTGTATTTATATTTTCTATGATCATCAAGCAATCAAATCTACAAAATGTTGTAATGAAAACACTAAAATAAGAATCAATAAACTGTAAAATAAATAAAGTCAAATAACAGTAAATATATGATTCTAAGTTGTCTACTGCATCTCTCGAGCATTGAACTGAACTCAAATAAAGATCACAAAAGAAACGCAGTAGAGAAAAGGTCGTGAGGTGAAGACGATGAGGAAGAGAATGAAAATGAAACAGAGAAAAGTCCTTTGAAAACAAAGAAGTAAAAAAAAAAGATTACGTAAACTAAAAAGATGAATTATAAATTAAGCAGAAGATGTATTCTAAATTACTCAAGGTAAAATATGAATTCAAAATAAAATAGAGTATGCGTTTTACATTATGTAAAATAGAAAACGTATTCTAGATTACATAAAGTTGTGTATTCTATATTACTTAAGGTAGAATACGTATTTTAGATTATGTAAGGTATAATATATATTTTAAATTAATTAAGATAAGAAATATTTTTCTAGATTCAAAATTCATAATTATGAGTTTTTAACAAAAAGAAAAAGTGAGTTTATTTGTTATTAAAAGTTCATATAACAAATATGAGCTTTTTATTTCTCAATTCTCAGCTTAATAGCATGTGAACGTGATTTATATTAGAAAAGGAAGATGAGTTTAGGAAAAAAATAAAAGATTTAATTGAAGATACACAAAATATTTATTTAGATAAAAGAAAACGTTTTTCTTTTAGTTAGAATATACATTTATTATTTTTCTGCTTTTTAGATTGTACAATTTTTTAAAGATCTTAATTTAATTATTTAGATACACAAAAGATTTAATTAAAAGTTATTTTGGTCATTAATATATGCTAACTAAAAAGTTCTAGATTCACAAAGATAAAGTCAAATTATCCTATTTATCTAATATTCCCATTAATTATAGACTTGTCGTAATACAGAGGTAGTTCATTTATCAATATTGTCTAATAACTTGCTACTGAATTCAAAAATGTCGGTTATGAAAATTCTTACTATCCATTGTTAGGTTTTGAATTAATTAAACAAACAAAAACTAGAGCTTGTGGTTTAGCTACCCCAATTTAGAGATCAGACTATTATTTATTTCTCAATCAAAGTTTAAGATTCGACTAAAAAGGAAATATATACTAAAATTGCCAAAGGAGAGAACATTTTAAAAATGCAAAAGGAGAGAACTGTCTCTCGCTTATACGAGGAGGTCATTGTTTTTTAGAACACTTCCGTTAGTTAGAATCCCACTAAATATCTAAAAAATAAAATATAATTAATTTAAGAACTCCAGTATCATTAATTAAGAATTCCACTATTATTTTTACTAAAAATTTTTAAAAACTAATTTTTAAAATTCTCAATTAAAAACCTCTCACGTTCTTTCTCCTATATATTTTTTTATTTTTATTTTTTTAAAAACTTAAGAAACTCATCTAAAATCTTCTAATGGAGGTGGTCTTAGGCTCTCGCGAATTAACGACCATACATTGATGCTATAAATTACTTATTATTTTATTCAAATCAAACCATATATAATTATTATAACACAGACGTATGTGGTTAGCATTTGACCCACGTCGTATGAGTTAAGTCATTAGTTTATCAAATATTTAATTGCGAGAAAAAAGATTGCTATTGGATTTCATGGGGGTGGTTTAAACAATATAATAGTGCCTTTGATGCGTGTGATTTTGATTGGAACTAAGGGTTTTGATTCTTAACCAAGCAATCTTTGTCCATTGAAGTTGTTTACGTTTATGAATTTTATACTCTAGAATTGCTATTTATTTCAGAGTCCAAGGATAATAGGAAAATGGGAGTGCTTTTGCAGAATGAAGAGTGTCATTAGATTGTCTTAATGATATGCGACAAAAATAGACTAAGAGATTGTCTTAATGATATATCTCAGGATAAATATGGGGGCATCTGTGTTAGATATCATGATTATTTATATATATGTGTTATGTTTTATTAATCTTATTTTTAAGAGATTTGAGGTTTTTTCAAAAGAGACGAAGTTTAATTTGTGAAAAATGAAAGATTAACAAAAGCATTAAAGATATAGGTTATATTTTTGAGAAAATGATCACGAGCTATACCAAATATTAGCTATCACATGATCAACATCCATATTAAAATAATATATCATTTTTTACACTAACTAGATTTACATAATGATATTTACGAATAAACATAGAATAAGCCCCCAACATCATAACTATCATTTTATTATTGTTCTGATATATTGGCATGGCGGAAGTCAACATTGTCCGACCATAATTATATATATATATATATGTATATATATCATAATTATCGTTTTGTTGGTTTTGGATGTTTAAATTGGTCTTAATATTAGTTATAAGGTATTGGTTATGGTCGGACGATGCTAGATTTTATCGTGCTGTTATACCAAAACATTGAAAAATGATGGTTATGGTATTACTGATATATCATATGTCTGTTTGTAAATATTACTATACAAATACAATTGTTTGCGTGGATATGGATATATTATTTTAGTCTAGATATGAAACTATATCTTGGTCCATACTAGGTGTAGCTGGCAATCCATATATTTTCTTCTTTTTTTTGTCAAGAATTGGAAATTATCTTACTTACTACTAGGTGAAACACGACGTCTTGAGTAGCCGAGTTAGTCTATTCGACTCTGCGAGACAGAAGGCTAGTCGACCAATTGGACTTCAGAAAAAACTTTCTCTAATCTATTATTGTAGCGCTGTAAACACAGTATATATCAATGTATCATCATCATGTAGTGAATTACATATTATGAACTCTGCCGACGTACCTATTTAAGTGGTAAAATCGTTAAGCTGTCTTGTATTTCAATCTTTGATTCTTGCGAACAAAGATCACAGGAAGCACCCTAATCGATAAGAATCATAGCACAGCTTAATATGCATATATTTCACACATTGCTGGATCAAAATAACTTGTCACATAAGAAAGTGTTTATTTTTTCTTTATAGAGACGCATAAGACCTGAGGCTTTGTAGCAACCTGCATGGGTCCCAGAGTCGTCCGTGACACCGTAAAAGCAAAAACACGAAACTCGCCACGCTATCACAAAAGTAAGCCACGTCACACCGTCACACTTACTTACTATTTCCCAGTTCTTTTTTTTTTCTATTTATTTTGTTTATATAAACCAACAAGACTACTCCTTAATTTCTTTACGAACAACAAATATATAAAACGAAAACAAAAATAAAAAGAGAGAGAAATGGAGGACGACAATAATAACAACACCACCACGTTGGTCGCACCTTTCATTGTGAAGACATATCAGATGGTCAACGATCCTTCGACCGACTGGCTCATCACTTGGGGACCTGCTCATAACAGCTTCATCGTCGTTGACCCTCTCGACTTCTCCCAAAGAGTCTTGCCTGCTTATTTCAAACACAACAATTTCAACAGCTTCGTTCGCCAACTCAACACCTATGTAAATTCACTTTACTCTCTATTTCTTCCGACACAAGATAGATCTCAGACCGAAACTCAGACTAATCCCATTCTTACCTTATAAATATTCTATAGTGGCCAAGAACGAACCACATGAATCAAATCTTTTTTTTTTGTTAACTAATTTTGCTCTTTTATTTAATTCTTTTATAGGGTTTTAGGAAAGTGGATCCGGACCGGTGGGAGTTTGCGAACGAACATTTTCTGAGAGGACAGAAGCATTTGCTAACGAACATAGCGCGTAGGAAACACGCGCGTGGGATGTACGGTCAAGATTTGGAGGACGGTGAGGTCGTGAGGGAGATCGAACGGTTGAAAGAGGAGCAAAGAGAGCTAGAGGTGGTGATTCAAAGGATGAACCAAAGGATTGAAGCGACGGAGAGAAGACCGGAGCAGATGATGGCATTTCTCTACAAAGTTGTGGAAGATCCTGATCTCCTCCCGAGGATGATGCTCGAGAAGGAGAAGACAAAGCAAGTCTCCGACAACAAGAAACGTCGTGTCATGATGGTGAAGTCAGAGGAAGATGGGAAAGTCTTTGGAGTGAGTTCATCATCTCCGTCTCCGGAGAATCTTTATCGTAATCAGTCGCCGCAGAATTCACTAGGGTGGGTTATCCCGATTCAAAGAGGACAGTTTGGTAATTATGAGACCGGTATGATGACGAATTCGATGTTATTGACTTCTTCATCGTCGACTTCATCATCTTTGACGTCTACATCGACGTTGTCGTTGCCGGAGAGTGTTTGCGGAGGAGGATGTGGGAATATTCAGGGAGAAACAAGGTATACCGAAACGGCGACGTTTGGAGGAGTGGTAGAGTCAAATCTACAAACACCGCCTTATCCGTTTTCTCTGTTTCGAGGTGGCTTTTAGCGTTTAGCTTCACATGATATATGATCTTTTGTTGATGACAAAAAAAAGAAAGATATATGATCTTTTGTATTATTTATTTGTTTTTGTTTTTATTTTTCTTAATTATTAATGTATGACCAAAAGAAAAAAAAAACAAGGACAGATCGATAGTTGTTAGTTACGTGAGTATACAGATAGGACACGGAGACAGAGTCAGGAGATTATATCGTTTATAGAAAGTTCGACAATATTTATTTTCCGATTATATTGTTAAAAGTTCATATGTTGACTTTGATTTTTCTTAAAAGTATTTCCAGGGGATTTGTAATTTATTCACACTTAGTAATAACAACAATTTTGATCTTCTTCGGTTGTTTTGATTTTTTGAATTAAGTATTAAAGCTATTTCTCTTTTGTAATAACAACAAAATAGGCTTCACTTTTTTATACTTTAGTTGCTTTTATAATATTTATTTTAAATTGAACAAATTTGATTGTCCTTCAGCCAAACGGGTTTCACTTTTTCGTTAATACTTATAAATTAGATATATGTAGATACTTTAATTATTTCCCGTATAAAAAAGTTTAAATTTTTTTCATAAGGGATACAAAATTTTATCCAAAAAGATAGATAAAGAAAAGTTACTTTGTTATATGCTTTTATCGCAAGGAAATATGCCATATGTACATACATAATCGATATGATTCAAACTTCTATTGCAAGCGTCAAATTTCTGAAAAGTAGTTGCGCATATTTAAGAGCTTTTTCGGTTTTGTTGAAAATTAAATATCAGTTGCTGCCAGTAGGGCTGGGCACTGTCGGGTACCCGGTTTTTTTGCCATATTTGATATTTGCTTTGTTTTGGACAGATAATTCTTTTTTATCCGTACTTGGTACTTGAAATTGTAAGTATCTGTATTTTCAAGTACCCGTCCAAATTTTAATACTTGCGGGTTACTTGCCTTGCTATTTGTTACCCGTTTTCAAGTACCCGTTTATCTAAGTATTTGAAATTGCAAATACCTGCTTTCAAGTATCTGCCCAAGTACTTGAAAATGCTTCCAGGTAGAAGATCTTTGTCGAGGAGTTACCTTAGATTCAACAGATTCAATGGTTGGATTTAGATCATCAACTCGAGTTTCAATTTCACCACTACGCTCCGGCTGTGTTTCAGTGTGGTTTGGTTCAAATTCTATCTACAAAACAACGACAAAATCAAATCAAACAACCAAATCAAGATTCGGCGAAGAAGATGAGCCGAGACCAAGCTCCAAACCCAAAACTATCATCAAAACATCAACCAAAATAAGATTAGAGGTTGGTCTCGGCTCATCTTTTTCGCCGAGCTCCAAACACAGAACAAAGAACAAAGAACACATAACAAAGAACAAAAATAAAGAAAAACATATCGGACCTTAGACAAACTTGATGAAGATGAGACTCGATAATCAAGGTCGAGGAAGAAAAAGATGATACTAGAGATTGAAGAAGGAGAATAAAAAAAGAAAAAGATGTGACTTTAGAAATTGAGATTGAAGAAGAAGCAACACGATTTTGGAGTTGTTTTTTATTTTATTTTGTGACCTAAGATTTGGTAAAGTTAGTAGTTAGAGATTTATCTTTAGTTTCGGGTAATGGGTCAAACGGGTAACGGATCAAACGGGTACAAATAGTGGAAAAAAGTTTACGGTTTGTACTGTACTTGCCTTGGCGGGTAATAGAACGGACCGGTTTGATATTTGACTTGAACGAGATGAGTACTTGTTTAAACGGGACGGATACGGGGCAAGCCAGACAGGTCGAACAAGTATCAAGTACTTGTGCCCAGGCCTAGCTGCCAGTTGCTTACAACTTCAATTCTTATGTGTAAATATATGTATTCTTGTTTTATGCTTATGCTAAATAACACTTTCATTGGTTTGTATTTGAATTACCCTAGTTGTTGGGACACATTTTCTTCATAAAGTATTTGTAGCGTTTTAAGAAAATGATATTGTTTAAATATGATTTGTTAAATTGTTGAGAATAAGAAAAGTTTATAATTGTGTTTCTATATTTAACAATCATTTAATCTCACATATTTGATGATTTATTTGTTTGTTCTATGGAGTAAGGAAAGAATCGTTGGGGGAATCATGAACATTAAGTGCATTACTTGAATAGTAAGATGATGAACTTATTATAAAAATAAGAAGAATTTCGTAGTCTAGATAGACCCATGAATTGAACCGTAAAAATGTGTTACTAAAAAGAAAGTATCTCAGTTGTTGAACCGTAAATTATAAGAAACATTTTTTAGTAACACATCTTTTACGGTTCAACTCATGGGTTTACCTAAACCACAAAATTCTTCTTCTTTTTATAATAAACTCATCATCTTGCTCTTCAAGTAATGCACTTAATGCTTATGATTCCCCCAACGATTCTTTCCTTATTCCATAGAAAGAAACAAATAATCATCAAATATGTGGGATTAAATTTGTTAAATATAGAAACACAATTATAAACTTTTCTTATTTTCAACAATTTAACAAATCTATCTAAACAATATCATAAAATATTATTTTCTTACAGCTCTACAATCTCCCCCTTTTTTACAATATAAATTCAAACACATGATTATTCAAAAAATGGTTACTTTTTCTTTCAAAATAGCATGATAATTAAGTGAAAACCTCGTTATACACTTCAATTAAAATAACAAATGATTTCCATAAAAAGTCATCATGAAAAACGAGAGAACATGAAAAAATAACCAATAACCAAATCAAACAATATCAACATGTGAATGAATTTTAAATTGACAAAAATACTTGAGAAAATAATAAAACACTCCCTGATCAGTTAAATTTGTTCTCCATTGTCGTACTGTTCTTGAACTTATAACTCTGGTAAATCTTTAATAATGCATATTGTTTCATCCTTATGTAATAACTTCAACTAGCCTCTTTTGATCTTTTTCCTTTGCAAAATATAAAAAATATTGGTCAAAGGGACATGCTCTAATACCAAATAATTTTTTTAAGTGAATAGATATTGTATATTAAAATGCGGAAGCGATTGTAACAATAAAACATTAACGATCTTATAAATCAAATTAAATAAACCTTAGAATTAAAACTTCTACTGTCTCCCTCTTTTGACTAACTAAGAATCATACCAAAAACTGAGACTGGGAACACAGAATAAAAACAAACGTCAAGAACAACCTAACCGAACGTCAAGACCAAAAATAAATAATGAGGAGGCATATATGAACTGGTAGTGGTAGCTGATCCTCTAGTTTTCTCCCCCTGTATGAACTTTGTTAGTCAAAAATAATAATCAAATAAACACAAGTATTGAGAGGCAGAGGGCAAACCGTTCTCGTTGAGTTGAAGGAGAATAGAAGCTAAACGAAGCTGCACCTTCTGACAGTCTTATTGGCATTCAATATTTGCTTCAATAAATTGATCCTTGAGATGAGGTTGAACAAACCGTTGTGCCGAAGACTGTGGAAGATCATTGACCCGGTTGCCTTGTGCGAGACGTTTGTTTGTTCCGAGAGGAGAAGGTACTGAGATGAGAGTATCGGAAAGGCAAAACTGCACTGATTATTGTTCGAGAAGTCTGAAATCAGGACTAGATGTATTAACTTCTTCTACTTGTTCGGAACAGACCTTTTAACAATGTTCTCATGAATGACACACCCCACATTCAGAGTTTGAGTGTTTGAAGCCAGCAAATAAAGAAACATAGCATCTCGTGGTTAGACTAGATAGATGTAAGGATGGTATCCATTGAGACTTGGATGCTTTCATGTGGTTCTGGATGATTCGAGAGAACTCGTTAGATCATTTCGAGGTTGAATGGTTTCTGAGCACTTTCTGGAGCTGCGCGCCTTGAACTACGACGAACCCCTTTTTGATTGACTTGATTGATTTTCTCTTTGTCTTAGACTTGACACACGCATACTTGTTGAGATTAGGAGCCACTGACTTTTCTTTTGAGAAATCCATGGAGAATAAAGCATTGCAAACACAAAGAAGGGAAAAAGAAAAACACAAAGAAGCGAAGTTCGGGCACACGTCCTCCTTTCTTAGACTGCTCAAACTATGGCTAATAGAAAATCAGGATACAATTTTTAATTAGTTCCATTGATGGTGATGCGTGGAACTCTGTGTGGCTTGGATACACCGATCCGGTTATCAACGATGCTCAATGGAATATTACACTTAAAGTGAGAACTCTCTGAACTCCAGAAAAAGTCAAGAAAGACACGAGCAACGGTAAAGCTTTGAACGCTATTTACAACGCAATCGATGTTGGTCAATTTCGTATGATCTCCTCTTACAAATCAGCAAAAGAAATGTGGGAGGCTTTGAAAACCACCTATGTAGGCACATCTAAGGTTAAACAAATAAAATTGATTATGCTTAAATCTAGATTTGATGGTTTGTTAATGGAGTCTGACAGCTCAATTGCTGAGTTCTACAAAGAACTAAGATACATTTCAAATGTATCATATGCTTTTGGAAAAACATATATGGATTTCGACATGGTCATGAAGGTTTTGACATTTTTACCAGACAAGTTTACTCCGAAGAAAACTGCAATGATAGAATCTAATGATGTTTCGAAGATAAAGTTGGAAGAGCTTATTGGATCTCTACAGACGTACAAAATGGAAATGCAGATGCAAGATCGGAACATAGGTCTCGCCGAAAGAGCAAGGAATCTTACTTTTGTTTCCACTGAAAGAAAAAATTGATGATGATAACGAGGATGTGAGGATGCTCACCAAGAAGATTGAAAAATAACGAGGACGTGAGGATGCTCACCAAGAAGATTGAAAAATATATGAAGTGGCTATATCTATTGAAGAAAGATCTACAGTGTTGCTTGCTCAATTTTGGATCGTCCAGATGACAAATTCGACCTATAAGGAGCAAGCTAATTTTGCAGTCACTAGAAAAATTAAATTTTCTTAAGACTCGATATTCGTTGTATATGAAATCTTAAACAAGGTTTATAAAGAATAGCTCACTTTATTAAGTTTAGAAATTCTCTCAAAACTAAACTTCTCTCTTGTTTCTCATGTCTTGATGCTTAATCAATGTCACAAATCAACATTGATATTTATAAGGATAACACACCTTTGCAAAACTTATTCTTAGTGGAATTAGATAACTCCTAATACTACTTGACATATCTTAACTACAATTATCTTATCCTAACACATGGGATTCCTTATATTGCAAGCTAACATTTTGCCTATTAGTAATAGATATCTCCTATTCTTATTAGGAAAACTCTAAGCCTATCTTATCTTAATCTAAATCTTATTAGAGATAT
This sequence comes from Cardamine chenopodiifolia, assembly GCA_963922655.1. Lineage (NCBI taxonomy): Eukaryota > Viridiplantae > Streptophyta > Magnoliopsida > Brassicales > Brassicaceae > Cardamine > Cardamine chenopodiifolia. The sequence continues at coordinate 11,503,598 of OZ000485.1, read as the reverse complement.
CTTGGGGTTCAAGATAATGTTGAAGTTTATCCAACATTCACCCCCTTAAGCTTCAACATAGTCTTGGACAAGTCTTGAACTCCTATCAAGCTTCTCATTTCACTAAACTTGATCAGTTCTAATGCTTTAGTCAAGATGTCCGCATTTTGTTCAGCTCCCGGTACGTGCTCCACATTAACAACTTCACCATATTTCATATGAAACATTCCCAGATCTTTTTTTGGTTCATCTCTCGTTTCATTCCAGCTCCAACTTGTATTCTTGTTAAATACCACGTCATGACATACTACGATCTTGTAAAGAAGATTAGAAGACTTTGCCACACTCATCATTAGCCTCCCGTTTTGGTTGTGCATTGTAAGATGATTCTCTTTCATCTTTATCCTGCATCCATCTTCGGTAACTTGTCCATGGCTCAAGTTGTTTTTCTTAAGTTCCTCCTTGGTTTGCATCTGATCGGTTGCTTCATTAGGCCGAGGTTGGTCGTTAAATCTTCCTTTTCCACAACCACATCCTCGTCCACCTCTTCCACATCCTCTGGAATTACTACTATCTCCCCATCCTTGAGCCTCGTTATTAGAGAATAAAAATTTTCTTTGATCGTCCGCATGAGCGTCCTCACTTATACGTTATGCATAGGCTTTCAATCTCCCCACAATGTCTTCAAAGCTAACAGTGTTGAGATCCAACACTTGCTCCAATGTTGCGATGATTTGTATGTATCGTTGACGTGGTAGACTTTTGAGAAACTTCTTCACGAGTCTAGGTTCGTCTATGGATTCTTCAAGGGTAGCAGATCTAGATGAAAATTCAAATAACTTACCCGCAAAGTCATCTATCGTATCCATCTCCTTCATTGATAAGCCATCAAAGTCCGCGTTTAACGTCTGCAATCTTGCCTCTTTAACGCAATCAGCTCCAAGATGGCATGATTTGATTGCTTTCCATATCCCTTTTGGAGAATCTTGATTGCCTACTTGCATGATAGGAGCCTCCGGGATGGATTGAAACAACAATCCTATTGCGACATCATTTTTGTTGGATTCAATTGTTCCGGGTTCAATTGTTTCCCATACCTTATGAATTCACAACAACACTTTCATCCTCATGGCCCATATCACATAATTAGTAGAGTTTAGCATGGGACATTGGATTGAAGAAGGAATGAATTCCTTCGGACGAGATGTAGTGGTGACGTCTCCCATGGCTCGGTTATGTCTTCCTCTACATTTCGTTGATAACAGTGTTGCTTGCTCAATTTTGGATCGTCCAGATGACAAATTCGACCTATAAGGAGCAAGCTAAACTTGCAGTTAATGGAAAAATTAAAGTTTCTTAAGACTCGATCTTCGTTGTAAATGAAATCTTAAACAAGGTTTATAAAGAATAACTCTCTTTATTAAGTTTAGAAACTCTCTCAAAACTAAACTTCTCTTTTGTTTCTCTTTTCTTGATGCTTAATCAATGTCACAATTCAACATTGATATTTATAGGAGTATCACACATTTGCTAAACCTATGTGTGCTAAACCTATTCCTAGTGGAATTAGATAACTCGTAATTCTACTTGACATATCTTAACTAACAATTATCTTATCCTAACACATATATAATTCCTTATATTACAAGCTAACATATTCCTATTAGTAATAGATATTTCCTAGTCCTATTAGAAAAACTCTAAGCCTATCTTATCGTAATGTAAATCTTATTAGAGGTATTTTGGATTTCAAGATAATGTTGAAGTTTATCCAATAAAAACAGCATCATCCCATAGATTTAGATTGTGGCTCGTGCTCTATAGGTAGATGGAGCTCTTGGATGATGTGGGAGAATCCAAAGCAAGATGGATTTGTGTTCAAATGAGCTTTATTAACATGATTATGCAAAGATAAAAAAATAGATAATTTTTTATTTAAGTTTTGTTTAGATGTAAAAAATGAAAAGGGGAAAAAATAATTTAGGGACACTAAGATAAAATGATTCTTAGACTGATATCATAAAAATGAAAAATAATGACTGACAACTCTCTAGGTTGCTTTCATTGTTCTCATAAAATGTATATTTATATGAAATTACTTGAAATACAATCATAAAGACATGCACTTTTTGCACTTCATTAGACAATTGCATTGGACTTGATCTAGAGGTACTCTAATACCTTCCTGCAAACATGGTGTAGATGGGACATCTACTCCAAATTAAAAAGTGTAAATAGAATGACTTGGTAGGAGCATGTGTAGTCAAAGCCCCACATGAAGAATTAAGCGATTTATCAATTCACCATAATGATAGAAAATTATTAAGGGATTGCTTGGTCTATACTTGGCGAACTAGCATGCCTTCCTCTATGGTACTTTTTGATACTTAGAGAGTTTAGTATAACAATCTTATAAACTCTTTAGTATAACTAGCCTGCCTCTCTTAGAACATATGTAAATAGTACATGACCCTAGTAGAAAATCATATGGTGAAAATCTATGGAAACTAAACAGACGATGAAAAAATCTCTAGAGACGAGCAAATGGTGAAGAACCTTTGAAAGCAAAAATTAATTGCAAAAATTAATTGCAAAAAAATCATAGAAAACGTAGTCTCCTAAATGGCCATCTCTGAAAAGCGAATAAATGAAGAAATCTTTTTTGTTAATAGATGAAGGACTTCTAGGGAAGACAGAGACGGTGTATACCTCTACGGAGCAAGTAGACGGCGAAAATTTCTAGGGATTGATCAGAAAATGAGAACTTCTAGAGAATGAACTAATGATGAGGACCTTTGGGAGAGAGCATACGTTAAATATCTCTAGAAAATGTAAAGAATGAGAGATTTTTAGGGAAAAAAATGACAATGAGCTAAGGATCTCCGTGACAAAATAAAGTAAATGACATTCGAAAGTAAACTAGTGATGATGGACCTTTGGGGAGCATAATCCCCTACGCCTCTTGGGATGTGAACAATGAGCAGTATTAGTAATCAGAGTAGTATTTCTTGTCCAAATCAAATGCGTAAGACTCGATATAAATGGAAATATAAATTAAAAAGAACGGAGAGAATATAAGAAAATTGAAAACGGGAGAACTGTCTCTCGCCGATTAGAGGAGGTCATTGTCTCTTAGGATCTTGCGAATCAAGGACCATACTTTGATGCTATACATTGTTGTTTTATTCAAGCCATTTATATTTTTATAATGCACCTAGCATGTGGTTAGCATTTGACCCACGTCCTCTTAAGTTAAATGTACATCATCTTTTCATTAGTTAATTGGTAGATTTTTGGATTAGGATATTGGGTTAAACTATAAATAATGCATGTGAATATTTGATGTGTGCGATTTTGATTGGATTAAAGGTTTGAATTCTAAACCAAGCAATCTTTGTCCCTTAAAAGTGCTTTATTTTATGAATTTTTTTTTTTATCTAATATGTCGTTGTGACACTTATCAGTCAGTTGTTTATATTAACGTCTTGTCAGATCAATACCAAAAAAGACGGAAAATACATGAAAATAGGTTTTTGCCTTGTTTCCAAGCTTCTGCACAAAAAAAAAAGAAAAAATTTGTTTCAAACCTCCTTTTTATACGCTTAAAGATCGTTCACCACTAATCTAGACCACTTATTGAAATAATTTAGTTTTGCAGAATGTGAGGTTTTATTTAAACGATTTAAAGATTCATCCAACCGAAGACCTAATAAATTAGTGGTGAACGATCTTGATTCAATATGTCTACTGTCTAGGTTAAGAACCGGTTAACGTCAGTTAATACAAGACTAAACCAAAACCGATGACAAAAATTACTGTATGTCGTTTTGTAGAAATACGAAACTGACAGAAGCAAACAAGTATGGGATACGAGGGAATTACTTAATTAAAGTGGCATCGATGTCAACGAAGATACCATCAAACTATGGCGTTAGTTCTCACGCGACTGAGTATAGAGTGCGGATAAAAACTTTATATATATAATATATGTGCGGATAAGCTCTAGATTTTGGATCTTGAATTGATCGCTTGCAAACATGAGACAGTCCCGACAAGATGTAAGTTTGATCACACCGTTCGAAGCTGAACTCGTATAAGTACGGAAGGTTTGAGTATCCAAGATTATGGACCCAATCTCGTACTTGACTATCGAATGTGCATAATTTTGAGATAATTATCATAATATCGAGTGCAACAATAACTTGGTTAAAACAAAAAAAAAAGACAATAACTTGGTTAAAGTTTCTTTTGAGCGGAAAATATCGACCTATTATATCTGTAATGGTTACATCTTTTCTCCTTATTTCTCGTTTTTGCTTTTTGGTTTGTGTTTACTCTAGTTCTTTCAGATTTCAATAATATTTAGATGTTAAAAAAAAAAACTTGCTATTATCAAAAAGGAAAAAGAAATACGAAACTAATGAGAGTTAATCAACATTCTCTGTTAGAAATGATTTCATAAGAAAATGTTAATGTTACAACCAGAGCCGTCTTCAGATTTTCGGGATCCCATACAAAAATAGATGATAATTTTTTCAAAACCGTAAAACATATTTTAATGACTAATATTATAAAAACTATGACAAATCTTCACTTTTAAAAAAAATTATAGTTTAACAATTATACGTTTAAATGATAAATTTTTAAAAATCATACTGTTGAATTTTTTTAAAACATAAAATATACATTTAAATATAATATTTTTATGATAAATATTGTAAACTCATAATAAATCCTCACTCTTAAAGAAAAATTAACAGGTAAAAATAGTTTTTTTGGTAATAATTAGAAACTTTTCTTTGTAATAAATCTTTAATTATTTTTGGTTTTTGTTTTTAGTACTGGCATCATAAACAACAGTACTAAAAAATCAAACAAATAGAATATAAGAAAAGTAGAAAGAATAATAAAGAAAAAAATAGTAATACAGTAATACAACACAAATAATAGATTGATGAGACCATGGAAGTTCAAAACCAAAGCCTCTCCTCCTACAAAGTCTTGAAGGGGACAAAACATAAAGAATAGAATGTAAAGAATTGAATCAATACAATTGTAAGACTACTAACCAATTATTAGCAATCAGAATTTAGAATCTGTAAACCTTTTCACTGCGAGAAAACTCGAAGCCCGGCCTTTATATCCTCCAACTTGATTGTACAAATCTCTTCAGTGTCAACACATTCAAAGCTAAGCCGGAGATCAAGATTCTCCCTCGCATTAACAAGCAATGTGTCCACTAATCCTCCGTTCATCTCTTTCCTCTGCTTCTCGGTTGTTTCACTCTCTATCACTGACGCTATCTCCTGCAGAGTGCATGACTCATGCAATTTGAAACCGTAGAACAGAGTGTCCTCGCTTTGGTTGTTCATCTTGATATGTAGTATCTGCGCCAGTTCCTTTGCACTAAAGTCGCTGAAATTGAAAAACTTTGTGACTCTTCTGCAAAACCCTTCGTTTGATGCTATCACACGCTTCATGGGCTCGCTGTATCCCGCGAATATCACCACGATTTTCCCTGAGTCCATGACTGACATTATTTCTTCCAGGGCTTCTAGACCGTAGTCCTTGTCGTCTGCCTTTTGCATCGGGATCAATCTGTATGCTTCATCCACAAACAGAATTCCTCCCTCGGCTTCTTGGATCTGTCAAGAAATTGAAAGATTTTAGATTCTCGAAACCAAACCCATAAGTAAAATCAGAATGTTCTGAACAGTGTTTGTCACCTTTCTCCTGGTCTTTGGCCCTGTATGACCAACAAACTCACCAACCAAGTCTGTACGCTGCACTTCTGTTACCTTGTCGGTTGGTAAAATTCCAACCGTGTTAAGCAACTTCCCGAGAACTCGAGCTACCATGGTTTTACCTGTTGTTTGGATCAACTAAAACAGTTATGTATCGATGTGATGTAAAGCCAGAGAACGGTAAATATAAATCTTTTCCTCTCACCTGTTCCAGGATTTCCAAGAAATGCCATATGTGGAGGTCTTCGAGTTCCAATATTAAGCCCAAGAGCCCTACGCCTCTCATCTAAAAGCATTCCTTTTGCCCATTTCTTCAGTTGTGTCTTCAGCTCACTTAATCCAACAATATTTGACAACTCATCCTCAAGTAGATCCATCTTTGCTTTTGTCTTACCACATTGCTCAAGCGCACTTCTTTTCCTCTGCTGATGGAGAAACCAGCGTAACAATTCCCGTAACTTCTCACTGCCCTGTCCTTGAGGTAGATGGTCCAAAGGAGTCATCCCTTCCTGAAAAATGCAAAAAAAAAAAAAAAACTCCACAGCTTATACATGATTGTACTCTTATCATTACAAAAAGCAAAAGAACCAATAATTTCAGAGAAACATACATTATCTTTAGCGCTGCAATCTGCGTTATGATCGAGCAATGTCTTAACAGTTGAGATATCTTTCGAAGTAATTGAGTACCATACCGCAAGATGCAATGGTGTCATACCATTCTACATAAACCAAAAAACCAAATCAGTCCAATCTATTCTCATAGTTGTTTATTCCCATCTTCAAATCAATCAAGCAGAGGAAAGAAATAACTAAAGAGAAAGAAGAAATTACACTGGCTTTAGCTTCAATAAAAGCACCATGCTCAAGAAGTAGCTTTGCAGCTTCATTGCAACCATTCTTAGCTGCCATATGCAATGGAGTCTCACCATACTGAAGATAAGATTAATGCAAAATTCAAAAGCTAAACAAAAGAAGAATCAAAGAGCAAACAAAAAAAATCAGACTTACAGTATTCATAGCTTCCAATTCAACTTTCTCGGATCCAGTCCAAGCGAGAAGATACTTAACAATATCAACATTGCCATTACCAGCAGATACATGAAGTGGAGTATGATACATCTACAATTCCAAAATCACAAAATAATCGGCTGAAGATCATGATTTCTCTAGATTCACCACCAAAATTCCAAAATTCAAACTAAATTCTAAATCAATCGGCTGAATTAAGCACATTCCGAAATCGGATTTAACAGATTTGGATTCAGGAAGAAAGAAAGAGAGGAGGAGAGCATACGACGGGATTGCGTTCATTGAGAAGAGAAGGATTATCTTTAAGAAGTCTCTGAAAAGCAATAAGATCACCGGAGAGAGCACAATCGTGAATTGTGGTGGGTCTTGCGGATCTCAGCCGCTGTCCACCGCCGCCTTGTCGGTTCATTTCTTCAACCGTCTCAGCTACAAAGAAATTTTCCCCCAAATCTATAATTTTAGAGGAGATTTTTTTAGAGGATTTTGCGGAGATAGAGAGTCTTGGAAGATTTAGGAGTATCTTCTTGTGGAGAAGAAGAAGAAGAAGAAGAAGAAGAAGAAGAAGAGAATAGATTAAGAATGAGAGTACCTCCGCGTCTTCCTCTAGTTCTTTTCTTTGGTGTCTCTTAATTATATTTTTGGGTATGTGGAAAGACGGATTTACCCTTACCTGAGTTTTTTGTGGACCTTGTTTACTTCTTGGCGTTTTCGTAATCCCAGCTAAGCTATTAGCATAATTATCTGCATCCAGATCATGAAACGAACGGACCAAACTCTAAAAAAATTGAGAAACCCATTTGCCAAATGATCAAATATTATTGGTTCAATTTCTTTTTTAGTTATTAAATTAAATTAAATAAAAATACATTAAAATATTAGTGAGAATCCCGAAAGGAGGTTCTCGTTGCTGGAGATGCTTTAAGGTTTTCACATTATCCGAAAGATTTTCAATATTTTATTCATATTTATTTTTAATATTATTTGAAAAACTTCCTAAGAAATTACCAATAATCATGGTTTTAGTGTTCTAAACACCATAATGCTAAGTTGGTAAACACCGTAACTTCTAACGACCACAATGTTTCTATTCATTCTCATCCAATGATGAGTCTCTAATCTCAAAAGCCGAAAAGATAATCTGATTGACGATAAAATATCACCTCAAATTGTTTATTAGACATATTTCATCCTCCAAACATACTATAAAATTTCCAACAAATGTAGATTATCACAACCTTCTGTTTACGATGGAAATTACTACCCCATAAAAAAGAGTACTTTAATAATAAAATGTCAATTTGGAAAAAGCCAAATTTGACTGGTGCCCGGAGATAGGAGAATGGGGCAAAGGTTACAGTTTTGTCTTAGCTTGTATGTGTTTTCGTTTGGTTGTTGACAGCTGTAATTATAAAGAAAACACAATAAAAATAAGAGAATATTAGAAGATGAGACCAGCGAATGTCATGCCCCTAATCATGTCCATAATGTTAAACCAAATAATCATAATTCTCCCATGTGACGCCTCATTTTTCTTTAGTATCCCGCAGCCCCACTCATACCATTTGAAATACTTTTCACTCAACTCAAAGATTAGTTAGAGAGACTACTTCTAATTGGTTTCGAATTGTACTTGGAAATGGTAAGTTTTGGATTGAACCTTGACAGTTGACTTTTTTTGGACCTCTAAGCAGTTATATTAATGCACAAGGTATTCATCATGATGTTTTTTCTTTTTTTTTATAATCAGGAGGTTCAGATTGTGCATTCTTAATTTTTTTAAAATAGGATCTAAAACATATTAAATTAATTTTTTTTGAAAACAGATTCCTTTAAACGCGAATCGAATTTGTGATCTCCTCGACCTTATCCCACAAGAAATTACCACTATCTTAACTTATACGTTGGTACTGGTTTTTTATTTAAACTACACTATCATCTGGTGCAATGGTCATTGGCGTCTCCACTAGGCAAAAACAAACAAGTTGTGGTTCGCTCTCCACTTATGTCTTGGAGCTGTGACCATTACTCCGACTTCTGACATGGATAACAATACAAGAAAACATGTCACTTTCCCATTAAATTTCTAACCAAAAAAAATGATGAAAAATATTTTCCACCGATTTCTATTTGATATTCTTCGCAATCGGTTGAGCTTTGTCAAATTGGGTTTGTATTTACTTTTCTTGGTTCACTTAGGTTTTTAAGTGGATCTTTCAATTACTAAAGTTGGGCTTTCTTTGTCAAAACAATTGTGGGCTAAACCATTATTGACTTATTTCAATACAAAAGTTTTGGGGGTATATAATAGTATATCTGGTAGTTAATTTGTATTCAATCAATCGAGAGTGGCACCAGTTTGACAAAAGCAAAAAAATTGACTAAACCATATTTAACAAAATATCGTTGACTTCCTTTTTTTTTTCTCTTAGATTTGGCGAGTCGTGCCCCCCTGGTTGTTCTAAGCTATATAAACAGAATTGATACAATAAGAATTATTTACATAAAACATACTGTATATATTATCTGAAAGAGCAAAGTATTAGATAATACTTATAAATTAGGGGAAACGTCAATTTAATAGGCGGCCTTGTATTTGTGCGGGTGTACTCCTGTTGTTTCCTTTGCTTTGCACCAAGTAAAATCCCAACTGTTTTGTACACATACAAAAATTACTTCATGCAGTTTAATATTCTAAGAACAATAAATGTTGAACATTTCGTCAGTATATATCATTAGACCAAAAGTTCTTAAAAATATGACCGTTGTATGTTGAATTGATCATTGTTTGCGTGTGATGTTTTATGATGATAAGGATCTTGCGTTTAGAGAATAAACATACATGATTCGTTATGATCATATAGTATGAGCAATAAGTTGACTTCATGGGTTGATTATGTTACATATACGTGAATTGTATGTTGTGAATGATATGATAGATAACTTCATGCACAAGTAGTCTCGTCTAGGATGGTAAGAATTAGTGAACATTGATAATATGACACGAAGTTAAAAAATACGTGCACCACAAAACAGTTCCATCCCAAATTCGGATAGAAGTAATCAAAACTCAATTCTAGTCTCGGTGACAGCAGATCACACCCCTTCTCCTGCGTTGTATCATTTTCCATTTTCTTCGGCTGTCTCTTAAATTTTTAACTGCGAAGAGAGATGTCAACGGCTTCTTCTCCTCCACCACCACCGGATCTGTTTCGGTTGAAGAACCTTCTGAAGTTCCGTCGCCTTCCATGGAATCCGTCTTTCTATCTCCGTTGTCTCCTCCACCGGAATTCTTTGGTTCTTCCGCTATCATTCTTTCTTCTTCTCTGCAATTACTGGAGTTGGGCCGAGCACACCCTTAATTCAGCCCAAAAATCCATGTAGATCCATTCCAACCCATAAAAAAGAAAAATTTTCTATAAATAGCAAGATCATTCAATAAGGAAAATAAGATTAAAGAAAGACATTATTAGAGAGAGAGAGAATCAAAGCTCAAACCATTCACTAGATGTTTCGTTCGACTTGGTTGCATCGACCTCAAGCTAGCCCTAATCGAGTCCGGCTCAACATTAGACATTACATAAACTTTTCTTGTAATTGCACTTAACTCGGTTCGATTAACGTTATTTGTAAGATCCACCATGTAATAATCAATACGAGAGCTCGAATTCTGTCTATTATTTGAACTGTCTTCATTCACGAAAGTTCCCAAACACTTATAATCAAATCAACCCCTATTGTGATACACAACCCACAATTGGTATCATATGTGGAGAGACTTGAAGGTCTTTTTGAATGCACGAAGCACCCCTCAAAAATGACATGACAACTGACCTTCTTCGGAGCCGGACCCTCGACCTGGCCCGAACTACGATCCTCCAGAACAACGGATTGAAACCCAATAGTACTTAAGAACACGATTGCTCGGCCCAAAGTCTTCAAAGAAAAAAGTGGTGAATCATCGGTGCTTCCACCAACCGCGCCGACTGGAAATATGGTGCCTTTCTTGTCCGAGCAAGTTGCCGACCCGACTCCCAATCCAACCATGCAGTCTTTGACCCGTTTACAGCCCGAGCTGGAACAAAGTGGGAATATTGCATCCCAGGATACGAATACAACGACCATCGCACAATCCACTACCGACGCTTTGGGCGAGCTCGCCAGCACTACTAATATGCATCTCAAAGATATGACATTGAACCAAACTTTTTCCCACGATCAAATCAATCATATCCAATCCTCGAAAGTCGGACCTCCAAGACAATCATCTGGTGAAAATAGCCCCCGAATGAAACCTAACCTCAGAAGTGCGTCACAACAGCATGGCGGTCTCTCTAAGGGTCCTTTCTAACCAGTTACGATCGGTTCGGGCGAGAGAGAAAACCTCCCTGCCACGACACAAGCCCGATCTCTTTCCAGCGCCACACTAGGGATCTTGAGTGCGACTGGGAATTAGAGCAGATGAAGCAGAAGCTTTGGTAGATGAGCTCCAAAGTTCACTATGCCACCAGTTTGGCACCGGAGATCGACCGCATCCTAATGGAAGCTCAAAACACTATGTTCACTGCTAGAATAAGTACAATACAAAGCCATGGATCCCTTGCAATATGTGACTGCCTTCACCATAGTTATGGGACGCGAACAAATCCCCCCAAATGAAGCGTGACATACTTTCAGTACTTCATGGAGAATCTAAGCAGAGTGACGCTCACTTTGTTCTCCCGACTTAAGGCCAACTCCCTCAACACTTACAATTAGTTTTCCACTTTTTTCCTCAAGCACTTCTCGATGTTAATCCAGCAGAGCATTTCCTACGCTGATATATGGGCCTTGACGCATAGACCCAAGGAGTATTCAATTTTATATTGATAAGTTCAAGGCGGTCGTCTCGAATGTCTCTGCGACTGATGACACCACATTGAGAGCATTATAGAATAGGCTGTGGTACAAATCATACTTCAAAAAAGATATGAGGCTCTATAATCCAAACACGGTGGAGGACGCACCACACCAAGAAGTAGTGTACATCGATATAGAGGAAGAACATGCCACCTTGGCTAAAAAGTATGCATTCTCTAAAGCACCAACTGCCAAGGAAAAGCCAAGAGACGAACATTAAGAGCTGCGATAAAATTACACCAACAACTACAGCCGCGATGAATAAGGGAAGCGAGCCGCTACCTTCCTAATCGATAACAAGCAAACCGACCATCACCCTCAGTCCCAGTAAAACACCCATAACTCCTTTCGAACAAATTCGTAAGATCGTACTACTTGTCCGAGGAGCCAAACTATTGCGACTTCCACAAGAAATCCAGGCACCTGACCTCACGGTGACGACAATTGCAAAATTTTCTTTTTGAGCAATCCCAAAAGGGAGAAGGAATTCAAAGGATATGCCCACCAGGAAAATAGGCCTGAGCACCTAGGAGAAAGCATATACTTCCAACCCAATGAAGAGCCACCGTCTCGACCACTGGCTTGGATAACCATCCAAAACCTCGCCCTCATTCGAATGCATGTCAGCCTAAAAGAGATCGACCCTAGTGTAAAGGACCACATTTCAATGGTTAACCGCCCTTGATGAGGAAAAATGTCCTAATGATCATGGGAGGCCTCTTGGACTGTAACGACTTGGTCTGATCAATCAAAGAGCATCAAGAGAAGACGTCGACTTCAAAAAAATAGTGACCTAACACCATTGACGAACCCATAGAGCAGTTCAAATGTCTTTTCTTCTTAAAGGTCGATATTGTTTGGCTCGATATGCCCCATAACTACCCACTGGTGGTTGAATTGCAAGTAGTCGACTGCAAGGTTGCATGAGCCTTGATCGATACCGGAATTTTTGTGGTTGTTATCTTCAAAGAAACATTTTAGAAGAAAGAGCTCAAATACTACAAGATCAAGCTAACAGTTTGGCCCTTAACAGGCTTTAACGACGATACAACAATGACCTGTGGTATTATCAAACTACCTGTCTATGTCGGCCCCATGGTTTGGATAGTCAAGTTCATGATTATCGATAAACCAACAATCTAAAATATAATACTCAAGACGCTTTGGATACATCATACTTGGGTGGTTACCTCCATCTATCAATATTTTTTTAAGTTTTCAACATCGAGTGGGACGTACATGCTTCGAGGCGACCAAAGGGTGGCTCACTCATGTTTTATCACTGAGCACAAATTAAGGAGAGTGACACAAGAAATGTAAAAGTGTCTCGTCATCAAGCCACACATCTACCTCTGCCCCATATCACAAGAGAGCTCGTCGCATGAGCTCTTCGTGCAAATAAACATCAATGATAAAGAGCTTGAGCGACGCATAGGGATCAAAGAAGACTTAAAAAGAGACTTTTGGGACAAGCTCGTTGGCTTTCTTTGGCAGAACGCCTCCAAATTTGTGTGGTTGACCAGCGACATGCCCGATATTGACTCATCCATCGTCAATCATGAGTTGAACATAGACCCAACCTACAAGACAATGAAGCAAAAAAGCTCGACCTAGAACGAGCTAAAGCGATAAAAAATAAAATGGTAAGGATGATTGTAGCAAGATCAATTATCGAGGTCAAGTACCCATCAAGTACCCAAAATGACTAGCAAATTTAGTGGTTATCAAGAAAAAGAGCAGAAAGTGAAGAGTATGCGTGGACTCACCGACCTCAGTAAGGCGTGCCCAAAAGACAATTTTCCTTTGCCATATATAGATCGATTGGTAGAAGCCATTGCCGGAAATGAGCTTCTCTCATTTATGGACGCTTTCTCGAGGTACAACCATAACCAACCATAACCGACTGTAAAACTTATTTTTATAAGGTTATGCCGTTTGGATCAAAGAACATTGGTGTGACCTATCAGTGGCTCGTAAACCACATTTTTCTAACCAACTTGGCGATACAATGGAGGTCTATATCGACGACATGCTCGTCAAGTCCTAGAAAGTCGACAACCACGTCGATCATTTGGCGGTATGATTTCAAACGCTGAACATATACAAAATAAAATTGAATCTGGCAAAGTGTACATTTGGTGTAACTTGGGGGAATTCTTCGGCTACATAGTTACGCAACGAGGAATTAAGGCTAATCCGAAGTAAGTCCGTGCCATTTTGAGCTCTCTTCCCCGAACACATGGGAGTTGCAGCGGCTAACAGGATGAATCCCCGACCTGAAAAGGTTTATCTCAAGATCGATAAATAACTGTCTTATGTTTTACAATATGCTATAGGCAAACAAACGATTCGTGTGGGACAATAAGTGCTGAAATTTTTTCCAAGATCTAAAGGAGTACTTGTCCACCCCACCAAGGCGAGTATAACCGATCTTCTATATAAGTAAGTCATTGAACGGGGTAGAATCTACAATCTAGTAATATAGGCTGAACTACCAGGTCGGGATCTCCATTTGAAAAAATTTGACGTTAGGATCCTCGAAGACAACTTCATTCTTATGAACGAAGAAAAATTCCCTCTCCCCAATCCTTCGTCTTGCTGGTTGCCCCAATCACAATCTTTTGGTTGGGATTCACAGTTACATAAAATAGCTCATGTTTCGATTTCATCATGGTAATATGGGTTAACTCTTCATAAAAAGGGAGGTTGATCTCAATACCCAACTGTTTTACGTAGCTCGACAAGGCCGACTGCATTACGAATCACCACAACCAAAAGCTAACTGAGCACAATCTTTCTTTGCAAATAGTACTCAGTCAGGAAGAGCGACACAAGAAAATGAAGCCCGCATTGATTGAAAAAGACTTGTATAGACATACGTGTCCTTCGGAAGGAGTCCAAGGTTGTTGGTGATCAAGTGGAGAACGAACCTTTCAAGTGGAGAACGAACCGCAATACCGTATTATACTGTCCAGCATTTCTGCAGTCGCCACCAATTTTTTTATAAAATCGATGACATCGGAAAAAGAACTAACTATCCATTTGGCCAATGGGATAAGTATTTGAAGATCGTCCCCCTTGTCGTCCTCCGGATCAAAGATCTCTTGATCAACCTCCTGCTCGACCTTCGGTTCGGGCACCTCCGTGTCAACCATTCCTTCGTCCTTTAGACCAATGGTTTTATCATCGTTATTGATCAATCGGGGAACGACCACCTGAAAGCTTGGTCCGACACCGTCTTGCTGAAAAAGTGACAATCGTCGTGACAACTTGGGAGGATACGTAGAGCAAATTGAAGAACAGCCGGAAATCTCAAAGTAAACAGCGAAGGATACAAAGAATAAATAGGAAAACACAAGGAAAAATAAAGATAGGAGAAAGAGGCGAGAAGAAAAGAAGGGGTACATTTTTATCCTTGTAGAGGAGAAATAAGAAACAAGTGAGCTAATGAAGTATTTATAGAGGGAAGGGGTCATCGTCACCTTCGCAAATTTTCAAGTTGGCGATGATTTGACTTCTGCACCTTCTAAATAACTCAACCCAAGTTCAAAATTTGGCCCAAAAGTCTACTTCGGCCCAAGTCCAGCAAGCTAAAAAAGCACGAGAGAGAAACAAAAATCTTTTCTACACGCTTGGCTCGGCAACAACTGCTCAGCTAGCGAGAGATCCGTCTGACCATCGTGTCGATCCAAGGAAGGTTCCTGAGCATATTCAAACCACCTGAAACATCATAAGTCCATCGATCTCAACTCAAGCTTCGATCGCCGAACTAAGGGGGAGAATTGTTGGAAGTGGGCCGAGCACACGCTTGACTCAGCCTAAATCCGTTCAGCCCCATTCTAGCCCATTAAAAGAACGAATTTACCCTATAAATAACAAGATCATTCAATGATGAAAGGGAGATTAGAGAGAGAGAGAAAAAAAATCAGAGCTCGAGCCATTCACTAGACTTTTCGTTCGACTCGGTCGCATCCACCTCAGGCTGGCCTAATCGAGCTTGGCTTAACATTAGACACTACATAAATTTTTTTTGTAATTGCACTTAGCTCGGTTCAATTAACACTATTTGTAAGATCCATCCTGTCCGTTATCCGAACTGTCTTCGTTCACGAAAGTCCCCAAACTTTTATCATCAAATCAACCCCTGTTGCGATACACAACCAACAACAGCCCTCTCCTCCAACGGACTTTGGTTCTCCCATTACTATTATTTCTCCTTCTCCACAGCTTTCTCCCTCCACATCCATTTGGTCTGGATTGGGCACTCTAGTTCCAGCGAGTCCCTCAAGCATAGAATATCCTCGAACTGTCTCTTCTAGTGGATTATCAGTAGAAGTGGTTGTTGGGATCACAATAGAGGAATAATTGTGCTTGTGGTATTGACTTTGATTTGTTTCTTTTGTAAGAAGAAACAACGAAGAGACGATGAAGCACCTCCTGCTCCCAAAGGTCAAACAAAGATCTCTATTAGATTATATCAAGAACTATATATATTGTTCCTCCTTTATGTGATTTATCCAAATTTTATTGTTTTCTATATGCTTTGATCTGCTCGATCGACTCCATATAATCCATCCATAATCTCTTGTGCTAAGTACATTTATCTACATTTTCTTTTCATGTATGTGATTTCCCAACATGTTAATCTAAATAATTTAAAATCACATTTAGATGTTTTAGGGGTTCAAATTAGGATTGTATTGGGTTTGAGACCTATATAAAAAAGGATAAGAGTTTGTAACATGATTCATCAAATTAATAAAGAAATTCTAGAGGTAAAATGTATTCACCTCAAAAAAACATTCGTTTTTATTGTCTTTCTACTTCTTAAAGTTTTGATTATATTTTCGCGAATTCACGACACAACAGGTGTGGGAAATTCTATAAATGAACATGCATTTTGTGAAAAATGTATATATGAAATTATTTAAAACTTGTATAGATCCATAGAGAAACCATTTTTACAGATTTGATGTTCTTGTAATTCTCAGCTGGAGGCCCTTACGTTGGACAGAAGCAACAAACTGCAACACGACCGTCGGATCACATGGTGACATCACTACCACCACCTAAGCCTCCTTCTCCACCACCACTATTCATGAGCAGCAGCGGCAGCTCTGACTCAAACTATTCTGACATCCAGTTCTTCCTCCACCATCTCCAGCGCTTCTCTCTCCACTACCACGTCAGCCACATTTCATGAGCAGTAGCAGCTGCGGCTCTAGCTCAAACTACTCAGATCATTCATTTCTTCCTCCACCATCACCAGGACTTGTATTAAGCAATAACTATAAAAGAACTTTCAGTTACGAGGAGTTAGCTAGAGCCACCAATGGCTTCTCTGAGGCCAATTTGTTAGGACAAGGCGGATTCGGATACGTGTTTAAAGGTATATTACTTAATGGAAAAGATATTGCTGTGAAACAGTTGAAAGCAGGAAGCTCTCAAGGAGAAAGAGAGTTTCAGGCTGAAGTTGGGATCATTAGCCGTATTCACCATAGACATTTGGTGCTCTTGTCGGTTATTGCATTGCTGATGCTCAAAGATTGCTTGTCTCTGAGTTTGTTCCTAACAACACTCTCGAGTTTCACCTCCATGGTTAGAGAAATTAAACTAACTCTTCTATGGTTTATTGCATGCTTTGTTGTTTATAATTATTGATGATTGTTTTTGGAAATGGAATTTGTGATAGGGAAGGGACGGCCTCCGATGGAATGGAGCTCAAGATTGAGGATTGCTATTGGTTCTGCCAAAGGATTGTCTTATCTTCATGAAAATTGCAAGTCTAAATCTGAAAAATATGTATAGTTGTTGAACATATATAAGCCATGTTTGTTTATTCGGTACGTATTTATATATCAGGCAATCCTAAAATCATCCACCGTGACATTAAGGCGGCAAACATATTGGTTGATTTCAAATTTGAATCAAAGGTACAATTTTTTTAATAAATTTTTTTTTATCTATTGTAGGGAAAATTCTAGAAAATGGACAATTTCATTATTATTTTTTATAATATAAGGAGGTTCTGGATCGAACCATGTAATCTTCCAGACCCGAAACCAAAATATATAATATTAAGTTTGTCCTAAACATTACTCGATTTTGTAACTCTAAGTTTCGCCTAGAGTTTTTTTAAGTTGAGCTAACGCCATTTGATTAATTTCACAATTTCATTATCAAAAACACTTCTATGTTCTAATTTCACATTCTAGAGATGTTTTTTTATTATGAAAATGTTCATTTCAAGAATTTACGCTTTAATATATGTAACATGGTACGATATTTTCATAAATCAGCTTTGTATCTTGTGTCTCTCTTTTATCTTATAGGTTGCTGACTTTGGTCTTGCAAATATTGCTTCTGATACAAACACTCATGTATCTACACGTGTGATGGGAACCTTTGGGTAAAGATAATCTTGAAGCTACTAAATATGCACATTTAGTATACAATTTGTAAAGATTCTGCGAATCCTTATCATTTAGCTTTGGATTTTAGATATTTTGCTCCGGAATACGCTGCAAGCGGAAAGCTCACAGAAAAGTCTGATGTTACTCATTTGGTGTAGTACTTTTGGAGCTAATAACTGGGCGGCGCCCTGTTGATGCCAACTATGTTTACGCAGATAAAAGCTTGGCTGATTGAGTAATTTTTATTACTGCAAATAATCTAATCTTTATATGATTTTACGATTTGATTGTTGAATGAACTACCTGTGAATAATGGAAATAGGCACGACCATTGCTTATGAAAGCAGTTGAAGAAAGCAACTTTGAAAGTGTAGCTGACAGAAAGCTGAATAGTGAGTATGACAGAGAAGAGATGGCTCGCATGATTTCTGGTGCTGCAGCTTGTGTTCGCTATACAGCTCGCCGTAGACCTCGCATGGGCCAGGTAATTAATCATTCTTTTCCATAGGGATGGCCAGATGGATTCTTGGTTTTTCAGTTTTGAAATATGTATACTAAGAGCGTCCTCTAACTTCATGCACAGTAGTTTATTAAGTTGTAGTGGTCCAATGGTTTCCACTTAAAAAGAAATTATCCGTAGGTTTAGGCAAGAAATCAATTCATCTAAAATCGCGAAATTCACTAAATCATTTTATTTGACCAGTCGAAATTAATTCATCTTTTAGGTTCATTAAAAATTTAGTGAGTATGCTATTCAACAGTTACACTTACTATGGAAAATTACTCGGGTGATAAAAGCCCGAATCACACCCTAGTTATACAAAATATATATATATATATATATCTCACCTATATTATATACATATATTTTAATGGTATAAATAAATTTTAATTATAAAAAGAATTGAATCACTCACGTAATAACAAACGTTTTCAGAGTATTTTGTCAAACGACAATCGTAATCTTCTTTTTTTTGATTTTTTCTCCATTTTTTAATGATGAGGTATTTGTTGAAATACCATGCTCAAAACGCTCTAAGATAGAACCAAATATTTTCAGTTCGGTTGGTTTTGAGTACAAAAAGTTATAAAAAATATAAACAAGTAACTAATTTTGATACAAATGATTTATACATCGTATAATTAAATATATTTATAGTATAAAACTAAACTAAAAATATAACTATTTATTAAATTTTGGTTTATTTGGGTTGGTTCGGTCGCACTAGCTTCATTTTCAGTTTGGTTTCCATTTACTCAGCTAAAAAATTCACTGTTTGATTTCAGTTTCATTAATTTCGGTTGGTTTGGTGTTTATGCTAACCCTATATTTTGCTGTATCTCTAAACAACAACACTAAAAACTGACTTGACCAAACAATGGGTAACATGTTTACTTAGCTGCATTTGTTTTACACTTTGCCAAATATTAGTCATTTAAAATGTAAAATGATGCATTAATGCTAATTGAGCGACTGATTAGTGTAAAAAACGAGCATGTTGTACGGGTGCTAAAAGGAAACATATCGCCGTCAGATCTGAATGGAGGAATCACACGGGTGAAAGCAATGTGTACAGCTCATAGAGGAAGCACAAATTATGACACAATCCAATATAATGAAGACACGATGAAGTTTAGGATAGTGGCTCTTGGGACTAAAGAGTAAAGTGCGAGCAGCGAGTAGAATAATCCAACTAGTGAGTATGATTTGTACCCGTCTTGATTGAGCACTGAGATTCAGACCACAAGGGAAATGGAGATGGGCAATATTAAAAGGACCGCTCAAGGTTATGGTTAGACAGGTGAGAAATTACAGAGTTTTTGGATTCGTTTTTTAACTGTAAAGATTTGAGGAAGTGACTTGACTCTAATTGAACTACTATCTATATGATACATGTATACTGATTTTGTATTTTTTTTTTCTTTTTTTTCTCTTTGGTGTCCTTCCCTAGAAGTTGTGATGTTGATACTGACATTGAGGTTATATAATCTTTTTCATTATTTTCCATTTTTTTCTTTTTTTTGGGGTTGAAGCTGAAATGTTCAATATCAGTTTTGGGGTTTGATCTCTAGTTTAGCTGGTTCTTTTTGAAGAATCTCGTAATCTTGTGTTGGCATGTCCTATGGTGTATATGTATCTTCAGAATAATGTACTAAGATTTTCGTATGGGGAATTTTCAGTTTGATGGAATCCTCTATCATGGGTTGGAGTCGATGTGAAGAGGTAATCATATATATATATATATATATATATGTATATATATATATATATATATATATTGGTTGGACTATGTTATACGTGATGAAATCAGTTCAATCAATTTTCCTATACAATGTGAATTATCGACCACCATCCAACGGTAACCCATATCAAATTTTGCGATTTGGTGAATTTTTTTTTGGTTTTGTAAGGTTTTGCAGTCTGATAGGATTAGAGAATGTTTAAAAAAGATATCGAGATGGAGTCACAAGGATGTTAGTAATTTGTGCGAGACATTGTATAGTATAGTTGAAAAAGTATTTTGCTCAAGTTCAAGGGGATGAAAACCGACCAATTATGGAGGTTGCATGTTTGCGTAATCAAATCGGTCATTATAAAAAGAAAAGAAAAAACTATTCTAAAACCAGAAAATTATAAAGTTGTGACTAAGATAAAGAGACCGTAATACTAAGTTTTACAAGCCAATTGAAACAAAGGGATTGGTTAAAATGAATTATTTCAAAGTATTTCAGATCATTGTATGTAACTTTATTATATTCGACGCATTTGAGTTACAGACGCCAGCAGCTCCAATAATATAGCCCGTAGGTTTGGACTAACTTGGCCTAGACCCTCAGGAAACAAATGCCTATAACAGTATAACACTGGTTCCTAAAGCTTTTTAAATACAAATACTATATAGTAATTCGCGTTTTGCATCTACGATTTTACATTTGCTGCAGATGATAAATATTTTAATTTTCTTATTATGATAAAAGGTAATCGTTATAGTGGTGATGCTTCCTATCAATGTATTAATTTTGGAATATCGTCAATTAACTTAGCAAGGCAATTTTCGTAGAGACTAAAGATGATCTCAAACATATTTTGGGCCTTTTAATTTACGTTTTAAAAAATTGGTGGTCAACATATGGTTGTCATATGCCTGTTTTACAAAAGTTAGCAACAAAAATTCTTTTTTTGACATCTAACTTATATGGTTGTGAAAAGAACTGAAATACTTTTGAAAGGATTTTCTTGTCTGAGTTTTTCGGAGGTCTGAATCTTTTTTTGTTGATTTTGAGAAGTTTACTTATTCTTATTTTGATTGAAGATTCATACTAAGAAAAAGAAGAAACTAGATGTTAATCAACTTAATAGTCTATTCTGTGTCCAATTTAATTGCAAATTGTTCAACAAGTGACGAATGATCAAAGATAAAAATATGGACCAGTTTTTGAAATGAACTCTTTTACAATTTTACTGTAAAAAAGAGATTCATAGGGTGTGAAAATAGAATATATATAGTCCATTTTTACGATAAAATTGTGAAAGTTTATTTTAAAGAATTTTCCTTAAAAAATATTGATGTGATTTTTGATGATTGAGATGAAAAAAATGCATAAGTATGGTTTGTGGAGCCACTTTATATGGATGAAGAGTCTAATGATGAACTTATTTACCAAGATTTAAATAATGAATGTTGAGAAGATCTTGATTCTGATGAGGAGCATGATATTTCCAATGATATTGAATTTGATAATGAGCAGATGATAAACGTGGAAGTGCTTGAGGAGAGGAAGTTTAACTGATTTCGTTTTGCTTTATTTTTTTAGGATTTTTGTAGTTTATACTTTTATTAAAGATTATTTGGATTTAAAATTTATTATTTAAAATATGCTTCTATATTGAATTTTAGTTTGGTTTTAAAATAAGACAATTTTACTTGTTTTACATTTCAGTTTTCTTTCTTTTATTTTCCAAAAGAAAAACATTTTACACAAATTCTAAATAAAACACAAACAATGTTTAATTTGGAAATAGGTTATCTAAGGTGAGAAAAGAATTTTGAGTATACTACATTACTATATAAGTATAAAAATACTCAAAACTATGTAAACAATTTATTAATGCATATGTCTCGATTAATCTGCCTAAGTTTTAAATTTCTAATGAACGTCTAACTACCGATTAACAATTTTTTGAACACTGTTTTGGAGACAATTTTGGAGGGAAAAGATGGCAAGTATCATGGTCTTCCAGTCAAATTCAAAGATAAAAGATAGATTTTTTTTGCTTGTGCGACATTGCTTACAACACCATATAACTTGTTGGCTATGCAAAATTCATGCAAGGAAGAAAAAAAAATAATGGTTATATATAGGGTTTTAACTCTTACGACATGTAATATGATGTTTACTTTTACATGAAATACTATGCCGAAAACTAATAAACGCAGTCTATAACATTTGGAAAGTGCGAAGGCTACTTCCTAAGGTATGTGTCGGTTATCAAAGACAAATTTGTGCAAGGGGCCCTCAAGAATAATTTGCTTTCCGAAAGACTAGTAGTGGCTAAGTCATGGGTCTTAGCCGAAAACGGTCTAAGGCCAACTTTAGTATTTAGTGGAAGGAGAAGGGGGGTTGAGGAAATAAACCCCTCTGATGAAAGGGGGTTCGAACTAAACCCCTCCACATTTAGGTGAAGAGTGTAACCTGGTTGATATGGATATAACTCTATCTAAGAAAGAGTAACAGTCATTCCTTTTAGACAGATATTGCTGTAGACCTGGTTCTCTAAAACGGACTGAGATGTGATTTCTGATTGATAACCGTCTCACATCTTCGACATGCACTACAAGAAAACATGATTTTCGAGACAATCATTTACGTCTCAAAATCGTTCTATATATATATTGGAAAATAATATGTATAAATATATTGTATAACAATATATAGAACTATATACTTAAATATTCATAGTTATGATATTTTTACAGAAATCGATTAGATTGAGATATAATATAAGAAAATTGGATTTGCAAGAATGCTATATAGATAAATATATATATATATATATATATAAAAGAAACTATATACAATTGAAAACGCATAATTCAAAGTATAGTACTTTAACATTTAAACTCTAAATTAGCAAAAATACAAATTTATTTTAAAAAACCGTAATATATTCAAAAAAAAATTTTAACATAATGATTTGTATAGGATACTTTAGAAATACTATATGTTTACAAGTTTGTAAAAACTAAAATTTTATATTAAAATTTATAAAAATCGTCGCAAAACCGTTGCAAATTTGCAACGATTTTGCGCAACGGTTTTGCGACCAAATAGGCAAAAAAATAATATTTTTCCACAACACCTTGTACTCGAACACTAGTTGCGAGGTCATGGTGATTTAAAGATGCGGAATACATGACCACTGTGGCACGGTTGTCTACGTTCATTAGTTATCAAAACTAATATATATACATTTGTGTGCATTAGTTATCGGTTTTGTTAAAAAAACCGGTTATTGTATATATTAACGTACACTATGTCTATATATATGGATATATATATATATATATATTGGAAAATAATATGTATAAACTAAATTTTATAACAATATATAGAAATATATATTTAAATAGTCATAGTTATGATATTTTTACAGAAATCGATTAGATTGAGATATAATATAAGAAAATTGGATTTGCTATATATGGATACATATATATATATATATATAAGAAACTATATACAATTGAAAACGCATAATTCAAAGTATAGTACATTAACATTTAAACTATAAATTAGCAAAAATACAAATTTATTTTAAAAAACCGTAATATATTCAAAATATTTTTTTAACATAATGATTTGTATAGGATACTTTAGAAATACTATATGTTTACAAGTTTATAATAACTAAAATTTTATCTTAAAGTTTATAAAAATCGTCGCAAAATCGTTACAAATTTGTAACGATTTTGCGACCAAGTAGGTAAAAAAATAAATTTTCCGCAACACCTTGGACTCGAACATTGGTTGCAGGGTCATGGTGATTTAAAGACGCGGAGCACATGACCATTGTGCCACAGTTGTCTATATTCATTAGTTATCAAAACTAATATATATACATTTGTGTGCATTAGTTATCGGTTTTGTTAAAATAAACGGTTATCGTATATATTAACGTACATTATGTCTATATATATGGATATATATATATATATTAGAAAATAATATGTATAAACTAAATTTTATAACAATATATAGAAATATATATTTAAATAGTCATAGTTATGATATTTTTACAGAAATCGATTAGATTGAGATATAATATAAGAAAATTGGATTTGCAAGAATGCTATATATGGGGATATATATATATATATATAAGAAAATATATACAATTGAAAACGCATAATTCAAAGTATAGTACTTTAACATTTAAATTATAAATTAGCAAAAATACAAATTTATTTTTAAAAAACCGTAATATATTCCAAAAAAAATATTATAACATAATGATTTGTATAGGATACTTTAGAAATACTATATGTTTAAAAGTTTGTAAAAATTAAAATTTTATTTTAAAATTTATAAAAATCGTCGCAAAACCGTTGCAAATTTGCAACGGTTTTGCGACCAAATGGGTAAAAAAAAAGGAAATTATTTTCCGTGATCCCTTCGACTCGAACACTGGTTGCGAGGTCATGGTGATTTAAAGACGCAGAGCACACGACCACTGTGCTACGGTTGTTTATGTTCATTAGTTATCAAAACTAATATATATATATTCGTGTGCATTACTTATCGGTTTTGTTAAGAAAACCGGTTATTGTATATATAAACGTACACTATATATATATATTAGAAAATATTATGTATAAATTAAATTGTATAACAATATATAGAAATATATATTTAAATAGTCATAGTTATGATATTTTTACAGAAATCGATTAGATTGAGATATAATATAAGAAAATTGGATTTGCAAGAATGCTATATATGGATATATATATATATATATATCTATATAAAAGAAACTATATACAATTGAAAACACATAATTCAAAGTATAGTACTTTAACATTTAAACTATAAATTAGGAAAAATTACAAATTTATTTTAAAAGACCATAATATATTCCAAAAAAATATATTATAACATAATGATTTGTATAGGATACTTTAGAAATACTATATGTTTACAAGTTTGTAAAATCTAAAATTTTCTATTAAAATTTATAAAAACCGTCGCAAAACCGTTGCAAATTTGCAACAATTTTGCGACCATATGGGTAAAAAAAAAAAAATTATTTTCCGCAACCTCATGGACACGGATCATGGTGATTTAAAGATGCGGAACACACGACCACTATGCCAGAGTTTTCTACGTGCATTAGTTATCAAAAATAATATATATACATTCGTGTGCATTAGTTATCGGTTTTGTTACGAAAACCGGTTATTGTATATATAAACGTACACTATGTCTATATATATATGTATATATATATATATATTGGAAAATAATATGTATAAACTAAATTTTATCACAATATATAAAATATATATACTTAGATAGTCATAGTTATGATATTTTTACTGAAATCGATTAGATTGAGATATAATTATTTTGTGAGGAAATGGGGAAAAAAAAATTGTTTTCCGCTACCTCTTCGACTCGAACTCTGGTTTGTGTCAATAATTTTGTTTTTATTAGTCCCAAAAAGGTCGCAATTTTGCAACTATTTAGCGACGACTTGGATTTTGTCTCAAATTTATGACATTTTTGTAACGTATAGTTTGTGTCAATATTTTTGTTTTTTTAGTCTCAAAATCGTTGCAAATTTGCAACTATTAAGCGACGATTTTGGTTTCGTCTTAAATTTATGACATTTTTGCGACGTTTTTACTGTTGTTTTAAAATCGTTGCAAATTTGTTTTATATTAGTCACAAATATTTGAGACGATGGTGCCGTCGCAAATAACCGTCGCAAATAGATTGTTTTCTTGTAGTGATGAGATTCTTTCCTCTTTTTATTTGTTGGCATGGTGGTACTTACAATTTAGATTTATACTCAATTTCAGTTTTGTCCCAATTAAGTATTTGTTCCTTTTCAAATCAAAATTGTACTGAGAGTTGCATGTTTAATAAAAATTTATCAGCTCCGCATTTATTATGGTCTCTATTTAGCCTTTGTTCAGTTTGTTTCAAGATGCTTATTTTCCAACTAAACTTGTCCTATCTATCCACATGATCCATTGTCACCACTCTGAATTTTGAATTGATATTTATTGATGCATTCTTATTTTAATTCATATAAAGTAAAAACGAATCAATGAAATATAAGTACCAATGAAAATAATTTATTGATATGCATACACATACACACAATATTGAAAATTCGTTAAAAATTTATTGAAAATATCTATTAATTTGGTATAACCCTTTACTTTAGTGAAATACTTAAAATATTTAATTGAGAATCACTTAAACATAACTTTTTTTTCTTCTTTCAACTATACACTGATCAAAAGACCACACCTTCATTAGTTTTCATATAAAATTCTTCATGCTAAACAATCAGTTTGAAAATTAAATAAACAATTAAAAGCAAGAAAAAAGAAAAATTAGCTCGAAATAGACAATTTCATCGAGTAAATTGGAGAAAGCGGGTCCAGCGACTGCACCATCAAAACTAACTCGAAATAATCTGTTTCAAATATTTGAAAATCTATTATTCTTGTAAGATTATTAGTCATAACCAAAATTAATGCTTCCATTTCCGAATGGAGGCGTGCGAGACTTTTTCTGAAAATTAGCTCTAAAAGTATTATATGACCATATGTATGTCTACAAATCAAGCCAATATATGTAAAATGATCAATAGGTTTCCACAAGCCATCGGTCCGACATCAAAATATCTGAGAATTGCTTCTTCTCCACTAGTGTCCCTACAAGCGTCAGTTGAACTTCCTTCCATGTCAAATGTTCACTTCTGGCGTGACATAATATGCCATAGGGCACTTAAACATAATTTTTAAAATACCAAATTTAAATATAAATATACCTAATTTACCAAATGATTTAAAATTAATTATTAGATAAAATAATGTGTTTAACTTGAGGTATATGGGTTTAGGCTCTGAACCTTCTAAAAAATAAATAAATAAATAAAGAGAGTTTAACGCTTTTACCTATCATCTAAGAAAAAAAAAACTTGGGTCAATCTAGATCTTTTAATCAGGTATATACTGGTAAATATCTTAAATATAGATATGTTTGAATGTGAAATCTATCTAGTTTAATTATTTATATATATATATATATATATATACACTTTATTTTATTTTTTTAAACTCTAAAACACTATCAATTCATTTCTATCATATAGGATGGAGAAATCTTTTCAACTTTCCCTCGTCGTTTTTATTATCTTCACAATTCTTGTACTAGGTTTGTATTTACGTTTACTATGATTTTAATATACTACATATAAATGTTTTTAGAAGAAAGGAGTTTTGAATACCATATTAAAATTTTAAATATCAAATCAACTATGTCATATAAATTTGTGTCAAATATTATTTCATTCTAGAATTCTACAACATCAACTTTAGCTCTTTTTTTCTTTATGTTAAATCCATATCAGATCTATCTAAAAAATGAGTTCATATTTTTTTTTGGTACTAGACATAGGAAATTACTAACCCAAAGATATTTTGAAATTTCTTCACATTTTGGTTAATCTCCTAGTTTGAATATTTTTTTTTAACGTCTTCATTAATAAAAACTGGTTTACAATAACAAAATTTACTAAATATGAAAGAGCCATAAAAATACAACGAAAAGTCTCGTCTATAACCCGACCAAACACGGATATCACCGAGAACTTTGTACCCGAGAACTTTGTACCACAACCGAATATAGGGTTACCATTGATTTCCACCAATGCATCATATCTTGACCATTACGATGACAAAACATCTTGTCAATCCAAATCCGTGTACAAGGATATGGAACACCATAAAGACTAGCAAACTGGTAGATCCACCATTGGGAAGAACACCAAATAAAGATCTATATACTTACTGATTTTTCTTATAGATAAATCATATAATATAATTAGAAAGAGTACGGCCGATGCCGGCCGACGAATTTACATAAAAACGAAGAAGAAAAACTGATTTGAAAAATCTTGTAAAAATTTGAGAGAGAAAGAAGTTAGAGAGACTTGCCCCTGGTTTAAATGTTTATTTGGACTTAAGATATTTTGAATAATTATTGTGATATCAACTGATTAAACACATTTCTATTGGTATTTTTTGGTCATAGACAATTATTCTCCATTCGTGTTGCATAGATAAATGTTTCAAACTACAATCTGTTGTTTTTATTGGTACTATATAGTTTTCTATGTAAACTTATATGATACATCCAAAGTATTTTAATATAATAATTATTACAGTTACAAGATTTTTCAAGAATAATTAGTGGCTTATAACAAATAAAACCTTTTATTGGAACACACATACTTGTTTTAACATCTATTATTACGATAAACAAATAAAGTACTTCTTTTTCCATTTTAAATATGAAAATTAAGATATTATATTTTTTGTTAAAAAAATGAAGATATTTATGTTTCAAACATATTAGGAGTGGTAGGAAATGGGGTTGTGGAGCAAGGAAACCCAAGAATATGTTGGAGCACTCTAAACACTCTGTAAAAAAAAGAGCCCGAAAGGATTCTTTATGTGCGTACCTACAACCAATGGACGTTTTCAATGTGATTGCCGCCATCCTTGCCGTAATTGTTTTTTTTTAAAATAAATCTCAAAGATATACAATCTCAATACATGACTTCATTTTGTATTTTTCTACGTATAATTGTGTTTGATAAAGAGACAATAATCATTCATCATAACACGTTTGCGTGGTATAATTTCACTAGTTATAGCCGTTTTAATGTTTCAAGAAAATGCTTTGATATAAATAATTCAATTTCAAAAACAAATTGGAGAGTTGTGTTTCTTTATTGTAATTCTTTGATATACGATAACCATTCATGTTTTTCAAATCTCTATATTTTATGCAGTTTTTGTTAATTTACGTGTGTAAGATTTATTTTTATGTTCATAAACTTTTTTCTTGATAAATATATTTAGTGTTGTGGTAGATGAAGAAATTTTGTTTAGTACATATGTTCATAAACTTTATCCGAGTATGAATTAGATTTACAGTGAGATTAGTAGGACAATGATTCAACAAAATTTATTTGGACAATGATACAGTGATATCGTATTTGGAAAATAATTAAATTTAAGTCCTCATTATATTAATAATAAAGTAATATAGTTTATCAAAAAAATATATATATATATATATACTATTTGACATGGGCTTGTAAACTAAACATCAATATTATTGTCGACGTCGAGTTATAATTTTTTGTTAAAAGGATGTCGAGTAATAAGATATCGCCACAAATTGTTTATGCATACTTTATCCTCTAAAAACATACTATAACAGTTTTCAATAAAATTTAGATTTGCAGATAATACGATGGAACGGTCTTCTCACTGTCTATATTTTTCAAAAGAGCACTTTTCTATATAACAAATACAATTTGGGGGAAAACAAGCCACACCTGAGAATGGGACGATAGAACCAAGGGAGAGTTATGATTTATCTTAAGCTCGTAACTCGTAAGTATATGTGTGTGTTTTTTTTTCTCTTTTTTGGATGTTGACAGCTTTAATAAAAGAAAAAAACACATTAGAAAATAAGAGAATATTAGAAGGTGAGACCAGCGAATGTCATGCCACAAATCATATTCATAATTATACCAATTAATAATAGTGTCTCCATGTGCAACTTACTTTTCTTATATCTCGCAGCCCCACTCATCCGTTTTAAAAGATTTTTCACACAACTCAGATATTAGTTGATTTTTTTTGGGTTTTAAAAAAAAACAATGAATTGGATCAGAAGATATTAGTTGATTTTTGAGGGAAAGAAAGTTTTATATTTTCTTTTCCTTTTGTCAAAACATGACTTTGCAATATAGGATCTTTTCTCTTATCTCGCTCATTCCTCTCGTTATACGTACACGTACACCAATAGAGACTCCTATCTCCTTAGAAAATTGACCTACATATGTCTAACTAGACAATATATTTACCGTGACTATTCTTCCTTTATATTTGTCTATTATGAATATTATCAACAATATGAGTCTTTGTCTACACATTCTATAGCCCGAAGACAAGAATCAAGTTGTGAAAGTGTGTTTTTCTCGATCTTATTTTCCATGTTCAGGTTTCATGGTTACAGCCAGTTGTGAGTGTTCAACATGAAGATTCTACTTCATCTTTGAATGATCTCGACTCAACAATAACTTAAATAGTTAGCTTTATATGCAAATTAAAATAATTTTAGACTGTTAAATTTATAAAAAATTCTTTCAAGTTTTTTGTTGGTAGCAGAAATTTGAGATATGATTTATGATATATTTTCACCTACTCGTTTGATTGATATGATTCTATTTATAATGGACTATTAATTCTCTCGAGTATTTTGATCCGGAACATTTGGGGTATGTTGGAAGATATGAGTTTGCCTTCGACATCATCTTAAAACCTGGTATACATAGGGTTGAAGTTTTATTACCAATACCCATTAACAAAAATAAAAGTTTGGTTAATAGAACAAAGCTGAGAGCTCAAATTTCATAATATACTAATTTAAAATTCCATTACAACAGAGTTTAGGATCTTTCTATACTTGGTTTGGTTAAAATCTAATCGATATTTAGATATTGAAACCAAAATGTCTCTGGCATCTGTAATCAATCATTAATTAGGGAGTGGAACCAAATTGACAAAAAGAAACTAATATGAAAATTATCATCGCAATTACGCCCCGATGAATTTTATTTTTCTCCCTTAGATTTGGCGTGTCACGGGTATAAAATCAAATGATAAGACATTGACCCGATATAATAATTAATTTCATAAGCTTATATTATTACTGCATCTGGAAATCTGGAGACCAACTCCCATGATATAATTGACGTGTTGCTAAGAACCTTAATCGAGTTCGATTAACAAAATATTTATTTATTGTCCGTTTAAGTTTTAGTGGATTATTTTGGTGTAACTTGACATTTTGGATAACAATAATAAATTAGGGGGAGCGTCAATGTTAATAGGTGGCCTTAGAAATTTATGCTGGTGGACTCCAGCTGTTTCCTTCGCTTTGGAGCAAGAAGAAACCAACCCTTTTCTTGTTTTTGTTAAAGAAACCCAACAATTTTCCTCACACAACAATTGAATTACACATTCTCTGATTCATCAGCAATCTTATATTTTCTTTTAAAAAAGGAAAATGTTGACCACAAAAACATAATGTCAAAAGAAAAAAAATCATATGACCAAATAAATGGCTTCTCTTAATTTGATTGTGTAATAACTTTGACCGTTGCATTACTAATTTGGTACATGCAAATTTTGTTTTTAGACGTGTAAATTTTTACGTTGTGTCCTTTATTTACCGTTTACCACACATTTTTTTCCTTTTTATTTACTGAAAATAATGACAATTTTATAATACTTTTCTCCATTATAAGTTTTTTTTATTAATTATTATTTCTATTTTATTCACCCATGTTAAAAGATCGTGAGAATCGATGGCAAAAAAAGAAAAAAATGGTAGAGGGTCTAAAACTTTCTTGTTTCTGATCCTAGAAAATCAAATTATTCAATGTTCTCATTAAATGTATAAATTGGTCACATCCCATTTCGGCAAGATAGATTGTTGCAACAACACATCACTTTTTTTTTTAAAGAGAGTAAAAAGTAACTTTCGAATTTATTCAGTTCCTCGTCTTGATCTTGAACCATAGTCAGACACAAATAATTTGGTCAAGAAAAACCTTTTTAGTGACTGACTATTTTTGGTGAAAACATTTTCTCTCTTAACATTTAATTTTGTAATGATAGTATATTAATAATTTAAGATCTCACTAAAAAAAGTGGTAGTAGAATAATATGGATCAAATAAAAATATTATTTTCAAACAAATAAATACTGATATCTTTGTATGTCATAAAAAACACTTGATATTAACTTTTAATAACTAAAACTAATTCTTAAATGCTGAAGATAAATTTAAAGTTACTTTTATGTAATTATGTTCGTTTCATCAAATGACGATTAATATCATTGTAACAATTTAGTACTTTATATTCTATATATACATAAACACAACAAAATTGACTCTCAGTTATAATTTATTATTAAAATAAAGAAACAATAATTTTAAATTGTTTTGGAAAAAATATTATTACTTTTCTATTTTTAAAAATTCTAGTACATAAAAACTTCCCCAAAAAAAAACAAAACGCGGGCGTTTATAAAGAACAAAAGAAAGAGAGAACGTAAAAGAAATGACGCGGAGGAATCGTGTGGGGCCCAAAAGCAGCTCCATTGTCCAAATTCCGATAACAAAAGTAAACAAAACACAAAATCTCAACTCTCGTTGGCACCAGATCACTCCCATATCTTCTCTTTTACTTTTTAACATTCTTCTCCATTATTATCTCTTCTCGGAGAATCTTATTAATTAGATCGTAGCAAAAATGTCCTCGGCGCCGTCTCCGGGAACTACTCCATCACCATCTCCACCATCTCCTCCTACCAACTCCACAACCACCACTCCTCCTCCAGCTTCTTCTCTTCCTCCAACCACAACTCCTTCTTCTCCTCCTCCGCCTTCACCAACCAATTCAACCTCTCCTCCTCCTTCTCTTCCTCCACCAGGATCTTCAACTCCTCCTCTTCCTCAGCCTTCTCCGCCCGCACCTGACACTCCATCTCCACCGTCTCCTTCCACACCAACTTCACCTGGATCCATCACTCGAAGCCCTCCACCTCCAAGGTCAGAAACACCAACAGTTCCCTCAAGCGGCGGCGGGGGAGGATCTCCTCCTCGAACTCCATCTAATACTCCATCAAACTCTTCTTCTCCGTCGTCTGATTCGTCCGGTGGATTATCAACAGGAGTTGTGGTTGGAATCGCCATTGGAGGAGTAGCTTTACTTGTGGCGTTTACTTTGATTTGTCTTCTTTGTAAGAAGAAACGAAGAAGACGATACGATGATGAAGCTGCTTACTATGTTCCTCCTCCACCTCCTCCTGGTCCCAAAGGTAAATTCAAAGATCTCAATTTCATCAAAATCAAAATCAAAAATCGAATCTTTTTAACTATAATCGTTCCTCATTACTCAAATTATCTAAATGTGGATACTAATTGTACAAATCTGATTCTACTTATGCATTATTTTGTGGAAAAGATTATACTTTTATTGAAAAGTTTCAAACTTTCATATATAATAAGAGATTTGATGTTTCCTCTGTTTCTTAGCTGGAGGACCTTACGGTGGGCAGCAACAATACTGGCAACAACAAAACGCATCACGACCGTCAGATCATCACGTCGTGACGTCACTACCACCAAAGCCTCCTTCTCCACCGCAACAACCTCCTCCGCCTCCACCACCACCACCATTCATGAGCAGTAGCGGCGGTTCTGACTATTCAGATCTTCCGGTTTTTCCTCCACCATCTCCAGGGCTTGTATTAGGCTTTTCCAAAAGCACTTTCACTTATGAGGAGCTATCAAGAGCCACCAATGGCTTCTCTGAGGCTAATTTGTTAGGACAAGGCGGGTTTGGATATGTGCATAAAGGTATATTGCCTAATGGGAAAGAAGTTGCTGTAAAACAGTTGAAAGCTGGGAGTGGTCAGGGAGAAAGAGAGTTTCAAGCTGAGGTTGAGATCATTAGCAGAGTTCATCATAAGCATTTGGTTTCTCTTGTTGGTTATTGTATGGCCGGTGCTCAAAGATTGCTTGTCTATGAGTTTGTTCCTAACAACAATCTTGAGTTTCATCTCCATGGTTAGAATTAAACTTAACTCTTTACATTGCTTTGTTTGTTTTCAATTAGTGATGGATTGAATGTGTTATAGGGAAAGGACGGCCTACAATGGAATGGAGTACTAGATTGAAGATTGCTCTTGGATCTGCTAAAGGACTTTCATATCTTCATGAAGATTGTAAGTCTAAAGTCTGTAAAATATGTATAGATGTTTAGTTTTACAGTCTATGTTTGTGTATGAAGAGCATTCGTGTTTGCAGGCAATCCAAAAATTATTCACCGTGATATCAAGGCGGCAAATATACTGATGGATTTCAAGTTTGAAGCTAAGGTATGATTAATCTTTATTTGATATGTTTGTGACGTGTTTTTGTAGTTTGTGTTACTGAAGCTCTCTTCTATCTTTTAGGTTGCTGATTTTGGTCTTGCCAAGATTGCTTCTGATACAAACACTCATGTATCTACCCGCGTTATGGGAACCTTTGGGTAAATATAATCCTGAAGCTAGTTTTGTATATTTGTAGTTTGTAAAGTCTCTGTGAATCCTTACATTTGGTTTTGGGATTTTAGGTATCTGGCTCCGGAATACGCTGCAAGCGGAAAGCTCACAGAAAAGTCTGACGTTTTCTCATTTGGCGTTGTACTTTTGGAGCTAATAACCGGGAGGCGCCCTGTTGATGCAAACAATGTCTATGTAGATGACAGCTTAGTTGACTGGGTACTTACTATGGCTTGATAGTCTGAACTTCACATGATATTTTACAATTGGACTGTTGAATGAAGCAAAAGCTATTTGTGAATAATTGGAACAGGCACGACCCTTACTTAACCGAGCATCTGAGGAAGGAGACTTTGAGGGTTTGGCTGATAAAAAGATGAATAATGAGTATGACAGAGAGGAAATGGCTCGCATGGTTGCTTGTGCTGCGGCTTGTGTTCGCCATTCAGCTCGTCGCAGACCTCGCATGAGCCAGGTAACTTAATTTGACCCAATCATTGTTTTCTCTAGGGGTGAGCATTATAGTTCATATTATATGCATTTTGTATATTCGGTTATATTTTAACTAAGAATACGATTTCCTAAAGAATTTCGGGTCACTTAGGTTGTTTCGGTTCCACTAACTTCGGTTTCAGTATTGGTTTTGGTTTTTATTCGGTATAAAGATATGTTTCGATTTGGTTTTAGAGAAATTTGGTTTGGTTTGGGTGAGAAATTCGGTTCAGTTTGGTTTTATCCCAACATTTTCTGCATATTAGATACTTTTTTTCACTTGCCTAAACGTTCATACTAATGGTGAAGTGTTTGTGAAATTGAGCAGATTGTGCGTGCGTTAGAAGGAAATGTATCACTCTCGGACCTGAACGAAGGGATGAGACCGGGTCACAGCAACGTCTATAGTTCATATGGAGGAAGCACGGATTATGATTCAAGCCAATACAACGAGGACATGAAGAAGTTTAGGAAAATGGCACTTGGAACTCAAGAATATGGCACGACGGGCGAATACAGTAATCCAACTAGTGACTATGGACTGCACCCGTCTGGTTCAAGCAGCGAAGGTCAAGTCACAAGGGAAATGGAGATGGGAAAGATTAAAAGAACCGGTCAAGGTTACAGTGGACCCTCTCTTTAAACCATAAGAGGGTAGAGAAATTGCAGGTTTTTTTTGGAATCTTTTTTAATTATTATTATTAACTGTAAAGATTTGAGGAAATTGCCTTACTCTCTAATTGAAACTACTACGATATATGATGCATTTAAATTGTTTTTTTTTAGAACTTGTGATGTTGATTCTGGATTGAATATTATTCTTTCATTCTTTTTCTTTTTCTCTAGGAGTTTTAAGCTGGAATGTTGAATGTTAGTATTGGGATTTGATCTTGTTTGTTATGTCTTTGTTCGGTTAAAGTCTAACAAATTGTTCTTTATACATCTTTATCCGGATGTCAATCCAGATAATCCGATCCGATCGTAATCAATCTAACCAAAATACTCAATTGAAAACCAAATTATATGTAAATATGGTTTAAATAGAGTTTTTCAAATTTAGTGATACTTTTATTTGACTAAAGTCCGAATACAAACTGAAATCAAAATTTCTTTAAAATTTAGTGATACTAATATTTGACTAAAGTCCGAAATCAAACTGAAATTCATTGAAGATTTGGTTTTAGTTTGGATACAATTTTATAAAACCAAAATCCAAGCCGGATTGAAACACCTTTAGTAAAACAATCCTTAATCATATAACCTTTGAAGATATTAGTTTGGAAGCTTTTTTGTTTGGTTCGATGACTCAGCAATTGCGTTAAAATTTCCTTCGAATTGACACACCTCGCGAGTTCATAAATGGCGCGAGGTCTGGCCCTATGCTCCAATGGAAGAAAGTCTTCAACTTTACCTTCGACCTCCATCGCTAAGGGTTTCATTTTCCTCCTTATTGAATATGTGGAATCGATAATATTATTCGTTACTGTGGCTGAGGTTATATACTAAGAGAGATATCTCTTACATTAAGAAAACAGAATATACATAGCAATTATACAATCAATTAGATGAGCTGTATTGACCGTTGGAGGATGTTTTCATATTCTATCACACTCCTTCAAAACGGACAGGCGGGAGTTAGTCCTATCTTGATTAGAAGAGGTTGAAACTGTGTGCGAGGCAGATGTTTAGTTAGGGCATCAACTAACTGGTCGGCGGAAATAACATGTGCAACTCGGAGCTGGCCACTTTGTACAAATTGACGAACAAATGATAGTTCAAAGCGATATGCTTTATACGGGAGTGAAACACTGGATTAACCGCTAGGTAGGTGGCTCTAATGTTATCACAATAGATCAGCAGTTTGATTGTATCTTGAAGACCAAGTTCTTGTAAGAAAGAGGAGATCCAACATATCTCCAATGTAGTGGACGCAAGGGATCGGTATTCAGTTTCGGTGGAAGAACGGGCTATACATGTTTGTTTTTTAGAGGACCAAGCAATCAAGTGACTTATGAGATACAAAATGTAGGCACTTGTAGACGTGTAGTCATCCTTGTTGGCTCTCCAATCAGCATTAGTGAACGCATGGAGATCTGGTTTGTTGTCGACTCGGAGATGAATACCATGAAACATGGTGCCCGCAAGATATCGAAGAAGAAGCTTTATGGCAGCAAGATATCGAAGAAGAAGCTTTATGGCAGCCCAATGATCTGTGGTGGGTCGGTGCATGAATTTTGAGAGCTTGTTGATGGTAAAGGAGAAACCCGGCCTTGTTAAAGAGAGATATTGTAGACTTCCAACGATAGTGCAAAATTCTGTGGCATCATCCAAAGCATTTCCCGAGAGTAGTGTAAGACACGAATTGGAGCACATCAGTGTGGGTGCAGACTTAGCTTCCATCGTGTTTGTCTTGGGAAGAAGATCTGTAATATAACGACATTGAGTGAGATGTAAACCCGTTTTTGTGCGAGTAACTTCTATTTCAAGAAAGTAAGGTAAGTCACCCAAATCTTTAAGGGAAAAGCGATAAGAGAGGGAAGTGATAAACCAGGAAATATGAGCGGAGCTGTTCTCCATGATGATGATATCGTCTACATACACTAGCATGTAGAGAAAACCGTTTTCGTTATTGTAGATAAAAAGGGAGGCATTCACAACAGAATTCTAAAATCCTAAGTATAGGAGGAAGGTCCGTATCTCATTGTACCAAGCATGTGGTGCTTGTTGGAGGTTGTAGATGGCTTTTCGAAGTATACAAATAGTGTGTGGGTTGTCTTTGTATATGACCTTGTAGAAAGGCATTGTTGACGTCATGTTGTTTTAACGGCCAATCGTATGTGACTGGCGTACTAAGAACTATGCGGATTGTGGCTATCTTA
The DNA here is from genome assembly GCA_963922655.1 of Cardamine chenopodiifolia. Classification (NCBI taxonomy): domain Eukaryota; kingdom Viridiplantae; phylum Streptophyta; class Magnoliopsida; order Brassicales; family Brassicaceae; genus Cardamine; species Cardamine chenopodiifolia. The sequence continues at coordinate 11,465,728 of OZ000485.1, read as the reverse complement.
AGGACATGGCTGAATGTATCTTGATAGTAGTCAATGTCGGGTCGTTGGTTGTATCCTTTCGCCACAAGCCATGCCTTGTAACGATCAATAGTTCCATCTTGTTTTCTCTTAATAGTGAACACCCACCTGTAACTAACAACATTCGAAGCATTAGATTTATGAACAAGATTCCAAGTATGGTTCCGAATCTGCGAATTGATTTCTTCATTCATGGCTTTACGCCAATGAGGACTCTAGAGAGCTTCACCCACTGTTTTTGGTATCATGTCGGGGGCGTGAACAACGGTGGTGTGGAGGTTGAGTTGCTGGACCAGTTTCCTAACACGGTTACTTGTACGAGTAGGAGCCAGTGGAGGAGGAATCTCCACAGTTGGAGGCGGAGGGCGGAGGAGGTGGAGGTGGAGAGGGAGGAGCTCTTGGAGCCGTGGATTCGGAGTCCAAGGTTTGGGAGTTTGTAGTGTCGAAATTTTAAGTAGACGGTGTCGGAGAAATGGAGGGATTATGGTCTAGTGTCAGGGGAGCTGCTCCAAGCGTGAGAACTGGTGGTGGAGGGCGGAGGAGCTGGAGGTGGAGAGGGAGGAGCTCTTGGAGCCGTGGATTCGGAGTCCAAGGTTTGGGAGTTTGTAGTGTCGGAATTTTAAGTAGACGGTGTCGGAGAAATGGAGGGATTATGGTCTAGTGTCAGGGGAGCTGCTCCAAGCGTGAGAACTGGTGGTGGAGGAGCTGGGAGGTGGACCGGCTGAGGAACAACCGAGACAGGGGTAGAGATGGAGGACAGCAGCCTCATTGTGTGAAGACAGTTTTATGACTTCAAGAGTAAAATGCATCAAAAAGTGAAAAACTGTTTTATGAAAGACAACATGACGTGAAGTATATATTTGTGAGTTAGCCCTATCTAGACATAGATAAGCATGATGAGTGATTGAGTATCCTAAAAAGACACATGGTGCCGACCGAGTGTCCAATTTATGAGAAGTCTACGGGTTTAACCATGGGAAGTATAGGCACCCAAATACACATAATTTTTGATAATTCGGAGAAGTGCCATATAAACGAAGAAAAGGGTTTTGAAAATCAAGGTTTTGTGATGGCATTCTATTGATAAGGTAGACCGTCGTGCCAAACGCATAGGTCCAATAGGACTTAGGGATCGAATCATGGGACATAAGAGCTAAGCCCGTCTCAACAATATGTCGATGACGTCTCTCAGCGATCTCATTATGATGCGGTGTATAAGGCGGACTTGTCATGTGTGATATACCGTGATTAGAGAGGAATGTTCGTAGACTAATAAATTCATCCCCATTGTCGGTATATCGATTTTCAACCAAATTTTTGAATGTCATCAAAACATTCAAAACTTGAGATTTTAGTTTTAAAGGATATGGTAAACCACGTGTATCGAGTAAAATGATCAACAAAAATTACGTAATATTTAAAACCATCAATAGAAATAATCAGTGAAGTCCACACGTCATAAAATACAGTATCCAAAGGAAACAAAGACTTTAAAGTAGAAGTAGTAAACAGTAACTTATGCATTTTATTAATTAAGCAAGTAATGAAAGAGTGAGCAATCAAAGCATTATTTGAAACATGTAAATTAAATTAAGAAATGAGTTTTTGAAGAAAAGGTAAAGCGGGGTGTCTGAGGCAAGAGTGCCAATCGGACAAAGAAGTCTTGAGGGTGGAAGCAAACGTGAGAGATGGTTGAATGGAAGATCGTTGTATAAGCCATTCATAAGTACTATTTTTAGGCTTACTTTTCAGACGAAGAGCTCTTGTTTGTAAATTCTGGACCTGAAAGTACATTGGTGTAAACGTCATCTCAACATCGTTAGAGGTACACAATTGAAAAACAGAGATGAGATTTTTTATCGAGCGAAGGAGCACATAACACATTATTTAAAAAGAAAGGTCTAGTAAAAGATGGTAATGAAAAAGAACCCGAGTGTGTGGTTGGTAATGCAGAGCCATCACCAAGAAGCACATCATCACCTCCACCATACGGATTATGAGCCAAGAGATTGCCTAAATCTGCGGTCATGAGATGTGAAGCCCTGGAGTCCACCAGCCATGTAGACTCCGGAGTCAAAGAGCATGGCCACATTTCCACGAGGTGTAGAAGGCTGGTGCCGGGCTGGAACTGTTGAGACGGTGGAAACTATGTAGACCATTGTGGAGCTGAAACAGAGCCACGAAAAGCAAAACTCAGGGCAATATTTAACGCTATGCCCTTTTACACCTTTTACACCACACGCTTGACATTTTCCAAGATATGAGCTTGTTAAACCGAGATTGATTGTTGTTGTTGGTGTAGGAACATGACTGAGAAGAGAAGTTGTTGAAGCGGTTCTGATTGAAGTTGTTTGAGCGGGTGTCAGCATCGCTTTGCGATTCAGCAGACGAGCTTGTAGAGCTCGGTAGGAGATAGGATTATCGCATCCATTGATGGCATCAATTTCGGGTTTGTAATCCTCACCCAAACCCGCAAGGATATGCTCTGCGAGATCTTCTGGGTCCAAAGGCTTGTCTTGGAGAGCGAGATCATATGCTTTAGCTTTCATTAAGCGAAGGTACTCATTGATCGATTTTGTCCCTTTGACACATGTTTTAAGTTGATATTTGAGTTGACGAACGTGGCCGCGAGATGGATTGACCAGAGCTTCAGCAAAGCTATCCCAGACCTCGTTAGTTGTGGTGGCGGTGAAGACGAGAGATTGAGCGGACAGAGTAAGAGCACCAATCATGGAGCTGTATAGAAGACGATCATGTGGACGCCAATGAGCATAAACCGGATTTGAACAGAGACATCATCAACAATTACAGTGGGGGCTGGTGCATCGGCTGAGGAATCAATGAATTGTTGAAGTTCATGACGTTCAAGCAGAGCACGTATCTGACTGTGCCACATGAGAAAATTTGTGTGGTGAGCTTGGTTACACTTGACATGTTAATCGATAGCAGAGTGCTTTGCGGGTCTTGTGCATTGAAAACCGAAGTACGTTCAGCTCTTGATTCTGAAGCCATCGTGAGAAAATAAAGAACACAGAGAAAAAATCTATAGAGTAGAGACAGAGAATAGATAAACGAAACAGAAAAGAACAAGAGAAGAAGAAGAAGAAAAAGAAAAAAATTTAAGAGAGAACGAGAAGGAGAACGGCGGATAGGTTAAAACAGAATATACCATATTAACTACGTGGAATCGATAATATTATTCATTACTATGACTGAGGTTATATACTAAGAGAGAGATCTCAAAACAGAATATACAGAGTAATTACGCAATTAATTAGATGAATTGTACTGACCGTTGGAGGATGTTGCCATATTCTATCACTCCTCTTTTAAAACCCTTTTCACTTCTTCGTATCCACTTCAATCCGGCCACCCAAAATTCTCACGATTGTTCTGTAATTACGCCTGTGTTCCCGAGACGGTAGATGAAACGAAGTATAAGGATCTTTTCAATAGAAAAATGATCATGGCAGGACTCAAACCTCACCACCGAATTGGTAAATAAGCTAAATTTCATAGTTCCCTTCAATTTCACAATGTTTTTGAGAATTTTGCGTTGTGTCTTCTTCAGCTTTAGGAGTTTCAGGTGGACCTGATAGTATGGCGCTTTGTGTTCTAACTACAAATTGGAAAACTCAAGGCTTAAGTTGTGTTAACAACACAGATGGTTTCATTGATGGACTTGTTGCTATAGTTGTGGATCATGGATTAAGACAAGAGAGCAAAGATGAAGCTGAACTTGTCTGCTCCAGAGTTTCTCAAATGGGTACATTTCAATTCAAAGTATGAACATTTTTGAGTATTAAAGTTTAGGTTTTTAGTAACTTGGGGAAGTTTATAGGAATTAGATGTGAGATTGCACATTGTTATTGGGTTCATGGTAGACCAAAGCAAGGTCATTTACAAGAAGCAGCTCGTGAAATGAGGTTTATAATTTTTTTTATTTCCATTGATTTGATTTACATGTAAACTTGGTGTTTATGTAATTTTACTCTTTATAGGTATCAAATGATTTCGAATGTGAGTTTTCGACCACAGATTGAGGTCTTGCTTATAGCTCATCGTGCAGATGACCAGGTAAAAAGGCTCTTTTGAGATGTTAGAGAAGTAAAGGTTGATATTGAGATATTCATGAATGTTGTCTGAAGTTGGATGGATGCAGCCTGAGTTATTTATTCTCAGGTTATCTCGTAGTAAGCGGTGTACTTGGACTCGCGGGTACAGCGTTTGTTTCTGAGATTTTCTCCCAGAATCTGCAGTTAGATGCAAAACATATGAAGAACCGATCGATTCTCTTAGTGCGACCGCTGCTGGATTTATGGAAAGAAGACATGTACAAGGCTATCTCGAATCTAGAAACTCAAGAATCGTTTATAGTTTTATGGTTGCTTGCATCAACTTGTTATCCTATTTACTAGCAGATATGTCAATGGGGTAAACAAGATTGGGTTGAAGATCCGACTAATCGTAGTCAGTTGTTTGTTGGGAATAGGATTCGGGCATCAATAGGAGATCTAAAATCAGGCAAGTATCGAACGAGATTTGTTCATTAAAGCTTGATGTGTGTGACTAATATAAATTCTTGTTTTTTCTTGTCAGGTTCATTGAAGTCAGAGCTGCGAGCAGTCATTTCTGAATGCAGGAGAACACGTTCATTTGTTGACAAAGTTTGTACAGACTTAATAAATCAGACCGTAACAGTGACAGAGGCAAGAACATTTTGCGGTTTAAACTCACATGTATAAACTGTTTCTAACTCGGTTAAGAGTGAAAAGTCATCTCTGTTTTGATGTTGGAATTGGCAGAAAGGGTATGCTATTCTTGATCTAGAGAGACTAAATCCTTCAGGAGTTAAAGACATTTGCCTCTCAAAGTATCTCGCTGCAGTCCTGCAGGTGTTTACATCTTGAGTTTGTGTTCTTTCGTGAATTCATCGCATTTGAGTATTCTGTTGACTCTTCTTGATCTCTTGAATCCCCAGTTTATCTCTCAACGGCAGAGGTCAATCAGAGGAAACACTTCAAAGTTGCTTTTGAACTACATCCGCATAATTCCGTGCAGGGTAATCATTTTTCATGTTGTTCTCTAACAGCTGCTGGTTGCTACCTTAGTCCAGCTCCTGGATCTAAGGGTACCTAAGTTATAGTATCTTGTTCTGTTGACTGTCCTTTACCGTCAAAGACAGAGCTCTTGAACATTTGCATCAATGAAGTTCAGAAAAAACCGACATCTGATGACCTCAATCAAATTATATCAGATTCCAAATCCTTTTCAGACCATGTAGCCCCGAGCAGATTGTTTGAAGTCAAGTTTTTGGATGTTGCATCTGAATCCGTTTTGAGTAAAGCCAGAGAGTTCAATCTTCTGAGTGAATCGACCTATACAACCATCGGTCTACTACAGAAGGATGAAACCAGTTGGTTCATAACTAAAACAAAAGACAAATCGGTAGATGAAGCAGAGCATGGAACCAACATTGTATCTTCCTCTGATAAAGTACATCTTTGTCCAGGACAAAATCTCTACTTCATGAACCAGTTTCTCATCAGATTGAACTTGAGTGACCACCAATGTGATGAAGCGGGCTGCGGATATTGTCCAGTGAGTACAGCTACATCAATGGAGTTTCAAGATGCTTGAACACAAATCATTCTACTTCATCCGCACAAAAAACTCTCAGCTCCTTGAAGTTGATCCCAGCCGCATCAAGAAGAAGCTTACCTGTCTTGGTCAATCTCTGCGGATTACTAATCAGTGTTCCAGTACGTGAAATTACCATTTTAGACCGTTATTTTCATTTGTGTTTTCAAATTTAACAACTTACAAAACCATAAATTGATTCTCTTCTCTGTGGTTTCAAGGCTATTGGATTCAGTTATTGTTCATGCATTGAAGCATCCGCAGTGTTTCATCCAAGAGTACCACTCAGGAGGTGGTCACAGCTCATTTCTCTAGCTATATCCCTGTTGTATTCATTCAATTTTAACAGACATTTATTCACTTGCACGAATTCTTAAGAAATTAAATAATATTTGATCAAGAATCCATATCCTGCAACTTTTGTTGTTGAAAATCGCCAGTTACACTTTGTTTTCACTCAAAGTTTATGGTAGAAAAAAACAATCATACTCCGCCTTGGCCACCTCGTTCTTTCAGCGGTTGAAATGAAGTAAACCATTGCTTCCAAGCTGCATCCTTCTGTTGTTCGACCCAAGAGAGGAAAGCGCTGTCTACTAAGCAAAAGATGTTGACGTAAAGCAACTGGTATTGCACGGGAATGTATCTGAAGTTTGCAATCTGAAGAAGTGGCCATGCTCCGCCTTCAAGAACTAGAGCCGGAAGAAAATCCCTCTTGATTCCTTCTTTAACTTCAGATGTGTTCTTGCCTGTGGCGAATCCCATGTATGTGAAGAACACCAGTAGATCTACAGGGCCAAATATAAGACCATCCATTGCAACTTTAGCTGCTACAAAACGTGTTGTCTTTGGTGCATATCGAAGCTTCAGTTTTATGAATTTATCAAGGCCTTTGTACCTGTGCAACCGCAAATACAACAATATCAGGTTTGTCAATCTATTCATAAACCATTCTTTCTCAGTATATGATTCAGTGTCACTGGATTAGGTGAGAGGCAACATGAGGACATTTGAAATACTAAAGGCTAAAGCTATAACAACTAAATGATCTTAAAATAAGGGAAACAAACCAGAAGTGGCCAACAGGTCCGACAAAACCAAACCCAAACATGCTCGTGACAGCTACTCGCTTCCAGTTAACCTTGAATTCCGCATCTCCGTCAACATCTTTATTTGTGTCCTGTTATATTGAACATTTAGGTCAATAGAGTTATAATGCAACGCATGCAAATATCACAATCAACAGCGTATTGACAAAAACACAGCGACTCCACGATTGTATTTTAAGTATTTCTCTCCCTATAGAAGACCTCTCCTTAACTGTTAGAGCTTGCAAAAACGAAACTGAAGCTGTAGTAATACATTCATGAAATCGCAGCAAACAAGTAAATGCATTACAAGAAATTTCACACAACTATAGAGAAATCTTTCTAATCATCAACCAAGATATGAAATCCAAGTGCTTAATATATGAATAACCTTAAATTCTTTAGCAGATTTGAGAAATTTTAACTCAAGGCAACACTACCAAATGTTTCAATATCTCTACACTACAAAAGAAGATCCAAGACTGTTAATGAAACATGGAGCATCGAGAAGGTAATAACAACTGGAAAATTTTGATAAGAGCCGAAAAAAACTACAGAAATAGGATCAAAGTCTATGGAAGAGCTGCTTAAATCAATACATTTGTAAAGCATTCACCTAAATGTCTCGAAAAATACAGATGAGCAAGAATCAACTGATACGAACTTGAATCAGAAATATCATGAAAACTAGATGTAATTTCAACTAATCCGCACCAAAACAATGATCGAAGAATCGGAGAGATTTCCAATTTGAAACTTCAATCGAAGGAGAGGAAGATCGGAAAATGACTAACAGTGAGACGAAGAAGACGAGGTTTAGCGGTGGAATGAGTGATGTATTGAGCGGTGACATCGCCAAATCCCCAAAGAAATCCGGAACTAATGACCTGAGTTTTCACAGGATGAACCGTGAGGCATCCCTGGTACCATCTCCAAAGCTTCAACATATGGACCAGTCGTCGTTTTCTTCGCCGTCGCCGCGAGTGAGAGATAGAGAGAGAGATTGGGACCTGTGACGGAGAACCACCGTGGGAAGAGGCGATTGTGATTGGTTGAAGAAGAGGTTTGACACAGTGCTTAAGCTCTTCCTAAACTTCTCCTTCTCTTTAATCCTTTCTTCATTTTTTTCCGAGTACTCAAATGCTGTTGTGATGAGAATATCATATAAGCTTGTTAACTGGGCTTCGGCCCATGAACATTTAAAACTTCTTTTGAAGACAACCTTAATCCACCTCAAAACTTATAAAAAGCCTCAAACTTAACTGGGCTCCTACTTCTACGAAATCTTAAGTTGTTGGGTCCTTGCGAAAAACGATGTGCTGTATCATCAGTATTATTCACATATAGCATATAAGTTTAATGTATACCGGTGTATAAATATATATCGTCTGTATTATTAATATATAACTGAATTATAAATATATAATATGATGTATAAATATGTAATTACTTGTGTTATTTTCAAGTATAACGTAATATATGAATATATAACACAATACATAGATATGTATCTCGATATACATATATCCAATTAATCTACTTACCGGAGATACAACAATTTAGTGAGATATCAAAATATTTAGCAAAATATTAATCTACTTTCCATTTAATTATTAGAGGGTCATATTTTGATTTACGGTATAAAAAATATAATTATGATGTTATTTTTAACTATAACCTAATATACGAATAAATAACGCAAATATATATATGTGTCATGATATATGGATATCTAACGAATGTGTAATTGTTAATGTCATGATATATTTGATGAAAACAAGACTCGCAACACTTCGATACACACGTCAATCATATATGGTCATTTACGTTTTTTCGTCATCCCTTTTGATAGCTTTTTAAACTACGAAAATGCCACTCTTCATCCACTTAATTATTTTCGATTTCTTTTGGCATGGAGTGCAAATACTCTTTCAGAACCCTCAAAATATCCCCCAAGATTGACAAAACCAAAATAAATAAACACAATGTTTTTTATTTCTTCTTTCCACATTTTAGTTTGCGACTTTATTTTTTCTTTTCAAATTATAGGGTTTTTTTGGGATGAAAAATTTTATACGAAATCGCAATTTCAACGTCTAGTTGAAATATGGTGAATCCAATTTTTACATCAAAAATCATGTTGTGTAAACTATAGAAATTAATAGGTTAGTATTTGGTTTTTCGATTCGAATTATTTAGATTTTAATTTTAAGTGAACATATTCAATCGCAGAGAAGAGTCTGATCTACTTGCAAAAAGTGAAACAATTTATCCAAACGTCGGAGCTTTGCAAAGATGTACCTCGGTGATCAAGCAAAGTTAACAGCAAGGGAAAGAGAGTTTATGGTGGTCATGATGATAGATCTGAGGGTTTATCTGATGAGCGTCAATCCCGCCCCAAATTTGTTTGTTATTGTCTACCCGAAGAGTTTTTTACTTGTTTTGTCCATTCGACATGTTGTCCATGACATATGTGTTATGCTTTCTATTTGCGGAGTCTGCATTTTGCATACCACACTTGTCATGAAGGAGATTATTAGAAGAACAAAATGTATTTACGCAATGAAGCCCGTGAAGTTTATAAAACCCAAACCGAAAATATTCTAGAAATCCTATTATGATAAGAATTAAGTTGATTTTGATATATATATATATATATCATAAGATTTAGATAAATCCTAACTATAGTTGAGATAAATTTAGCTCTTATATAATATATAGTTATATAGTTATATCTCTTCCATTAATCAACAACACACACAAAACTATTCTCTAACTTATCAGTGCTCTTATGTTCCAATTTTAGTGCTACTTAATTAGTTGACATATAATCTATTTCTTGCATATTAATTTACTTGTTTGTTTTCTCTTTTGTATCTTTTTTGAGCAATATTATTCGTCATTCCAAAACCATGCTTATGAGAAAAAAATGTTTGAAACAAAACCATGCGTATGAGAAAAAAGACCTAGTAAGCAAAATTAAATTCTAGAAACAATCAAATCACCAAATTTTTGAACACCAATCAAAGAGCTTTTGACTCCGTGAAGTGGGAATTCATCTTGAAGACTCTACAAGTTGCAAACTTCCCTGGAACATACATAAACAGGATCTGAGAATGCCTAACCACCCCCAAACTTCTTTTTATCAAATCAATAGAAAACTATGTGGCTTCTTTAAAGGAAGTAGAGGTCTTTTTCTAGGAAGCACGAGACACCATTTGGTAGCTGTCTCCCATATCGGAGACGTACCAGGGATGGGGATTCCATGGAGACGGTTCGGAAACATCCCCAAAACGTTTTGAGTAAAGTAGATGGAAAATTTGGACATGGGGATGTTTCAAGCAAAAATTGGTGTCCCCAATCTATAAAAATGTTATTTAATATATGTTTTCTCAAAAAAAAAAATATAAGAGAAAAATGAAAAAGATCTTTGATTGTTAATAATTTTCTTTTTATCTTAATTTATAGTATTATTTTTTATATATTTATTAACATACTCATGTCGTACATATATCCATATATTTTCATTTTGCTGTTTTTTCTCTCCATTCTCATCCCCGTTTCTTTTCTCTATACCCGTCTCAGAAAAGACTTTTTATCAAGGTGATCCCTTATCACGCTTGCCTATTTTTCATTGCCATGGAAGTGTTTGAAAAACTGCTCAATTCACAGTACTAAGCAAAAATAATTGGCTCCACCCCTTACCCAGAGATCTTTCACTGCGACGGTTTATGTTATGCATAATTTCGAAGTAATTCAAGTCTTTCACTGCGACGGTTTATGTTATGCATCACGAAAGACAACACTAGACTCATGGTTTGGAACCCGTATTGGGGCCAATTCCAGATCTAGCCCGCACATAATTTTGACGTAGTAATAAATTCGGATTATTTTTATACTCTCGGGTACGACAAAAACAACTAATCCTACAAAATCTTGATGTTTATTGATTTTTACAATAACTTTGCTAAGTTCACGTTTGTTGAGTTCAAAGTCTACGACTTCAACTCTGATTTATGGAGGGTTCTTGATGTTACTCCTCAAAATTGGAGGATATCATATCTTAGCTATGGCGTGTCTCTCAAGAGAAATACGTACTGGATTGCTACAAAGAAGTATTCAAAAATAAGAACAACAATCGATAGTTTCTTATTCTGTTTTGATTTCACAAGTGAGACATTTGGGCCGTCTCTGCTTGTACCGTTTGATTTTTGTGAATATGATGATACTTTGATTCTATCTAGTGTTAGAGAAAGAGCAGCTTGCGGTTTTATATCAGTCTTGGGTTACCACTAAGATTGAGCCTAACGCAGTGTCATGGAATAGCAATGTGTGTTTTGACGGTGAATATGAGACCACTAAGTCGTCATACTCAGTTTCGGCTTGCATATGCGAGTTTCTTCATTGACGAGAAGAAAGTTGTCGTGGTTTCTGATTAAGACAAAGTTGTACAATGCCCCATGAAAGAAGTGGATGGATCTTTGAAAGAAGTGGATCTCGGAGAATATGCAAACAAACATTATTTCCTACATGTGTGTTCTTATGTTCCAAATTTAGTCGACTTATAATCTATTTCTTGCATATTTACTTCTTCTTTTTTCTCTATTATGTCATTGAACAAGATTGTTAGTCATTCTAAAACCATGCATACGAGAAAAAGATATTTGAAACAAAATCATGCATATGAGAAGAAAAAAAACCTAGTAAACAAAATTAGATTCTAGAAACAATCAAATCACCAAAATATTTTAACACCAAAAGAGTTAATCTTACCTTGGTGTAGAGAGGGGATTGAAATGTATTCTTCTTACCTTAATTTTTTCAGCTCAGGCATGAATTCTAAAACAATGGAATACAATAACATAAGATTAAACCCAAAAAGGGAAATGCTGAGAAAATAATGTGGATTACAAACTAATATCCAAGAACATTGCAACTATGATCTCTAACTCTCAATCAACTTTCATCATATAATTGTCTTCATTTCACTGTTCCTTGGATTGCTTAATTTCTTTGTTCGGTTGTAGTAGATTCATGACAAAATTTTCTGGTCTTGTCTTCCATTTGTTATTTTCATTTTCTTGCAATAATTAGAAGATTTAATGATTTCTTGGAGTTAATCAAATCAAACAACAAATCATTTGAACACAATTAAAAGATTTTCTCAAAACAATCAAATCCGATCAAACCATGTCAAACGATGATGAGTTGTTGACTAAAAGCTTATGCGAACTTTCCTTATAAATTTAATAATAGTAGAAAGTATTTTTAGCTTGAATACAAAATTGAACCAACCAAATCAAAAAAAATTTCAAACCGAAACAAATAAATCATATAATATCTTGTTTTAATTTGGTATACACCAATTAGAAACGGATATGAAGGAAAATAAAAATTGCGATGGGGTCCATTATAGCGCACCATAGTACGAGCGCAATAAGTGCATACATTAGACAATCATCCCAAAAGAGAGCAAGTCTTCCTTGAACACTCGTAAACTTCATTAGCTTCCGTTTCTTTATATTCGAGTTCACTACTTCCCTTGCCTTCTTCTTGTACTCATTCCATAGACGTTGAATTTCCATTTTACTCCTTGTTATCGCTATCTCCTTTAGTATTAGACCAGCTCTTTCGTAAGCCTTTGCCATTGCTTCCATTGTCCTCACTTCAAGTCTTAGCTTTTTATCATCTTCACACTCTCTTTTAAACTTCTCCGTTGTCTTTATGTCTGTTTCATCCGCACTTATCCTCAAAACGTTGTTTATCGCGAGATTATCCAGCTCTATGTTCATCTCCTTCACCTTCAATAGAAGATTGTCGACTTTATTTCGTTTTCCTAGACGACTATATATAGATATCATCGAGTTGAGAGGGGAAGGTTTCGAGAGGAAACCAAGCTCGCTCATCTTCTCGAAAATCGCCTCGGCTTTATCTAGAGTTTTGTTAGATCTCGCGTAAAAGCTTAAGAGTGTAACATAGACAGAGTAATCCTTCATGTTATCTGGGATGCTCCTTTCGAAAAACTTTTCATCTTCCTCCAAACCCAACACATTCTCAATCATATGAAGCCTAGTTTCATAATCTTGTGGGAACAGATTGAACAGTCTTTTTCACCCATCCATGTTGTTGCCTCAAGTGCTTTAGAGAACTGATTTGAATCACAAAGATTCTTGATTAGATCTCTCAAGTCCGAAGGCTTCACTTCATTCCCCTCTTTTCACAATTCTTCCAACAATGGAGTGATTGGTCTAACCAATCTTGTGTTCCCCATAGTCTTGTTAATTATTTCATCTGCTTTCTCCACCATTCCCTTTTCGCGATAACTAGAGACTAACATAGTTGGGATTCGGATATCGAACTCAAGACTCGAACACTCCCACTCTTTATAGTAAATCTCCTCTGCTCCTTTGATATCATCAAGCTTCAAGAGAGATCCAATCGAAACTATAAACCCTTCATTGTCCTTATTTATAGTCTTCTTGTACAAGTTCCATATACGGTAAACGTCTTCTCTCCCTCCTACTTCACCATATAGCCTCATGAGTTCCTCATAAGAGTTTGGATTTATCAACTCCTCTGTTCTACGAAGAAACTTTCTTGCTTTTTCCTTTGACCAATTTCTCAGATAAGCCTTAGCCATGACCAATTTCTCAGATAAGCCTTAGCCATGTCAAGTATTGTGAGCCTATCAAGCGTCGTAGTCGCTTCCCAATCATCCAGAAACTTCTCCATTGTCGTCACATCAGGTACATCAGCGTATACTCTCAAAACGTTGTTCACGGTGAGACTATCAAGCTCGATGTTGCTCTCCTTCATCTCTTTCAGAATCTCATCGAGTTTTCGATAGAGTTACCACTGTAGAGTGAATTCATTGAGCTGTACGGTGGAAGTTTCAAGAGAAACCCTAGCTCCCTCATCTTCTTGAAAATAGATTCTGCTTTATCAAGATCGTTTTTTCCACATCGTTTCGCGTAACTGCTTAGAAGATAATTGTAGATATATTCGCATCTTTGATTCTCAGTGATGTTCTCGAAGAACTTCTCTGCTTCTTCAAATCCCAAAACCTTCTCAATCAGATGAAATCGACTTGTGAAATCTTGAGGGATGAGATTGCAGATCTTTTGTTCGATCATCCAGTTTGATACCTCTAGGCCTTCGCGAAATCGATGCAAATAGCAGAGCTTCTCGAAGATACTTCTCACTAACGAAGGGTTTAACTGATCGCCTTGTTGTTGTTGTTGTTGTTGTCGCCATTGCTGAAGCACCGTTGTGATTTCACCAATTAAAGCCGCTTCTATCCGACCTTGTAGAGCTAGGTTAGTCACTGGAGATGATAGGGTTCTGTTTGTGTAGGAGCAGAAGATTTGAGTCCCGGTACTGTAAGCGAGAATACGCCTTGCGTGTTGCTGAAGATTATGAATCATGCTCATCCTCGATGATGATACAGAGAAGAAGAGGTTATGGTTTTGGCTTTTGTCCGAACATTTTCAAAGTTAACTCCTATGATGATGTATGTAAATGATGTCCCAAAAGACGGGTAAATGGGGAAATTAAATCGAAAATAAAATAAAAATACTTGGCTTAAGTTTGTAATAACCCATTCTGATTTGTATGGGCTAATTCCCGTAAGGCCTTAACCAGTCAGGGTAAACTGAACCTGGTACTATCAGCTATAACAATTTTCATTTACTTCATTAACTGTTCATGTTTATAAATACCATTTACTAATTCACTCTTTTTAAAAAGTCACTTGTAGAGTTGTAGTATATTTCATTTGTTTCATTATAAGTGTTTTTTTAAGGTTTTGACACAGATTAAGAAACCAATAAATTTGTCCGAAAATTTGAATATCCAAAATTATTTGTAATATTCGCAAATTATCCGCTCCGATCCATTTAAAAGATATAACCAATTTGATTTTTATTAGTTACTCACTTATAGATTTTTATTATTTAATTATTTATATTTATTTTTTAATTATTCATATTTTATTTATATTTATTATCTTGCCATAAAATATGGGTTCTATATATTATATTAATGTCATTTATTTCTTCCAAACATTTACAAATACACAAATACATAAAACTAATTTAGATAATAATACCTATATATATAATTACATATTCTAGTATATATGATATATCTATAAATATTTGGAATCAAAACAGATATCCGAACTTTTCAAAAATTATATCTACGATTTGTTCATTTTCTATGAATATTTTATTTTATTATTTGCTTTATTTCAAATTTTTATAAATATATAGATTTTTCAATTCGAATCAAAGAGAATATTAAATCTAATAGATCTTTTTGCCCACCTTAGTTAGAAGTCTCAACGCGGACTGAAAAACTGATTTTATCATCGGAACAACTCAAGCTAACACCTCAAATGGGCTAAATCCACATGGACAATAATTGATCTGCGTATATAATAATAATACGATTAACCATATTATTATTATTACATTTTATTTTTTAAATACATATGTAGTATGATTTTTTGTATGCAAATTTACTAAGTAATATTGAATTTTCTTTTGAAAATAACTCTAATTTATCATACTTACATTTTAGTATGTATGAAAGATTATATTTTAATATATTTTCTATCCAATCCGTAAGATCTATGATCATAAAGTAGAACGAGTTAGAATTGAAGTTTCAAATTTCTTAAAACATTTTAATCCATTGTAAAGCAGCTAAGTGGGACGGGTTAACCCGGTTTAACATAAGTTAAAATGTTGTCCAAAAAATTATAAAATAAAACAGAATCAGTTGAAGGCTTGAAGCTTTTTTTCCGAAGTATCTTTTCTTTTAATTTTCTCGCCTTTATTTCAGATGAAATAACCTCACAGACAAAAAAAAAAATTGAAGCTACTTGATGATGATGATATCTCTTCACGTCCCTACTCCGCTACTATCTTTTCTCAAATCTGATTCCAATTCTAGATTTTTCAGCAACCCTAATCCTAATTATTTCCAATTCACCCCAAAATCCCAATTTGTTCGTTTGAATTTCAATTCTCGAAGAACAAATTTAAACCGTAATACCTACCGACGAAGTGTGAGTTGCTATGGGCTTAAGGATTCAAGTGAAACAACAAAGCCTGCGCCGCCGTTAAACTCCGGGGACGGCGGAGGAGGTGACGGCGGAGATGGCGGTGGTGATGATAACGGTGAGGTAGAGGGAAAAAGCAGATTGTTACCGGAGTGGTTGGATTTCACATCGGACGATGCAAAGACTGTGTTTTTGGCTGTAGCTGTATCATTGGCGTTTCGGTATTTTATTGCCGAACCAAGATACATTCCTTCCTTGTCTATGTATCCTACTTTTGATGTCGGAGATAGATTAGTTGCAGAGAAGGTACTGTTCTCTATATTCAATTTAGATTTAGCTTTCTTAGTGAAAGATCATTTTTTTTGGAATCATGAGCTATCTAGTTAAGGGATTAGGAAGCTATAGAGTGCTTTTCATGTTTCACACATTGTTGGTTTTGTGTTTTGATTACAATGTAAAGGTTACATCTTTAATAGTTATGAGCTAAAGAGATTCTCATTGATGGGTTATGGTGATTGTTTGTTACAGGTGAGTTATTATTTCAGGAAGCCTTGTGCAAATGATATTGTAATCTTCAAAAGTCCACCAGTTCTTCAAGAAGTTGGGTATACCGATGCAGATGTATTCATTAAACGGATTGTTGCGAAAGAAGGCGATCTTGTGGAGGTATATAATCCTATTCTCACTTTCGTAACATGTATTAATATAGTGAAGCTGATGGTTATTTGATTTGAGGAAATTGTGTAGGTCCATGATGGGAAACTGATGGTTAACGGTGTTGTTCGAAATGAAAAGTTCATCTTAGAGCCTCCTGGTTATGAAATGACACCAATTGTTAGTACCATTCTCGCCTTTCAATCAAATGATTAAGCCTGAACGTTCTGGTTTTTCTTCTTTTCTGATTTTGGTTACTTCAACATTGTAGAAAGTACCGGAAAATTCAGTCTTTGTGATGGGTGACAACCGGAATAACAGTTATGATTCGCATGTGTGGTGAGACACCTATTTTTTAGATCTCTATCATGGGATTTAGCTTCTTCTTGGATTGTTCTTTATTGTGGAAAACTTGTGTTTGTCTTCAGGGGTCCTCTGCCTTTGAAGAATATTATCGGACGGTCAGTTTTTCGGTATTGGCCACCAAATAGAGTAAGCGGAACAGTGCTAGAAGGTGGTTGTGCTGTGGATAAGCAATAGGGCATATTGGAATGTTTGAATTCGACATCTCTTCATTTGAAACACTTGTGCAGATAAAAACGATAACTATGTATCTTTTTATAAAGGAGAGAATCGCTTATTTGAATTCGATTAAAAAACAAGAATTTCTTATTTGCAGTGGAGAAATAAAGAAAAATTGTTTACTTGGAAAAAAGTTTACAGGTCTTATGAGTGAGTTTTATGGGTTTAGAAGTCTTGGAGGAGGGATAAAGGAGCACGAGACATGATTCAAGTGCTTCGACTTGACAAGCTACCGCAAAAGATTCCCTTGTGATCT
Source organism: Cardamine chenopodiifolia (assembly GCA_963922655.1). Classification (NCBI taxonomy): domain Eukaryota; kingdom Viridiplantae; phylum Streptophyta; class Magnoliopsida; order Brassicales; family Brassicaceae; genus Cardamine; species Cardamine chenopodiifolia. The sequence goes on along the minus strand of OZ000485.1, from coordinate 11,448,429 downwards.
GATCTCAAACTCCAACTTCACTGGAACTTTACCTTTCTTGTCTGAAGAGTGTGGTCCTGCTCCATACAAAGGAACCTCAGCACTAAGGAGCGTTACAATGGGCTACGTGCTTACTCTTTCTTGGTTGGTAATAACTCTTAAGCTTCACAACCAAAATGTGAAAATCAGACTACAATAATGATGAAATAGGAGCAATGAGTGAGATCTGAAACAGAGAGTACCTGACCAGTAGCGAGAGTGAAAGCAGAGAAGGTGAGTTTGAAAGTAGAAGAAGAGACATGGGTACCGAAGAGACATGTCTCCATCACTTTCACGGAGCTGTTAAAGCTCAGAATCTTTGTAGCAACTCCTGTTCTGTCTATACCTTCTCCATAATAAAAGCTATGGAGACAAAAGCTCTTAACAGAGACAATAGGAGAGAAAGGATGAGAAGCTCCCCACAAAACAGAGAAGAAAACAGAGAACACAACAATAATCCCTAATATTATTATAACCGCTCTGCATTGTCCTACCGATAATCCTCTGTTCTCTTCATAAACTTCGTCTTCGTTAATCGTGTAATGCTTCTCCAGCCAATACATATCCCTTCTCCGGGAGGAACCTTTCCATCGAAATCCCACACCGCTGGTTCCATTGGAAGTGCGGCTCGAAGAGGAGAGACGTGACTCGGTGAGAATAGTGTAGTTTGGGGTATGAACCCGAATTAGTGAAGCAGATGATGAGGATTTATCACCATCGTCTAATTGGGATACGCCGCTTGAAGGTCTCTCGACGTAGCAAGCTTGTTTAGGTGATGAAATCGACAGGTCCAAGCTTGTTCTTCTGATTCTGATGTGGCATCCGTCATTTTGGTTTATCAATTCTCTGTTTTGAGATTAGTGTAAGTGTTAAAATGGGAGAAAATTATGTCTTAAGGAAAATAATTGAAGAAGGGAACACGGCGTAGAGTGTGGATTATATTGAAGCTTTCTTTTTCATTTAAACAAAAAAAAAATGTTTTTAAAAAGTTGGGACAGAACAGAACAAACCGTTTTTAACGGGTTTTTTATTGCTAACATATTGAGAAATCTTTTTTTCTTAGATCCGAAAAGAATTTAACTTGTACTTTCACAAGTAGGTCTCGACACAAAAAATCTGTATCCAAAACCCGCACTCGGCCCAAAGAACTAGATTCGGATGGGATATGGTTCGGCATAATTATCCAATCGGATATGATATGCTTGGTATTTCTAACTTAGATTCGGTTTAGATATGAGTACCTATACAATCCGAAGAACCAGACTTGACCCTTTATCACTTATTGTTGTCGGTTAGTTATTTCGGACAAATTTTAAGTTATTCAAATAGTTTTTTAGTATTTAGGGTAAAAATACTTGAACTTACCCATATCCAACAAAATTTGGATATAACCAAATTTCATATATATAATCCAAACCATCCGAACCAAAAGTTATAAATACCCAAATGAGATATATGCTTTTAGTTTCGAAAATTCGAAAGACATAAACTGAATCCTGACGGATACCCAAATGTCGTATTTATTCACAAGTTTATAACTAGTATATATGATTATACTTATATATATATATATATATTACTTTTACATCAGCTAGAAAAAACACATAAAAGCGAGTTATTATATAACAATTTCATGGAATGACCACTTTAAACTATTTGTAATGGATAAAAAAAACGTCAATAAGTACAAGTCTTCTTGTTGAATTTTACAAATGTGGTGTAGTTGTAAGAGGATACTAAGAAGAAACAAATGATATATTTGCGATGCCTAGACTTGACGAAGCTTCCAACAATATTGGCTCGTGTTCGGATCTCGAACTCTAACTTCACGGGAACTCCACCGTTGTGATCTGAAGCAACTAAGTCAGGTCCTGATCCGTACAGTGGAGCCTTGGAGCCAACAAGGATGATCCTAGACGTGTGGTTGATTTGTTTTGGTTAGTAATAACTTTTCGGCTGAGCAATGGCAAGCGTAAATTGACTAGAGTAGATGAGGTTTAAGTCAGAGGATCTGACGTGGATGCCGAAGAATGTAGAAGGATTGTGTTGTGATCTCTACTGAACTATTAAAGTTGAAGATCTTTGTCGGAACACCTGCATTGTCTGAACCTTCTCCGTAGTAAAAACTATTGGATACACGGCTAGCAAACGATTGGTATGACGGTGACTCAGTCGGAGTGGTTTAATGAGTCGTTAGTGCCACCGAGGAAGACTTGTCGGAGTCACGTGATAGGTCGTTTAATAACGTAGTAAGTAGGACGTTTCGGTGATGATAGGTGGAGACTTATCATGTCTGAGTCAGATTTTGGGTACATCTTCATTTTTATTTTATTAATCTATATCTATGCATGAGACTATTCTCGTGCTCATAAATATGTGTATGAATAGGAACAAATTAGGGGAATAGCTACAAGCGTTAGGTTGGGTTAGACTAAGGCCCATAGGTTCGGTGACCACTTGTCACAAGTTTAGGTTTCAGTTACATACTATGTTCTCGATTTTGTAAGAATTTGACTCTCTTTTGTTTTTTAGTTGGATAAAGTTTACATACGATGTTTTAAGACCTTAACTTTTAATTAAAGCTAGTTATTGTGCTTCTCATTATGTTAATTAAAGCTAATTAAAGGGTAGTGACAGCTGTTGCTCGTCGATAAATCTTATAACATAAATTCTTATTATAATTTTATGGTGATTAATTCTGTCAAAATTAAGAATAAAATGTGGGAAGTGATGATGTATTTAGTATTTGGTATTTATTAGTATTAACGGTGTTAGGTTCAATTTGAATTACCTTTTGCATGTGCTGGCATTTGGTTCTTACCATGAATTTCCTGCTTGACAATATTTTCCCTGATAACCATTATGCCAATTATTGTTCGTATTTTCTTGTACTACATTCTGTTTGGAATGTCACTTTAAAATGGCAAGTGCGTGGCTATTTTGTACAAATCTTTTTATTTGAATCTATATTATATAAAAGATTTTCACATTGAGAAGCAACTACGTCATCTCAAAGTGAAAAATTCGTAAACAAGAAACAAGTGACTGATATTAAGCAAGAGAAACATACTGCCTAAAATGAATTGGAAGAACCTGAACAGCTTATTAGAAGTATGATTTTATCAATCATATATGAAAAAAGAATACTTATTAAAGCACAAGAAAAATTAAGTTTTGAAACATCAACGGAGAGAGAATACATTAAGATAAGCTGTAAAGAATAATGTTCACCGTCAATCTCAGTATCAACATCACACTTCTAAAGAAGAAACTAAAGAAAAGAATAATACAATGTCAATATAATTCGTAGATGAAAAGAGAATCCACAACCTCCCCCCACCTCCGCCCCCACGCAATTGACCCGGTCTCTAATTGAGAGAGAGAGGGTTCACCATAACCTTGACCGGTTCTTTTAATCTTGGTCATCTACATTTTTTCATGTGGTTTGATCCGGATGGGTACATTACATAGGTTGGGATTACTCTACTCCTTGTTCATAATCCGTGCTTCCTTTATATGAGTTGTTCGCAGTGCTCTGATCCGCGCGCTTTGATCCCTTCGTTTGGATCCGATGGCGATAAGTTTCCATCTAGCACACGCACTACCTGCTCGTATTGTTACCCTAATCAGTCACTTGAGTAGCGTTAATAACATTTTAAATGACGAATATTCGGCAAAAGTGAAAAGAAGAAAAAGTCATGTCACAATATCCGATGGATTTTCAACAACCAAATATCGATCAGAAATTCATTGGTTCAAGTTTTTTTGATAATTTGTTGGAAATTCGTCTGAAAAATATCCTTTGGATATTCGATAAATAAGTTTTCGACAGATTTATGATGGACATGTTTCTAACAGATTTCTGACAAAAGTATTTCTGGCGAATTTCTAACGGACATGTTTTCGACGGACATTTATTTTATTTAATTTTTAAAAAACTAAAATTTTTTAAAACAAATTAAATTGTAATTTTGATTAAAAATTAATATGAAAATTAAAATTAACTAAATTTAAATTAAAAATTCAGAAAATGAAATTATCCAAATTAAAATAAAAACTATTCAAAATAAAATAAAAACATAAAAAGTATTTAAAACAAATCCTCATTTTGTGGTGGCGGTTGCTGAATCGATCGGAAAAATGCATCCATCTGCTCTCGTATTGCTTTGATTTCTTCCTTGTCTGCTAGTTGCTATTTTTCTTTTTGTTGGAACCGTTCTTGACCTGATACCCATTTTTCTTCTATGGTTTCAATATTCTTCTTCATACCTTCAATTTTGATCGTTTTTCCGTGAGTTGCGCTCTAAAATCGGAATCGCCGTAAAACTTTGAAGAAACAGAAGAATGATACTCTTGTGGAAGTCCAATAATGCGACCTTTGTAGTTCGGAGTTGCATGTGAAACAAATTAAATGATATAATTATATAAATTAAACTTCGTTGTTGGTGTTGGTTGTTAAAATCAACTACCTTCGGATTTGGAAGCGGTTGGTAACTTGATTCTGGATTAAGGAGTACAACGTTTACCATGTATAATAGTTTGGTAGATTATATTGGGGGGGGGGGGAAATGAATCGTATTTTCCACTCTGGTTTTCTTTGTGGTAGTCTTTATGTCTCTCTTCGTAGAGTTTGAGTCCGACGAAGTTATCATAGTTGTTAACATGTTCTTTAATTTTTTTGTTTAAAGTATATGGATATAAATGATATTTCTGTAATTTTGTAAACTCTTGATCGAAGTGATAATAATATATAGACATTAAAAAAAAGAAGAATTTGATAATAATTTTTAGAAAAAACTATAAAGGTTACTTCATAAACCAATTAGTTGATCTTATCGAACGAAACTTCGGTGCACGGAGGAGTTCTTTCAAAAGCCTGTTGGGATTGGAAAATTCGTCACCAAGCCTTGTCACGTTCTCGACTATCTCCCGAACAATTGGATGTTGTATATGATCTGTATTTCTGTTGGTGTGTGCATCCTATAGAAACGCAAGATGTTTAGGACGCATATCATCTTTCAGAAACTATAAAAAATGACAAATTCATAAAAATGTTAATGAATTGAAATAAAAATTAAGAAAGAAAATAAACTTACAAGTTGTTGTTCTCGAAAAGCCTTGCTCGTTGTTCCCAAATTATGCGTAGCAACTCCTTTACCCTTACAGTCGCTCTTCCGGTTAGTAGATTGAGTTACCAAGGTTTTCCACGTTTCCTCCATCTACTAATAAACAATGAAACCGTTCCATAGGTTCGGGTTCGCAAGAAATTCCCTAGGCACCTAATTCCGCATCCACTTTTCTTTCAACTCGTTCAGCTTTTTAGAGTACATCTTCGATACCTTAGCATCGAACTCACGTATAACCGTTGATGTGAGGTTTCTATGTCAAGTGAAATACTTAAACTTAAAGTAAAACAAATAAAACAAAAAAAAATTATCGCAAATTGCCAAAACCACATATCATGGTCTACCATTGGCATGGTCGAGTACATCGCATACGAATGCTATGACAATCTGTTAAGTATCCGGTTGATGGACTTCGTGATCTCATTATGGGACAAATGAAACCTACAAAAAAACTATTTATAAAATTTTAAACCAATAAAAAATAAATCTAAAAATCAGAAAATCATTAAAAAGTTACCACGTATGCCTTCCTTCACAATCATGATGAAGTGGAGCCAAACGTTCGCGTCCAGGTTGAGAAACAAAGTCCATGATACTCATCTACATGGAAGCTGGAGTCGCTGCAAGCATAGAAGTCGGTGATTCGATCTCCGGAACATGAATAGAGCGGTTTTGACTCGCTCATTGTCTCTGATACGAACCACACGTCCTACAAGTAGACAGATGAAACACACCATACTGAAATAATAAAACAATTATTAAAAATTTCGAAAAAATCTATTAATTAAAAAAACAACTAAAAATTTAATTCATTAGAAATTTTAAAAACAATTAAATAATTAAAAAAATTTACAAAATTCTAGAAACATATAGTAATTTAAAAATAAAAAACTTCAACCATAGAATTTGAAATTTTTTTACAAAACTATCTAATAATTTAAAACCAATACAAAATATTTAAAAATCAATAAAACAATCTAATAATTAAAAATAATCTAAAATTTTTTAAAATTTTAATAACATTCCAAAATCAAAATCCACAATCTAACAATCCAAAATCCACTATCTAAACTTAAAATCTGTAATCTAAAAATCTAAATCATAAATCTAACAAGCATATTACTAAATCTAAATTCCAAATCCCTAAATCAAAATGCCAAATCCCTAAATCTAAAAATCTAACTTAGAAATCCATAAAAATCATGTAAAAATTAAGAAACTTACAAGTTTGATTGTTTGGATCCATTAGAATGTTTGAGTTTTGATTTTTGAAGATTTATGGGAGGATTTAAGAGATTTCGATGGTTTTGAGTTTTTAGCGATCTATGCGAATGGTTTCACAAAGAAGACAAAGTGTTATAAAACAAAATTTTTGACGGTGTCGGATTTTTGCTGCGTCTTCGACGGTTCTCTAGAAAATTCACGCCTAAATTTTTGTTGTCCGTAGGAAATTACTAACGAATTTGCGAAAATTTAGGATATGCAGGATGCCAAAATTAATTTTCGGGTAAAATTTCGCAAATTCGACGGACCATGAAAAATGCATGTCTGGTTATTTGTCATGCCATTTTCACGAATCCATCAAAATCTATAGAAAAGTTTCGAAGGATTCGTGAAACTTGCATGTCTAGTCATTGGTCTGTTAAACTTTAAAACCGAACACGTGTATCTAGTCAGAGGACTTCTACCATTTGACAAAATTTTAAGAAACTACCGGTAACAAACCAGTGGCAAGTCTAATCTATATTTTATATTGTCTTTCATCTTTCCATGGAAGTTTAAAATAATGTGCATGATGTTTTCAAAGAAGTTATTCTCAATGTGCATAACATTTACATTATGCCTCAATAAATGGTCTTTCGTATAAATTAAACAAAAAGTAAGCTCTTACTCTCTTCATCCTTTACATCAAAGGGTAACTTTCAAGGAAGAGGACGAAGTAACCGTGGAAGAGGCAGAGGAAGAGGGTGTTTTAATAATCAACAAACAAACAACAATCAAGATCAAATCAAGGAGAAACCAAAGAAGGATAAGTCTAATGTTGTTTGTTGGCTATGTGATAAACTCGGACATTATGCCACAACATGTCCCGAGAAATCAAAGACAAGGCATGGAGAGAATCTTGTGGAGACTAAAGAAGCAGATGCATCTTTCTACATGCATGAGATCGTTTTCTTGACTAAAAGAACGTACTACCGACTAAGTACGATGAAGAAAACGAAGACCAAAACATGTGGTACTTGGACAATGGCACAAGTAATCACATGACAAGAGATTTTGCAGGGAGTTTTTTGAGTATCTCTACAGTTAGGTCAAAGAAAGAGAGATCCGCTGCGTGAGCAACCCGACTGTGCGTTACATGTGCTCTACGAGGTAGTTCAAAATCTTCCATTCTTTTTCCTTCGTTGATCTCTGCGTTGTCAAGTATCTGATAACTTTCGCAACCGATCGATAGCAAGAAAAGAGAAACAGAGAAGACCGATCTGTAGGGGAAACAAATAATAGCGTAAAGAATGAAGGTGGAGGAGATACGAGGGTATGAAAAGGCTAAGAAAAATATTATATACTGTATATAGTGTGAAAGAACTAGGGTTTTGATTACAAAAAAACAAATAGTGTTATTTTTGTTTTTTAATCAAAAATAAAACATAAAAATAAATACTTTTTACTTTCTATTTTTCATCTATACTATTAATTGGAGATCATCTATACGATAATATAGAATAAATAATTAATGAATAGAAAATAGAATAAAAAAGTTATAAGAAAAAATAAGGAATTCAAGGGTCTATACTACTTAAATTTTATTTCCAACATCAATTTGAAAAATCAAGGGATTTATGTGATTTATTGAAAAAAAATCATATCAAGGGATATACTAATGAAAAAATCAAGGGATTTATGGTTTTCATGATTTAGTTTAAAAAATACAAGATTTATTTTATTAGATTTAACAAAAATTTCATAACATTTGGTGATTTGAATTTTTAAAAACAAACATAAATTACTCGATTGATCAAGAAAAACAAATGTGTTTTTGAGCGTCACACGTCGGTAAAATTACTATCCTTTAACCAAACAAATTCTAAAAAATTATCTTAAAGTATTGTATATGTAACCATAAGATTTAATATCCAATTTTTATATCAGATTAATTTTTAATATTATTATGGCTATAATCTCATATTTTTTTATCTTAATTTATAAAATATTGAGTAATCACATCATCTACATATTTAAAAGTTTACATTTTTTACATAAATTTTTTTTGAAAGTAAACATAGATTTACTCAAAAAAAAAGTGGGTTAAAAATTTTACGTGAGCTATAAAAACGAGTAGTATAGTGGTTGGAAAAATTATTTAAAAATTAATATATAACAATCCTTGTAAACACTTAAAAGCTACCTAGGAATATATCTGAATAGTAGTATACAACAAAAATATTACCCATCTCATATTCATATTTTTAATCTAAAATTATATATATATATATATATATATTATGTTTATCAAATTTTACTACTATAATCTAATTTTTTAAATTTTCCCGCGCACTGGATTATATATTATGTTAAATATAAAAGGACAGTTAATTATCACCAAAGCCAACCATAACAGTTATTTGATTTCATAAACACAGCGTTCATAAGCTCGAGCGCTTTCTACAAACTCGATTGTTCCACGAAAGAAGAAACGACACGACAACCACCACTACAAGAAAACATCGCAATCTCAACGGCCATATCCGTCGAAATATCGTTGGAAAACGATATTTCCGACGACATTCTGACAGATATGGCCGTCGGTTATAACGTGTCGGAAATCAATAATCCGTCGGAATTTTTCGACGGATATAATTTTGTCAGAATGTCCGTCGGAAATCCGTCAGAAGATATCCCGATGGATATCCGACATATTACCGACGATTATTTTTAATGGAGGTTTCGACGGGTTTCCGACGGATTTATTACCGACGGATTTCCAACGGAGTTATTACCGACGGATTTCCAACGGATTTATTACCGAAAAATTTTCGACGGATTTCTGATGGATTTCTGACGGAATTAGTACCGATAGATTTCCAACGGATTTCCGACGGATTTATTTAAATTAATTTTTTAAATATATTTTAAATTTTATTTAATTATAGTTTATTTTTAAATAAATAATATTAATATTAAATTTTAATAATATTTATAAATAAATAAATAATTTTAAAAGCAAAAGAAATTAAAATCCATTAAAACACTAAAAATACATTAAAACATTCATAATCCAAAAACATTAAAATGTTTCAAAAAAAAAAACTACGGAGCTGGTGGTGGAGGTGGAGGGTAATGTGCGAAGAAAGCGTTCATCCGTTCTTTCATATCACGCATCTTCGCGAGATAGAGTGCTCTCTCTTGTTCTCTCGTCACTTGATCTTGTGCTCGCTCTTCGCGTATTGTGACGATGTCAGTCTTCAAACGCTCAAGCTCGATGGTCTTCGCTGCTAATTCCGCTCTGAGTTCGGCAGTTCCTCTGAAACGCCTTATGAACTAGAAGATTGGGATGATGGATGGTAATCTTGCGGAATCCCAAAAATACTTCCTTTCGTCTGCGTAGTTGTCTATGAAACCAAATAACATAACAATATATGTTAGTTATCGATAATACGAAAAAAAAACAAAAATATAAACTTACTTGTAAAACCAAATCATTCCACATCTCTGTGGACACTTCCAGTGGAGCTTCTCCGTGAATGATCGGTTGGGAGAGGATGTACTCTTCGCCGAGCTTCTTCACGTTCTCGACGACTTCCCGAGCAACCGGATCTTGAATCTCACTGGTCTTGCGGTTGGTATGCGCATCTTCTAGCAACCTAAGGTGCGAGGGCCGCACACCATCTTGTTTGAACTATACCAAAACATAAGATAAGTTATCTATTATTAAAAGTAAAATTGAAAACATGAAAAACTTACGAGTTGTTCTTCCCGGGAAACTTTGCTCGTACCGCCTAAGTTATGCTCGCTATACCTTTACCCTTTCGGTTGCTCATCCGGTTGGTAGATTGGATTTTGGAGATCCGAGTTGTTTCCTCCTGGTTCCAATAGTCGACAAATCCTTTCCATAGGATTGCGTTTCCAACGAACTCTTTTGGGATCTGCTCGATTCGCCATTTCGCCTTCCACTCGTTAAGCTTCCTGAAATAGATGATTCCAACTTTTTTCTCGAACTTCTGCCTAATTAAGACCGTACATTCACGGTCCCAAGAAATTGTTGCTGCAAAATTATAAAAATGAATTCTTGATAATGATAAAGCATAGAAAAATATTAAATTAGTAAAATAAAAAAAAATGTTAAAAATTACCGCAAACATCCCAAACCAAATCTCACGATCTTCCACAAGCATCTTCGCAAACTTCTCGTACGGATGCTTTAACATCCCGATAATCATGTTGTTGATCGCCTTTGAAATCCCGTTATTGGAGAAATTAAACCTGAAAAGAATAAATATTGAAAATATATTAAGAAATATATAAATTAGAGAAAACTTAAATAGCGTAAATAAAATAATTGTTAACTTACCAAGTAGCTCTATCAGCACGATTCGTCGGATGAAGGTGGGTGGTGTGATCTCGGCCCGGTTGAGAAACAAAGTCTTCTACGGACATCTCAGTTGGCTCTGGAGTCGGATTCATCGTCGGTGTAGATTCCGGTAAAGTATCCGGGATATGAGTCGATTCGGTTTGGGCGGAACTCATGCCTCGCCTCGCACGACGAACTCCCGGTGAATCAACGTAGTGACCGTAATTCCTGAAAAAATTAAAAAACTAATTAAATAAAACAAATATATAGAAAACATTAACAAAAATAAATAAATCCATAATTTTGATAAAAATTGCAAAATTTAACAAAATGATAAAATCCTATAAAATTCATAAAGTTTTATATGTATTCTAAAATTTATAAATATTTCTATAAAATAAAGAAAATTTCAGAAAATATCAAAAAATTACATAAAATCTAAAAAACTTTAAAAATGAATAAAAATCATAAAAATACATAAAATCTATAAAAATGAATAAAATGTAATAAATTCCTAAATTCTTAAAAAATCATAAAATTTGGATAAAAGTTTGGAAATTTCTTAAAAATCCTTAAAATCCTTTAAAATTCATAAAAATTCATAAAAATTCCTAAAAATTCCTAAAATCCATATAAACTCATAAAAAATTCATAAAAATTCAAAATAATTTAAAAATTATAAAAATCCGAACAATACATAATTTAATAACAATTCTAAAATTATAAAATTAAAGTTATATAATCCTTATTGAAAAATCTCACAACCTAAACTCTAAATCAAAATCAAAAACATAAATCCTTAATCCATTTCAAATCATAAAATCTAACAATATCAAACTTAAATATAAAAACCTAACACACTTATCTAACAATCTAACTCCTAATATCAATTTCATATCCAAAAATCTATCTCCTAACACACTAATCTAACAATCTAATTCCTAAAATCTAACATGATTAAACAATAAACTTGAAAATCAAAGAAACTTACATGTTATTAGGAAGATTGGCCCTATGTGATGAAGTTTGGAGAAATCCAAGGGTTTTTCGAAGATTTTAGATGATTTTTTAGGAATTTGATCGGTTTTAGGAATGATTTTCGTGAAGAAGAAGATGAGTATAAATTAAATGAAAAATTTGGTAACCGCGGGAGCTGAAAAGTTACTTCATGCGGTAAAAATTAATGATCCGTCAGAATTTCTGACGGATCATTAATTTTGCATGCGTATCCATTGGTTAGTCAACAAACGATTGAATACCTATATCCATCGGAAAGCTGTCGGAAATTTCCGACAGATATAGGGTTTTGATCATATTTTAAATCGTTTTAGTATTTAATGGATTTGTATATGTGATATTTACACATTTCACTACTGAATTATGTTTAAATCATCTTCTTAAGTTATAAAATTATCAAACTAATTATTTCAAAACAAATTTCTTACATATACAACTAAATGTATAATATTCATTAACTAACACATAACACATAAACTAATTTTTTTTTTGTAATTTTCAATTTTAAGATGTTTTAATGGCTATTTTGTTTGAAATGTTTATGTATTAAACTAACATTGATGTTTCAATGGATCAAGTGTTAAAAACTTTGTAATTTAACCATGAAACCCTAAATCCGTCGGAAATCCGTCAGAAATTTCCGACGGATTATAAAAACATGTGATAAATGTTTAACATTCGAAAGAAAAAATTATTAATTTATAGAATCCGTCGGAAGTCCATCGGAACTGTCCGACGGAGTTCCAACGGATTTAGGGTTTTATTTCTTTATGAAATAAATAAATATTTTTTAAGGATCCGTCAAAAATCCGTCGAAAATTTTCGACGGATATAGGGTTTTATCGATTTAACAAAAGAAATAAATAATTTTTAGGGGTCCGTCGGAAATCCCACGGATCTTTAAAACTTTGTTCCTTATTTTAATATATATATGTATATTTAAATTCATAAAGTATAAAATTTATTCATCAAGTATTCAATTTAAAGTATAAATGATATAAATGAAAAATCTATAAAAAATTTCAAGTACATTTATAAAAGAAAAATCCATATAACTAAAACATACCAGAAAATTCTAAAATAAAATCTATAAATGAAAAATCCATAAATAAAAAATCCATAAATAAAATCCATAAATGAAAAAATCCATAAAATAAATGAAAAATACATAATATAAATGAAAAATACATGATATAAAATAAAATCCTTCTAAACTACTCAGACTCTTCGGAATATCCATCTGAAGGAATTGAGTCTAAATCTCCAGAAAATTCGCCGTGTGATTCCTCTGAGTCTGAATGCACTCTATCGCTGATGAGAATATACATATGTAAGTGTGCATGTTCCTGCTCTGTAAGTTTTCGTTTCTTTCCTTTTCCATTAAGACGACCAACTTGTGCAAACAACTGAGGGACAACCACGCCATAAATTGGTCTCTCACCTCGATCATCAGGGCGAGCTGGCCGTCGACTCTTCGTTCGGACTTCTGATGGAAAGTAATATTCAGCAAAATGAGAAGCTTCTTCGTTGATGCTCTGTGCGACAATAGATCCTTCCACTCTGCTTAAATTTTAATTTTTTTCTTCAGATGGAACATGTAACGCTCAAACGGATACATCCACCGGTATTGAACAAGCCCTCCTAGTGCTGCTTTTCGTGGGAGGTAGATTGGAAGATGTTCCATGACATCAAAGAACAGCGAGAGAAATAACTTCTCGAGATTTCAAATGATCATTGGTATATTGTCTTCTAAATTGCGAATTCCATCAATGGTAAGTGATCGTGTCCACAAATCTCGAAAGAAACCACCAACTCCTGCATTTAATACAATTAAATAGATAAAAACATTTGAATTATTAAAATTATGGCATTTATAAGAATATATACCTACAATTGCATGGTGGACATCTTCTGGAAGTAGTTTGGCAAATGTAAATGGAAGGAGGCGCTGCATCACAACATGACAGTCATGACTCTTCATTCCAATAAACTTTCCTTCTCCATAATCAACGCAATTACGCAGATTTGATGCGTATCCATCAGTGAATTAACATCTTCACGAATCCAATCAAAAAAATCTTTTTTCTTTTCTTGGTTCAACCGGAACGCAGGCATCACACATTTACTTCAAATACATCCTGAGAAAAAATCAATGGCAAGTCTAGTCTAGACTTCAGATTGTCTTTTGTCTTCCCATGGACGTTTAACACAGTGTTCATGATGTTTTCAAAGAAGTTCTTCTCAATGTGCATAACATCAAGATTGTGCCTCAATAAATGGTCTTTCCAGTAAGGTAAGTCCCAAAAAATACTCTTTTTGTGCCAATTATGATTTTCACCGGGACCGTAAATAGGTTCATGCCCATTACCACCATAATCTGGAGTTCTCTCAGCGCCAAAATCTCTTAACTGCTCCAATATACTTGTGCCGTCTATCTCAGGAGGTGGACCATCAAACACTTGTTTATCCTTTGTAAACATTTCCTTAGAGCGACGATAAGGATGATCACTTGGAAGAAATCTTCTATGGCAATCAAACCAAGACGTCTTTCTTCCGTGCTTTAATTGAAATGCATCAGTGTTATCTTGGCAATACGGACACGATAATCTTCCATGAGTTGTCCATCCAGATAACATACCATATGCTGGGAAGTCACTAATGGTCCACATTAGAACTGCACGCATCTTAAAATTCTGTTGCAATGACACATCATACGCTTCAACACCATAATTCCATAGCATTTGTAACTCATATATCAACGGCTGAAGAAATACATCAAGTGATCTCTTCGGATACTCTGGGCCGTGAACAAGCACAGAGAGGAACATAAACTCTCTACGCATACACAAAGATGGAGGCAAGTTATAAGGTATAACAATTACAGACCACAACGAATACTGTCTTTCATGCTTTCCAAATGGGTTGAAACCATCTGTACATAGTCCGAGGTATACATTCCTTCGCTCGAATGCAAAATCTGGATATATTGATTGAAAATGTTTCCAAGCTTCTGCGTCTGAAGGATGTTTAATATCTCCGTCCTTTCTATGCTCTCCATGCCATCTCATTGCCCTGACGTGCACTAAGATTGATATAACCTCTTCAACCTCTCCGTTAACAGTAAATACCACATCCGTTTAAAGAGAATTTTAACTCTTCCACTACTCTCCTGATAACGGGGTTTACGACAAAATCGACATCTTTTGCGGTTTTCATATTCCCTCCAATATATCATACAGTTGTTGATGCACACATCTATTGTCTGATATGGCAAACCAAGACCAGCTACAAGTTTCTGTACCTCATAGTATGATGCTGGTGAAAGATTGTCTTTAGGCAATATATCTTTCACAAACTCCGCTATAGCATCAACATATTCTTCCGCCAAATTATAGTCCGTCTTAATGGTCATCATTCTACTAGCAAATGATAATGGCGAATGACCTTCTCTACAACCGCTATATAGTGGTTGTTTCGCTGCATCTAACATATTAAAAAATCTTTGTGCTTCTAAATTTGGTTCTTCAACCCTATCTCCATCTACAGATGCCGACTGCATATTCTCTCTAAACGCATCATTCACCATCTCAATAGTACCTACACCAAAATCTACTTTCGTTCTATGTTCTTCTAAACTATCTGCAATATATGGTTCACTAGTACTACCATAATCATAATTTGTTTCTCCGTGTAGATACCAAATCTTGTACCCCGGCATAAACCCATTGTAATACAAATGCCTCCAAACAATCTTTATCTTAATATTATGGGAATTCATACAAATAGAACATGGACATTTCAACTTACGAGTATTTTTTGCTCCCGGTTGATTTCCAGCCAATTCCATAAACTCGCATATACCTCGAGCATACTCATCTTTCAAGATATTTGACTCCGGATCCATCATCGGTTCATCCATCCATAATAAAAAAATTATTAGAAGACGACATCTCTTTAAAAAAATTTTTTTGTAAGAGATTGTAAATGAATAGTGAAGTGTGAAAGAATAGAGAGAAGTGTGAATGAATAAATTAAGAGAAGTGTGAATGAATGGAGAAGTGTTGAAACATTTATATAGGGACGTCATCCGTCGGAATTCGTCACAATCTTTTAATTCCAGACGGCTATATTAACGTTCGTTTTTTTCTGACGGATTTCCGACGGACCGCCGACAGTCCGTCGAAAATTTTAGACGGAAATATATCCGTCAGAAACTTCCAACGGATTCCGACAGACTGTGCAACGGCTACATTAACGTTCATTTTCTCTAACGGATTTCCGACGGACTTTTGACAGTCCGTCGGAAATCCGTCAGAAATTTCCGACAGGCTTATTGCCGTTGGAAATTTCTGACGGATTATATCCGTCGATAATCCGATGGTGTCTGTCGGTTTTTCGTTGGAAATTTCTGACGGAAATAGGTCCGTCGGAAACCTCTGTCTAAATTGCGGTAGTTTTCTTGTAGTGCACTTAGAGATGAGGAAATGCAAAGATGTCCATTTCAAAATATGAAACACTGGAAACAAATCAGAAACTAGTTCGGGTCATGAACTAGGTTATTGCATTAGTTGGGTTTTAAAAAGAATCCAAAAGATGAAACTCACAAAATAGTTTATGGTTTTTTATTTTTTTTAAGAATAAGAAAAACAATTTTCCAAAAGGGAAATAGAAATTTGAATCTTATTTTATTTGGAATAGGTGGTCTCAAGGTATTTTATAAAGAAATGCAAAACTTCATAATTCATCATCCAGAAAACAAAGCAAACACGAAGAGAAACACAAAGAAACTTCTTAGGCTTTAAAGTTCTCGGATATTCTAGTTTCGAGGGTTGTTGTGCGGGTGGATTTTTGTTCTTGTTTTCTTCTTAGTCTCGGGTTTGGGATCCAAAATCTCGATTCCATGGCACATCATCAGGTTAGTTTTGTTTCTTCATGAGGTACTTATCACAAGAACACAAGATTGGTGAGAGAGAGACTTAAGAGAGGCTGTACATAATAAACCTATTTGATATTTGTGGGACACCGATCCCACACGAGACGTACTCTCTAATTTGAGAAGAACTCGTTAAATTTCTTTGTGTTCATTAGTTACTTAATCATGTTAACAAGACAAACTAATTGAACTAAAACCTTACAAGTGGTATCAGAGCATCCAAGACAAGCAGAGGATGTTTCACAACAAATTCTGTTATTCCTATAGAAATCTGGAAAATGAGTTTCTGTGATTATTGTTTATATCTGAAATAGAATAATGATGTTGTCCAACTCTAAGAGATACGTTTGATGGTAAAAAGGATTTTGGTCTATGGAAGTACAAGATGATATGTTAGTTGGAGTTACTCGACTTAGACTCTTGTTTTAAAGAAGATAATCTTCTACTTCAAGTAAAAGTGATCCCTCAGATAAAGAAAAAGGGATAACAACAGCATCATCTGAATTAAAAGTTGAGATAGATCCAACGCAACAAGAAAAGGAGAAGAGAGCTAAGTACACGATATGTATGTGCTTAGGTGATGTAGTTCTACGAAAGATCATGAAGGAAAAAACAGCTCTAGCTAGCTGGTAGGCTCTAGAAAGGGATTATCAATCCAAATTTCAAGGCAACTGCATTTATTTGAAGCAGAAGTTCTCATGTTTCAAATTTGAAGAAAATAAAAGTATTGAGTACAATCTCGATATTTTCTTTAAGTTGATCAATGACTTGGCCAACTTAAATATCAACATCTCGGATCAGGATCAGGCTATACAAATTCCATCTACACTACCAGATTCTTATGAAGCTCTAAGGGATACACTCAAGTATGGAGCTGGGAAGACTCAGACTCTAACCATTGATGATGTTACCAATGCTGTTAATTCAAAATAGATTGAGCTGAAGGAGAATGGGCTCTTGAAGACAAAAGCCAACTCCGAAGGTTTCTTTGTAAGCAGAGGAAGAACTAACAACAAAAACAATGGACAAGAAGGCAATAGGTCCAAGAGCAAGGATAACAGAACTATATCAAGACAAAGGAATCAAGCCAAGAAAAGACAATATTGGGTATGCGGGAAAGAATGAAACTTCAAGGGTGAATGTCCTAAAAGGAAAAAAAACAATGCTGCAAACATATATAAAGATGGAGAGCTACTTACGGTATTAACAGCTACCCTACTAGACACTACGGATGAATAAGTAATGGATTCAGGGTGTACTTTTTATATAAAACCTAACAAAGATATGTTATTTGACTTTACAGAAGTCGATGGTGGAAAAGTTCTCATGGGAAACAACATTCACAGTGAGATTCATGGCATAGGCAAGCTAAAGATACTAAATCTTAATGGATCTACTGTGACACTAACTGATGCGAGATAATGCCAACCATGGGCAGAAATCTAATCTCATATGGTCAGCTAGAAAATAATGGTTGTAAGTATGTTGGTGGAGACTTACAACCACATACTACGAGAAAGACAAGAAAGTGTTCACATGAAGATATCAAGATGATATGTACTATTTGCAGGGTACTGTGTTCAAGGGAGAAGCATTTATGGCAAGGGCTGAGGTAAATCAAACCAACATATGGCATTCTAGGCTTAGATACATTAGTCAAAAGAATATGAACATTCTGGTCAAAGAAGGTTATCTAGACTTAAAGGAAGTACACACACTGGACTTTTGTAAAGAATGTGTACTATGCAAATCACACAAGCACACGTTTACAAGTATTCTAGACTATGTGCATAGTGATTTGTGGAGATTAGTTTCTAATAAGGAAAGTTTATCAGGTTGCAAGTATTTTCTAACATTCATTGATGACTATTCAAAGAAGGTTTTGATTCAGTTCCTAAAAATCAAAGAAGAAGTGTTTGAGAATTTCTCTGAGTGGAAAACTCTAGTTTAGAATAAAAAAAAGAAGAATCTTAAGTGCTTAAGGACAGACAATGGTCTGGAGTTCTATAAACAACAAATGGATAAACTATGCAAGGAAACGGGAGTCAAGAGACACATGTCATCATGACAGGAGCTTTTGCTCATGGAGCTATATTTTTTATTAGAGATTACAATCGATGCACTTACAGTCCATAGCAGAATGGAGTATCAGAAAGGATAAACAGGATAATAGCTGATAAGATAAGGTGCATGTTGGCTGAAACCGGGTTAGAGAAGAAGTTATGGGTTGAAACTGTGGCCATTGTAGTTTATTTAATGAACAAAAATCCACATGCTTCATTGAAATTCAAGATTCCTTGAGAAGTTTTGTCAGGAGCTAAGGTAAATTACAGTAATCTCAAGAGGTTTGGTTGTGTGTCATACATGCATATACAACAAGATAAACTAAGTCCTAGAGCTGTAAAGGATTTCTTCATGGGATATCCTCAAGGCACTAAAGGTTACATGATATGGTTACCAGAAGAAGGAAAATGTACTATCAGCATGAAAGTGGTTTTTGACGACGAGAAGCTGTACAAGGAAATGAAAATTAAAAAGCAACCTAAAGCCAAAAACAACAAGATTACTTTCAGTATTGAACTGATCCAAGGGCGAGACAATATTGTCATAGTTCAAAGCTCCTCAGAACAAGGTAAACTTATTTCAGAAGAAGATGAAGATGAAGATGAAGACATCATTGGTCAAAGTGGAGCATCTTCAAGTACAAAAACTAAAACAACTAGTAAAACAGAAGGGGAATCTGATCCAAATGAGGTTCTGGAAGAAGTTAAAGCAGAAGAGTATGATTCACTTGATGGTTATCTTCTTGAAAGAGATAGAGAGAGATGAGGAAACATACAACTTCCACAGATATATAGAGACTCCTCACATTTTGTGCCTTATGCACTAGATTGTGCAGAAGACCTGGAACTGGATGAGATGAAGTCTCTAGATAAAAATAAAACCCTGGACCGTTGTTTTTAACCCTAACAAACAGAGACAGTCGGGTGTAAATGGATCTTTAAGCTAAAAGAAGACATTCCTGGAGTGGAAGAACCTAGATACAAAGCTAGGCTAGTAGCTAAAGGATTTACACAGGTTGAAGGAGTTGACTACAATGAGATATTTTCACCAGTAGTTAAACATGTTTCTATACGAATCTTGTTATCGATTGTGGTGAATTTTGATCTAGAATTGGAGCAACTAGACGTTAAAATTGCTTTTCTACACGAGACACTAGATGAAGTCATCTATATGAATCAACCATAAGGTTTCATAGAGAAAGGAAAAGAAGGCATGGTATATCTACTAAAGAAGTCTCTCAGAGGATTAACATAGTCTCTGAGACAATGGAACCACAAGTTCAATGACTTTATGAAGTCATACGGGTTTCACAAATACAATTTTCCAAAAAGGGAAAAGGAAATCAAATCCTCTTCTACTTGGAATAGGTGGTCAAGGTACTAAACAAAGAGAGACAAAACTTCGTAATTCATCATCCAGAAGACAAAGCAAACACAAAGATAAACATAGAGAGAGTCTTAGGCTTTAAGATTCTTGGGTATTCTAGTTTCGAGGGTTGTTTTGCGGGTGGGTTTTTTGTTCCTTTTTTCTTCTTAGTCTCGGGTTTGAAGTCCAAAATCTCGATTTGTGGCACATCATTAGGTTAGTTTTGTTTCTTCATGATGTACTTATCACAAGAACACAAGAAAAGTTGTAAACAATGAACCTAGTGAATGTTTGTGGGACACTGATCCCACACAAAATGTACTCTCTAGTTTGAGAAGAATTTGTTAAATTTTGTTGTGTTCATTAGTTAATTAATTGCATCGAATTTAAACCTTACAGTTCTCTCATGGAGAATATTGCACCCTTATTTTGCTAAATCCATGAACATACTTAAACCAAATCTGGGAAATGACATGGAATTTGCACTTGGACGATGCTCTGGATAGCTTTTCCAAATCATCTATGAATTTCAGTTTTCGTCCACATGAATGTACTTTCATGTCACTTCATCAAAGATCTGGCATGTGAAAAGCTCATGATAAGACAGCAAGTATACTTGTCTGCCACATAAGCACAAATAAATTTTCAAGAGCTGGAAAATTAAAATTGGAATTGGCTCAATTCAGCAACAGATGGTGATAAGATCATATCGAGCTGCATGTTCAATATGCTCAAACCACACACCATTCAGATAGAAGTTCTTTAAACGGGAATTGGCTCTAAGAGCCAATACTCAGTCCATAAAATCCTTCTCACCATCTTCAATGCTATTATCAAAACGAAGATCCAGTATGATAGTAAAGAGATTACGCCACTTCTTAGAAAGAATCGTCGTGAATGCAGGCTCTTTTGCCCAAAGGAAAGATCCAATGTAACAAATGATCTCGTTTGGTAAACTACTGATTCTATTCATACTCTCACAATCCCTAGAGAACCCGAAGAAAACTCTCTTCTTTATCTTCAAAATCTTAGAAAGCAATATGAGGCGGCATAAACATGTACGTGGTAGTCTTCAAAGCCCTAGCCAGCTTAAATATTACTACAACTTTCATGCGTAATTCGAGACATTCCCCTGTGCGCAGGACCGCTTCGTATTAAATGGAGGCATCCATTGTAAACGTGCCACATACGCGCCCTGATTTCATTTTCTTTTAACCGTCTACCTGAACTTACATTTGTTGTCCTAAATTGGTTTGCTATGAACCGGTTTTCAAACATAGTAAACCAAAGTCAAAATTTGAGGAGAATACGACAGCGTTTTAAGGTTTTAACACTGTTTCCATTCTTACTTGCTTACTGCAGATTCATCTGAGTAAATTAACTCCAACTACCCCTCCGGGCAAAAAACTGTGGATTTATATCTGAGAAATCCTTGAAGCTTTGATTCATCAGGCAATTTGATCTCTTTTAATCCTCTGGATAATTTGAAAAAGGGAGGATGAAGAAGGCAATATTTTTGGATTGGTATATGAAGATCGCGACTGGATCGGCTATTATTGGCGGAGGCATGGAATTCTTCATGATCAAGACTGGCTTCTGTATGTCCCATCTTTCCTTTTTTTCTTGCTTCGAAATTTCTTTGATCAAACCGACGATTTTAGTCAACAGCTCAGTTGTATTGATTTTGGAAAATCTAGGATAGAAATGTTTTAACATTGTTGCCTTCCGGGGACTTTTTAAGCTTAATGTCTTAAGTCTCACGTTGTAAGAATGCTTATTGAGGTTGAAGTTTCTTACATTCTTGTGGATTTGTAATCTTCATGTTCAATTTCTAGATTACACTGGTCTGGTTGTTTTGACGAAATATAGTTTTATTACCAAAACTTGCAGACGACAAGGTCACTGTTATAGAAGCAGAGAAACGAGCGTGGGAAAATTCTCCTGAAGCTCAAGCCATGAGAGAAGCTCTTAATCCCTGGAGAAACAAGGACGCTGAAACCACCAAAACCCCATAGCTCAAAGAATAGGCTATTCTCAAAACTCAGACTTGCTAATGCTGCTGCAGTTTCTTTTCCTTCAGATGTTAAAAATGTTATTTTAGTGTTTTGCCAAATGCTATATGCAGCATTTGAGATACGAGATGCTTACATATTAAGGCCAAACCATAACAGATGTCTTTGTTTTTCTTTCTGCACTTGAGTCTTGTGTTTGTATTTACTTCTTTCATAATTTGTGTAGCACAATCATCTAAAAGAAACTCGGAAGAAAATAATAGTAAGTTTTGAAATTTTGCTAAAACACTACCACTCAATAGTATATACTTAGATATATGGATAGATATATGTGTGTTTGAAAGTTAAAGGAGACCTTTGAAAAATATAAACCCACTTGAAAGTTAAAGTTGTGTTGATATAATGAAACAACTTGTGTTCTTTTCCTTCGTATATTGGCTTCCTGATGCTTCTCAATGGGTTCTCAGTTGAGCAATTAGAACCTCAAGTGTTGGCTGCAAACCCAATTGTGGTTCAACTGCCAAGCTGTGCGAGTGAAGTCATGCTCTTGATTGAAGTAAAAGTTCTCGCTCGATAAACCAAAAACTCTATTGTGGTATCTAATTAGCACAAGCTTTCTCAGAGTCCGTGACTTGAAAGATCCAGTTACGAGTCCCAAGTCGTCAATCTTCCATGTATCTCTGTTTGAACTTCCTTCTAGTTATCTGAGCCCATCTCGCAAAGATCTCTGCAGCAGCAAACGTACCAGAGAACTTAGCTCTCTGTGACAATTCCTCAAATATCTCCGGCTGTCCTCCTCTCTGAAAATCAGCAGCAAACTTATTATAATCAATCAAAGGAGTTTTCATTCCTTTGTCAAGCATCTCCTCTAAGTATCTACACTCTTCTCTCGAATTCCCTTGACCTATAAGCCCTCTGATCAAAACTGTGTACGAGTTGCATCAGGACAAATTCCTTTCTTGATCATCTTGTCCCAAACCGCTCTTCCCATCTCATAGTTTCTACTCATGAAGTAAAACTTCATTATCCTGTTGAATGTGTGTCTCGATGGCTCGATCCCATTCTGGATCATCTTGTTGTAGATTCTTGTGGCGTGTTCTGGCATTTTCTGACTCACCATCGGTTTGATCAGCGCGTTGTACGGTTTGATCACCTTTTCTTGCATCTCCTTGAGCAGTTCACAAACTGTATCCAGCTTCTTCCGAGACCCAAAAGCCGTGATCAGGCAAGTGTAAACTGCAGCATCAGGTTGCAACCTGGAATCAATCATGGAAGTACTCGATGGCAGTTTCCATGCTCGACTGTTTACAGAAGTCACAGATCATGATGGTATAGCTACGGACATTAGGGCAAGGTCCTTGGATTTCATGACATAGAACAATTTGATCGCATCTGATTTTTTCCTTCTCCTCAACAAACCTTCAAGCATAACATTGTGAGCTACAATGTCAGGTTTCAAGCCCTGATCAATCATATCATTCCAGATTCTAGCATCTTCCATCAAGTTCCTCACCCGGCACCAACCATTAAGTAGAACATAAGTCATCATATTAGGGGTAAACCTCTCTTTCAACTTATCAAACAGAACCTGAGCTTCTTTCCAAGCTTAGCACTCCCAAGACTATCTAGCAAGCAATTAATCATTGCAACACCAATTTTAAACTTGTACTTCTTCATCAACTCAAAGATACCAACAGCTTTCTTCCTCTCTTTAGCAGCAGCAAAAGCTTTCATCGCAATAGCGAATGTCTCCATAGTCAATAGTCATTTTTCACCCATCTCTTCAAGAACCGAAACCATCGTCTCGAACTGTCTAGTCTTTGCTAAAATACTCATCATGGAGTTATATGTTCTTGAATCATGAGCATACCCTTGTTTCTCTGCAGCCCAGCAGAAGAATCTAAATGCAGGCTTCCTAGCATGTCGAAACCATTCTAAAACCTCTACGATCAGATCATGCGACAATTCTACATTCATTCATGAAGAACATCTTCCATGTTTCTATCTAGCGCAAACAATTCATCAATCACTTTGCAGACTCTCTCTACTTCTTCGGGATTAGTAATTTAATCAGCACAATTCACCCCAATTTCATCACCAACATCATCATTATCGCATTCAGATTCAATTTCGTCATCACATTCACCACTACCATCAGAAGTACTACTAGAGAAACCTCTCAAACCTATACTCGCATCAAGCAGTTCTACAGAGGCGTCTGACAATAAAACCTGACGGTGAGGATGATAAGTAGAAGAATGAAGCAATCGAGAAGAAGACAAAGAACTAGCACAAGAAAATAGCAGATTATTTTCTCCTCCTCCTCCTATCCTTCCGCCGCCGCATACCTCATTCCCGCCGATTACGCGGCTTTGACCGAAAACAAATTCGTCGGAATTTAATGAAGAAGAGCGAACGAAGAGCCATTGGAGTCGGTGGGAGCTGAGAGGAGTTCTACTGGAGCTTCTTCTGACACAGATATAGCCATGGGTCGGTATTACTGAAGATGTGAGCGAGATGGTAGCACGGATG
This sequence comes from Cardamine chenopodiifolia, assembly GCA_963922655.1. Classification (NCBI taxonomy): domain Eukaryota; kingdom Viridiplantae; phylum Streptophyta; class Magnoliopsida; order Brassicales; family Brassicaceae; genus Cardamine; species Cardamine chenopodiifolia. The sequence goes on along the minus strand of OZ000485.1, from coordinate 11,423,793 downwards.
GGATTTAGCACTTTCGCATCCCGCACTTACTTTTTATAGGCAGAGTTTGTACGTCAATTTCTCGCATCCCCTGAAATCAGATACAAAGACGAGGATTACTCTATTGCGAGTGGGTGTACACTTTTGTACTTCTCTAGTGGTTTTTGTAAAAGATATCCATCCGAGATTTGTGTGATCTTTACGGGTTTGACAATGACAGGAAGAGTTGCTTATTAGCAGCGGCAGACGTGGTGAAAAGCGACTGAGATTAACGGCGGAGAATAATCAGAACCTCTTCTTCTATAGGCCCATTGGGAATCATTTTGATTGGAAGCTATGATGAAAATTATTGTGACCCATTAAAGGTCCATTAAACTGGTTACATGTTCATATTACCATTTACCAATCTAACTTTTATTTTTTTATTTTTTGCAAGATTAATCATCAACTAAAAGTTGTGCAAATAAATCTTATGATCTGCAAAATAATATATTTAATGTTTATATCATCAACGTGTCTTGTTTGTATATGTTAGAAAACTAACAAAAAAAAACTCTTTTGTTAAAAGAAACTCCTATGAATCTAGATGCAAAAAAGACTTGGAAATTTGGATTTAATAGAAAAATATCTCAATCAAGTAACGTTGAATTGAGTAAAGAGTAGATTTGACGATTTAAAGTATTGATGATATGACCCCAAAGTCCAGCCATGATATGACGATTTACTCTTTCATTGATGCCGCAGGTTAGTCTCGTCATTTTAATATATATTGATTAGTTAACTACCCTTATAAATCGTTTAGCTTAATTATAGATTTTGTTTGGTCGATTTTTAGGGTTTATAGTGACCGGAGATACGGTTGCAGCCTTGAAGAAATATGAACACGAGCTCGTTGAATCTGTCATGGCTCGATCTCAAACCGTGTACCAAGATTTTGAGTCCGATGTAAGCTTATTTCAATTTTCGATCACTTTGTTGGATTACGAGAATTTACTCAAAGACAGTAATTGTGAGTTCATACTATTTGTTGTCAATTAATTTTGGAAAAAATAATAACATTCTTACGTTAACATATTATATCAGTATTTAATACCAAAAAAACATTGGATTAGTTCCGAAGAGATTTGACGAAAATAATGTAGTAAAAGTAATTATGATTAATGTGCAGATTAATATAGAGAGACGAGTTGGAAGGGGAGATGCGCAGGATGTTATATGCAACGCAGTTCAGAAACTTAAAGCTGATATGTTATCACTGGCACACGACTATGGCTTCTTCAAAAGGTAATTAAGGCTTCCATCTTTTACAACACATAAAATATTTTGATACAATGGTTTGTGTTATGTTTCACTGATAGGACTTTGCTAGGGAGTGTAAGCGAGTATTGCGCCAAACGAGTGAAGTGTCCAGTGATTATCGTCAAGAAGCAACCTCAGACTAATTGAGCTCATAATTCTATTGACTGTATATGTTTCAAGGCAATTGATGTTACAGTTGAATCAATCTTTGTATCATTATGCAATACTATATACGTAACGGGTTTAAATAGTAATGGCGAAATGTGAGAGAAATTTTGATTTTATCTGATTTCCGCAGAGATTTAATGGTGGATTTGAAAATTGGTTCAATAGCGAAATATAACTTAAAAATTAATATAGCGGACATTTATCCCAATTTACTATTGAAAATTATATAAAAAAATTAATATTAATTTAGTCAAAAAGAAGTTATTGCCTTGTTTTAAGGAAGAGCCCCTTGATTTTAATTTTTTATATGCATAACCTTCTTTTTTTAATGCATCAAGTGATAATTTTCTATATTTTTCGTGCAAGTCATTTTGTGTTTATTGTCTCCTTATATATATGAAATGTATTTGTACAACAAATATATAAAAGGAAATAATTTTTTTTCTATTCTCTTTTTTTTCTCTATTGTCTATTCTCTCTATTTAATTTCGCAAATATTCTAACATGGTATCAGAGCATTGATCCTCATTTTGAAAGAGAAGAGAACTTTGGTCTGCTTTGTATACACGAGTATAAGCACTTAAAGCCTTGATAAATCTAAATTTCTCTTCAAAATTCTTAAAGGGTAAGAAAACCTTAGTCCACTTTGCTCATAGAAGTATAAGCATTTAAGGGCTTGATAAATCCAAAACCATCTTCTTAAATCTGCCATTCTCCCATTCTTTTTATAGTACTTCTTAAATCTCTCATTCTATTTGTTGAGAAATGAAAGAGAACCTTGGTCCGTTTTTATAAGCATTTAAAGCCTTGTTGAATCCAAATTCCTCTTTTTAAAGCTCTTATTCTATTTGTTTTAAATCATAGAAAATTTAAAATCCGCGGTGATTCGTGTTATCGTCAAAGAGGAAACTATTTGTTGTGGTCTAGGACCATAAAAATTGTGCTTTGTGGAGTTGGACTTTGGGGTCATATTGAAAAAGTTCATGTTCCAAAGGAAGCCACCAAAAAATATGGAAAAAAACCATCAAAGAAGGAGAAGAGGAGGAAACTCTTGAGAAAGAAGTCAAGTGGTTTCAAGAAGATCAAACTATCTTTGCCATCCTCCAAAACTCTCTTGAAGCCTCCATCCTTGAAGCTTACTCCTATTGTGAAAATTCAAAGAAGCTATGGGATACTCTCAAGAATGTGTACGGTAACGTCTCAAACCTCACCCGTGTGTTTGAGGTAAAGAATGCCATCAACAACCTAAGCCAAGAAAATATGGATTTTATCAAGCATTTTGGAAAGTTTAGTCCTCGTGGGGCGAACTTGAGATATTAAGGCTGAATACCTTGGATCCGATTCTGCTCAGTGAAAGAAGAGAGCAAGAAAAGGTCTTTGGTCTCTTTCTCACCTTGAACCCAACATTAAATGACCTCAGCAAGCATCTCCTAAGAGTTTACAAGCTCTCGAGCCTTGAACATGTGTGTTCTCAAGTTCAAAGGGAACAAGACTCACTTGATCTTTTTGGTGAAGCGAGCCCCTCATAGCAAACAAAGGAGTATATAAGCATGAGAAAAGAAGGTATGGTTTTGTAACTATTGCAAGAGGAAATGTCACATCAATGATAAATGTTGGATTCTCCATCATCACCTTAAGCCGAGCAAGTTCAACAAGAACCCAAAGGCAAATCTCTCTCATGAAGCCATGGGTGATCAAGGATAAGTTGGTTCATCAAAAAAAGGAGAAGAGGTTGTGAGGAAGTTGGACTTGGAAGCTCTCATCCGATCCATTGCATCCTTAAAAGAATCCGAGTATTTAGACTGATTTGGTGTACCCCCTCTTTCTTAATGTACACTTTGATCTTGATCCGCTTATCTTTGGTGTACGGCCCTTTTTTTGGTTGACATGAGACATCATGTTATATCTATCTTTTTTTATATTATCCTCTTTCATGTTCTGTTTTTGCTAAATTCTATTTGTTTGATATGTTTATTCTATGAAATAATTTAAATTGTTTAAATAAATTGATACATTGTTTTTTTTCTTTCTATCTTGTAAGAAATTCTGTGCAAAATGTTCTTCATGGCAAGATCGACTTTCTTTATACTCTAGCCAATCTTGAGGGGGGGGGGGGTGTTAGATTATGACCTTCATGGCTGACTGTTGTGGCTGATCCAAGAGAAAGAACCCAAGGAATAAACCGAGGTGGTGGATCCAAAGCGTGGTGACCTCAAGAGGAAGACCGATGTGGTTGCCACTGAGACTGAATCAACAAATCCTTCAAGCTTTAATTTGTAAGCCTCTTAACCGACCATCAACAAAGAAGCACAAAAGCTACTCTCTAAACTCTTATTTCTCTAATTTGCAAGCTCAATTCTCATCTAAAATTTTCTTATCCCTCATGGCAATTACTTTAAAATTTTAAATCTCTTGTTGTTGAGGTTTAAAGGAGTAAGTTCTTAAGAAATTCTCTAAGAAGTATTAGATGAAGAGAAGAGTATTGGGTAAGAAGAGTCAAGGAGGGTGTAGGAATAATCTTTAAGCAAATTTTTCTTTAAGCAAATTGAAAAATTTGTCTCGTCCGCTGGTGGGATGCTATCGTAAATGAAAAATGTATTCTTCTTCAAGTCGATATCCACAACTACCCAATGATTACCACCAACAAATAAGCACGCATGCAAGTTATCAATATCAAAAAAATCACCTCTTGTTAGTCTCCAAAGGCAAAAAACTGTTGAAGTTGTCCATGTAATACTTCTTGAATACTAACCTCTTACTATCAGCCATATAATCCTTGTAGTCTCTCACCATCTGATTGACAAAGAAAACATCTAGAAAGGCTATCCACTGAATGTAGAAAGGACTTGGCTGACACATATGCCTGTTACGAAACATAGTCATCGCCACAACAATGTGCTGCAAGAAATAAGATTATTATTGAAGTTTATAGCTACCATAATCATACAAGACCATACATATAATAGCTGCAAAACTTACCCCATTTGCTAACCATCCATAATCATCTGTAACCCATTCAGTCCTAGGAGTAATTAATCTCAAGTAGAATTGATGTACTATCCTTGGTTTTCAGTGGTTTCTTTCTACGGAAAATATGACCAGGACTTAATATTGCAATTGATAAAGAAAATCAAAAGTAAAAGTGGAATGGACATATATATATATATACTTACTCATCAGTCTTCAAGAATTCATGTAGCTTCTCATGTAGAAATTCGTCCACAACTTCAAGTGGATCATAATGAGGAGGAGAAACACTAATACATTTCATCATTATCTTTACTGTAGAGTTACCGACAAATGGGTAATTTTGTGAACCGGTCAACTTGAGCAGACGTTTTGGTTTCGGAGTCACACCATCCATGTTCATTGTCGCTTTTAGTAAGGCATATATTTTCTTGTTTATCGCCTTATTAGCCTCCTTATCTTTTGGGTTTGACCATATGGAATTCCTCTAAATCGGCCTCAACTTTCTTCTTTTTCTCTTCATCTTTCTTCTCTATCTTAACTACAATCTTTCTTGACTCCATGAAAATCCTAAGAGGTGAAGAGGCTTACATGGGCGAGTAACATGATAGATGGCAACGAAAACGAGAGGACAGAATAGCAACGGCGACGACAAAGCAATTCGACGGCGACGACGATTGTGAAGGCTACGCGAGTTGACAGTGATGCGGGTGAGTGTGGCGGTTTTAGGGTTTTTATGACAAGAGAATATGCAGTGGTTTTAGGGTTTGGAAGCGATGAAGTTTACAGAGACAAGTCACAGTAGCAATGGCAACGGCGACGGCGACGGCGACGGCGACGGCGACACGACGACGACAATCGACGGCGACGGCGATGGCAAAGAGAATGAAAGTAAAAGTGATTTTAGGGTTTTGATCGGCGGTTTCCAAGAGAAGATAATGAGATTTTCTAACTAAGAATCGTGTTTATTCAGGATTTTTCTATTTATTTGATTTTTTATTTTTTATTTTTCCTAATTTTAATTCATTATGATATTTTAGTTGATAGTTTTATTATTTATTATTTTTTGTCTTAGAAAAGTAAAGTTAGTCTAATAAAAAAAATTTGCAGCATTAATCTAGTAATTAAATCTAATTATAGTATTATATTAGCAAAATTAATTTCAGAATAGAACGAAAATGTAGAGATGTCACAGAAATGTGGGACAATATAGTGCAAGATGATATTTCTTGATTTAATCTAATTGAGAGCTTTGTTCTACCTTTGGGAGCAGAAACTACATCCTCTCTTCGTCGTCGTTTCTTCTTACAAAAGAAACATATCAATGTCAATACTACAACAAGTCAACTACTCTGATGACGATCCGGACCACTACTCCTATTGAAATCTTGTTCGATCTAACAAAAAAAGCAAAATCAGTCTTCCCATTTTAAAAATTAAGAGGCAGAAGAAGAAGACAATGTAGAATGTGTAAAAGCAAGAGAAGAGGTCTGCCACCGAGACTGGAGTTGAGTTTTTATTACTTCTCCTATTGGAATTTGGACACACGATTCCTCCCCGTCAGTTTGGATTTTAATTTTGAAAAATTAAAAGGGAGAATTAGTGACATTTGGTGTTATACTATATATATATATATATATATATATCTTGGTCAAGGAGTTCTAATATAGTTGATACTCTAAGACAAAACAGCAAAAAGGTTGACATTTGGTTTTTGATTATGTTGTGCAACTAACTCTCCTTTTCTTTCATAATCAAAAACCAAATGTCAACCTTTTTCTCCGTGTTGGAAGTCTAAAACGACGTACTCTTTAAAACGACAATAAAGATCTAGAACGACACTCTTCGAAAAACGGACGGAGTATATACTTAGCAAGAGAAGCGTACTTAAATCAGTTGGAAGAACCAGCTTCTTAGTAGTGTGAGTTTATTAAACATATATAAAAGAACACTTACCAAAGCATAAGGAAATCAAAGTTTTTAAACATCAACAGAAATAGAATACAAGACCTTAGAGCGATACAAGAGAGGATCGACTGTGAGAAGATCAACTGCGATGATAAGTTCAATCCTGCCCCAAATCTTGCTTTCCGATTTCCTTGGAAAGGAAATCTTGGCACACCAAATCTCCAAGTTCTTGTGACTACGACCATCCACGAGCCTGTCCCAAAAGACAATAATATTCTGACCAAAATTGGTCAATTTGGTCCCAGAAATAATTCTTCAAGGTCTTTTTGATATTGTACATGATCGTATAGGACTCCCACAATTCTACCATATTCCCACCGAAGTGTACCATTCTCGAATGACAGAGACTCCCCTGAATATTCCACAAACCCAACGCCTCCTTCCAATTTATCCCCACTTCCTCACACCAATCCAACTTTTCTGGCTCACACCAATATATTCCCCCGTTGTTACCACAACAGTATATCAACTTATTAATCAAACACCAATCCCTACAATTAGTTGAGTCAGAATTCGGATACCAACTTCCCCATTTATTTACTACCCACCAAATTATGCTATTTATAGGCTTTGAATCTTGATTCTCTCGTCCCCATTTACTTTGGCTAGGCAAGTAGTATAAGCTTCTATTCCATGAATCCACCACGTCAATCCGTATCCTCTATCACCACATTGTATACGGATCATCCTTCAGCATTGGCTTTGAAATTTGGAGTGCAGCCCAAGTTTGCGTCTTACGGTTGAACACGTATCTTCCAATCGTTGTAATCCTTGTCCCTGCAGCGTCCCGCCACGTATATCTTCCCGTCCACCACATGAACCGCTAGTGAAACACGAGCCACTCCCATTGAGATCACGTGGTGCCACTTGTGAGAACGACAATCCAAGAGCAAAAAAACTGGGCGTGCGCTTGCTGTTAACCCATCCACCGATAACATAGATTCGCCAATCTAATGCCACCACGGCAGATCCTTTGGGAGGTTTAGAAGGAAACGATGGGATCAGAACAGCTAGATTCACAATCTTCCTAGTGGCAGTTCTAGAATTTGATGGAGGATAAACCAACGTGGGGTTGAGTCCGGAGTCATGCATAAGCATACATAACCAAACTTCTCTGCGAGCACAGACAAAACCACTAGAGATCTGCAGCTCTTAGAGACGTGAGATAAGGCTGCATGGTCCAATCTCGATACGCGAGCCAAGCAACTTATAGCCACCGCATCTGGCAACTAATGTAGAAACGCAGACGACGACGGAGATGTCTCCATCTTCCTCGACGCTTCTGATTCGTTTGATTGAGTGCTTATAGGATTAACGATATATTTTCAGATGGAGTGAATTATCCTTCTGGATTAATTTTAGGTTCATGTGTTGTGTCTGAGGAGGATTTAGAGATAAAACTATTTTATAGGATGATGGCTTCGAGACCGATTAGGGTTTATAACTTAAGTAAAACCATGAATCCCTAAGAATTATGTTATGTCTTTTTTTTTGTTAAAAGGTGCATGTTTTGTCTTTCCGGTGGTTTCTATTTATTATAGTACAAGTTACAGATTGATTTGTCGGTGATTCTTTCCTTTATTGGACAGGACTTAAAAGGAAAATATGATACTACAATCAATTTAAGATTCATCATTATTCCTATGTTATAATCTAAAAAGCGTCATATTTATTTATTTGTTAAACGTCTAAAGTTTACAAGATTACAGAGATAATATTTATAAAACTATACTCTAAATAAAGAGGTTAAAGAACAATATAACATAAAAAGTGAAGTTGACGATGCTTCAAATTTAAAAGCCTTACTCGCTAACAGATTAACAAATCTGTTAAGTTCTTTCTTCATATTCAAACTCAACTATTACGATTCTTGACTATCACCCAACTATGATGCACTATAAGAATTTCGCAAATCTCAAAACACCACTACGTGAAGATTTCAAACTCCATAACCAATAGTTATCTCTTTATGAGTTTGTCTTTCGCCTACACTTTAACAAACCAACAGAAATAACCGGCAGAAGCACCACACATGATAACTTCACCTGATTCAAACTCTACGAAGAGAGACAAAATAACTAACACAAAAAATCAGAGTGGAAAATACGACTCATTTTCCACCCAATATAATCTATCAAACTGGTATAATTGATAAATATGGTGAGATTGTTGGTAAAACACATGAACAGACACAACGTGTTTAAGAGACACGTCAAAAAGACACCAACCCAATTAATTATGGTGTGAAAGAAAATATCGTACTCATAGGCGAAATCACAGACAGATCGTCGGTGCCGGCAAAAGTGTGAAGAGGAAATAGACAATCATCCAAAAAATCGCCCACATTCGTGTCTTTCCAATTTAGCGTCTCCAAATATTGAAGGTTTTTAAAAGATAAATCTTATAATATAATTAGAAAGAATACGGCCAATGCCGGCCGGCGAATTTACAGAAAAACAAAAAAGAAAGGTTGGTGTAAGCCTCATATTTATTAGTTTCAGACTTTCAGTAAAAAGTTTAACCAAATTTAAACTATTTCTGTATTTACATTTTGTTTGGCCCGTTTGTTTTTGAATACGACCATTAGAGGTGGAAAATTTTTCCTTAAGTTTGCTTCGAATCACTATTCCCTTCGAGTTGATTCAAAAAAAATCCGGGTATCCCTAATTTACAAAGAAAAGTTAATATCCATTAAAAATGAACAAATCAAAAATATTAAAATTCTAAAAGGCAGATATTCGTTCCGCAATGACATCTATATAGATAATAACTACGTGTATATTTCCTCTGTTCCTAAAAAGAACACTTACAAAAGCACAAGAAAATCAAAAATTCAAACATCAACATAAATAAATACAAGACCTTAGAGCGACACAAGAGAGGATCGACTGTGAGAAGATCAACTGCGATGATAAGTCCAAACCTTTCAATTTTATCTCGCTTTCCGATTTCTTTTCAAGGAAATCTTGGCACACCAAATTTCCAAGTTCTTGTGACCACGACCATCCACGAGCCTATCTCAAAAGACCATAATATTCTGACCAAAATTGGTTAATTTGGTCCCAAGAAGTAATTAGAAAGTCTTTTTTGATAATGTATATGATCTTATAGGACTCCCATAGTTCTACCATCTTCCCACCGAAGTGCACCACTCTCGAATCACAGAGACTCTCTTGAATTTATCCCCACTTCCTCACACCGATCCAACTCATCTGGCTCACACCAATATATTCACCTATTGTTACCACAATAGTAGGCTCTGAATTTGGATACCAACTTCCCCATTTATTAACTACACACCTAATTATGCTATTGTAGGCTTTGAATCTTGATTAGTATAAGCTTCTACTCCATGAATCCACCACGTCAAAGATTATCCTCTATCACCATATTGTATCCGGATCATCCTCCGACATTAGCTTTGAAATTTGGAGTGCAACCCAATTTTGCGTCTTAGGGTTAAACACATATCTTTCAATCGTTGTAATCCTTGTCCCTGCAGCGTCCCGCCACCTATATCTTCCCATCCACCAGATGAACCGCCGGTGAAACACAAGCCACTCTCATGGGGATCACGTGGTACCACTTGTGAGAACGATAATCGAAGAGCAAGACACTAGGCGTGTGCTTGTTGTTACCCGATCCACCGATAACATAGATAACATAATTTAAGGCCACCACGGCGGATCCTTCGAGAGGTTGAAAAGGAAACGATGGGATTGGAAGAGCTAGATTCACAATCTTCCTAGTGGCAGTTCTAGAATTTGATGGAGGATAAACCAACGTAGGGTTGAGTCCGGAGTCATGCATAAGCATACATAACCAAACTTCTCTGCGTAACTCATCAATGATCGTGTCTGGTAGAGCACAGACAAAACCACTAGAGATCTGCAGCTCTTAGAGACGCGAGCCATAACTAGCTCTGGGCGTTCGGTTCGGTATTTTCGTTTTACCAAAAACCGAACCGATTAAATCACAATTTGGCTTAGTTAATAAGAGAGGATATAACCGATCGAATAGAAATTAATTGAAAATTGGTTTTCGGTTCGGAACGGTTTGGAATGAGAGGAACCGAGGCATAATCGAATTTTTTTAACTAAACCTAAGTAAATCATTTATTTTCTCATTTTCACATTAATCTCTTCTCTTCTCTTCTCTCGAAGACTCGAACACACAAGGCGACAATTTTCTTCTTGAATCTTCATCCTTTGAATCGGGTTGATTGAAAGGCTGAGCTCGTTTCGAAACAGCAAGAGGAAGAACTTGATTGTTTGGCTCAAGTATCTCAAAATCTCATTGGGTAAGCGACGAAGAACCCTAAACGATATTTTTTTTAGGTCATAAAATTTGGGTTTTTTTTATTCTAATTAGTTTTAGGGGTTGTAGTTAGGTCAATTTACAGAGATTTGATGTTAATTTACATTTTCAATGGTTAGATTTTCGTGATTTTGGAGTTGAATTTCAAACCTAAATCGCAAAATTTTAGGGGTTTTTGATTCTGATTAGTTTTAGGGATTATAGTCAGCTTAATTTATGGGGATTTAATGTTAATTTACATTTTCAATGGTTAGATTTGACGTGGTGCTAGTGCTCGTTTCCAGAAGAGTTACCGTTAAAAGCTGGTTTGTTTGTTTTTCAATTTGGATCAACGCAAGCTGTTTTGGAGTATCGAGTAATGGACTTGTGAGACTTAGACTTTTATATTTTCAGTTTTAGTATGCTTATTGGATAATGGAACTTATGTTTTTTTATGTTTACCCGTTTGCTATCTTTAAAGTTCTTATATTTATTCCAACGTCTTCCTTTTATTACTTCATATTACTTGTCCTGAGATGTATGGCATTTGCATGATTCGATGATCTGCATTTGTGTCAAAACTGTTTCGGCTTGTTGTTGTGTTTATGAGATACTTGATCAACTATCTTCTGACACGGTGTGTGTGGTGACATTTGAAACGTGTCATCTTGTGTGTGTATTAGAGTTTGTTTGCAAGTGTAGATCTTGGTCGATACATTAGTCTATTGTGTCTTTGCTATTAAGTTAACTCAATTGAGAAGTTGTTCTCGACTCCTACATGATTCGGTTGATGTTGATTTATGTGCAACAGTGTAAGCATAGAGATGCACAACTTCGTGAGCTCTGTCTTCTTGGTGGTGTTGTTGTTCTATTCTTCTTTGTTATCATTACTTTAGTCTTCTTTGTTATCATTTGCAATTCATTATGTTATTCCTCTTGTACTTGAAGTCTGTTAATTATACGGTTTATTTGAACTCAAAAGCATACCATTTATATCATCATATAACCGATGTTCTATAATAATAATAATGACGGGGAAATATAACAGGTTTCTTTATTCAAATACGTGTTTTTTTTTCTTCTTTTGGCTTGGCGATTGTGATGTATGATTGAATATACAATAATAAGGTGTTAGTATTCGCCTATTTAAATAGATTGAGAGAAACAAATAATTGAGACCACTATATTCAAATTTTATGGTTTGTTATTGTTTGCTAATCGGTTTAAGTTTTCTTGACTCTTGACTGTGTTTAGCTACTTAAGTTATGGTTTGATATTGATTTACCTAATGGTTTCAGTTTCAGTCTTACATTGTAGATGTCTTCAGAAGATAGAGGTGAAGCAGCAGAACCACCAAGTGCTCCTGGAAAGAAGAGGAAGACACCATTTATCAGCTCTTCTACTCTGCCACCAAAACCCAAAAAGGTATATTCTAAACGAGTCAAAGAGCATATGACTCTAGTAAATGCAACTGTAGGTATTGTGGCTTAGAGGTAGGTTGTGACTCTAAGTTAGCAGGAACTAGTTCAATGAATGGGCATATAGCTAGATGTAAGTTGTTTAAGGATTTTGATGAAAGGAAAAAGCAACAAATGTTGAGTGGCGATGAAAGTGGTAATATGAGTGTGGTTAGGTATGACCCCGAAATGTTTAAGAGGGCAGTTAACAAGCTAGTTGTAGTGAATGAGCTCTCATTCTCTTTTGTGGAATCAGAGGGGTGGAAGAGGTTTTGCTTTGATGTATTTCCTCTTTACAAGACATTCTCTAGGAGGACTTGTGCTAGAGATATTGTAGCGATGTATTTGGAAGAGAAGACAGCTTTGAAGGAGTTGTTTGGAGTTGAAAAGAAGAGTGTGTCTCTCACAACATATATTTGGGTGTCGTCTACAACCTCCTACAACTATATGGTGGTCACAGCTCATTGGATTGATGAAGATTGGCAAATGCAGAAAAGGATTATCTCCTTTTAAGGTCATCACAGACTATAAAGGAGAGACAATTGCGGGGCAGCTTGTAGATTGCTTAGAGGAATGGGGGATTGAGAAGGTTTTCACAATCACAGTTGATAATGCAAAGGGAAATGACAAGGCAATGAATATTTTTAAGGAGCATTCGAGGATGAGAGGACCACAATCATTAGTTCAAGATGGAGATTATATACATATGCGTTGTTGTGCGCACATTCTGAACTTGATAGTGAAAGATGGTCTCAAAAATTCTAAGGCAAGCATAGTTGCTATTAGGAATGCCTTTATTTATGTTCGGTCATCTTTCAATAGGTTAATGGAATTTCAACTTAGGTGTGAGACATGTAAGAAGATTAGTAGAGGCAGCTTGCCTTTGGATTGTAAGACTAGGTGGAATACTACTTACCTTATGCTGACAGCTGCAATTAAGCTTAGGGTTCCGTTTGAGAGGATTTTGGTTGAAGACAAACTATATTGTGATTACATCTTGGAAGAGGATGAGAAGACAAAGTCTAAAATAATAGGACCACCATCAAATGAAAATTGGGATGAAGTTCAAATTTTGGTGAAGTTTCTGAAAATCTTCTACCACTGTACTTTGACATTCTCTTCTTCTCAGTCGGTTAGTTCCAGCTTTGCTTACAATGAGATCGTCAACATAGAGAGGAACTTGATTACCAAGTGTGGTAACAGTGACAAACAAGTAAGAGGTGAAGCTCATGTGATACAAGATAAGTTTGATAAGTATTGGGATGGATTTTCAAATATGAATCCACTAGTAGTTGTTGCTAGTGTCTTTGATCCGAGGAACAAGCTTCAGTTTGCAAATTTTTGCTTTGATAAACTATATGGAAAAGGTACTATAGAATCTAGGCAGCTCCATAATTCCCTTACTACTGTGATGAAGAAGATGTACGATCAATATAGTCTTAGACTTAGCAAACCTATTGAGATTTATCCTTCTATGGAATTTGAGCCTGAGTTTCCTAGTGGAGTAAATTAGATATCTCAGATGATGATGAAGGTTGTGAGCGGGTGGATTCAATCTACAGCAAGATGGTTAGCTTAGGGAGAAATGAGGATATCTCTACTGAGTTAGATATATACCTGGCAGAAAAAATAGAGAATCGGGTAGAGAACAGGTTGGGATTACCATTTGATGTTTTGTCATGGTGGAAGAGTAACAATAGTAAGTTCCCTATCTTATCGGAAATGGCTAGAGATGTTTTAGCTGTTCAAATATCTTTAGTTGCTTCCGAGTCTGTCTTTAGTACTAGTGGTTGAGACTTGGATCCTTATAGGAGTTCTCTAACTCCATATATGGTTGAAGTATTGTTATGCACACATCAATGGTTGAGATGTTCTTATAAATCTCAAGCACAAATTGCTAACTTAGTGCAAATGTTGGAAGAAGTGGAGTTCCTAAAATCACTAGGTAATTACTAACTAGTAACTACTCTTACTTTATTATTGGTATAACAAACTAACTAACTAATTGTGATGTTTTGTGTAGATTCTCGGAATTCAAATGCATCTCTTTCGTGATTGTCTCTTGCTTACTTCCACAGGTTTGTCTAAAGTTTAGATGGTTAAGTTTATTCAATTATTCTTATCTCTCTCTTGTTTACTTCACAGATTGATCAATGCCTTTTTTGTGGATTCAGCCTTCACGGAAAAAGCTCATCAAGCTGATATTTTGTCTTTTTTGGTGCGGATAACAGCTTGTATTAAATTAGGTGACTTAGGTCTATTAACATATAAGTGTAGGTAAGGTTTTCCAACTATTAACGACTTACCATACTTATGTTTTGAAATGAATACTTGTGATAAGACTTACAACTACAAGTATTCATTACTACAAGTATTCAATTCTTTTTTGACTCTTTTATGTATTTGATCACTTTAATGTATCAATATGTTAGATTAGATCATTAGAAAATCTGTAATAGGTGTTCCTGAAACAATGTTTTGTAAGTTAAAAATGTATTATCAGTTTACTCGGGTTATTCGGTTTAAACAAATTATTCGGTGAAAAACTAAAATTTCAGTTAAACCAAAATTCCAAATAATCCACACCGATTAAACCAAACGCCCAAACGCCCGGACGTGCACACAACTTATAGCCACCGCATGTGGCAACTAATGCAGAAACCCAGACGACGACGAAGTTGTCACTATCTTCGACGACACTTCTGATTCGTTTTATTGAGCGCTTATAGGATTAACGATATATTTTTGGATGGAGTGAATTATCCTTCTAGATTAATTTTAGGTCAATGTGCTGTGTGTAAGGAGGATCCAGAGATAAAACTATTTTATAGGAGATATGATATAATGATATAATGTTGTGTAAAAATTGCTAAACATCAATCATCGTTATTACGATTGCCCTGCCTACCATAAATAATTTGAATTGAGCCCTCTACTCTTTGGTAATTACTGAAAGAGAGGCCTGTCCAAGAGTCGAATCTGTTACTGAAACAAGAGCTATTACGATGCATTGGAAGTTTTCTCTACAAGCTTAAGAGATGGACACAATCTCGAATACCCTTCAACATCAAACATAAGCCAAGTTGGTATTTAAATTCAGGTCATAAAGAATTGGGCCAACCAAATTCCCGATATAATCAAATAAAATTGAAAAAATTGAAGATAATATGAAAAACAGAGGGAAGGGTCATCAGATAGGAGCGAAAGACTATGCTGAAGATATTAATCATGTAGATTTTATCATCTGAACTATGCGTTTTCAATCATCACTTGACCCTTCACATTTTACATCTTTTCTCGTTAGTTAATCAAAAACGAATTAGAAACAAAAAATAAAACCACATAATTCAGACTTATGCTTGTCATAGAAAATATTATTTTTCAACAAACGCTAATTCAGACATATGCTTGTCAAAATTATTTTAATCACAGGCCACTCTACTTTGAACAACAAGGTCGATTCAAACACAGATTGAGCAGAAAAAAACGAAATTGGATTTAGATTTTATCGATATAGGCCTCATAGAGAAGATTAGACTTATCAACAAGGTTTAATTCAGACATATGCTTGTCAATATTGTTTGAATCATAGGCCAAAATCGATAAAAAAAAATTGAAAGAAGGAAGATGGACTCAGAATATGGGTGGTGATATAACAGAGTGGTCGGCAAATAAGCCTTTACGGCCGTTTTTACGACGAACGAGACCTTAATATCAATCGTCACTGTCCATGATTTAACCTAAATCAAACTCATAAAAATAAGAACTAGAACAAGAAAAAATAACGATGGGATAGAGAGAAGCTAATCGGCGGAAATCGAAAACCTTGAGATGTTATTATTTTGTTTAGTATCTGATGCCTTTTATATATGCAGAAAACAAATTGGGAACTAGGGTTTTGGCTCCTTGACCTACGCTACCTTTTGCCACGTGGTCCATCTGACGATAGCGGCATGGAGAATCATCCGTATTTTTCTATTAAGAAAACAACGTGGAGTTCAAATACATACATCTAAACTACACACTGTTTCCTGAAGAAAATTAAAACTACCTGCTGTTTCTTAAGTTTCTTTGATTTTTATGAATTTTAAGTTAGAGTTTTAGATTTAGAAATTTGGAATTTGGATTTAGGGTTATGTTAGTTAGATTTTGGATTTAGATTTTTAGGATTTAGATTTTTAGATTTAAAATTTTGTTTAGGAATGTTTAAATTTTTATGAATTTAAGTTTTTAGATTTCTTAAGTTTTTTTTATTTTTATGAAGTGTTAAGTTAGAGTTTTAGATTTCGAAATTTGGAATTTAGATTTAGGGTTATGTTAGTTAGATTTTGGATTTAGATTTTTAGATTTAATTTTTTTTAGGAATATTTAAATTGATAGATTTTTAATTTGTAATATTATTTGATTTTTGTATTTTTATATTGTTTTTAATTATTAGTATGTTTTATATTGTTTTTAAATTAGATGATTTTAAAAAAAAATTTAATTAAATTTTTTAAAAAAATTTAGATTGAATTTTGTTATTTTTAATTGTTTATAAATTCTTATTAAATTATTTTTTAATTTTTAGATAATTTTTTTTTATTTTTTATTTTTTTTCTTTTTAATAAATTTTTATTAAATTGATTTAAAATTTTTAGATTGAATTTTGTTATTTTGTAAGTTATTATAATTTTTATTAAATTAATTTTATTTTTATTCGAATAATTTTATTTTTTGAAATTTAATTTAAATTTTCATAATAATTTAAATTTTATTTGTATTTAATATGTATTAAAAATTTAAATGTATTTAAAATTTAAATGTATTTAAAATTAATTTTAATTTTTTGAAATGTTTCCGTCAGAAATTCGTCGGAAAAAATCCGTCGGAAATCCATCGGAAAAAATGTTCATCGGAAAACCGTCTGATTAATCTCGTCGGAACTCTGTTGGTTCATTTTTGACGATTATCTTGATGTCGGAAATACTAACACATTTTGACAATTACTTCATTTTTAACTATTTAGAACAAGCGGGCTTATCCGTTGGAAATTCGACAGATATAGCCGTCGGTTTTACACTATTTTTTTTTGTAGTATTCCTAAAATCTTATATTTGTATTTATAGAAAAGCGGATAGATTGGTATTGCATTTGACTTCTGGTGTTTTGAGTATAATGAGTTTGGGCCATACACTACAAGAAAACATCACAAACCCGACGGCCATATCCATCAGAATACCGTCGGAAAACGGTATTTCCGACGATATTCCGACGGATATGGCTGTCGGTTATAGCGTGTCAGAAATCAACTATCCGTCAAAAATCCGTAGGAAATCCGTCAGAAGATATCCCGATGGATATCCGATAGATTACCGATGATTTTTTTAATGGAGGTTCCGACGGATGTATTACCGACGGATTTCCGACGGAGTTATTACCGACGGATTTATTACCGACGGATTTAGTTAAATTAATTTTTTAAATATATTTTATATTTGATTTAATTATAGTTTATTTTTAAGTAAATAATATTAATATTAAATTTTAATAATATTTATACATAAATACAAATTTTAAAAAGCAAAAAAAAATTAAAATCCATTAAAACATTAAAAATCCATAAAAACATTCATAATCCAAAAACATTAAAATGTTTCAAAAAAAAAAAACTACGGAGCTGGTGGTGGAGGTGGAGGGTAATGTGAGAAGAAAGCGTCCATCCATTCTTCTATATCACGCATCTTCGCTAGATCGAGTGCTCTCTCATGTTCTCTCGTCACTTGATCTTGTGCTCGCTCTTCGCGTATTGTGACGATGTCAGTCTTCAAACGCTCAAACTCGACGGTCTTCGCTGCTAATTCCGCTTTGAGTTCGGTGGCTTCCTCTGAAACGCCATATGAACTAGAAGATTGGGATGATGGATGGTAATCTTGAGGAATCCCAAAAAATTTACCTTTCGTCTGCGGAGTTGTCTGCGAAACCAAATAACATAACAATATATGTTAGTTATCGATAATACGAAAAAAGAACAAAAATATAAACTTACTTGTAAAACCAAATCATTCCACATCTCTGTGGACACTTCCAGTGGAGCCTCTCCGTCAACGACCGGTTGGGAGAGGATGTACTCTTCGCCGAGCTTCTTCACGTTCTCGAATCTCACCGGTCTTGCGGTTGGTATGCGCATCCTCTAGCAACCTAAGGTGCGAGGGCCGCACACCATCTTGTTTGAACTATACCAAAACATAAGATAAGTTATCAAAACCTAAGATAAGTTATCTATTATTAAAAGTAAAATTGAAAACATTAAAAACTTACGAATTGTTCTTCTCGGGAAGCTTTGCTCGTAGCGCCTAAGTTATGGGTCGCTATACCTTTACCCTTCCGGTTGCTCATCCGGTTGGCAGATTGGATTTTGGAGATCCGAGGTGTTTCCTCCTTGTTCCAATAGTCGACAAACCCTTTCCATAGGATTGCGTTCCCAACGAACTCTTTTGAGATCTGCTCGGGTTGCCATTTCGCCTTCCACTCGTTAAGCTTCTTGGAATACATGATTCCAGCTTTTTTCTCGAACTCCTGTCTAACTAAGACCGTGCATTCACGGTCCCAAGAAAATTGTTACTGCAAAATTATAAAAACTTATTAAAATGAATTCTTGATAAAGGTAAAGCATAGAAAAATATTAAATTAGTAAAATAAAAAAAAATATTAAAACTTACCGCAAACATCCTAAACCAAAGCTCACGATCTTCTACAAGCATCTTTGCAAACTTCTCGTATGGATGCTTTAACATCCCGATAATCATGTTGTTGATCGCCTTCGAAATCCCGTTATTGGAGAAATTAAACCTGAAAAGAATAAATATTGAAAATATATTAAAAAATATATAAATTATAGAAAACTTAAATAATGTAAATGAAATAAATGTTAACTTACAAGTAGCTCTATCAGCACAATTCGTCGGATGAAGGCGGGTGGTGTGATCTCGGCCCGGTTGAGAAACAAAGTCTTCGACAGACATCTCAGTTGGCTCTGGAGTCGGATTCATCGTCGGTGTAGATTCCGGTAAAGTATCCGGGATATGAGTCGATTCGGTTTGGGCGGAACTCATGTCTCGTCTCGCACGACGAGCTCCCGGTGAATCAACGTAGTGACCGTAATTCTTCAAAAAAATTAAAAACTAATTAAATAAAACAAATATATAGAATACATTAACAAAAATAAATAAATCTATAATTTTGATAAAACTTGCAAATTTTAATAAAATGATAAAATCCTATAAAATTCATAATGTTTTATATTTATTCTAAAATTTATAAATATTCTATAAAATAAAGAAAATCTAAAAATCTAGAAAAACTTTTAAAAAATTATCGAAAAATTACATAAAATCTAAAAAATTTTAAAAATGAATAAAAATAAAAAATACATAAAATCTATAAAATAGGAATAAACTGTAAAAAATTCCTAAATTTCTAAAAATTCATAAAATTTGGATAAAAGGTTGGAAATTTCTTAAAAATGATTAAAGTTTGGAAATTTCTTAAAAATCCTTAAAATCTTTTAAAATCCTTTAAAATTCATAAAAATTTATAAAAATTCATAAAAATCCATATAAACTCATAAAAATTCATAAAAACTCAAAATAATTTAAAAATTATAAAAATCCGAAAAATACAAAATTTAATAACAATTCTATCAATTATTAAAATTATATAATCCTTATTGAAAAATCTCACAACCTAAACTCTAAATCAAAATCAAAAACATAAATCCTTAATCCATTTCAAATCATAAAATCTAACAATCTCAAACTTAAATATAAAAATCTAACACACTTATCTAACAATCTAACTCCTAATCTCAATTCCATATCCAAAAAGCTATCTCCTAACACACTAATCTAACAATCTAATTCCTAAAATCTAACATGATTAAACAATAAACTTGAAAATCAAAGAAACTTACATGTTATTAGGAAGATTGGCCATATGTGATGAAGTTTGGAGAAATTCAAGGGTTTTTCGAAGATTGTAGATGATTTTTTTAGGAATTTGATCAGTTTAGGAATGATTTTCGCGAAGAAGAAGATGTATTTATAACAGGTTTCCGACGGACGAATCCGTCGGAAACCAAATAAATTAAATGAAAATTTGGTAACCATGGGAGCCAAAAAGTTACTTCCCGCGGTAAAAATTAATGATCCGTCGGAAATTTTCGACGGATTTCCGACGGATCATTAATTTTTACCATTAATTTGCATGCGTATCCATTGGTTAGTCAACACACGATTGAATACCTAAATCCGTCGGAAATTTTCGATGGATATAGGGTTTTGATCATATTTTAAATCGTTTTAGTATTTAATGGATTTGTATATGTGATATTTACACATTTCACTACTGAATTATGTTTAAATCATCTTCTTAAGTTATAAAATTATCAAACTAATTATTTCAAAACAAGTTTTTTACATATACAACTAAATGTATAATATTCATTTACTAACATATAACATATAAACTAATTTTTTTTTGTAATTCTGAATTTTAAGATGTTTCAATGGCTATTTTGTTTGAAATGTTTATGTATTAAACTAACATTGATGTTTCAATGGATCAAGTGTTAAAAACTTTGTAATTTAACCATGAAATCCTAAATCCGTCGGAAATTTTCGACGGATTTTCGACGGATTATTAAAACATGTGATAAATGTTTTACATTCGAAAGAAAAAATTATTAATTTATAGATTCCGTCTGAAATTTCCGACGAATTTTCGACGGATATAGGGTTTTATCGATTTAACAAAAGAAATAAATAATTTTTAGGGGTCCGTCGGAAATTTCCGATGGATTTCCGACAAATCCCTAAAAATTATTTTTTTGTTTTTTATTTTAATATATATGTATATTTAAATTCATAAAGTATAAAATTTATTCATCAAGTATTCAATTTAAAGTATAAATGATATAAATGAAACATCTATAAAAATTTTCAAGTTCATTTATAAAAGAAAATCCCATATAACTAAAACATACCATAAAATTCTAAAATAAAATCTATAAAT
This sequence comes from Cardamine chenopodiifolia, assembly GCA_963922655.1. NCBI lineage: Eukaryota > Viridiplantae > Streptophyta > Magnoliopsida > Brassicales > Brassicaceae > Cardamine > Cardamine chenopodiifolia. Next base: position 11,402,608 of record OZ000485.1, on the reverse strand, counting down.
GAAAAATCCCTAAAATTTAAAATAAAATCCATAAATGAAAAATCCAAAAATAAAATCCATAAATGAAAAAATCTATAAAATAAATGAAAAATACATAATATAAATGAAAAATACATGATATAAAATAAAGTCCAAAATATAAATTCTAAACTACTCAGACTCTTCGGAAGATCCATCTGAAGGAATTGAGTCTGAATCTCCAGAAAATTCGCTGTGTGATTCCTCTGAGTCTGAATGCACTCTATCGGTGATGATATCTGTGAAGTCGATAACAAGATCAACATCAAATGAAGTTTCTGGTGGATCCATTTGACCACTTTCGGTTGGTTGCAAAGCATCAAGTACAGGAACTCCGTAAATTCTTCCTCTTGGGTTAACTGATGTTACAGTGATCCAAGGGTCTGAGAGTCTTGTAACTCGAGGATATGGAATGTAGCAAACCTAAAAAAAATTTCAATGAACGACAACCATATTAATACATGAAACATATTAATACAAATATCATACCTTTCATATTAATACAAATATAACTAAAACATACATGATTTGCTTGTGATGCAAGGATGAATGGATCATATTTAATAAGTCTCCATCTTGAATGTACCGATGTAATACCGAATTTTATCAACTAGAACACCACGCCCAACGAATGGATCATACCAATCGCACATAAATACAATGCATCTTAAGTTCAACATTCCAGGGTAGCGGATTTCTAATATTTGTTGAAGAATGCCGTAGTAAACAATATCACCAGATCTCACAGAAATCCCGTAATCAAATGTTGTCCTCGTACTTCCCCCATCATAAACCTTAAAGGCATATCCCCTAGTGCAATACCTAGGGTAAGAAGTCGCAATGTAGTTTGGACCATTAACGAACTCTACTAACCATGATGGAAATGTTTGCCCACCATTTATTCCTTCAGTAATCTAAAACAATAAATAAGAAGTCAGTGCAAGTATAAAACAAATTGCAAAGTCAAAAATTAACAAACTTACGTAATATTGCAACCAAGGCGCGAAATCATTCTCTTTTAGAGATTCAAGTTCCTCTTCTGTCTTATTCGGATAGTAACTACGAACTATCGCCATGTGAATCCTGTAAAAAAACCAAATGAGAGTTAATAGTTAAATGAAAATCTTAATAGTTGTATTGTTAAAAATTCAAATATCATACCTTTCATATTCCATAATATCCTCACAATTTGTGAGAATATACATATGTAAGTGTGCATGTTCCTGTTCTGTAAGTTTTCGTTTCTTTCTTTTTCCACTAAGATGACCAACTTGTGCAAACAACTGAGGGACAATCACGCCATAAATTGGTCTCTCATCTCGATCATCATGGCGAGCTGGTCGTTGACTCTTCGTTCGGACTTCTGATGGAAAGTAATATTCAGCAAAATGAGAAGCTTATTCGTTGATGCTCTGTGCGACAATAGATCCCTCAACTCGCATATACCTCGAGTATACTCATCTTTCAAGATATTTGACTCCGGATCCATCATCGGTTCATCCATCCATGATCGAAAATTATTAGAAGACGACATCTATTTAAAAAATTTTTTTTGTAAGAGATTGTAAATGAATAGTAAAATGTGAAAGAATAGAGAGAAGTGTGGATGAATAAATTGAGAGAAGTGTGGATGAATAGATTGAGAGAAGTGTGAATGAATGGAGAAGTGTTGAAACATTTATATAAGGAAGTCATCCGTCAGAATCCGTCACAATTTTTAAATTCCAAACGGCTATATTAACGTTCATTTTTTTCCGACTGATTTCCGACGGACCGCCGACAGTCCGTCGGACATCCGTCGGAAATTTTCAACGGATTTCGACGGTTTATGCAACGGCTACATTAACGTTTGTTTTCTCTGACGGATTTCCGACGGACTGTGCAACGGCTACATTAACGTTCGTTTTCTTTGACGGATTTCCGACGGACTTTTGCCAGTCCGTCAGAAACATCAGTCGGAATTTTGGTAGTTTTCTTGTAGTGATATATGTTATTAACGATCTCATATTTCTATTATTTTGTTATCATTTGAGAAGTTTTCATATAATAATTGTAATATATTGCATGCATGTTGTTCTTGTAAAGAACACATTAATAGGAAATACAGTAATGTTTCCGCAATTTTCTTTTTTAGCTGATTAACATATGGAACACATTTTTATCTAAGTATAATTTTTTTAGAAATGATTTATCTATGTAATATAGTTTTTCCTTGCATAACTACGATTCCCACCGAAAGCTACCAAAGCCGTGAAACAAGCCGAAAGCCCCAAGCGTGTTTTACTCCCTCAAACTCGTACAATCCACATGAATCTCATTATCTGATTGTGTTTTTTCTCGTTGTCTTAAAAATATCTCCTCAACTTATTCTTATTGTAGGTGGCTTTTGTTATTCCGTCTGATAAAGATGATCATGTTGCCCGAAGAAGAGATTTCCCAAAGATCATGGATAGTTTCGAGAAGTAAAATGATGGGTTGATAACAACTTTGGCCATTCCAGAAATGTGAGTTTCGCAGGCCTACTTCCTCCCAACTATTGCAAATCCACATTCTATTATATGCCTCCGCCAAAGTTACACTCTCAGAGCTAAATCTTTTGTATAACTTTCTTTTTGTCATCATATTCTGTAAATTCTATCTACCTCTATTTCAATTACAATTGGTAGATGGCCAGATTTTATATTTTCTCAACTGAATGACCTTACTCTATTTCATTTTTTTTTATTTTTTTTAAATAAGTGGAGTTTGTAGATTTTTTTTTTTAAAACTAATAATAGGTTTCTTTTCACATATTCGAAAACTAATTGCACTTTCTTCAACGAGACTATCTAAATGGGATTATATCTAAGTCCTATTATAAAGATGATTAATGAAAATGAAGGAACCTTATAGTTTGAATATGGATCAAAGTCTTCTAAAGGAATTTTCATATTATCCCACGTACAAGAGTTACATATAGAGTCAACTATAATACCAATGATCCTTGCGGTGAGACACGTCAGCACGGAATAGACCCTAGTTATTTTTAATAGATATATATCACTTATATTATATAAACAATTGAATTCGATTTTTTAATAAAAAAATATATCAAATATAATTATTTAAAATAAGAAAATTATACATTATACCATGAAATTTAGTAATTTAAACGAATTCAATTTTTTATATAATAAAACAACATAAATCTTGATACATCAAGTCTAATATATATATATATATATATATATATATAATCTAACACCATTTTGTATCCATTTTGCATATCTTACTATTTTTAACAGTATTTAATTAAAAACTTTTTTTAATTTTTTGATAAATAGTTTAAAAATTGTAAAATTTTCTTAACATTCTCAAGAAAAAGTAAAATTTTTGATAGATAAATAAATTTTATTTTTGTAATCTTTATGGTTTGAATGAGCAAGATTGTGGGTATCAATTTTTTTAAAATTTAACTCACAGTAAATACAAATTTTGAAATTAACATTTAATACTGAATAATTTAAAGTTTGGAAATTACCAAAAAAAAAATTTCTTAAATTAACACTCTTTCCTTACAAATCTTACTGGTCAAGTAAATATATACACACACACATATATATATATATACTATAGAAAGTCTTGATAAACAAGTAATTAAAAATAACAAGTATAAAATCTATCAAAGTATTCTTAAAGGTCGAGAGAAAAAACCCGCTCGAAGTGAATCACATTCGTATACAAAATAGGAAAAATTCATTATAAACGAGGATTTTCAAAAAATGTGTTAATCTAAAATTTTTTTGAAAAAATTTGTTGATTTAATGCTTTTGAAATATTAAATCCTCTTTTGCCCTCCAAATTTGTTTTTAACTAAAATGAAACAAATCAAAACTTCTCATTAAAAAGAAGTTTTGATTAAAAAAAATTATTTTTCATTAATTTTAGGCGATATATATCATTAAAAAATAAGAGAAAAAAAACCTCAGTAATTATCATTTTTAAAATAAATACGATTTTTATTTAATAACATAAATTATTTAATAACTTTATTTTTAAATACCATTTTTATTTAATAACTGAAATTATTTTTAAAATATTTTAGATTACATATATTTTAGATTCAGTCATTATCTTTGATATTCTTTTAAATAATTTTAAAATTCAGTCATTATCTTTGATATTTTTTAAATAATTTTAAAATTCAGTCATTATCTTTTTGGATATTCTAAACGTTTGAGAATACATATTCTAAAACCCTCAAAATAAGTATTCTACTTGCTAGAAAACGTAAACTAAATTTCCTAAATCATGTACAACCGCTAGAATATGTAATATAATATTTTTAAACCATGAAAAAATGCTAGAATACGTAATTTAATAATTTTATCTCGCCAGAATATCTATTCTAGAATTTTCATAACAACTTTCATCAATCTAAAAACCTATTTAAACTGCCTAAAATGAAAAAATTTATTCTTCAAATCTTATTAATTGGTATGTATCTACATGGTTTTATGGTTTTTTTTGGGAAAAAATGATATTAATCTAGTAGTATGGGTAGTTTAGGAAAAAGTGACAATTTATAAAAAAAAAGATGTAGATGGACAAATTTTTTGCTAATCCTCTTTTATAATGAATTTCCCCTACAAATAACTGTAAAATATTATATAAAACATTTAACCATCCATTATAGATTAGATTTTAATAATACTTCACTTCTACAACTAAATTTTTCTTTTACATATATTATTTACGTGTTGTACGTTTATATAAATTTGTATAAAAGGAAAATAAATTTTCATATGTATATAAATTGATGTAGCTAAATTTTATCAGTTTTAAAGTAATTATTTTTAGTAAATATATTTAATTTAAGTAACCATATAATTATAGTTAATATACTTGACTAATGGCATCTTCAACATTACTTCATATCCACCTTCAAACTTTTTTCTCCAATCCTATTCAATTTCTAACTATAAAATGGAGATATCCAATTTTTATTTTATATTTGGAGTTTTTTTCAGTTCATTGCTATTTTACATAATATACGTCGAAATAAGCTAAACTAAAAACAATCTTAAACCGGATTTAACACTCTTAATAAAACCGTTAACAAAATTTTTAATAGTTTAAAAAATATACGTAATACCATTTAACTTTTATAACCAAATTATATTCTATAATAAAATATCAATTATATTTGTCTACCCCTGTCCATTTTGATTATCAGATGCGAGATAAGAACGAGTAATTCAGCTAGTGAAAAATATTATTCAAATTATTCCCGATAAACTGAAAGGAAATTTTGGGTACCAATATGAGATCGGAAAATTTGGGTAGCGAAATTCAATTCTCAAATTTTCATTAATTTGGGAAGGGTCAACTTCATGATGAATATTTTGGATATTTTTAAAGAAAATTATAGAGTTTTTTTAATATATGAAAATTAGATAATTTCCAACAATTTTGTAAAAATTGTACACTTTTTACATAAAAAACATAAATGGGACATACAGATATCTCGTTGTAACCCCTTATTCTCAAATGGATAATTGTTTTAAAAACGTTTTTGAGACGAAAAATTCTCGAGGGAACATGTTTTTCATCCCAAAATGAATAGGTTTAAATTTATTCACCAATATATATATATATATATATATATATATATATTTACAAATATAACTATGCACTCCACACGTACGTACTGATCCTAGTTCATTATAAATAGTATAAACTGAAATAATCAGTTGATCGTGCATCTCAATTTTTCAAATAGTTGAACATTAATGCCTTTGAATTCTTATTTTGCGGGTTAAGCATACCTGTAGAGCTTGATGGGCATGATTTTTCATAGAATTATTAGTTATGTGTTAAGTTCTTATATTTTAAGTTTATGTATTTGCTTAAAAAAATTATACAAATTCTGACCAAGCTCTAACTAAAGATGTAGTTAGACTATGAAAGTTTTGATTATGTATTTATAACGGTATATACCTTTCGGTGAAAATCCAAATTATATTACACGAACTCAAATATAACAACATTATACTAACTAATAATTCATTCTAAACCATTCTAGAATATAACAAAAATAAACTAGGATAACTACAAAAGAAAAAAAAAAACATATTTCCACATCAATCTATATTACACATCCTCCTCAAGAATATAATCATTTTTGATGTTAAAGAGTTTGTGAAGGTCTTATTTCACGATGCTTACGGTGATGTCGAGAAGCTTAGTGATGGAAAGATACTCAACAACCTACAAATAGCCACAACCACACTTCATTTCTTCAATCTAGGGATTCTTCCCAAATCTGGATGCTAGAAAATTTAGGTCAATTTCCGAGATATTTCAGGCGACTTCGGAGAACATATAAGAGGTATATATCGGCCTATGATGGATTGATTCTGTTTTACACCTATTCTCGCAAAATAGCAATCTGGAACTGCAATATGGGAATGTGTGGATAGTTAGCCAACAAAGAGTATATGTCCGTTTATGACTCGTACAACTTTGGACGCACGGTGTTGAAATTCACAATTTGGGGTCGCACTGGTGATGAAGATTGTGTTGATTATGAACCTGAAACAAGAATATATGATGTCAACTCACATAGGTGGAAATCTTTAGAAATAGCAGAGAATTGGGATTTGGATCTGAAATATCTATGAGCTTGACCTAAATCTTCTAGTATCCAGATTTGGGAAGAATCCGATCCGAAGAAAGGATGTGTGGTTGTGGCTATTTGTCTTTGTCTTCCATCATCTTACTCACGGTGCTTACGTGGATGTCGAGAAGCTTATGGATGGAAAGATGCTCAACAGCCTACAAAACAAAATTAAGACGAGTATATTAAACTATATCACTATTCACTAAAAATAAAATCTAAAATCAGATTATCAAATCTTCAAACAAACAAACCAAATTGAAATTAAGCAATCTTATCATCGCAAACCTGGATTAGGATTAACATTCACGTTCTCATTGTCATTCCCAACTGCAATTCAGATTTTGAAATTTGAGATAAAAAAAACTGTATTAGCAATGTAAAACAGAGCAGATGATGAATTTTGGAAAAAAGGATCGTCGAAGCTAAGAAACTCGAGAAATCTATCAATCATCTGATCTAAAGCATCACTAAACATGAAATAAAGAACAATTTTAAAATTGAATTTGTATCGTTGCCAAAAAGTGAAATTAAGCAAAGTAATCATCCGAACTTTTCAAAATGGTTAAGAAATGGAAATAAACATGGATTTGAATTAAAATTCTCGTTCTCGTTGTCATTTCCACCTGCAATTCATATTTCGAAATTCAATTTTGAAACTCAAATTCGACTAAAACAGAGAAGAAGAAAAAGTATAAGATGTAAAACATCTTGCATTTTTCAAAGCTAGAGCGAAGATATAGAATAGAAGAAGATGATTTTTGAAAAACAATTTTGAATTACAGTTACTGCTGCCATTTTTAACCCTACGATTTTCTTTGCTATGCACGGATGAAGTCTCACATCAAAAACTCTACATGTAACATGCTTACAAAGACTCTACATGCACCATGTTGGAAACTTTCAATAAACTTGTCTCTATTAATCTACATAACTCGCATTTTCGAATTTTCGAATTCCAAATTTGGTGTAAAACCATTAAATAAACTCTTGATAACCACGAGATTTAGTAACCTTTCAATAATTCAAACAATTTCTATAATACATTTGCATATTTGGGCAAATATAAAAGGTTTTTCGCGACCATGATACCAAGAAAGTTACGTGGAAGCACAAAGAGTCAAATACGACTAAATACAAATAGTTGATGAAACACCATGAGATGCTTTTAAAGGAAAATAAAAAATGGATGAGACTAAATCAATATATTATACAGCTTACTAAGGGGTAGAGAGTCTTAAGACAAAAGACAAACAGTGTTAACACAAATGGTACGCACTTCTAAAACGCCATTGTTGTCTAATGCTTGAACATTTAAAGGTGAAATTAACTGAATCCAAAAAGAAGAAGACAAGTAAAAGAAAGATTTGAGAATCCATTTGTTTCTGCAAAAGACTTAATTCAGTTTCTGTCCACTCTACTATTTCTACTTCTCTCTGGAGCCATTCTCATATCAAGCGTTGACAGAACCTGTGGCATCGACATTCCTCCCGACACAACGATCTCTGCAGATAAATAAAACACATCCCAAAAACTACAGAAGATTCAAATATCCAAACATTTCCAAAATGAAATCAATGGATCTTCCTTCCTTACCTATGCCTTCTCTTACTGAAAGATTTGGTCTGATCACATCCTTTGTACTAACAAGGAATACGTCTCCAATGTAAAGGTGATTTGTTGGAACATACACACAGCAAAGTTCCTCTTCATCTGCGTAAGTCTGCAAGGGTTTTAAGACGTTTAGGATTTGATATTACCTGCATTTTTCAGAAAGAAGGTTATGGTTTCTGGTAACAGACCAGGAGAACAACGGTTGATGTGATGAAACCAATTGCGTATTCACCAATACGTGGATGTCTTATAATGGCGACTTCTTTGAAAGCCTGTGTCTTTTGATCTGGAATATAATGGGAATAAGTCATATAATCAAGACTCCACCAAAAACGACCGAACCAGAGATTCAAAGAAAAGAAAAAAAAACAGTACCTGGTGATATGGCAGTGCTGATTTGCTTGGATGCATTGTAGATGTGGCGAACAAATGGCATTCGTTTGATAAACCACTCTCCTAAATTTAGAACCGACGTACCCAACCATGAAGACATGAACACTCCAACCAAGAAGATAAACGTAATAGAAGTGATAAAGCCAAGTCCTGTAAAGCAAATTTACAAAAATCCTTGAAATTAACATGTCCTATATTTTCTTCCACTTGTAGAAACCGAAGTTCATTCATGATTAAAAGCTACTGAACAGAGATATAGAAGGATAAAAGCTCACCAAAAATATCAATTCCGAGTTGGGCATATATCGGGGAGAAGAATCCATCCACGAAATGAATAAACCACCATGTCACATAGAAAGTGATCGCCATTGGAAGCAAGATAACACTGCAATGTGATTTAAGAGTCAGACTATATCCGCAGAACTTGTGAACAAGAACAAGCAATAAAGACACTAGCTTTAGGGAAGAAATGTAAAACTAAAACCTCAATCAATTACAATATAGTTTATACCATCCCGTCATGAACTTCTTTGATGCCCAGCTTCTGATCAACTTGTAAAAGGTCTAAAGATAAACCAATTCCCAGTTAGGAAACACATCAAAAATTGAATTTCAGAACAAAAAAAAGAGCTTTACTCCTTCTATCGGCATCACTATATATCATCCAAGAACAAACTAAACAGAGCAATCTCAAACTACTGAAACGTTCACATATCCTTGTTTCTTAAAATCTGGAAATTCTCGAAAGAAAGATCCAAAACTACAATCGCGACCCCAAAATTGACCAATTAGGAGAAGATTCAGCACAAAACCCTAACAAAACTCAAGATTTCGATGAATTTTGCAATCGAAACCCTAATTTGCAGAAGACGCACATAACAACCTATAAGAATCCTAAGAATCGAGAAAAAAATTGATAACAACCTCGTGACCAGAGTGATGAGAAGACGAAGAAGAAGAAGAAGACGAAGGTTTAGCTGTAGCACCATCATCATCTTCGCCAGAATGAGAAACCGGAATTAGAAGCTCCCGATCTCTATCTCGGTTAGCCATAACGATCCCAGGTTTGGCGTCGCCCATCGACAGTCCCACTGAGGAGGAAGAAGAAGAAGTGAATTGAAAACCCACAAATGGATGAAGAAAAGTCAAAGATTCAACGATGAAGAAAAATCCTTAAAAAGCTGACTTTTTAATTTCGATGTCAGACTTTGGATTGGTAGACTCTGTTGCCGGTCTGTTTCGACAAATTTGTCACTCCTTCCGATTTTCTAAAATAGATGTTTTAGAAAAATAAATATTTTATAAAATTAAATCTTTTGTATTTTCTATACAAACGTTATCTAATATTTCTTGTTTTGAATTTATTAACTAAAATTAAAGTAAAAAAGTAATGAATAATTTAACTATAAAATAGAAATATTTAAGTTAATAGTAAAATGTTCTCTTATCTCTTCTTTTGTTGTCTTTTTTTTTGTCTCTACTCCGGTTTTGTGTCGATAATTTTTCTCATCGTCGACGATGTAGATGTTTTATTCAGTGGTCAATCCTTGATTTGTCCTACCAATTGTTTTGATCTCTTTAGTTTTTGACTTGTCGAATGAAACCGCCAAGGGATGCAACTATTTCATGAATCGTTGTTTTGTCTTCGGGGATAACTGTCTTTGCAACCGTTACAAATAATTGTTCTCCGGTTACTCCAATTTATTTATTCCTCTGATCTCTGCGACTTTCATCATCATTTTCGAGCGAATACCTTTTGATGAATCGTCTTTGTATTGAATCAAATACTCGCTAAAATGAATATTCGGGAAGATGAGTTCGATGTGCCTATCGATTTATGTACCCAGGCCGTTCGTGCCTCTCAGTTTAGCCTTCTCTTAAGACCAACTAATCCTCGTCGTCAGAATTTTCGTGCAATGTCAAGGTTCTTCCCAAGGCTATAAGGAATGGATGAAACAGTTACCAGTCGCCTTATCGATCACGGAAGAGTTCAGTTTTTGTTTCCATCAAATGAGGCTCTTCAACTTGTTTTGAAATCTTGGTCCCTGGAGCTTTAATCAGTGGATGGTGGCGATGAAAACTTGGTTTGCTTCGATATGCGATGAAAAACCAAACTCCATCAACTTCTGGATACAGGTGAGGGATATTCCGCTCCAATTCCTGTCGGCATTGATGGTAAATTATATCGTCGGAACCCTGGGCGAGGTTATTACTCTGGAAAGAGAAGTAGCGCTGGGTGATAACGCAGCCTTTGGAAAAGTCTGTGTTTGTTGGCCATTGGATAAACTCCTCATATTCGAACGGCGGTTTACTTTCAGTGAGGAGTCTACCTTGGTGTCGTTTCGATTCAAAAAGCTTCGAAACCATTGTTTTCACTGTCACTCACTCCAACACGATGTGATGGAATGTGTTCTACCGAAGGACGAAGCAGTTTCCGGTCATCAGGACCCCGAGACTGACAATGAATCTCATAACATGATGTCACTTACTTCGTCTACCTCCTCTGCTTAGGCTATTCAGGCCATACCACTTCACATAACCAATTCCATAATCCGCCCGCTAAGATCACCATCTTGTTACTCTAATAAAAGACGCAAACTTATAGCGTCAAAGGCCAGTTCACCCCAATCATCAACAACCAGAGCCGAGGCGGGCCCAATACTACCAAGCGTCGAATGAGAATAATGAGTTGGAAGTGCCAGGACATCGGCAAACATCGTGCAGTTCATCGCCTCAAGGAGATCGTTTGTCATTTTTTCTTGAAGTAGTATTTCTCATTGAGACGAAACAATCTTTTAACTACATGTGTGATTTAATCGGTTTTATTAGATTTCCCGAACTACTTTGTTGTATCTCCTCTTGGTTTAACTAATAGTTTAGTTATGATTTGGAAAAACTCGGTTGATATCTCTGTATTATACCATGACGCAAGACTTGTAGAATGTTATGTTAATGAAAAATATTTTCCTTTCTATTTGTCTTGTGTTTATGGGCATCCGAACCCCCAATATCCACATGAGTTATTGGAACGTTTACAAAGAACAACCACGAACTGTGTTGACCCTTGGTTAATGATTGGCGATTTTAACCAAATAAGAGACAATAGTGAAAAGGTTGGAGGTCATCCAGGGGATGAAGCATCATTTAAAGACTTCAATACGACCATTGAGATTTGTATATGTCCAAACTTCGACATCAAGGAAATATGTTTAGTTGGAGCGGGCAACATAGCTTGATTTGTAACTGAGTTCGTACACAAGAACTAGTTCAAAGTTGTATGGATAAGGCTTTGGAAAATACATAAAGGCTTATTAATTATCCAGATTTTTACTTAGAATACCTAGAACCGATAGAATCATATCATCGGCCTCTTATTGTCAATATATTGTCGGAAACACGGGTTAAGCGAGGTCAGTTCCAATACGATAAAAGTTTATACTACCATGACGGGTTTAAGGAAAATGTTTAATTTACATGGTCTGGTTTGGAAGAGAACAATGATCTGTCATCTAAGATTCAGTCCATTCGGAAACATATATATATCGATGAAAAGAAATAATGCATCCAATTCCGAGTTGGATATTCGGTCCTCGAAGTCAGAACTTTAAGTTGTTTTCCTTGTTTAAGAGCCAAACATAGCAGTAATTAAAGATATCAAACGAAAGCTCAATAAAGCATACTATCATGAAGAGGTATTTTGGAAACTAAAGAGCCGTATTAAGTGGCTAAAAGAAAGAAATCGCAATACTAAGTATTTTCATGGTTGCACTAAGTCTCGGAAAGCAAGATCAAGGGTTACTTCCATCATTGATGATCGAGGAGTTGAATACACTACTGAAGCGGACATTTCTAAAGTTGCGACGGAATATTTTCAGTCTACATTTTCTAGTAACACTAGTGGAAACTGGGGCGACTTTTTGATGAGGTTCAATCATAGGTAACAAAGGCTATGAATGGGGTGCTAACAACAGAGGTACCTGGACCAGATGGATTGAGTGGAGCTTTTTATCATCAATTTTTAACAGCCATTGGTGAAAGTGTTATTAAAGAGACAAAGGCTTTCTTTTCCAACCGTACCCTGCCGACTGGTTTTAATACAACACATATTTGTCTTATTCCGAAGATTAACCATGCCAGATCAATGAGTGACTATCGTACGATCAGTCTATGTAACGTGGCTTACAAGATAATATCAAAAATATTGATTGCGCGTTTGAAGCCTTTTCTTCCGGCTATTATCTCATATCAACAAACAACTTTTGGTCCGGGCAGACATATTACAGATAATGTGTTGATTTCCCATGAACTTTTTCATTCGCTAAAGTCACGGAGATGCCAATCTAAATGTATGTGGCTATTAAAATAGACATCTCCAAAGCATATGATCAAATAGAGTGGAACTTCCTAGAAGAGTCAATTATATGTTTAGGTTTCAATAATCGATGGATAAAGTGGATAATGACATGTATAAAACATGTTTCCTATTCAGTCCTTATTAATGGGAGTCTTATGGAAAAATAATACTAGAACGCGGTATCCGACAAGGTAACCCATTATCGCCATATCTTTTTCTCTTATGTGCGGAAATACTTACCCAAAACCTCAACTGGGAAGAACGTCAAAGGAACATCCGAGGGATTTCCATTAGTAATATTGGACCACAGGTTAGTCATCTCCTCTTTGCCGATGATTCATTTTTCTTCTGTAAAGTGAATCGACGGGATAGTGTCACACTTGCTAATGTGTTGCGTTATTATGGTGAGCTCTCTAGTCAACAAGTGAATGTTAACAAGTTGTCTATAACATTTAGATCTCGAGTCTATGAAGCTAATAAAATAGCGGTACGTCACATAATTAAGATTCAAGGGTCTGGTGGCTATAGTAATTATTTGGGGGTTCATGGAGATTTTTCACAAAAGGAAAAAGATATTTTCAAATATTTAGTCAACAAAGCAAGGAGCGAACGGAGAATTAGAATCAGAAGTTTTTATCCAAAAGTGGTAAAGAGGTACTTCTTAAGTTAGTAGCTTTGATTATGACAATGTATGCTATGAGCTGCTTTAAAGTACCTCGAGCCATTTGTCAAGAGATCAATTCTGCCTTATCCCAATTTTGGTGGGGTTCAAATGAGTCTAAGAAATACATGGCATGGGTTAGATGGAAAAGGATGATTGTGCCTAAAAACGAATAAGGGCTTGGATTCAGAGATATTGAGAGGTTTAGTGATGCTTTGCTTGTAAAACAAGTGTGGCGTATCCTACAAGATCCTTAATGTTTATTAGCGAGAATTCTAAAAAGCCGATATTTTCCTGGGTCGAGTTTATGTTATGCGACGATTCTGAACAAGACTTCACACGAATGGCGGTCAATTATTAGTGGTCACGATCTGCTTTGTAATGGATTGAGATATCGAGTTGGAAATGGCCAAACCATAAACCCTTCGACCAATCATTGGTTACCACTACATCCTCCTCAGGCATTTTCCAACGTGAATCTTCCTCAAACCTTTCGCCTCAAAGACTTTTTGCAAATTAACGGAAGACAATGGAATGTACTCGGTGAGGACGTAAGTGTGGCTTGTAAAATCTATATTCCACAACATCAAACGGATGACAAACTTATATGGCATTATACGAAAAATGGAGTGTACTTAGTGAAATCTGGGCATTGGTTGTCTACCATATGCTAGTTTGTTGCTTAATCAATTACCACCTCCCAGAAGTAAAATACTAAAAACCCGAATCTGGAAATCAAAGACATCACCTAAAATAAAACATTTTCTATAGAGCCTGCTTTTGTCAGCCCTTGGAACATGAGAAGAATTGAACCATAAGGTTATTCCAATCGATGATACATGTAAACAGTGGTGTTGTCAACATAGCGAAACGACATCTCATTTGTTTTTAGTCTGAATATGCATTCACAACTTAGAGATTATCTAACTTACTGGCGTCAATGCTACCATCGCCAACAACCACGACAGAGAAAAATGTGGAATGTCTTCTTAATTTTTATGATTTGGACACGTCTATTGATTTAAGGCAAGGAGCATTTTGGATACTTTGGCAACTTTGGAAGTCAAGGAATGATCTTATCTTCAATAGGACTAATCATGAACCATCAGCACTTATCCACCAGGCAATGGATAACGTTAACGAATGGCTAGAAGCAAATTCCTTTTCTGCTACTTCACATCAGACCTTCTCACCACCGGTTTTGTCAGATCATTGTCTCCACCTTCTACTAATTCATATAAGTGTAATGTGGACACAAGTTTCCATTATAACCAAGCTACGATAGGAGTTGGTTGGGTTATACAAGATGCGCTTGATACATTCAAACTGGCTGGTTCGACAAGTTTAAAACAAGGTTCTAACTCTCTTGAGGCTGAGGGTTTAGCTTTGTTACATGCAATTCAGTCGCTATAGTGTAGAGGCTTCCGTGATGTCATCATAGAAGGTGATTGCAAAGAGTTACATGATCTCATCTACTCACACACAACGAGTGCTTCCTTAGCTCCACCGATTTATGATATTCGTAGTTGGGCAGATCTGTTTACCAATATTTTATTATTTCTGTTTACAAGACAATGCAATCGATTAGTTGATAAATTGGTGAAAATGGCAATTAACAATATCACCATATCTAATATCTTTATTTTTCCTCCTAAAATGTTATAGAGGTTGTTGTATAACGATTATGTATATTACTTAAAGTTTTCTAATAAAAAATACTTTAAAAAAAAAATAGAAATATTTTAGATTTTATCAAAAGAATTTTAATATATGTTCACAACCTTACAAATTTTTTTATAAAACAGAGAGAGTATTTAACTTAACTTATTATATATATATATATATATATATATATATATAGTATTTCATAAGAAAACTTCTAACTGTAATTTTTTTAATTTTCCGGATTGCAGCTGATGGAACAAATTAGCCAATTCGTCGTTGATTGACCCAGAACAAGTTTGTTTTATTAGCCAATTCGTCGTGGATTGACCCACAACAAGTTTTTTTTTTAATCCTTTGTAAAACCAAAATTTATGAATTATGAATAAAAATAGTTTTATTCTTAGCTAGAATTATTCAAGGTTGTCTCCAATCATTTTTACAACAACATATAATATAAAGGTTTTCAATTCGAATATAATGTACAAATGATATTATCATAATTCATAATGACCTAACTCTAAATATGATCGATCATATTATTTGATTGTTATTATTGTAAATCAATTATAAACTTTGTGAAAATGTGTATGGAGGACAAGTGGATGGCTATACCACTCTAACAATAATACAATTTAGTTTTAAATAAAAACTATAGCGTTGTAATTTATATGTTTGGATGAGGGTGTTAAAACAAATGTTATGTTGGACTTGGGACGACTACAATATGAAAATTCTTCTAATCATTCACATGGATAAAGTAATCACTAATCAATAGCTTCTCTTTGCCACCATTGCAAAATCCAAAAGTGAAACCAAATTATTCAGCCAAAGACTAGCAAACACATTCGTTGTTGAATTTATTCATCAACAATTCTAGAATCCTTCTTTTTGACAATCATGGTTGCATCACGATGTACTCATGTTTAAACAAAAACAATCTAAAATATTTATTAGAGATACAATCTATAGTTTACATTGGTTTAGTACTTTGTGTATATTTCGGTTATTAATTCTGGTTTAGGGTCTTAGTGTTTAAGCTTTACTCTTGTAGAAATTTACACTTGAATGAATATATTTTACGATTCTTAGAGAATCTAATAATATTCTCCTCACTGAAGACATCAACAACAAGGACACCACCACCCATGATCGTCTTATGTACATGCTAAGTTCTACCATTCTCAACATATGCATGTAGAGATATCTTCACTTTTATTTGAGAAACAGATATTCTCTTGTGTAGGTGATCATATATGATTATATGGCCGGTCTAAAGATAGATAATGTCCAAAGGGAAGTCAAAATCCGGTTTCCCTAAAATATTTTGTTAACATTGCGGACAAGTATCAACGAATGTATTATGATTCGCTTATGAAAGCTAAAATCAAACTTTAAAAGTCACATGGTCAGACTAAAACGGACAAGACTAATGTAACAAGCCTTTTAATGGGAATACGCAATGTAAAGATCTTTTACTTTAATAAAATAAAGGCAAAAAAAAAAAATTACTAACGTGTGACACATCAAATACTTTTGTACTCATCTTCAAACGTTTGTGTTGTAGTTTCACACACATGTAAGAAGAAGAGACCATAATTACCATTTGGTAAATAGACAAACCATAAACTTTCTTGTTCATTTCCATGATGAACACCCATAAGTAAACGAATTAAAATTCCACTACTTTGGAACTCAAGAAAAACAAAGAAAACATTCAAAGATTATGGAACAACAATTGAAATACTCATCTTCTTCTTTAAAAAAAGAAGTTCAAACTCCTTAAGCTAAAGACTTCTCTGTCCGAAGAACACAGCCGGAAGGAAGGAGGTGTAATTAATTCATTTGCTACTCTGCTTTCATTCCTTTTCCCTATCTACATTTGTATGTCCTCTCTTATAGTAATCTCACATAGATTTTCATGATTAGTGTCTATCTTTGGAGCTTCTAAAACCATTCAAATTCTCTAACTTCTCCAAGTATGAGAATCTTTTCGGCGTTAGAGTTGGAGATTTGGTATGCTTATCACCGCCTTTGGAACTATTGTCATTCCAACCCATGAAATCCAGCAATGTCTTCGAGTATTGTGGGTCAAGTTTCTCAGTTTCTTCTCCCGAGTTCGAAGATCCCGCAGACTCTGAATCTGTTGTTCTCCCACCATCTGATGTTTCTTCAGCCAATAAAGTTTGCTTTAGTGCCAAGGAATCTGCATGAAGAACATCCTCTATCCTTGACATCACCGTGTTAGCTAAGCTCTCAAGTATCCTCGAGTAACTCTCCAATACCGCTTGTCCAACGTCCTGTATCCATCAAACCAATCAATAGTTCATATTTGTTTCTTGCCCTTCAAGGCGTCTATAGTAGATTAGGGATCAATCTCATAGTTAATAATATGACAAATTTTATCATTGTGATTTATTTATGATGAACTAATTAATACATTTTTTTGCATTTACCTTGTTAAACTGAATCTTGGAGATGTCAAGAGAAGATTGAGGAAGACCGGGAAATTTTTGTTTGAGCAAGAGCAAGATCGTCTCTGCTCTCTCTTCGAACAATTCTCTTTTCTCCAAACTAACTACTGAGCCCCAAGAAGATTTGGTATCCTTTGTGTGAAGCTTCCTCTTCCAAATCACAACAGATGCCTCAATTCGGTTCTTCAAATCCAACACTTTGTGCTCTGTTGACAAGTCCAACATAGACAAGAACTGTTCCGGATCAAACCACTCCTCTGTTATGCTCTTGTAGATCGAATCCCCAAGGCTGGCTCGTCCATTCTGTCAACATATATCAAAGCTTAAAAGACATAAAAGGGAAGAAATGAAACAAAAATGTGAATGATTGATTTATTTACCTTTGGGAGAGAGTCTATGTAGCTCTCGGGTATTGCCATTTCTGAGAGGACTTGAGCATTGATGGCCATTGCAGCTTTTTGGACCTGTGTGACTGAATCTTTTTGAAAGTAAAGCATTCTCCGAGCCGGTTCAGATAAACCACCGGGAGGAACTTTAACCGGAGGTAGCCACCACTTGTCATTTGTTCGATCATTCCTTGCCTGCTTCCCTTCTTCTGAATCTCTCGAGACATACCAAAACTCATTGTGTCCTCTGAAATTGTCCAATGTATCCTGAACATGTTTTCATCACCATTAATACATTAAACACTAGATAAAAACTATAAAGCCGGATTCAATACAGATCCAATGAAGACACTTACAATGAGCATGGCATCGAGTTTT
Organism: Cardamine chenopodiifolia; assembly: GCA_963922655.1. NCBI lineage: Eukaryota > Viridiplantae > Streptophyta > Magnoliopsida > Brassicales > Brassicaceae > Cardamine > Cardamine chenopodiifolia. The sequence goes on along the minus strand of OZ000485.1, from coordinate 11,384,010 downwards.
CGAATGGCTGGAATGTTCATTAGAAGATCACCTCTTTGTCTTGTCACCATAATCTACACAAGACTCATTAGAGATTATAATTTGTCGAAAGACGCCGAATAATATACTTTGTTTTCTTGGAGAAACTCGAACCTCAGTGCACACTCCTTCCTTGCTCGTTTGCTGAGAAGGAACAAACTCAACAATGTGATCAGTCACAGACAATAACCAATCAATCTCCTTCTTCCATCTCGCTTGCCTATCTTGCGGCATTGGTTGCAGCTTTGTTTGTTCTCCGAATATAGACGCTGCAAATCCATCGTAAAATCATACAAAATACTCGTAAACCAATTTAAAACCTCATAATTACTTGCGAAGGAAGAAACAAGAAAAAAATCTAAAGAAGAAGATCATCATTACCAGCAAGATTTGTGATGGCATTGGAAAGTGCAAGAGCAGAAGATACGCCTTTCCCACCACCAGACATATCTTCTCCAAGAAGTAATTTCGCAAACCTATCCTTCATCATCTCCGTATCTGAAATACTTTATGTGATTATTAGGGTTGTGTTTTTCTATTAAAGGAAACAAGTTATTGGAAAGAGAAGTGTCCACACCTGCTTTTTGTCGATCAGATCTTTTTCCGGGACGAGTAAGAGGGGAAATCATTGGACGAATGCTCTTAACGGGACTTTCAGCGAAGCTGTCGGAGTTTTGGCTTTCAGGCGTGTTGGATTCGACAAGATAAGAATCTCCGTTCTCCACGACAATGCTTTGAGATTGTTGTTGTTGTTCTTTTGTCGAGGATGAATCAAACATTCTTTTGAAGTTAAATGATTTGGAAGCGCTTAGTCCTCGTTCCAACGCTGCAACCATGGTACGACAACGTTCGCTTGTTTTCTTGCCCCGCAAGTTAAAACCCTTTATTCCTTTAAAATCCAGCTGAGCTTAAAGATGATACAACTCTTAAGATTTTTTTGTTAAAAGCCTGAAAAGCAAACTTTTTTTTTGTTTTTGGTTTGAAAATGAAATAAAATTATTAAGAACAAACGTTTTGTCTTGGATTTAAGGATTAAAAACATTTCAACTAAGAAAATAGTAAATCAAAATTTAGGAAGTTAGCTTTTTTTAGGATTTGTTTTCTTTCTCTTTTGTGTTAGAAATAAATTGATGGTTTGTGGTAAAGTGAAGCTCCACGAAGCACGGAAAAGACAATAAAACTCCATAACTGATTCAAATTCTTATAGGAGACCTACCACTCATCAAATAGAGTATTTAGTTATCCTCCAAAGTGTGTCTTTCGTTTTTCGTGTTCTGCTTGTGAGCGTTAGAACATCATGAAAACTACTATTTAAATTGATGTCAGTTAAATTTTTAGTTTCAGTATATATGCAGAAAAGCATTGTGAAAATACAAGATAAATAACTAGTATTGGATGTGAACAACTGATTAAATTCTTTCAACAAAAAAGATTGAAAAAGGATCATCTAGGTTGAGGATAAAAAATGCTATAAACAGAGGTTTCTTGGACCCAGGAATGTGAAGACATACTCTATTTGGAGCATAAAATAAAGACATCTAGGTTAGGGGAAAAAATTACAAGACTCTCTCCACATTCTTAGGCCCAAGTAAACATTTCCAGATAGAGTATGTCTTCACATTCTTGGGTCCAAGTAACTTCGGTTTATAGCATTTTTTGTGTCATAAGCAACAGAGAGAATTAAAAAACTATACTACTATAGCATCATTTCTTTGCTTCAACTACTCGTTAGATGAATTATACGTGTGCAAAATCGAATAGTGTTTTAGTGTTCCGATTGACCAAGTGAATGAATGGTGTTATTGTTGCTTTAGTGTTTTTGATTCATTGTTTAGATGTCCATGATAAGGAACTCTAGAATGTCTTCTCCGTTTTTTTTCCTTTAGTGCAATGACCGTAAGGATGTTTGATTTGGGCATAGTACTTCCAACCCCGGTTCTGACTTTTTAGAATCTTACAACATTTTTATTTTTGGTTTCGTGGATCTCTCAGCTACCAACTCAGGTCAGACTTGCCTCTTGAGGGATGCAGATTCTGATTCAATGCTGCCTTTATTCTAACTATGATGAGACCAAAGACCACTCGCTTCTCCAATTTGACTACATCCACTCACTCTGGCGATCTGTACACACACGGCTAAGCCTCACTCCTCGCGGTTTCTTCACCCTTGATTCTCTAATCGCATTGAATGATTTCAACATCAAATTAGCACAAGCAATGGAATAATAGGCTTCATACGCAACACCACGGCAGTCATCTTCAAGAGAATTAACAGGCAAACCCGTGACACCATCAATCCAGGACTTGGAGGAATTCAGAAACCTCATGGAATATTGGATTCAGAGGGAGTAATTTCATTTAGTTCCTTCTAATCAAGACCTATGTGAGCCCTTATTTAGTTTTATTTTTTTTGGCAAGGTCACAATATATCGTTAGGCTTTTCCTAAAACCAAAACGTTTCATTCCTAACGATATTTACATTCATATAAAAAAACAAAGACGAAAAAAAGATTCAAAAATTAAATTATTCTAGACTAACCAATCTCCAGAGATTGTAGATTCCACAACCAGAGCAACCGCATGAGCTACATAGTAACAAAACGACATATATGAAACTTGCACAAAGATCAAAGTTTAAATGTACTTATTTTCATGTATCGTTTACCTGCTGAGTAAAACCCATTCGATATTAATAATCAAGTTTGGTTTCAAATAAGCAAAACATGCTTGTGTCTTGCTAACTAATTAGAAACAATTGACCAGGCTTGTTCAAAACAATAAGTAACGAATAAAAAATGAGATGATGCAAGGTCTTTATAAAAAAAAAAAGTTACTGTAAGATAGTACTACTAATAGTCTCCTCGTTTTCTTTTGCCTCCTGCAGATACTTGACCTTAACTACTGGATATGCACTAAACTTGAAGCATAAGAGAACACATCTATTAAATACAAATCTTCGTAGTACCTATCCTCTCCAACCATGAAACACTGCTACGTTCTAAACCACAAACCAATGCTACTTTCTTCTCTTTGTCAATGAAAAAAGTGTTATCTACAAACCTAGCTAAAAAGCCACCATGGACACATTCATCTAAATCAACTTTAAAGAATTTGCTCTACGACATTGTATTGGGATCAATATTAGTTGTAATTCATATCTCCATCTCATATCACGACAAGAAAACTATTGCAAATCCGATGGATATTTTGACAGATTTTTCTTCCGTTAGAAATTTCCGACGGCAATCCGACGATATTCCCACAGAACATGTCCGTTGAAAATCCGTCGAAATATATGAACATAATATAATCGTTGTATACAGCCGTTTGGAATTCAAAAATTCTGACGGATTCGGATGGGTAACGAGTATATATATATGTTTCCACACTCCTATATTCAATTACAACACAATATCTTACTTAAACCCAAAAATTGAAAAGAAATGTCATTTTCTAGTAGTTTTCGATCATGGATGGACGAACCAATGACTGATTTGGAGTTAAAAATATTGAAAGACGAGTATGCTCGAGGTATCTTGGCTGTAAATTAACCAGGAGCAAAAAAATATTGGCTGTAAATCAACAGGGAGCAAAAAAACTTGTAAGTTGAAATGTTCATGTTCTATTTGTGTGAATTCACATAATATTAAGATAGAGATTGTTTGGAGGCATTTTTATTGCAATGAGTTTATGCCACGTTACAAGATTTGGTATCTACACGGGGAAATAAATTATAATTATGGTAGTACTAATGAACCATATGCTGCAAATAGTTTAAGAGGACATAGAATGGAAGTAGATTTGGTGTAGGTACCGTTGAGATGGTGAATGATGCGTTTAGAGAGAATATGCAGTCGACCGATGTAGATGGAGATAGGGTTGACTAAGCAAATTTAGAAACAAAAAGATTTTTTGATATGTTAGATGCAGTGAAATAGCCGCTATATAGCAGTTGTAGAGCAGGTCATTCGCTTTTGGCGGAGGAATGTGTTGATGCGATAACAGATTTTGTGAAAGAAATATTGTTCGAAGATAATATTTCACCAGCATACAAGGTACAAAAACTTGTAGCTGGTCTTGGTTTTTCAGTATCAGACAATAGATGTTTGCATCGACAATTATATGATATATTGGAGAGAAGATGAAAACCGCAAAAGATGTTGATTCTGTCTTAAACCCCTAATTTCTAGAGACTAGTGCTAGAGTTCAAATTGTATATAAACGGATGTGGTATTTACCGTTAATAGTGAGGTTGAAGAGGTTATATCAATCTCAGCGCATAGCAGAGGCAATGAGATGACATAAAGAGAATAGACAAGAATGAGAGATTACACATCCTTCAAAAGCAGAAATGTGGAAAAGTACAGATGGTTTCAACCCATTTGAAAAGCATGGAAGACAATATTCGTTGTGGCCCTTAATCGTTACACCTTACACTTGCCTCCATCTTTGTGTATACGAAGAGAGTTTTTGTTCCTCTCTGTTCTTGTTCCCGGCCCAGAGCATCCGAAGATATCACTCGATATATTCCTCTAGTCATTGATCTATAAGTTACAAATGCGATGGAATCATGGTGTTGAAGTGTATGATGTGTCATGCCAACAGAATTTTAAGATGTGTGTGTTCTTAAGTAGACTATAAGCAACTTCCTAATATATGATATGTTATCTAGATGAACAACTCATGGAAGGTTATTGTGCCCGTATTGTCAAGATAACACTGATGCATTCCAATTGAAGCATAGAAGAAAAACGGCTTGGTTTGATTGTCATAGAATATTTCTGCCGAGTGATAATCCTTATCGTCGGTCTAGGATAATGTTTACGAAGGATAACAAAGTGTTTGATGGTCCACCTCCTGAGATAGACGGGAATAGTATATTGGAGCAGTTAAAAGATTTCGGTGTTGAAAGAACTCCTATTTACGATGCCGGAGAATATCATAATTGCCACAAAATGAGTATTTTTTGGGGATTTTCCTTACTGAAAAGACCATTAATTGAGACACAATCTCGATGTTAAGCATATTGAGAATAACTTCTTTGATAACATCATGAATACTGTTTTAAACGTCCAAGAGAAGACGAAAGACAATCTGAAGTCTAGACTAGACTTGTCATTGATTTGTTCTCGAGATATTTTTGAAGTTCTACAAATGGTAAATGTGTTATGCCTACGTTTAGGTTGGACCCAGATAAGAAAAAAATTACTTTTTGATTGGATTCGTAAAGATGTTAAATTCACTGATGGATATACATCAAATCTGCGTAATTGCGTTGATTATGGGGAAGAGAAGTTTATTGGAATGAAAAGTCATGACTATCATGTTGTGATGCAGCGCCTTTTTCCATTTGCTTTTGTCAAATTCCTTCCAGAAGATGTCCACCAAACAATTACAGTTATATTTATTTTTTCCATAATTTAATAACTAATCATACTTATATATTTTTATATGTATATATTAATGTATTAAATGTTTAAATGTAGGAGTTGGTGGTTTTTTCGAAATTTATGCACGAGATCACTTACAATTGAGGGTATTTGCAATTTAGAAGACAATATACCAATGATCCTTTGCAATCTCAAGAAGATATTTTTCCCGTCTTTCTTTGATGTTATGGAACATCTTCCAGTCCACCTCCCACGAGAAATAGCACTAGGAGGTCATGTTCAATACCGGTGGATGTATCCGTTTGAGTGGTACATGTTCCATCTGAAGAAAAAAATTAAAATTTAAGTAGAGTTGAGGGATATATTGTCGCATAGAGCATCAACGGAGAAGTCTCACATTTCGTTGAATATTACTTTCCATCGAAAGTTTGTACGAAGAATCGACGACCAGCTCGCCATGATGATAGAGGAGAGAGACCGACTTATGTCGTGGTTGTCCATGAGGTGTTTGTCCAAGTTGGTCGGCTTAGTGGAAAATAAAAAAAACGAAAACTAACAGAGTAGAATCATGAACACTTACGTTGTATATTCTCACAAATTGTGAGGATATTGTGGAATATGAGAAGTATGTAAAATTATAAAATTTCAATTACATATTCTATGTAATTGATTAAGATATTATGATTAACTTATTATTTAATATTAGTTTTATTACATGATTTTCATGGCGATAGTTCGTAGTTACATCAGGATAAAATAGAAAAGAATTTAAATATTTTAAAAATAATGATTTGGCGCCTTGATTGTTATATTATGTAATTGTTAGTAAACACATACTAATTTAGAGTAATAATTTTTTGTACTTTAATGAATTGTTACTAGTTCTTTTAGGTTACTGAAGGAATAAACAATGGTTAAACATTTCCAACATGGTTAGTAGAGTTCGTTAACGATGCAAACTACATTCCGACTTCATACCTTTGGTATTGTATTACGATTTATGATGAAAGAAGTATGAGGGCAACTTCTGATTCTACTATTTATGTTCAATATGGTGATATTGTTTACTATAATAATTTTCAATAAATATTAAAAATTTCTTTTATGCAATTCGAAATTATAAGGATGGTCACAAATCACTAAACTCACTTATAAAAAAAAATTCTCTATTCAAAATGTTGAACTTAAAATGCATTGTATTTATATGTGATTGGTATAATTCATTCGTTGGACATAGTGTTTAAATCAAATTCGATATTACATCAGTACATTTAAAATAACGATTTATTAAATATGATCCATTCACCATCGGAATTTATCGGCATTCTATGGATTACCGATCAAAACCAAACTGCGAATATATATAATAACTATATAAATAATGTAATCTATTTATTCCTAATACGACAATGGCAGGCCATTCACAGATGTTAAAGAAGCAAACCAACACGAGTCGCTGCCACAAATATATATATATATATCAATATATATATATATATTTGTGGCAGCGAGAGTTCTAACATACAATCTTTCATTTGTTTGCTTCAAAAAAAGGGTTATTTATCGCTGATAAAAATATTTTAAAATCTTTAGTTTTACAAGTTAAAACACATAATTATGAAATGATTGAAGGATCAATCCCGATTGCCTTGGTTTTTAGATTACATTATAAAGCCATGACAAGTGCCTTTTCTTCAAAAGTAAAACTATCGAGTAAAAAAGGTGAAACCCTCTTACTCCAAACTGATCTTTCAAAATCAAACTCCGTTATTCCAAGATCAATTCAATGGAAAGATATAAATCTTCCAGATGAATGGATCCTTGAATTCAATGGAAAGATATAAATCTTCCATATAAATCTTCTCCGACAAGATTCAATTGAATTTATTTCCAAAGATTTATATCTTTCCATTGAATTGATCTTGGAATAACGGAGTTTGATTTTGAAAGATCAGTTTGGAGTAAGAGGGTTTCACCTTTTTTACTCGATAGTTTTACTTTTGAAGAAAAGGCACTTGTCATGGCTTTATAATGTAATCTAAAAACCAAGGCAATCGGGATTGATCCTTCAATCATTTCATAATTATGTGTTTTAGCTTGTAAAACTAAAGATTTTAAAATATTTTTATCATTTAGAGAAACAGTGAAATTTGGATAACAATCGAATGATATTGGACCAGCACATAAACTCGATTCTATAGAGCTAAGCAAAGAATCTTCAAATAATTTGAATCTAGCATCTCTTAAGATAGCTAGAATTGAAGTGTTAAGACCTTCTTTTGAAAGCGGTTTAATACCGACTTGGACTAATCCAATATGTATATATTTAAAATTATTTTCTTTATGCTTTCGCAAAGCATTTTCTGAAAACAAGTAAATTGTTTCAAAAGGTTTAGTTAATTGAATATCACGTTCTTCTGTTTTAATTGAAAAATTTGTTTTTAAGAAATTTATTCTTGAGATTTGGTATATTTGGTCTCTATGGACTCTTGGGATTTCCCAATTGTCAATTGATCCTTGGAAATCATCTATAGTAGTTTCATGACTATTTATAATCTTTTTAGATTCTTTTGAAGATCTAATTCGTGAAGATGAAGTTGATTCAGACCTATCTAGCGTATTCTTAAAATACGAACTCATCTTGAAATCCTATTGATTTAAAAGATTAGTTTTCCTTACAATCCAGACTAAACTCTAGGTTATATTGCCCTACTCTTTCGGGACTTACTTCCTAGATACGAGACTGGCGAAACACTCAGGATTACTAAATTCTTAGAACTCAAAAGAAATCAAAATAGTTTGTTTATAAAAATACGAACTCAATTTAGTCTTGAAATTTCTTTTTAGTAAAAATTATCTCTTTTAACAAATTAATCCCCTTATGGCTCTGATACCATAAGGGGATCGGAATCGGGATACTAACATACAATCTTTCATTTGTTCTTTAAGAGTACATCCTATCAGCCTTTTCACAACTCAAGAGTCATTGACTTTTGAGGACTTAGTCTCAGAGTGAAGAAGGATTGATAGAGGGTATTCTCAGAATTTGAAAGACAATGATTTAGTTTAGTAAACAGAAGTTTGTATTTTATTTAAGATTTTTATAAAACAAACATAAAACATTAAACTTACAAATAAAAACGGAATAAGAGTTCTTGACTCGAGATGGAAGGGGTGAAAGGTTTTTTGAGATGGAAAATGGAGAGAGAGTTCGAAGGGTGTGCTTATAGAGATGCACGACTCTTCTTATATAGAAGTTTACAAGTGCGGTTTTGGATTAAATTTTAATAGAAATTTTTAAATTATTACAAGCGCATTAAGCGCATTATCTTCTAAGTGCTTCCTTGAGATGCTTCTTGTCTCCTGCTTTTCGTAGTGGACAATGATGGCTTCTGAGTGCTCCTCGAGATGCTTTATGTCTTTTGCTTTCCGTAGTGGTCAACAATGATTTTTGTCTTTCGCTGTTTGTAGTGGATCTGACAGCTACTGTAGTTGATTGTTGATTTTGCCGATACCTACTGTGGTTGATTGGGGATTTGTTGTCTTCTTTGTACTCCGATGTTTGTACCTGTTTTGATTGGGGATTTGTTGTCTTTTTTTTTTTTTTTTTTTTTTTTTTAAGTATAAAATCTGAATTTTATATTACATGGGATCGTTACCAAACAAGTCATCCTCGTCTATCTCAGGTTCACTTCCTGACGCTTGAGAGTTCTGTGTTGAAATTGTTGGTAAGAATCGCATCGAGATTGTCTTGATTTCTTCCTCTGATTTTGCGGCTGCCAGCATAGATAGCATTTTTGATTTCTGGGCTAAGAAATGGGTCATTTCTGGTGATTGGATAAGTGTTTGTGAATTTGGTGGGTTAAGGGATTTAGAATTTTGGCTTCGAATCCATTCGGGGATGTTTGAAGGATATAAATTTGAGGGGATTCTATATTTGTCCCACCATTTGACTTTAAATTTTCGTCTGACGACAGGTATTGTATCATTTGAAAATTCAAAGGTCCATGAAAAAACCCAAGGTAAATGAAATTTGGAAGAGCGGAAAATCTTTTTTCGTCATCAGATGGTATGAAACAGTTTTTGAAGATTTGGAAAGATTTGTTTATCTGAGGTTTGAAAATGTTTATGACAGAACCGAAGTTGTTCCACCATTGATTGAACCAAATTGGTGATTTAGATAGGTTACAGGTGGTATCAAAAAAGATTAACCAAGTGTGTTTGTGTTTGGGTGATTGGATTAAGAAGGAATTATACCAAGCTTGGCAATAGTCCCAGTAATTGAATGGGACATCGTAACAAGAGAGATTTGAAAAGCTTTCTGGAAATTTTATATTGTCATTGAGATCATAATCCCAATCTCTTGGAGAAATGATGTCATGGATTTTGAAAGTAGAGTAAGCAGGAGCCGTGTGACTTTCATCCAAAAAATTGTGTTTGAAAGTAACAGAACCCGTAATTTCCAGAATTATTTGATAAAATAATACAGTTTTATCTGTATTGAATGGTTTATAAAACTGATTTTTCCCAAAAAACTTTTCGATGGTTAAAAACGGATCATTTTCCACAAAAAAAGTCTTTTTCAACTGTAATGACGTTTTGATAAGTTGTTTTTTCAAAATACTCTGAAGGAGGACTTTGTGAAAATTCTTTTAAAACAATTTGTGAATTGTTCAAAGGTTTTGAAATTTGTTTCGAAGCCTGGTTTTGTGTTGAAATTATTTTTAAGGAGGCTTCAGGGATTTTGGAAATCTCAAGAGAAGAAGGCATTTTTGAAGAATTACCTTTCTCTTGTTTTGAAAAACTTTTTTCAAAAGCTTGTTGTAAAGTCCGAATCTGTTCCAAAATTTCGTCAGGAGTTTGGAGGGTTTTTTTTTCTTTTTCTGGTTTCCTTTTAGTAACTGTAATCTAGGGTTGTGTCTCGGGTTCTGGTTTTGGTTTGGAAGTGTTTGGAGTTTGTAATTTTTCTTGGTTTGGGCCTAAAGAAAGGCCTTTTCCTTTGTCAATCGTCTTTGGTGGCATCGTACCTGTTTTGGAGAAATTCACGAGTCAAGAAGTCTGGAATAAAATTTGTTTCTCCTTTAATATACTCTATATCAAAATCGAAAATACTTAGTAATGCCTGCCATCGGGCAAAATTTTGTTTTGAAGCATGATTTTTAACATCTTTTTGTAAAACATCTTTAGCACTTTTGCAATCAATTCTTAGTAAGAACTTTTGATTTAGAAGATCACTTTGAAATTTTTGTATACATAAAACTATACTTAGTATTTCTTTTTTGATTGTCGAATAATTTCTTTGGGTCTCATTCCAATGAGATGAAGTAAATTGGATTATTTTTTCACGACCTGTTGTTTCTTTTTGTTTCAGGATTCCTCCGTATCCAATATCAGAGGCGTCCGTTTCTACAATTTTTTCTAAATTTGGATCTGCTATATGTAGACACGGGATTTCTAAAACTTGTTTTTTAATCTGTTGGACTACAGCGGTATGCTCTTCTGTCCAGGGGGTTGGGTTTTTCTTTAAACGGTCATGTAATGGTCTAGCTAATCTATTGATGTTTGGACAAAAATCTAAAACATAATTAAGGCTTCCTAAAAATCTTTGTAATTGGGTTTTATCTAAGATTTTATCAGGAAATTTGTTCGCAAATTCTAATGATCTTTCTATTGGTTTTATCATACCTTTGGATATGTAATGGCCAAGAAATCTGATTTTAGTTTGAAATAAAGCCATTTTTGATTTTGAAATAACAAGTCCATTTTTTCGTGCAACATAGTAAAATGTTTTTAGATGTTTAAAATGTTCCTCAAGGGAGTTTGAAAAGATAAGTATATCATCAATATATACTATACAAAATTTTGAATATTCTAAAAATATATTATTCATTATCCTTTGAAATTCCGAAGGTGCATTTTTTAAACCAAAAGGCATTACATTCCATTGGTATTGCCCAAAAGGAACAGTAAATGCTGTTTTATATCGATCATTTTCCGATATCTGGATTTGCCAAAATCCTGATTTTAGATCGAATTTTGAAAATATGTGTGCAGAGTGGAGTTTTTGAAGAAGGTCTTTTTTATTTGGTATTGGATATCTAATCCATTTTAAAGCTGTATTTAAAGGTTTGTAATTTATTACAAGTCTCGGAGTTCCTCTTTCTATTTCTGAATTTTTGTTCACATAGAAAGCTGCACAAGACCATGGAGATCTTGATTTCGAAATTAATTTTTTGTTTAGAAGTTCTGAAATTTCTTTCTTACAATGGCTCTCTAAATCAGAGTTCATCTGTATTGGACGAGCCTTTGTAGGAATTTCCCTTTCATCGAATTTTTCTTCATAGGGTAGATCAACTATGTGTTGTTTTCTATCCCAAAAGGCCGTTGGTAAATCCGAACATAATTGTTCTTCGAATAGTTTACTTAGTTTTGAAATTTTTTCTTTTGTAATTGGAGTTTCTAATGTTTCTTTTGTTTTTTCAACAAGAAATTCTGTCTGTAAGTTTTCTAAATGGAATTTTTTGCTATTAATTAGAGAATTTATAGAGTTTTCTTGTATTGAGCATGCTTTTATTAAGTTTAGACTCCTTTTCTTTGGAGTTTCCATAAATTCGAAAGATAATTTTTTATCTTGTGTTTTGAAAGAAATTGAATCATCTTTAACTTTATACGGAGTTATTAGGTTTATAAATGGTGTTCCGAGAATGATATTTTGGTATATATCATCTGTGAGAACAAAAGCTGTTTTGAAAAGGATATTTTCTTTTAATATTGAAGCTTCTGTTTTTGAAGTTATACTAAGTTTTGAATTATTTGCTGCCGAGAGTTTTTCATTTGTTTTGTGATGAAAACATCTTGGCACAAGACCTGTCTTTATGCAATTAAGGTCGGCACCAGTATCAAAGAGTGCAATTGTATCTATTTTGTAATTTTCTGAGAAAACAAGTGTAATTTTTATTTTATATTTCCGAGACGTGATTTCTCTTAATACAAAGAGAAAATCATTTGGCATGGTGTTTAGGGACTGTATTTGTTCTATTAGATCATCTTCTATATTTTCTGAACAAATGTTGTTTTGTTCCTCTGAACTGGAGTCATCATGTTTTTTAGAAGTTAATATTGAATGAAAATACTCGGAATCCGTTTTTTGTTTTTCTTTTAAATGTTTGAGTTCATTTTTTACGTCTTTGATCTCAATTTGAAGGGATTGTAGAGTAGTTTTGGAATTATTTTTTCTCCCTTGGTTGAGGATAGTGGTTAAGTTATACGAAGAGTTTGAAGTTGATGGATCTTTGGTTTTTGGAAGATTTTCTATTTTTTGGTTTTCATTTAGGGCTGAAATAATTGTTTCAAGAAATTTTTGTTTTAGTTGGGGGTCTGAGATTGAATTCAAGATTTCTAATTGGAACTCTTGATTTTTTGTTAGGACTTGGAGTTTTTTATCATCTGAGTCCGAGCTAGATGACGAATTATTAAGTTCATCAACTTGCAAGGCTTCTTCAGATGAGGGCTCAGAATCATAATCACTCGATGAGGAAGAGTAGTCTAGAAAAAGGTTTGATATTTTGGCTGAGATTTCTTCTCCAAGATCGAGTTCTTGGATTTTCTTATTTAGACGGCAAAATTTTGAAGTGTGGCCTTTCTTGTTGCATTTATAGCACGTTAGGTTCTTGTAAAAAGGTTTGTTTTGGGGTTCTTTTGGTCTAAATCTGTTTCGAGATTTATTCCAAGCGTTTTCTCGTGGCTTATATTCCTTAAAATTTCTTTTTGTAAATTTTGATTTTTTGGAATAGTATGTTGGCTTGCAATCACCTACACATGACTTTTTGTTATTAGGATCTATTTCAAATTGTTTGCAGAAAGATCCTAATTCTACTTTTGTTCTTCTAAGTTCCCATTTGAGATGTTTTTGGAGTTTTAAATCTTGACAGATTTTAAGACCTTCTTGTTGGACAAGACTAACTAATTCTCCGTAAGTGAAATCATCGTAATCAATTATTTGGATGCCACTAGATTCTCTAATCTTTGTTCTAACCTTTTCTCCTAAGAGTGTTGGTAGTCCTGCAAGAAATTTTTCTTTCCAAAAAGGTTGGTTTGAATCTTGTCGGAGAAGGACTCTAGTGAGGAATGTGTTTTTGTACCATTGGAAATCACTTAGTTTTTTACATTTAAGATTTGAAAGGAGTTCTGCGTTTTTGTCCCTAAGGACTGAAGGATCTCCTATGAAATGAAGGGTTATAGCTAAGACTAGAGTTGCTACGGCATTTTGTTGGGGATTTCCGAAATTGTCTAGAATTGGCATGCCTTCTTCATCTACTTTTATAGCGTCAAGGATTTCTCCTCGTTGCTGATTAGTAAGATAGTTATCCCACCATCCTTTAAGCTGTCCCGAGAAACCAACTATAAGGAGTTCAGCTACAGTTTTATCTTCATTTCCTATTTGTGTTCTATAGGCATTTGCAGCCATCGTCATTTTTTGGAGGAAATTTAAGATATTATATTCAGATATTCCATCTAGATTCCAGTCATAGACCGAAGAGGAGTTAAACCTAGATTGTTCTACTGGTTGAATTTGTCCTAGGTCTGGTGCTGTTATTATTTGGTTTTCATGACTGTTTTTCCAATCAAGACGGTTTATTTTATTGTTTTGGAATTGGTGTAGAGTTTTATCAGAATCTGATTCGTGATATAGAGTATTTATTTGGATATTTGAGCTTTGTGTTTATAAACAAACAAACAATTCACAATTCACAAGTGTTTAACAATTCACAAATTCTCTTTTAAACAAAATAGGATTTCAAGATGAGTTCGTATTTTAAGAATACGCTAAATAGGTCTGAATCAACTTCATCTTTACGAATTAGATCTTCAAAAGAATCTAAAAAGATTATAAATAGTCATGAAACTACTATAGATGATTTCCAAGGATCAATTGACAATTGGGAAATCCCAAGAGTCCATAGAGACCAAATATACCAAATCTCAAGAATAAATTTCTTAAAAACAAATTTTTCAATTAAAACAGAAGAACGTGATATTCAATTAACTAAACCTTTTGAAACAATTTACTTGTTTTCAGAAAATGCTTTGCGAAAGCATAAAGAAAAGAATTTTAAATATATATATATATTTAAAGAGAATATTCTCTTCATTTAATGATTTTTTCTACTCACATTTGATTCTCTCGCCAGCAAATAGAACTGTAATTTTATTAAAGAATCCGATTTTGGTAAAAATATGAAAGATTTTGTAGTTAAATTCATGATTAAAATACTAAATAAACAAACCGAATAAAGATAAAACATGATTAGTTATACACCGTTTTGATGATGATGACGTGTACCTTCTCTTCATCTTCCCTATTTCTTCATATAGTGAAAAAAAGTTTTAATAATTCAACTTAAGAATTCAATTCATTAAGACAATTTCTCTGGACAAACTGAATCTTCTTATCCCAAGAGAATCTTATTGTGTCAAAAATCAAGAAACCTCGACAAAGTCAAAAGCTTGGATCTTGAAGTTTGATTCGCTTGCTTTGCTCTGTCTCTATCTCTCTTCTTGTCACTTGCAGGCGATGACTATTCGTTGGGTTTGATCGAAATCTCCTTATTGTGAGTTTTCTCACATTTTCCTCAAGTCAATTTACAGACTTTATTGGAAATTTATTGATAATTTTTTTCAAAAGATTTTAAGTTTTTGGAACAGAGGAAGAGAAACTGAGGGAAAAAAGCTCCAATTTTTGTTTGTTTCACAGAATTTTTTCTTGAAAATTTTGTGTTTAATTGCGTCAATTCTTATTTCAGGAGAATTTTTTTTATTTATATTGTGTTTGTTCTGTATTAAATTCAATGTGTTAAAAGACTTTTGGAATCTTTATGTTTTGAGATCTAATTTTCAGTTTGACTTTTTTTGTTGCAGAACAAAAACAATGCCTAAAGGTATATTAAGATCAGGAGTTTATAGATCATTAATAATGTGTGATGATCCAAGAGATGTTGTTGAATGTGGAGCTATTAAGAAACAGAGTAAAAGCCGTAGCATTACTACCATTACTAACCAGAGATGTGACCATTCTTGGAAATCCAAAGATCGATTCGAAATGGCGGTGGGGTCGCCTGGGAAGAGCATTGAGGATGCTCCTCCTCTCTTCTTCATTGCAGCTTTTGAGAGTATCTAAAGGGATTCAGAAGCTAAACGTTGCGATTGAGTCATGCTCTAAAGGGTTTAGCTTTGAGGCTGCGACGAAGCCCGAGGATATAGCTAAAGATTTGTTAAGAGGAGCACTTGATTTGGATGAGTCTTTAGCTATGTTAAGTAGTATTCAAGAAGATGATGATGTTAAAAAGAAACAGAAGATTAGTAATAACGGAAGAAGCGATGTACGGTTTCAGAGATCGATGTCTGACCGGAGAGCGGATTGAGAAATGTATGATGATTCAAGAGAATGTAGCATCAAAAGATTGTTATGAAGAGTTAAGAAAAGTTGTTAGAGAAAGCTTTCTTAGGCAGTATCTTTTGCCACAAACAACTACTACTACAGGGAGTTAAACTCAGAATTGTTCGAAGTGATTTTGCTTCTTCTTCTGGAGCTACGTCTTCGTCAACGAGCTCAAGCCAATCTTCTTTGGTTTCTGGCTCTAAAAGTCCTCTGCATCATCTGATGTTCTGCGGAGAGCTCCAAGTTTGATTGCTAGGCTTATGGGTTTGGATGTATCAACTCAAGAACCGAGGAAAAGCACGGTGAATCATATCGATAAGGTGGATATCGTAAAGCTGTCATCAGAGAGAGAAGAGCAGATGATGATGAAGAATAAAAAGGAGGGTTCTGAAATTGTGAGATGCAACTCTACAAGAGAAGCTGTTTTATAATCTCTGCCTAAAAAAATTCCGAGTGAGAATCCTTCAACTATAGGACTCATCAGACCTATGCGTGTTGTACAACCGGTAGTGGAAGAAAAACTGGGAGACAGAAGGCCGGTTTTTTGGATGCTTTTAGGATATTATGGGTAAGAGAGGGTATATTGACATAGGAATACCAACACAAACCTCAGTCGTTTCAGCCAAAGAAAATCATCGTAAAAGGCACCATCGGTGTGAGTACTCTAACAAGATCGAAACAGCCATTGAGAAACTTACTATCAGGGATGAAGATGATTTATCTTTATGGCGTGGAAAAAGGACAATTATCTTCATAAGTTCAGTACAAAAATCACGAAAGGGCTGATTCGGAGTTCTCAACCGACTGTCGACTGGTATAAGGATGTTTGGTTCACTAATGCAACACCTAAATACTCTTTTATAACATGGCTAGCTGTCAATAATTGCCTATCAACAGGAGATCGAATGCATGATTAGAACTCGGGCCAAAGAACCAGCTGTATTTTCTGCGGAAATATGAATGAATCGCGTGATCATCTTTTTTCTTATGTAAACTGGGAGACAAAAGCTGCAGTTTGGAGTTCGCTTATGTAGAGGCTACTTGGAAATGAGTTCACTCTTGTTTGGGGCTGATTAGTTACCATGTTAACTACCTGCAGTCAAAACAATACTCATATTTTCACTTATAGGTACGCTCTCCAAACAATGATTTATCATATTTAGAAAAAGTGTAATGGCAAACGTCATGGAAAAGCATCTTCAACTCCAACTTAACTACACAAAGTCATTGATAAGAACGTTGGAAATCGATTCAGCTCTATTCGCAACCAAGGTTATAGTGCTTATGTCGATAGTCTCCCCCTTTGGTTCGCAAACCAGCCACAGTAATCACACATTAGCAAGTTCTTCCGTTAGCACTTTTAGCCAACTTCAGCATTTTTCGTATCGATTTTCAGCTCTTCGAATGTGAGTATTTTGTTCACTTTTGATCGATCAAGAACATCTGTTCTTTAAAAGTTTCCAGAAAACATTTATATATGTTGTAAAAAGGTTCTTTGAATATAATTTAACAAAATATTCAAAAAACATTCTTGTGAGATAAGCATGAGTTCCGCCCATAATTTCTCTCGGCATGATCTTGTATTAAAGCCATATACAAATGTAACTACTAACTCCTTGTCCAAGTGAGGTAACTTTATCAAAAAAGTTATCATCTAAGCTGACTTGAAAATGGTAGAAAGAGTTATTGAGGTGTCCCACAAAAACCAGATCCTGACCAGCTCCGTAAATTCATAATTGCCAACAAAATTCCACCTAGGACAAAAAAAACCTTCAAGTACTTCTAAGCTTTTTGAATATTGACCTGAATCTATATATGATGTAACCAGAAGAGGCTTTATTCAGCCTAAACTATTTTCTAAAGCTTTTAGTCATAGGGGATTTTTGAATCCTATTACATTCTAACAAAATGTTTTAACTATACACATAATTAAAAGGTTTTGGGGGCCTTTGCCCCTGTAAGAATCATGACGTGCTTGTTTCTTAAGTTGTTTTGAAATCACATGTGAGAGAGACTCATCATCTACAGTGTTTTCATCCTCAGAAAAATATTTTGATGAACTAGAGCTTGTGCTAGAGTTTGAATCTGATAATCATTCTTATAGGAGTGAGATTTTCTAGACTTCTTCTTCTTTCTTCTTTGTTACTTGTTTTCTACTTCTTTGAGAGGCTTACTTTCGTAGTTTATGATTTGAGGTCTCTACCAGCTTCTCAATATTCACTCTTAGCGGTTAGTAGAAGTACCAGCCTTTGCCCGAGGGGATTTAGGAGCAAAAGCTTCTTTACCCTTAACCTTTGTTGGTACTGGATTTAACACCCTCAACATAAAACCGATCCAAATCAAGAATCAACATATTCAAGTCCATTAGTTTGGTTGACTTAGATGTTAAAAAATGAAACTTATTAAAAATAGAAGTCCTATTCGGAAAAAAAGAAAGCTCGAAGAAAAAAGAAGTCCAAACTCAAGAAGGAAAAAAAAATCATGAACCTCATCAAATCAGTATAAATAAAGGGCTACCCCCTCTTCAGAAGACATCTGAAATCTCTATTGAAGACGTAAGAACTTAGATTCAATATTCTCTTAAAATCTTTTGCATTCTTACTAAGTAAAACCCTAATTTTCTTTTTGTAATCGTTGATCTCAAATTTTTAATAATAACAAGAGTTTTTGAATCCCTAAAATCCTAAATTTGTTGTGAGTTCTAACCCTAGATTCAACAATTAACACCGTATCTAGGGATCGGAAATTTTTCACGCAGAAACCGACCCAAAGCACGGATAGTACAAGATCACAAGATCACAAGAGTCCAAGATCCGACTAACCCAACCAACCTTCCTTCTATGGTTAGTACTCAAAGCACTGATGGTGACCTAATGAACATCACCAATCTAACGCAATAGAATGACCAAACCCGTCAGAACGAGCAATCTGGTATCCTAAATACACGGAGAACGTTGAACGTGCCCCACCACCAACTCAGCTCATCACACCTACACAGCAAACCAAACTTTCTATTCTTTTAAGATACCTCATAGACCAATTTTCCAGAGAAAATGAAACAACAGCTGCTACATCACAAAGGTACACTGCGATTATTGGGAGACAAGCCCCATAAGGCGTAGTTGGTGACCTTCAAACGCACGTTGTACAAGACCCTTTACAAAGAAACCTATTCGAAGCCCTAAATCAAATCGCGACACCCGTGCCACTGACTCCACAAGCACTATACGAGGAACTTGCCAGTACTAGAGATCGGGATGCTGACTATTTAAAACCATTAAAGATATAAAATCACATATCCGCGTTACCAGTTCGACACCAAAAATTGACAAAGTCTTTGAGGAAAATCAACAAACCCCTTTTAAAACACAAATATCAGGAATTGATATGAGGCACGTCGACAAACTCAAATTATCAACCTATAAAGGAAAGACAGATCCGCACAGCCATATGTCTGCTTTTACGATTACTACTAGGCGGGCACGATTTTCCAACGAAGAAAAAGATGTGGTCGTGTGTTAGTTGTTTGTGGAAAATCTTAGCGAAGCAACTCTACAATGGTTCGCCAAGATGAAACCTTGTACCATTGACTATTTTGTCGACCTATCACAAATTTTTATGGAGCAGTACTTTATATTTATTCCCCGAGGAGAATCGAGCGCCGACATATGGAACATGACTCAGAAGAAGGTGAAATTCTGCGAAACTATATAGATCGCTTCAAAGTAATAGCATCTCGCGTAACGATAGACGATAGCACAACTATTGAGGCATTGCAAAAAAGATTGTGGTTTTGAGTGTCGCTATCGTGAAACATTAATGGAAAACATGCCAACAACACTAGATGAAACCTTTCATCGTGCAATGTCTTACATAAAAATTAAAGAAAAATGAGAGGCATTACACAAATTGTACGCTCCCTCAAAGGTATCAACCTCTTCCAATGACAAGCCAAAAGATTCATACCATGAACCTCACCAGCATTATGATAGCTACAGAAATTATAAGAGTAAAACGACAGCAGCTACATACTACGTTAGCGACAAACAATGCCCATCTATACGTTGGAATAAGTATGTTCTACCTGAGGGATATTTTTTATCTGAGAGATATGTTCGACTCGATGTCTGCCCTGAGGAAAACGTCTAACCTAAGAGTTTCATTCGACATGATACCAAAGGTTATGTTCGATCCAAAGGATATGATGGAAAATAAAAAACAACTTCATGCGACATCCATGAACAACTTCAAGATTTCCTACTTAAAAATTATAAATGAGGAGAAGTCCCAGATATCGTATATAGGCCATATACAGGACGCAGATTTGAGTATAGGGATAACAAGGTCCTAAAATTGGCAGAGGCACCCATACGTGTTAACTAACAGTGACCTGGACAAACTAAAAGATCGATGAATCGATCTGATCATTATAATGCATCGCCCGAAAGAGACAAAGAAGACCATCCAAGAAACGATGGCAAGACTTCCAAACAATGGGTCCTTGTAATCATGGGAGGATTAATAGCATGTAAGGATTCTGTCATATCGTTAAAAGAACACCAAGGGAGGGTGAAAACATCAAAAAGTTGGAGCCAGACGGCAAAGTTTTAGACATGCCTCACAAATATCCCCTCGTTATCAATTTAGATATCGGTGATTGCTGCATAACCAAAATCCTAGTCGACACTGGAAGTTCAGTCGACCTGATTTACAAAGAAACAATGCAAAATATAGGAATTTCCAACCTCAAGATAAAACCCTTCATACGTCCACTTATCGGTTTTGATAGCAAGCAAGTAATGACAGTCGGCACTATTAAGCTCTCAGTGCATGCAAGAAATGTAGTAAAGGTCGTGTAGTTCCTTATCATTGATCAAACTATTGCGTACAATGTTATCATGGGTACTTCATGGCTTCACGCAGTGAAAACAGTAGTATCCAATTATCATCAATGCATGTGTTGCCCTTCTGGACAAGAAATTTACACCATAAAAAGGAATCAGAAAATTTTGCATACATGTTTCATAGCTGAAGAGAAGCTCAAAGCATCGCCTACATAGGTACATTCGACAATAGATGGTACAAACAAGATATAATCTGCCTTTTTGCAACAAGTGAGCTCGAACAAGGAACTAGTCGATATGGTAAGTATTGATCCTACCAATCATGATCAAATAATCGGAATTGGAGCCCAGCTGCAAGTCGACATCCGAAGAACACTTCAAGAATTTCTTCAGCAAAATGTATCCACTTTCGCATGGTCAATGGAGGATATGATTGGAATCGACCCCAACGTCACGACACACGAGCCCAACATCGATCCAACATGCAAACATGTCCAACAGAAGCGATGAAAGCTTGGCATCGAGTGTGTGAAAGCAGTTAACGAAGAGGTCGACAAAATTCTTAAAGCACGATCGATCGAGGAAGTAAAATATCCTGAGTGGTTGCAAATCATGTAGTTGTTAATAAAAAGAATGAAAAATGGAGAGTTTGCGTTGAATTTACCGATATCAACAAAGCATGCCCCAAGGACTGTTACCCACTCGTTACATAGATTGGCTGGTCGAAGATATTGTTGGAAACGAACTCTTATCATTTATAGACGCATTTTCCGGGTACAACCCGATCAGAATGCATTAACGATCGTGAGAAAACTACTTTCATATCTGATCGTGGCACATATTGCTACAAGGTAAATGCCCTTTGCCGTGAAGAACGCATGAGAAACGTACCAAAGATTAGTAAACAAGATGTTTTCTAATTAGCTGGGAAAATCTATGGATGTATTCATCGACGACATGTTAGTGAAATTCCTCCAAGCAGAAGATCACGTCACCCATTTACAAACATATTTCGAGATACTTAACAAAAACATGATGAAATTGAACCCACCTAAATGCACATTCAGAGTCACATATGGGGAATTTCTGGGCTACATTGTCACCAAACAAGGAATTGACGCAGATCCTAAGCAGATTTCTGCTATTCTCAAATTTCCATCGTTGAAAAACAAACGGGAGGTCCAATGACTCACATGCTGAATTTCAGCCCTCAATCGTTTCATTTCCAGGTCGACCGATAAATATCTCCTATTTTATCAACTTCTTTGAGGTAACAAGAAAATTGAGTGGGACAAACAATGCGAGAACGCTTTTCAAGAATAAAAAGCATATATGTCGACTCCTCCTATACTAGCGAAACTCAAAAGTTTATATTTGTACGTCGCCATTTCATAAACAGTGGACAGTGGGGTACTATTTAAAGATGAACGCGAAGCACAAATGCCAATTTTCTATATAAGTAAAACGATGAAAGGAGCAGTGTCTCGGTACTCAACTTTGGAAAAATTGCTCTCACAGTGGTGACATCAGGTCGAAAAATTTGACAATATTTTCAGTTTCATCCAATCGTCGTACTATCAGATATGAACATCCGAACAGTACTACATTCACCAAGCCAATCTAGTCGACTAATGAAATGGGTGGTAGAGCTTAGAGAATATGACATCAAATATCAATATAAGAAAACTAACAAGTCTTAGGTATTGGCCGATTTTCTGATCGAACTACCTCGTGAACTCTCGGAAGATTACGGTGCCCCATAAACCTGGGAATTTCCCGTGGATGGTTCTGCTTCTCAGCACTGATCTGGGATTGGTATACAGCTCAGATCATCCATAGGAGAAACTCTCGAACATTTATCCCACTTAACTTTGAAACAACCAATAAATGAAACATCTCCACCTTCTTCACCATTTTTAAAGCGGGGTTTGAACAAAAGATATCGGTTCCAAGTGGTCTAAAAATGAAACATCTTCACCTTCTCCGTCATTTTCTAGAGAGGATATTGGAGCAAAGAATTCGGTTCCAAATAATCCATACAATAAAACATCTCCACTTTCTCCATAGCCTTTCAAAATAGATATTGGAATAAGAACGTTGGCTCCAAATAATCCAAACAATAAAACACTCCATCTTCTACATTGTTTTAATCTAAATTTGATTTTTTCATGATCATTCATGTGAAAACTATTTATAGATGTAGCGACCGTATATTTTTATATATTATATGATTGTATGAGCTGAATTTATTTTTTTCAAATTAATAAGCTAAATTTAAAATATGAGTACTCCTAAAATTTTCAAAGTTGCTGATTTGACTTCGAAATTTCGAGACTTATCGGCGCAGTCTTAATCACCAAATTTCAGGTTACGTGTTTATTTTTTTGTTATCTAAAATGTCATGTTTTCATCTACACACGTATTGCGTAGATTTCAGATTATTAGAAGACTTACTATTAGTGTGAATCATAAACCAATTGGTGAAAAAGCCAATTTTTACTTCAACTATATGCATGATGTCTTTTCATATACCAACTAAGATTCCACTATAGATTCAATTACATGTCCTTTTCAAATTACAGAATTTTCAAAATAACTATATTAACTTTCATATGTGTGTCGAAATCAACTTTGACCGAAACAGTATTAGACAAACTGTTAGTTATTACTGAGTCAGATGTCATGGGACATGTTCTTGTTGAGTCAGATTTCAAATGTCTAGTTTTTTGCTGAGTCAGATGCCGTATATATATTTTAAACAAAAAAATCATGTGAATTTTTAAGTTTTATACAATATTCTAGTATACATTTTTTTACACTTATAATGGAAAAACGAAAAATCATTATCAATTCAACCACCCTATTAATTTTTTTATCATTTATGTGGTTGAAACACCTATAGGGTTGTGACCATTAGACGTTACATTTTTGAACAATTACAAATCGGACAACTAAAAAATACAAGACAAATTTTCAGATATGCATTGCCAAAATTGTATGCCCTACTATTAAAGGTAAAAGTACAAAATATACATAAAGTTTTGTTTTCTCTTTCGAGTTGATGAGAAATCCAAAACTCTAGTAGCTGATTCAACCACCAAAATTGGGTGGTCTACAAGCAGAGAAATACCATTTTCGTTTAAATATGGGATTACACGACAAGTCAACATATATATTCTTTGAATATTGGCAAAAAAATCACTATATATGTGGTCGTCTCGTATTAAAGACGAGATTCATGGAAAGTGGTATTATCTCATATGGAGGCCTCCAAACTTTAATTTTTCGGTAGTTAAGTTTGTAATTGTTCAACAATGCATCACACAATGGTAAGAACCCTACGGCTATTGCAGGTAAAAATGATTAAAAATCAATATGGTGTTGGAATTGATAATAGTTTTCGTTTCTCTATTATAATTGTCAAAAAAAATAAACTCAGAATATTGCATAAAACTTTTAAAGCCAATGAAAATTTGTTTTTTTGAAAAGTAAATGTGGCATCTGAATTAACAAAAATTAGATATGTGGCATCTGACTAAATATAAACATATCACGTGACATTTGACTCAACAAAAACTAAAAGTTTGACTAAAACTATTTTGGTGAAAATTAATTTTGGTACCCATGTAAAGGTTGATGTATGTTTTTTAATAATTTTGTAAACTGAACTTGAAACTACATTGGATCTTAATTGCATGAAAATACAACATGCAAGTAATTAACGTTAAAATTGGTAATTTCCTTGCAACTATGGTATCAACATACTGATGGATTTTTAAAGCATGAATATCAGACTAAAAAATTGTCATGAAATGTTTGGACTAGTCTAATACAGTTTATGCAATCAATTGCATGTACTCATTTTGTAAATTGACATGTGGCTGTGAAATATATATGAAGTCATTCAAAAAGAGATTAGAATATTTCATTTTATAAATATGTAACTTGGATTATATTTATCGATTTAGATCGAATTCTATTATTCTTATATCTAAATCATACTTTTTAAAGTATGTTAAATAAATTAAATGCAAAAGAATACTAGTTCGAAAATTTGACATTAAAAATATATATATATAAATATAATTTTAATATAAAATTATTAGAAATATATTTCTAATAACATTTATAAAAAATATTATTAATTTGAATAATCAGTTTAGATGCTATTCTACTATTTCAAAAATTAAAGATTCTCTTAAGTTTCTTAATTTTGGACCAAAAAAATGGCAATAACACTAATTCACTCAAAAATATATTTATTAAAAATATATAGTTTAAACAATTATGTAATATGTTCAAACTAATATTTTAATATACAACATAAATAATGTGTGTTTGAGTTAAAATTGTAACACAATAACGATAATAACACAAATTAACAAAACAAAAGTCATAGTTAATTACAACTATTTTCAATTTAAGTTTTATATTCTTTATAATTGATATAACAACTGAAATTAGTTGGGTGCCAATCTCATGGGATTTTCTGCTAGAAAGGTTTAAATATTTTCTTACATATCTATTTACTTTTTTAGATTTGGGTTCAAGTTCAACTACAAAAATATAATTTTTGGCAGAAAACGAGTATTAATAAGATTACATATATAAAAGAAAATGCATACTTTTCTTTTCAAAAGATTTAATTTTATTTTAATTATTTTCCTAGATTTGAATGGATTTTCGTTTGAGAAATTTGACATTTAAAGTGATAATTTTCTCAAATTGTCATATATTATGTATGTTCATTTACAAATTTTTATAAAAATGAGGTATTTTTACTCAACCGACTATATCACACGTTTACCCTTCAAACATCACACAACAAAAAAAAGTTACTGATAGTGTAAGAAAAAAGAAGTGAAGCATCACAATTGTGGTGTTTCAGTTTTTTTTTTTTACACTAGCATTAGCAACTCACGAAAGACGTTTCTTTGCATCTGATTTGTGTAGCAAAAAAAGTTTTTTTATATTATGAATGATATGGAATCTCTAGTTGAAATAAAGAGATTGGTTTAAAGCAGTCCAAACAATGAAATATTTCTATCGTCTTCACCATTTTTCAAAATAGATATTAGAGTAAAGAGATTGGTTCCAAGCGGTCCAAACAATAAAACATCTCTATATTCTCCAACGGATATTAAAGCAAAACGATCGGCTCTAAGTGATCCAAATAATGAAACGTTTCCTCCTTCTCCATCATTTTCTATAGCGGATATCAGAACAAAGAGATCGGTTCCAAACGTTTCAAACAATGAAACATCTCACCATTTTCTAAAATAGATATTGGAGTAAAGGAAATTTCTAAGTGAGCCAACCAATGAAACATCTCCACATTCTCCACCATTGTCCAAAGTAGATATTGGAGTAAAGCAATTGGTTCCAAACGATACAAACAATAAAACATCTCCACCTTCTCCATCATTTTCTAGAACGGATATTGGAACAAAGGGATTGGTTCCAAAGTGTCCAAGAAATGAAACATCTTCACCTTCTTCATCATTTTTCTGAGTGGATATTGGAGAAACGAGATGAGTTCCAAGCGGCTCAAACAATGAAGCATCTTTATTTTCTCCATCGTTTTCTCAAGCTGATATTAGAGAAAATATGTTAGTTCAAAGTGGTCTAAACAATGACATCTCCACTTTTTCACCATTTCCAAAACAGATTTTGAAGCAAAGAAATCGATTCCAAATGGTCCAAACAATGAAACATTCTCATCTTCTCCATCATTTTTTTAAGTTATATTGGAACGAAGAATTTTGTTCCAAAGAATCCATAGATTAAAACATCTCCTTTTTCTCCATATTTTTCAAAACAAATATTGGAATAAAGAAATTGATTTCAAATAATATCCAAACAACTAAACATCTCCATATGATATATCATTTTAATCGAAGGTTGAGTTCATTTGAGTCATTTGACTTGAAGGTTCTGAAACTTTTCGGTGCAGTTTTAATCACCAGATTTCACGTCATGTGTTTATCGTTTTAATGTTATCTAAAATATATTGTTTTCATATCGGACTAGGTTTTCCAGGGATTTTGATTTAGTGCAATACGTATTGGATTATCTTTTTTATAGTGAATCCCAAAAGAATAATTAAAATCAAAAATTTAATACATATAGTTATTCATAAATTTATGTGATTTATCTGGAAGGTAAGTAATCATATGCTTTTTTAGGGACAACAACCGAAACCTCCAAATATTTGAAATCATGCTCTAAACGAATATTTGGGCATGGAAGAAAACCCCATGTATTCTTTATCCATCCTTTTTCATGTGGAGAAATACTGGAGAGCAATACAAAAATCTTAAACGCCGAATAGATTGATCGTGGAAATGATTTGACCTAGATTCGACTAGGTATATTTTCATAGAGCTAGCAAGATTGTTTTTTTAGGGACTCATTGCCAATGTTAAAGTTTGACACTTCTTCACTTGGAAATAAAAGCATTACATTTGTATTATGAAGATTATCCGTTTGTGAATGATAGATTATCAGGTTTTTAAGATAGATTATACAAAACTAATCTTCTTGGTACAGTTATATGATGAGAGACAAACATACTCCAATATATTTGAAAATATTGGTTTATTCCGGAAGAAAATGTTCAATTTCTTACTTTACATTTTTTTGCGTTTTTCAAAATTTAAAACTGGTTGTTTCCTTCGTTCCTCCAGAACACGGTTTCTAGATAATTATTTTATAAACTTTATTCTTCCAAACCAAAAACTAATCATGTAATCAAAATTTAATTTAATGTTTGGTTTTAAGATAAAAAAAACATGTATTTCGCTTATATGCATCATCTATTTCACTTGTATACCTCACACAAATTACAAAGAACGATGTTAAGGTGGTAATAGCAAAGAAAAAAAGATATGTTTAGAAGAATCGAAGTTCGATATTAGTAAACATGTATATGGAAGTATTAATTTTTATATTTTATCCCAAAAAAAAGAAAAAAGTATTAAGTTTTATTAATTTGGACATTTTATTCAATTACTTCACGTGATATATTAGAAGATTCACGCATATGCTCATATAATGACGGTCGGTTAATGTAACCAAATGAGAGTTTTAAAACCAAAATAAGTAAAACCAAAAGACAGTTTTTATTTGAAATGATGACTTTCTCGTGATCCATAAATGATGAGATTTGTTTACTACGTTTTTTTAGATATAAACAGAAAAATAAAGAAAGGTTACTTGAAAAAATGTAGCTTTCATTTGCATCCATAGAAATGTATTATTCTACTTGTTGGTAAACAAAATTGTTAAAAGCACAAATATAAAAATAGTGATAAGATATGGAAATAAAGAAAAAGAAGTCGCAAAGGAATTGGTCACGCAGCTGTAATTAGCAAAGCATACTAAAACCCTCACAATATTGTTTTCAAGTCACCGGAGACATTCCCGTATACCAAAAATTTGTACACCTTATACATATAAACTAACAAATATAGTTATTCCAAACATTATGTACACCATCTTATTCATCAGCTACACCATAAATAATATATATTGTTTATGCAGCAAATTGGTGTACAAGATAAATTGGTGTATGAGACGAATCGGTGTATAAAAAAATATAATATACGACGCAACTTGGTGTATAAGACAAATCATTGTACGAAATTAGTCGGTATACAAAACGAATAAGTGTACAAAATATTATTGAAAGATTCTCAATCTCCCAACAGGTCTCACCAACAAATCAGACGATGGGACGTTTTTGTCTTTTGAGTTACCCTATCTAAGAACTTATCGGAGGGAGTCTATTAGAGAGGAATAGTACTCATCTGTCTACCCAATTGTAAATAGTGTCTAACATTTTTCTCCTAATACTTTCAAAAAAACTACACATATACCCAATTATCCCAATAAAAATGGAATAATACATTGAAGATACTCTTACACATAACTTGACAACAAATTTTGAAAGAATTTGTATTAAAACTCTTAAGTTGAATGGAAATGGAAACATATATTTTAAAAGGTCAATTCTTGAAATGGATTTTTCACAATTTTATTGTGAATAGAGGATCCATGTGTTGAATTTTATTGTAAAACATTTACTGAATTTAAGTGAGTTTTACATATTAGTTTTTTAATTGAAAAACAATTAAACTTTCATAGAGTTATCTTTTAAGTAATTTTGTTAACTTTTTCTATAAACTATCTAATGTAAAGTTTATACATTATTACTCTCACTTTTTCCAGGTATCTTTTGTTCTCTAAGTTTTATTTGTGTTTATACATAACTATTTATATGTGTTTGTGTGCTTCAACTCTTTATTTCTCTTTCATCGTACACTTTATTTTCTTATATATTTACTTATCAATAAAATTTTACTTTTTACTCTTAAAGAGACTTGTGAAAGAAACAAAATAAATACTTATGAATTGTTTTATCTAATGTGAATGTCAATTTTCCAAAAGTGTTATCTTAATTATACAAATAACTTTGAGAGTATCACATGACCCTGCAGATAAATATATATTGTAAAGAAAAGTATGAGGAATCATTAAAACCATATCAAGAGATTTTAATACAATGACAAAATAAGATTTTTTTAAATTTGAATTACACCAAATTTTAATAAAGTTTAAAAAAATCTTAACTGAATAACTGTAGAATCTTAAAGAAACAAAATTCCATGACTCTACCTAAATGAACAAACCAATAACACCCCTTTCTCCGACAAGTTTTTTATGCTGGTAGCATCTCATAAACTGAAACTATCTTATCCCCTTACCACAACAACAAAAAAGCTTATCCAACTAGGAAAAAAAATTAAAACTTTTTTCCAGACACAAGCATTCATTTACTAGTACTATATGTATACATTATTGTTATATATAATGAAGAAAACTTGGACAAACATTAAAGATAGGGTTGGGCATTCGGATTTTAGGATCAAATTCGAGTAAAATCCGATCGGATTTAGATCTGACGGATTTATGTATTTACTTTTCAATGGAATAATTTTAAAATTTTGGTTTAGATTCGGTCCGGATCTTGTCGGATTCGGGTTTCAGATTTAAAACTCTTTAAAACCCGTAAAACCGGGTATCCGATCGGGTTAGGTAATTTATACCCGAAAACCCAAAATTTCACCTAATTACCTGAAAACAGTTAAACACATACAAAAAAAACGTTCAGAAAACATAGAATGTAACTCCAAATTTAACTCCAAACATAGAAGAGAGTATTGAGTCTAATAACAACAAATCCAAGTTACACAACACAAAGACAAGAGTATAGAATAGTAGAAAATAACACATAATCGGCAAATCCAAGTCTGATGTGAAAGTGAAACTGAAACATTTATACAAAACTAGAAGTAGGGAAGTATGGAAGTAGGGCACTGTAAATACGTTGAGCAAAGATGATTGATCACTCAGTTTTGACTTTTGATCTCTCTTGAAATACAATTAAAAAGATAAAACAAATGTCAATTTCATGGCTTAAAGTATAAACAAAATCAACTACAAATACCTTAGAGTCAAGAATTGCGTCAATTGACACATAAGTGCCTTAGTCTCAGTCTAAGATTTAGTGACTCGCTCTAAATACCACCAGCACGTTTGAATTCAGGTTCAAACTCTATAGAAAAATGAAAATTAAATAACAAGAAGTTAGAAATCAAACTTGTTAAATATAATTATCTTAGAACTATTGCAACTCAATCAAATTAAGCAAATACCTGAAACCATCGGACAAAATTTATCGATTCAATCTAGTTCAGAGTAATAATCGAACAACAGAAGCAAACAGAGTTACTTTTAACAGACAATCTTTCGTCGTGAGTAACAATTCCAGAGATAGAAAAAGAAAATGGGTTTACTCTATTATGACCTCAGAAGTAAGCTATCCGAAAATTGAGTTTCAGCGGCTAGGTTTTCCAAATTTGTATTGAGGAATTGATAAAGCATTAGCACTTTATCTTTGCTCCACTTTAGCTTTAACAATTGGCAAAGGATCGAGTTTCAGAAGATTCCACCTGAATGAAAATGAATAAATCTGGAAAACAAAATTCCTAAACCTAAAATGAATAAATCCTAAGTTTTCTACCAAGATATATATCGGGTATCCGAAAACTCAACGGGTATCGATTCGGTTTCGGGTTTTACCCGACGGATAAAACTTCACATCATCTAATACAAAAATTTTGTGAATATATTTTCGAATTCGAATTAATTTTGTCGGATTGGTTTTGGATCGGAAGTTTGGACCGATTATTTAGCCCGGAGCTGATTAAAGCAATGATATTATGATTTTTTTTAATG
The DNA here is from genome assembly GCA_963922655.1 of Cardamine chenopodiifolia. Taxonomy (NCBI): domain Eukaryota; kingdom Viridiplantae; phylum Streptophyta; class Magnoliopsida; order Brassicales; family Brassicaceae; genus Cardamine; species Cardamine chenopodiifolia. The sequence goes on along the minus strand of OZ000485.1, from coordinate 11,353,021 downwards.
CAACTATATATAATCAAAATTGATGACATTAGGGAAGAGTAAAAATGTAGTCGTGGCCGCTTGTAATTGGACAAACTAAAGGGTAAGATAAGCGCAGAGGCATACGTGGAGCAATATTAGTAGTCGAAATGGATTTACCACAAAAAAAATGAAACATATATATATATATATATATTGAAATTATGAGTTAATAATTGTGTATACGTCTATGTACTGCTCTTAGTTTTGGAATTAGATACGAGTTAAATATAGTACTAGATATTTATGAAATTTGTTGCTAGATGTCAAACGAGAGAGAGAAAGATCCATGGAGGAAAAAAAAAACAAAAAGGAGAAGTAAACCGTAGTTATTGGCGGCGAGATAAAGGAGTTGCTTTGAAGTCAGAAATATTGACACGTGGCAGCATATGAAGACAACCCGCCGCTTAAACCACGAATGGTGACGAAAGGCTTCTTGTTTGCATGTGCAACCAATCTTTACTAAACTTTGGTTGTTCGTAGAAATTAAAAAAATATAGAATTGAACGAAATATTAAGGCTGATGATGTACGGCAATTAGGGTTGGACACAATCCAATTTATTGAAAGTGAATAACCGTAGTATATGTGCTATAGTTAGTATATATCTATTAACTATTTGTTACCAATTTAGTTTTCTTTTCGTTAATTATTTTATTTAGTTACAAATTACTGATTCAGAAAATTAAAAAAAACAAAAGTTTAAAAATAAATATTACTATTAATATTTTAATAAAATAAATAAATATTGATATTTAATTATTCTTTGTTAGTTTGAAATTTTCATTTTATCTATTTAGGATATTTATAATAATTTTTACACAGCAAATTAAACATTTTAGTCAAATATTTAGAGTTTAGCGTATATTTAAACACATTTAAATACAAAATGGATCCATATAAAAAAATAAACTGATCTACAAAATTCAAAACATGTTGCATAAACCATTAAATTTTATATATATATATATATATAAGCTTTGTGTTCAGTCCAATTTCAAATAGAACTTACACATTCTAATCTATAATATTTGTAATCATATAAAGGAAAAAATGGTTAAACAATACACAACACAAACATAACAAATAATTGAAAGAACTTCTAATAGAGGTAGACATGAATCATATATCCTGACATTTCATAGTATCCAAATCTAATTTTTTTTTGAATATGAAAGAAATAATTATCTAAATTGGATACGCAGATATCTGAAAATATTCAAATCCAATTTGAATATTCTCGGATAAATCAATAAATAATATAGTATCAAAATATTCAAATTAATTTTTATAACTATTTTCAAATATTTTTATTATGTGATATCTAAATATTTTTAATAGAATTTATAATTGGTGATATTTTGATTATTATATATATATATATTTTTTTTTTTTAATTAAAAATTATATTATAATTTGAATATCATAATTTTTAAATTGTCATACTCGCATCCAACAACCTCAAATAGTCTATTTTTGGATTGGAATATATTAAATCTCGGATATCGGATATTTTGTCTAGTCTTAACATACACCACATATTTATTTAGTTTCTAAGATAATTGAATCAATTTTTTTTATTTTAATCAAGAATTTTAGACCAAAACCTATATTTTTTTGTTAAAATTATAATATTTTAAATAAATTTTTTTCCATCATCGATATTCGAATTCAAAATAAATTTTGGATGGCTAGGTGGTACGGCCGTTGACTAAAATTTATTACGAAAAAATTAATTTTATCATGCGTTACGAAAATTATACATAACCGTCGATTTAGTATAACGCACATTTTTTTGTTTTCAAATTTCTTATTTATATTAAATTTATGTACGTAAAGCGCCAAAAGAATCTAAAATGATGTTGGGAAGATATTAAATGAATCCACTAAATGTATATATATATTTCTTTTTCATTCTATATAACTAAGTAAAATATTATAGTTATAACCATGTTAATAGATAATTAAAAGGGATAATCAACCATATAACTCTATTAATCTCTAGACCTAGCAGTCTCCTCAATTCATCAGTTCCTTTGAATTTTCATTACTTGCCTTTTCATTTTTCCCTTTGGAATTTTTGCTACCGATTCCTTTTAGTTCTGTTTTCTTCTTGTAAGTTGTAATGGTGTACATTCGTATTTACTAGTTATATTTTGAAAGTTACGCCAGTTTATTATTCTCATGAAAATAGTAGTACCTATTTTCTCTATAACAGGTCTCACATGACCTTCTCAATCTCATTTTGAAGGCAAAGTCGAACACTGTTTATAACTAAATTCTGTAGAAAATACACTTAAATTTAGTTATTTTTCCTTGTGAAAAGAAAAAAAAAACTCACAAAACATATGTTGTTCTATGTTAAAAAGTAATTTACATATTCCAGGGTAATAAAATCCGTATTTGTCTCTTTCACTTCATTAGGAAAGTGCAAGTTTTTCGAATCTTTTTAGCCAGATAAATTTAAACCGACCGAGGAAACTTACTTTTGTAAAAGTGACAAATTGTACATATGAGCTGGTTGAAAGTTGATTATTGGAGATTCTATAATTGTCTCACCACTCAAATTCGAACGTATGGCCCATGGGCACAAACTCTTGTACCAACCTTTAGATACAAGCGGCACGAGGGGACTTCTATTTTCTGTGTTATAAAATTATTTTATCAACTTTACAACTATTTTACTTTTACATAAGCACCATTTAATTTCAAAACCAATGTGTTTTTTCTCCAAATTTTTTTTTTATTTCTTACAAGATGAGATATTTAATATCTTTATTTTAGATGTTTTTAATATTTATGACCGCAACATTTTTGTCAATATTGCCACAAGTTTAAACGTTTGCTTTTTGTCTTCTTTGAAAAATCCAAATGCTGAAAAACTGTAGCATCTCTTTTTTTCTTCAAAACTCTTGTCTCTCTCCTTTTCTTTGCACTGAGTTAATTGAAATGCTACGAAAGAAAAACAGAATAACTTAAAGCCAATTTACAATTATCGTCAGAAAAAGAGTTCAGTTCAATCTAAACATATTTCATACAATAAAAATGAATTATACAATTTTATACAATAACTTCCATATGTATCATGGAACAAACTGGAACACACATGCGGTTCTCTTTTTAAAGTTATTTCCTTCTTCGGGTGATTTAACCATTTTTATTATATAGTTTTACACATATAATATTTGCTTTTACTATCTCTCCATAATTCATCAAATAAAAGGAGAGAGTCTTCTTATATTTATCCTTCCTTGAAGTAACCCAAACGGTTTTAGATTACATATTAGCTGTTCATAGCTTGTTCCTCCCTTAAAACCTCAACCTCTTTCTTCGTTTCATCAGAACAAGAGACCAATCTTTGTAAACAAAACACATCTCGTGTACTTCAGATCTACTAGCAAAATTTAGACCATATTTCGAATGGTCTTTGTTCATCTAGTGGAAATAGCTAAGCTTTGGTCGGATCTTTTCATATGTTGTGGATCCTCTTTCTTCTCTTTTGTTTAATTTTAACTTTCTCAAGTTCTTTCTGAATCTCAAAAGATTATATAAAGATTATATATGTATATATGTATATGGGGATGGATAGCCAGATAGTTTATGTTGTTTGAGGATTCGATAATAGCCAAGTTGGGTACATAGATTACCCTTTTCCTTTTCCTCCTTACTCACATACAAACCCTACCTTTCCGTACAACTACTAAAAACCCTAACTTTTCTATCTCTCTCCAATCTAGTTTATTGTTTCATTTACACTTCAACGAGAAAGGACTATTCACGGATCCATCACACCGATGAAAAGCTTACATGTGGCGGCGAACGGTGGAGATCTGGCGGAGGATTGTGGAATACTCGCCGGAGATGCTGATGAGGCTATTTTGATGGATGGAATGGATGAAGTCGGTAGAGAGATCTGGCTAGATGACCATGGAGGTGACCATAATCATCATCATGGTCATGGTCATGGTCATGAAGATGATGATTTGATTGTTCATCATGACCCTTCAATTTTCTACGGAGATCTCCCAACGCTTCCTGTCCCATGCATGTCGTCTTCATCATCGTCTTCAACATCTCCAGCTCCTGTCAACGCAATTGTCTCCTCAGCCTCTTCCTCTTCCGCAGCTTCTTCCTCCACTTCCTCAGCTGCTTCTTGGGCTATATTGAGATCAGATGGAGAAGATCCGACTAATAACCAAAACCAATACGGATCAGGAAACTGTGACGAATCTTCTGGAGCATTACAGTCCACAGCCTCCATGGAGATTCCATTAGAGAATAGTCAAGGTTTTGGTTGCGGTGAAGGTGGTGGTGATTGCATTGATATGATGGAGACTTTCTGGTACATGGATCTACTCGATAGCAACGAGTTCTTTGATACCTCAGCCATCTTCAGCCAAGACGACGACACACCAAATCCTAACTTCATGGACCAAACTCTCGAGAGACAACAAGCCGACCAGGTCCTTGTTCCGAATCTTCCGATGATGGAGAGCAACAGTAGAGGAGACATGCAGATGATGAATTCATCTTTGGAACAAGACGATGATCTCGCAACTGTGTTCTTGGAGTGGCTAAAGAACAACAAAGAGACTGTGTCGGCTGAAGATTTGAGGAAAGTGAAGATAAAGAAAGCAACGATTGAGTCAGCAGCAAGAAGGTTAGGCGGTGGTAAAGCAGCTATGAAAAAGCTTTTGAAGCTGATTCTTGAATGGGTTCAAACTAATCACTTACAAAGAAGACGAACCAACAACAACAACAATCTATCTTATCAACAAGACCCTTTCCAAAACCCTAACCCTAACAGCAACAGCCTAATCCCACGGTCTGATCAAACCTGTTTCTCACCTTCCACATGGATCCCTCCTCCTCCACAGAAACCACAACCGGGTTTTGTCTCGGATCCGGGTTTCGGATTCATGCCTGCTCCAAACTATCCACCACCACCGGAGTACCTTCCTATGCTCGAATTTCCACTGTCATGGCCACCACCACAATCCGGTCCCATCCCACATCAACAATTCGCCATGCCACCACCAAACTCGCAGTATACTCCATTTCAAGACCCTGGAGCTGGTGGCTTCACAGGATTTAACATGAATCCGTATCAATATCCTTATCTTCCTTCTGGACAAATGAGAGATCAGAGATTACTACGTTTGTGTTCCTCAGCTACTAAAGAGGCAAGAAAGAAAAGAATGGCGAGACAGAGGAGGTTCTTGTCTCACCACCATAGACACGACAGCAACAATAGCAACAATAATCAGAACCAGACTCAAATCGGAGAGAGCTGTGCTGCTGTGGCTCCACAACAGCTTAGCCCTGTGGCCACAACCGACGCCGGTGGGACCTGGATGTACTGGCCTAATGTCCCAGCCATGCCACCTCAGTTACCGGCGATGGAGACTCAATTACCAACCATGGAACGAGCTGGCTCTGCTTCTGTTTTGCCACGTCAACAGGTTGTACCAGATCGCCGGCAGGTACACATTCACAGTCATCCTTCTCGTTGTTTACTTTGAGCATTAGTTGTGTAATTGCACCAGTCGTTATGGTTGGTGAGGAAGCTGTTTGATTAATAATTATATTTGCAATGAAAATGAAATGATTTTTGATATTTGGTTGTGTTTTGTTTTAATTTTAGGGATGGAAACCAGAAAAGAATTTGCGGTTTCTATTGCAGAAAGTCTTGAAGCAAAGCGACGTGGGTAACCTCGGAAGGATCGTCTTGCCAAAAGTAAATTTACTTGGTTCTAATTTCTTGTACACTTTGCTTTCCTTATTTTTTTTGAAATTACATTTTTTGTTATTTTCACTCTTTTGGTTATTTTTATAATTTACTGAATTTGTTAAAATGAAAAAAAAAAATCAGAAAGAAGCTGAGACACACTTGCCGGAGTTAGAGGCAAGAGACGGCATCTCTCTGGCCATGGAAGATATCGGAACCTCTCGTGTTTGGAACATGCGCTACAGGTAATTACTATGGTTAATTATTATTAAAACTTGTACTTGCATTTTTTTAATCTCTATCTTTGTGCATTTTTCAAGAATTGGAACTCGACCAATCTCTATTCGACTATTTAATTTTCTTCTTTAAACGGGTTGCAGATTTTGGCCCAACAACAAAAGCAGGATGTATCTCCTCGAGAACACTGGTACGATTTTGAAAATATATCAAATTAATAAATGTCCTTTAGTTTTTTTTGTTCTCTTTTAATTGTTTTCACCTCTCTAACATTCCTTGGAAATACGTTTGCAGGCGACTTTGTGAAAACAAATGGGCTCCAAGAAGGTGATTTCATAGTCATATACTCCGATGTCAAATGTGGAAAATATGTAAGAGAAACATCACAATTTTTTCTATAGTTTCCATAATATTTAACTCTCATCATGACTTTTGTGTTGGTTATAATTAAACCTCATAATTATTTAATATTATGACAGTTAATACGAGGGGTTAAAGTAAGACAACCGGCGGGAGAAAAGCCGGAGGCTCACGCCTCGTCAGCAGCTGCAACGAAGAGACAAAGCAAGTCGCAGAGGAATATTAACAATAACTCTCCGTCGGCGAATGTGGTCGCTTCACCAACTTCTCAAACTGTTAAATGAAGAAAAAAATATAAATATATAATATTATTATGTACCAAATAATAAAGAGGCCAAAGGGAAAATGGCAGCGTACCTAGTGTGCCACTTCTCGTACATGCATGGGCTCTGAACACAAATGGACGGTCACGATTAAAGCAGTTTTTTCGGGGGTCCAGGTTTTTATTCCATTTTTCTTTTCTTTTGGAATCGTTTAACTTTTTTTGGTTACCATCGATCAGGATATTGTAAAGAATCTAAATATGATTAACTCTGGAAATGGTGTTTATGTTATATTTCAGGAGAGATGATTACAGTTCTGTTGTTTTAGTTAAAACTTTTACGTATGAGGCTCATTTCTTGAGTTAAGCCGACACTACAAGAGATTAATAATATTGCAATACTACAAATTTGTTGCAATATATTAATATTTTTGTCGTAAATATAAGATTACAGTAAAACGTAAATAAAATTTATATCATTATTTTTTTATCATTGTAAATTTGTATTTGCCGTATAAATGTAGTAAAATTTGTAATAAATTGATTTTTTCGTTATATATGTCGAATTTATACAACAATAGTTTGTAGCAAATTTATCTTATAATTTCAGCACATGAATGTAACTATATATTGTTGCAAATTATTGCTACAATGACAAATACCAAAAAAATTTGTAAGTATTAAATTCTTGCTATATGTGTCATAAAAATGACATATATATATATATAAACTTTATTGTAAAATTACGATGTTTTATTGCAACTATAAATTATTATAAATAAGTGTTACGTAAAATATATAACAAATATTTTTGTAAAGTTGTAATTATCATTTTGTAATATCCACTCGTTAAACATATTTTAGTCAAAATTCTATTGCAAATGCTTCCAACTGATCGGTAATTAATATTTTGTTGCATTAGTATGACAATACATTAGTCAAAATTCCATTGCGTATTTGTAAGATTTTAATTTTTTTTGAAACATTAATCTTTATCAAAATATTTTTATTATTATTTTTGGCACATGATTTATTTAATTTAATTTAATATTTTTATCATAAATATATTCTCTAATAAAAAATAAGTGAAAACTAACTAAATTTATTAATTAATCAAATATTAAAATATCCAATAATGCATCAATCAAGAAACATTAAAAAAATAACCAACAAGAAATAAAAACCAAATAAGATAACAAAAGTTAAAACTGCTGAAGTTTCTCATAGATTTTGACCTTCATTTGCCTTATGATCCATTTGAAAAACAATTTGGTGAGAAAACAAAGTCAATACTAAACAAAACTTGTTCAACAAAAATAAATATAAAACAAATCAAAAACTAAATATGTGAAACGGAAATACATAAATATACCCACTAAAACTGAATCATTAGAAAGAAATCATATTAACAAATATAATGGAATAAAAGGTTTCTAGTTTCCACCAAAGAAAAATAGTTATCTACTTAATCAAATACTATACCATTTAATAAAGAAATGGTTTAACCTTTGAAAAAAATGGTTTTACCTTCAGAGAAGATCAGGGTTGTGTGTTCGAGAGAACTTAGTTTGATAAATCACATAGATACAATCAATATATACCATAAAACACAATAAAATCAAATCATATAAGACATTATGCTAACATATTTTTAATTACCTTGCAAACACTCCAAGAGGCAACAACAACAACTTTAGCAACTCGAATAATTTTATTTATCCATTGTTAAATCTGACATTTAAGTTAAAGTTTCTACGGTAGAATGACATTTACGAAATCCATAAAACACGGAAAGCTCAAAGTTTTTTGGCCATCATCAAGGAATTTTCTTTGTTACCTCTGTGAACACAACATTAGGTTTCTTGCTTTTTTAATCAAGGGCTAGATTTTTCTTCATACCTTCGTAGAAAAGGTACGAAATACTTGCGGAAGGAATGACTTTTAAAAGGTTTGGGAATCCACTGTTTTACGAACAAGAAAACCAGACTTTGAGATAATTCCTTAACTCTTTTCCACGTTAATATGTCATTATTCATTTGTTTATGTATATTTTATATAGTCATTTTTATAGTCATTTCAACGTTAATATGTCGTACAGATGTGTTTTTCAAACTTTTTGTTTTCCTTATTAATTTTATAAGTATTATATTTTTCTTGTATAAAAACCCTTAATTATCAGCTGTTAGATAAAAGAAACCTTAATTTGAGAATAATTAAAAATTTTAGTTAAATTTATTTTGGTTTAAAATTTTAACGTGCATATTTCATTCACAGTAGATATAGAAAACTCTGTTGCCGAACCCCATCGAACTCTGAATATCTTTGAAATTTCAAATTATAAATTATTCAAAATCTGTAATATACAATTCCAAATATTCAAAATAGCTTGGTTTCAATGAAACTACCATTTCTATAATTTTCATGCCAAAATAACGAATGTTTTTAAACGCATTTTTTAAATTATAAATTTCCTATAAATTCTCCCGTAATGACCTTAAATAATTTTATAAATTCCTATAAAATTCTCATATTCATTCGAAAATCTCATGCATGTAATATATGAGATTATCTGAAAGTCATTTAAAAAAAATGAATTTAATTATATTTTAAAACTTCCCATAAAATAATTTTCAACATCTAGAGACTTTGCTTCATGTTATTTATATTTAATCTGGCATATTACATATATATTCATAGAAATCATTTGTTGAAAAAGAGTTATTAACATGTTGCAAATGTAATGACAAAAGTGTCATATATTTTGCTACATAATTTTATTATAATTTTCTTGCATAATTGCAACGATCAAAATCGTTGAATTTTTTTGGAAATTTTGCAAGCAATTTTTACATGTCGTAAAAATATTGCAAATTAGTGACGGATATTTGCAACAAAAAAAGTTATCGTAATTTTACAATAAATTTGTAACAAAATTGCAATATATATAATCATCGTTGCAAATATATTGAAAAATATGTTACAAATCGTAATAAATATGTTGCAAAATACATATTTTCATGTAGCGACATATCGTTATGATGTGAATGTTTTGTGCCTAACAGCGTAAGTGTGTTCTTAAGGATAATGATAATACAAAATGATAGCGTACTTTAGTTTGTCTTGTATTATTGGAAGTTATAGTTATTTATTTATTTTTGTTAAAGAGTTATAAAAAATGCAGCCGCAAAATCGACGGATTTAAAATCTCTCAACGGATTTCCGATAATTTTGTGACAATTAATTTCTGACGGATTTTCGACTAAAATGTAATCCTTCGGTTATTTTCCAACGGACAAACACAAATCCATCAGAAATTATATACATTATAATCCGTCAGAAATCTATCGAAAATCCGTCAAAATTTTGTCGGAAAGTTGTTGAGTGATAAGAACGTTAATATGACCGTTGTATAGCCGTTTAAAAAAGTTATATTCCAACGGAATTCTGACGAACGCGACTTCTATATATATGTTTCCACATTTCTTCGTTCATTCACACCACTTACTCAATTCAATCTCTATATAGTTACAATATGTCTTCTGGTAATTACTTTCGGTCGTGAATGGACGAACATATGATAGATCCGAAGTCAAACCTACTGAAAGATGATTATGCACGAGGAATCTACGAGTTGATGGAATTGGCTGGAAATCAACAGGGAGAAAAAAATATGGTAAGATTAAATATCTTTGTAGTATATGTCGAAATTCTCATAATGTTAAGCTTGAGTTAGTTTGACATCACTTGTATAGCAATGGGTTTATACCCGGGTATAAGATTTGATATTTACATGGAGAAACAAATTATGATTATGGTAGTACTACTGTACTAATGAACCAAATATTGCGGATAGCATAGGAGATAGAAGAGAAGTAAATGTAGCTATTGGTACGGTAGAGATGGTGAATGATTAGTTTACGGAGAACATGCCGTCAGCCGGTTATGATGAAGATATGGTTGAAGAACCAAATGCAAAAGCGCAAATTTTTTTTGATATGTTAGATGTAGCGATACAGCCACTATATAGTGGTTATAGAGAAGGTGACCATTCACCGTTATCATTTGCAAGTAGAATGATTGCTATTAAGACGGACTATAATTTGGCGGAAGAATGTGTTTGATGCGATAGCAGATTTTGTGAAAGATATTTTGCCTGAAAATAATCTTTCACAAACATCATACTATGAGGTACAAAAACTAGTCGATGGTCTTGGTTTGCCATATCAGACGATAGATGTGTACATCGACAACTGTATGATATATTGGAGAGAAGACAAAAACCATAAAAGATGTAGATTTTGTCAAAAACCGAGCTTTCAAGAAACTATTAGGAGAGTTCCTGTTCCTTATAAATGGATGTGGTATTTACCATTAACGGAGAGGTTGAAGAGGTTATATCAATCTCAACGCACAGCAGAGGCAATGAGATGACATGCAGAGCCTCGTCAAGATGGAGAGATTACACATCCGTCAGACGCAGAAGTGTGGAAACATTTTCAATCAATTTATCCAGATTTTGCGTATGAGTGACGAAATGTATACATCGGGTTATGTACAGATGGTTTTGACCCATTTTGAAAAACATGGAAGACAATATTCGTTGTGGCCGGTAATTGTAACACCGTACAATTTACCACCATTTTTGTGCATCGTAGAGATTTTTTGTACCTTTCCGTGCTAGTTCCCGGTCCAGAGCATCTAAGGAGGTCACTTGATGTATTCCTCCAGCCATTGATCTATTAGTTACAAATACTATGGCATCATGGTTTTGAAGCATTTGATGTTTCATTGCAGCAGAATTTCAAGATGTGTGCGGTTCTTATGTGGAAAATAAGCTATTTTCTAGCATATGGTATGTTATCTGAATGGACAACGCATGGAATATTATCTTGCCCGTATTGTCAAGATAACACTGATGTATTCTAATTACATCACGGAAGAAAGACGTGTTGGTTTGATTACCACATAATATTTTTACCTAGTGATCATCTTTATCGTCGGTTTAGAACATTGTTTACGAAGAACAAACAAGTGTTTGACTGTGCACCTCCGGAGATTGATGGACGTTGTATATTAGAGAAATTAAGAGATTTGGCGCTGAGAGAACTCCTTACTGCGGGGATAATGGGCATGATCTTGTTGACGGTGTTGGTGAACATCATAACTGGCATAAAATAGTATTTTTTGGGATTTGCCTTATTGGAAAGATCATTTGTTGAGGCACAATCTAGATGTAATACACGTTGAGAAATTTTTTTTTTGACAACATCATGAACACTGTTTTAAATGTGCAAGGGAAGACGAAAGACAATATGAAGTCTAGATTAGACTTGCTACTGATTTGTTCTCAGGATTTTTTTTTTATGTTATGCCTAATGGTATATGTGCTATGCTTGCCTACCGGTAAGACGCAGCGAAGAAATAAGCTTTTTTTATTGGATTCGAGATGATGTAAAATTCTCTGATGGATATGCATCTAATCTGCGGAATTGTGTGGATTTCTCTGAAGGAAAGTTTATTGGAATGAAGAGTCATGATTGTCATGTTGTGATGCAGCGGCTTCTTCCATTTGTCTTTTTACATCTCTTCAATAAAACGTCCACGAAGTAATTGCAGATATATACTTTCATATTGTTAATTAACCATTTTTGTAACATATATATTTTTATATTGATTACATTGTTTATTGTGTTTTGTATGAGTTGGTGATTTCTTTCGAGATTTATGTACAAAGACACTTACAGTAGAGGGTATACGCAATTTATAGGAAAATGTACTGGTTATCCTCTGTAACCTTGAGAAGATATTTCCACTATCTTTCTTTGATGTTATGGAACATCTTCCTATCTACCTCCCACGAGAAGTTGCACTTGGAGGTCATATTCATTACCGTTGGATGTATCCGTTTGATGACTATTTGAGGGATCTATTGTCGCACAGAGCCTCAACGAAGAAGCCTCAAAGAAACCTCACGATTTGCTGAATATTATTTTTCATCGAAAGTGCGTACTAAGAGTAGATTTCTAGCGCGACATGATGATAGAGGTGAGAAAGCAATTTATCTGGTGTATGTCCCTGAGTTGTTTGCTCAAATTGGTTGAGTAAGTGGAAAAGGAAAGAAACGAAAATTATCAGAGCAGGAGTTTGCGCACTTGCATACGTATATTCTCACAAATTGTGAGGATATTTAGGAGCATGAGAGGTAATCTTTTTTTTTATGTTAATTACTAATTATTTAAAATTAATTAATATGTGATTATTAAAATATTGTGTTATGTTACAGCATTTACATGGCGCTAGTAGAGACTATTATCCAGATAAGACTGAATCCGAACTTGATATCCTAAAAGAACAAGAATTTGCTTCTTGGTTGTGATTTTACGTAAGTTTTTAAACAATTTAACTAATTTATAATTGTATTATAATATTTATCTCACAGTAATTTATATTCTTTATTTAATTTTTATAGGTCTCTAAGGGCATCAAAAATGGTCAAGAAATTTCTGTCGTGGTTAATGGTCCAAACAACATTGCAACTTCATATCCAAGGTATTGCACAAAAAGATATGCGTTTAGTATTCTTGAGGAGGGAAGAACAAGACCAACTTCTTAAATACGATCCATTTAATGTTGGATTTGGTGTTTCAGCGTGATGAGGTGATGTAGTTTACTACGACATATTGAATGAAATCTTAGAAGTCCGATATCCTGGAATGTTGGATTTGAGGTGCATTATGTTTAATTACGATTGGTATGATCCATTTATTGGTCGTGGTGTTCAAATTGATCAATTCGGTGTGACATCGATACATTCTTAAATACGATCCATTTAATGTTGGATTTGGTGTTTCAGCGTGATGAGGTGATGTAGTTTACTACGACATATTGAATGAAATCTTAGAAGTCCGATATCCTGGAATGTTGGATTTGATGTGCATTATGTTTAATTACGATTGGTATGATCCATTTATTGGTCGTGGTGTTCAAATTGATCAATTCGGTGTGACATCGATACATTCAAGACGAAGACTTCTTAAATACGATCCATTTATCTAACATCACAAGCAGATCAGGTATGATTAAATTAATATATTTGACTATTAAGAATTAATGGATTACTAATATATTTGATTTTACTAATATATTACTAATCTATTTGATTTTTAACAAATTATCTTCATTTATATGGGTTTGCTACATTCGGTACCCTCGAATATCTTATCGTCAGATCCTTGGATCATAATTACTGCAATTAACCCACGAAGAAGAATGAATGAAGTTTCAAAACATGATGCCCTGCAGCCAACTACAGTTTATCAAATGGATCATGTTCATCATTCGTTTGACATTGAGCTCGTGGTTGATTTAACACAAACCGGTGATGACATGGTTTATTCAGACTCGGAGGATCCGCAAAAAATTCACCGGGAAATGCCTTTTGGTTTCCTGTGAAGCCTAGATTTCTCCTAATCCATCAGAAATTCCAACGGATCCGCGAAAAATGCACCGGGAAATGGCTTTTGGTTGCCGTAAATCTCCAAATCTCTATCAAATCTTCCGTTCCAAGTGTCAAAATCATCCAAACTCTATTCCAATGGATCCAAACCGATCAAATATGTAAGTTTATATGTTTTTAAGTAGATTTAAGATATGAAATTTAGATTTTGGGAATTGGAATGTAGATTTAAGGTTTATGATTTAAGATTTAGTGTTTTAGATTGAAGATTTAGGATATTAATTATTTGGAATGTTGATTTTGGTTTTTATGTATGAAATATGATTTTTTGATTATTTTGGTATTTTTAATTGTTTTAAAAACGTTTTTAGATATTATAATTGTAATATTAATTTTTGTATGAATGTTTTTAAACTCTATAATTATTTGAGATTTTTTAAAATCGTTTTTATTTTTAAATTTTTTTAGGTATTTATATATTTTTTAAATATCATAATTGTTTATATGTTATAAATAATTCATAATTTAATAATCTAACATATATATATTTTTAAACTCTATAATTATTTAATTTTTTTAAAAATCCTTTTTTATTTTTATATAAATTTTTTAGTTATTTATAAAAAAATTTAAATTTTCATAATTTTTTCTATTTCTTTATATTTTATAAAAATTTCATAATTTTTTAAATTCATTAACAATTTATTTCTTTTGTTATATATGTTTATTTGTTAATAATTTAATTTTGTTTTTTTTTGTTTTTAGGAATTATGGTTGATTTCATTCCGTTTCCAAGTCGGGTGGTTCGAGACGTGGCCGAGAAGCGAGTCAGAATTGCTCCACTTCTGTTCCGGAGACTTAATCTCCGTCAGCTACTCATCACGCTGCTTCCGTTCCGATCCAGATGAGCATAGAGGATTTTGTTGCTCAACTCGGTCGAGAAAGATTGCCTCATCTTTATCCTGATTGTGACGGCAACAGTACTTGGTAAAATGTTTTAAATTTTTATTTGTTTAATTTTTTTATTTTTAACAATTTTAAGCTAATTTTGTTTTATAGGTTCCATTTATCCCATAATAGGATAACCAAGTCCATCAACCATATGCTCAACGGAATGCTTCAGCGTCCGTATCCGACATACTCCCTTATGTCGTTGCCTGAGCGTGATTTATGGTTTTGGAAATTTGCGGTATGATTTTCTTCACTTTTTAACTTTAAAATTTAAAGTTTTCATTTTGATGATAATAAATTTTTAATAATTTTTAAATATTTTAATCATTTCTTTTTGCAGCAAGATTTTACTTGGGATAGAGACCTCACGCCTCGGGTTAGACATGAGTTCGATACTAAACAAGTGGAACCAGAATGATATTCCGAGGGAGCTGCTTGCAAATCCAGACCTCTGGAACGGCTTGGTTGATTATTGGAAGATGAATGAAACCCAGGCAACATTGGGAACTCAACCAACCAACCGGAAGAGTGACTGGAAGGGCAAAGGAAGTTACCACTCACAATTTGGGAACAACGAGCAAGGCTTTCCGGAAACAACAACTGGTAAGTTTATTTAAATTTATACTTTTATTTAACTTTTTTTACTTACTTAAAGTTTTTAATAAAATTTTCAGTTCCGTCAAGAAGGTGTCCGTCCATCCCATCTTGTTTTGCTACAAAATACGCATACGAACCATAGCACGAGACAAATTCAAGATCTGGGTTGCTAGGGAGATCGTGGAGAACATGACCAGATTGGGAGAGGAGTTTCTACAATCACAGCTGACTGTTAAAAGAACTCCTCTTTGTTCCGAAGTTCCCGTTGATAAGCTCAACGAGTTTGTTTATGAAATAAGTAATATTTTTTTTTTTTTTTTTTTTATTTTAGTTTTTATTTTATTTTATTCATTTCTAATGATTTCTATATTCTGTTTCGTATGTCACTCCAAACTCCAAACGCCATGTTTTTGGACTTCCAGAAGAGTACTCGTCACCATCTTCAACAACTTCGAGGTTTTATGGAGATCTTCAGCTTAGAGCTCAACTGGAAGAGAAGTCGGCTGAGATCGAAGCTCTCAACAACAAGATTGAGACAATCGAAGAAAACACAGCTACACAACTCAAAGCAATGAATGACCAGATGGATGCTTTCTTTTGTTCCTTCCAATCACCTCCAAGCAATTTTTAAATTTCTTGTTTTTTTAATTTCAGGAATTATTTTTTTATTTTGAATACCTTTTATTTTCTTTTGAACTATTTGTTATTTTCTTTTGAACTATTTTTTATTTTCGTTTATGAATTTTAATTTAATATTTTTATTTAATTGAATTATTTAAATTTATAAAATATAATTATAATTTAATTTAAATTAATATTTTTTAAAATAAATTAATTTAATATCCGTCGGAAATGAACCTGTCGGAAATCCGTCATAAACAGTCATCGGAAATTTGTCGGATTATAAACCGACTTAAATCCATTGGAAGATTATTCGACGGGTTTCTGACGAACTATCGACGGTCTTTTTCCAACGGATTTCCGACAGATACCGGACATCGGAATTCTGACGAACTATTCCGTCAGAAATCGAATATCTGGATTCCGTTGAAAATCCGTCAGAAATACTGACAAATTTCTCATAATTATTTTATTTTTGATTATTTAGAACAGATGGATACGGCTGTCAATTATGCAATGTTTTCTTATAATGTATATATATTCATTTATACGCCAAGAAAGCGTTAGGCAGATGACTTGGACTAATGTAGTTTGGTTTAAGTGTGCAGTGCTGTTCGTAAGCATGGATTCACTTTTCGGTCAGTTTATTTCGGTAGGTTTTATGTGAAAGCAAGACATGAAGTGCGGAATGAATATTGACCCCATTTGTTGTCTCTCTGCAGCTTACATATGGAGACACATCTTTCAATATTGTGAATATTTGGAGCAAGTTTGGCACCTTATTGGCACAAATTGATCTCTTACTCCCTCCGTTTTTAGTTGATCTTTTTAAAATTATGCACTTAGATAATATCTATCGTAGCTTCTTAGCTCTATTGCTTTGTTGCTAATCTAGTTTTATCCTGGCTTTTTTTTGGGTCATTGAGACCTCTTGTTCTCAAACTACTTTTGTAATTAAACTCGTGTGCCTTCTAGTAATTTTCACATTTTATCAGAGAAAAAAGTTTAAGTCAATATTTTTGTCTAACGTCTAAAATATCTAGTTAAAGTTTAAAAGTTTTTAAAATTGAAAACAATTATAAATATAATTGATATATAATAAAAAGAAATATTAAAAATGAAGTTTGAAATTCTTCAGAGAAAACAAAGAATTTTATATTTTATCTTCAAAATTCTAAAGACAACAAAGAAAATAAGTTTTTAAATTCACTATATAAAAGGAACAAGTTGACAAGTGTTTGTTCCACCTCTATTACCATTCTACAAAATTTAGGTTCAAATTTGATAGTTTTCTGTGGGGAATTGGACTATTGGTCCAGCTTGTTGTGACCTAGTGATGACAAAAAATCACTATAACATTATTTTGTAACTTTAAATTTTAATCATCAAATTGAACTATTAAAAAAAAAAAAGCATAGAACAAACTAAATCTACAAAGTCTATCTAAGCATGTTTATTGATCGCGTAGCCCGTCCAATAATTGCTTAGCCCATTGAATATAATCTTTTACCTAACAACAATGATTAAAAAAAGAAAATGGACTAAAATAATCCAATATCTCGGCGATGCTTAGACGGCCATTTCGAATCTCAATTTAGTTTGAGAAGTTGAGGTTTTAGGATCCTTTATGGTTTGATATGGACGATTGCGTTGGATATATTTGAACAATTATATATGGTTCTGACGGACAACATGTAGGATCCATAAAAAAATTTTAATAGAAGATGATCAATCTTATAAAATATAAATCTATTTTTATTTAAATTTTAAAAGAAAAATGAATATTTAATATAGCTTTATAAATAACATATCTATTAAATTATAAAAATAAACTAAAATTAGTGTTTTCTATCTAAAGTTTTTACTATAGGAAAAAAAATCTTAAAAGGAACAGAACATAATATTAAAAGTTTATACATATTTTAGTTTCATTTTTCTGTCTAAAATTTCCAAAAAAAATAATTTGTTAATTGGTTTTCCTATTTATTGAGAAAAGAATACATTGTTTTTCAAACAAAACTGGATTTTCTTTACAAAATTTTCAGAAACTAAAAGAGCTCGTAGCTTTGAATGAAAATAGCCATGTTAGTATTTAGTATAAGTTACGCTAATGATTTCCATTCAGAGTTGTACTGCCAAACCAGATTTTTAACAATATTTGAAATGAAAGGCACAAGTTGTAAGCTCTAATAAAAGAGGCTTTGTTCCTAATTATAGTGTGATCTATTTTTAGAAAAACTGTTCGAGTTTTGCCGTACAGAAGAGGTGAATTCTTTTGTTTTATTCTTTCCGTACTTCATAAATAGTAGCAGATCCTCGTTGACTTAAGCCAAAGTAGAACAGCATTCTAATCCACAATTCAAATTCAAATTCTAAGTATATGCATGATTACACCCACAATTCAAGTTATACAGATTGTTTTTTACTATTCAAATTATTTTAAAATGATTTGAAACAAGCCAAAAACAAACTTTTGCGGTTCACGATTGTTGAAAATAGGTTTTTCTTTTACAAATTTATCTAATATTATTTAGTTTTCAAAAGTACAACAAAATTTTAGAAGTCTAACACTACCAACAATACACGATTAATGATGCAACATAGATTTAAGATAACAATGAATTATTTGTATTTAATTATATTATATATTTTAAAAATTATCTTATTTTAGCTGGAATTATCTTTAGGGATTTTAATTAGGATTTTTGTTATAAATAGCTTCTCAAGTTCATTGTGTTATTAACTTGTTGATTTCATTAATGAATTTAAAGATTTTTGATAAGCCTTGAGAAGTGTATTCTTAATTCTTATTTTCGGTAAATCTTGAAAGATCTCAAAGAATTAAAAAAAAAATTATTAAAATATTTTTAAATTAAACAAATATCTTTACATCTAAGACATTTTTAAATGAAACGAATATCTTTAGATCTACCAACAATACTTCTCAATATATGTTACGTTAATTAATAATTTTCTATAAAAAATATAAATTTGTTGTGGATAATACAATTAGTGATTATCTACCATATCAGAACAATCAACCTTATCTTTTAATGTCTTTGTCTCCAACTTACATTTTTATATTAGTGTTTCTTAAATATATATATATATATATATATATATATATAAGATTGTAATTGGAAATGAGACACATCAATACAAGGTTCTTTCACTCTCGATTCTTCTCACTAGCTATCATTGTTCTCTTGTTTTATTTTTCCACAAAATAAAACACTCACATATTAATATATTATTATAACTTTTATAACACGTTATTAGCATGAATGCTTTAAATCTGAACCAATTTACAAGCAAATTTTTTTATCCAATTAATTATTTTTGAGGTAATATTTAAATTATGTTTAAATATATTTATATTATTTATGGAATAAAAGGTTATGCTTCTTCCTAGTCATATAGTAAGCTCTGTCTTCTAAAAGATTATGTTTAGTTTATGATTTTGCCATGCTTCATAATATTTATATATTTCAATAACTTATTCTTACGTTTATTTATCTTTGAAAGAAAGTTTTCAAAGTTTTTCATTAAAATGATGGTTAATAATGTTTATTATTTATATAATTATTTTGTCGAATTTGACAAAGTTTAATACCGTTGTTTTTGATGTTTGTGGAAAAAATTATTTGATATAGGCATTAGATGCAAAAATGTATCTAAAATCAAAAGAATTGCTTGATACTATTGATACATCGAAAACGACGTCAGATGAGAAACAAGCAAAAGCCATGGTATTTTTAACAATTTAAACGCTGGAAAAGCAACCAAAATCTTTAAGTGAATGATGTTGGCCGCATTGTGAAAAAGCAAAATGAGAATGTTTGTTACAGATGCGGCATGAAAGGATATCGGGACCAAACCCGTCGTATACCAAAACATTTTGCGAATCTGTATCAAACACTACAAAAAGCAAAAGAACAGATGTCGAGACCAACCTCATCTCTGATGAGTCTGGACCTTCCTTCCATGGCCTAGATGATGAACCTCATCTCGATATTGCAGATTTCATTGTTGATCATAAAAATAGGAAATAGAAAGATCAAGAAGACATGATACTTTATGTTTGTATCATATGAGTAATGTTTTTAAAAGTTTTTGAATAAGAGTTTCATTGTTAAATATTGTAACTCATGTTTTTATCAGTTTATTGTAAAATAGTTTTGTTATAATATAACTTAAGTTTATACTTTTTACTATATTGATACATACTTTATAAATGCTTTATCTCAGAAAAATGTCAAATTTTGAGATTGAGGATGAAGATATATGTCTAACAGACAGTGATACGACTCATTCAGTACTTAAAGATGAAACATATTTTTCCTCTCTCAAAATAAAAGACTCCACTAGAAGCGTGAATACTATTTTTGGAAATGCAAAGATTATTATAGGCTCTGGAATAACAAATTTCTCAATGCCAAGGGAAAAAAAATTGAAATAAGTGATGCATTATATTCTCCTAAATCTCATAAAAACTTGATAAATTTCAGAGATATCCGAAGAAATTGATATCATATATAGATTATGAATAAAAATGACATTGAATATCTTTGCATTACAAAAGAGAGAAAACATATATTGGAAGAATTATCAATGTTATCCTCTGTATTATATTGCACAAATATTAACATGGTTGCATAATATGCCACAAAGTTTACTGATACATTTAAAGTGTAGCATGAAAGATTTGGATATTTTGGTTCAATCATTATGCAAAAAATTGTGCAAAATTCTAATGGTCACCCATTAAAAAACTAGTATATTTTGAGTTTTCATTTAATGCATGTTCTCAAGAAAAATTCATAATTCGGCTATCGCCAGCCAAAATTGGTAATGAATTTTCAATATTCTTAGAAAGAATATATGGTGACATATGTGGTCATATCCACCTTTCATGCGAGTCATTTCAATACTTTATGATATTGATTAACGCATTTAGTTATTGATCTCATGTGTGTGTATTGACAACACGAAATACGGCTTTGGCAAAATTTATTGCCCAAATAATCAGGTTAAGGCACAATTTTCTAATTATGCCATAAAGAAAGTCAGACTTATTAATACTGGTGAATTTACATCAAAAGCTTTTAGTGACTATTGTATGTTAATGGGAATCATGATCATACACAAGATGACAGGGTTGTCTTTGATTAAACTGTTGCAACTTATTGTTAGACCGTTAATATTGAGAACAAAACTCCCAATTTCATATAAGGTCATGCAATCTTGCATGTAGCAGCATTGGTCTAGATACGACCAAGTGCGCATAATATATATTCCCCCTTATAACTAAAATCTGGCCAAGAGCCAAATGTATCCCATTTCCATATTTTTAGATGTGCGGTTTATGTTCCTATAATCCCACCGCAAACAAAAACAACAAAAATGGGGCCACAAAGAAGATTGGATATATATGTATGTTATGTATCACCAAGTATAATTTGATATCTTAAACCACAAACTGGTGGTATGTTTACGACACGATTTTTTTATCGCCATTATAATGAAGATGATTTTCCAGCGTTAGGGAGAGAAATTAAATAAGTACCAAAAGATATTATATGGTTTACACCATATTTGGTATGTCTTGATCCTCATACGAAAGAATGTGAAATGAAAGTACAAAAAATTGTACATTTACAAAATATGGCAAATCAATTACCAGATACATTCACAGCTACAAAAAGGGTGATAAAGTCTTATATCCCCGCTGCAAATGCTGATATTCCAAAAGAGAAATTCGGTGGGAACAAAGCAAATGAACCTAAAATTCAGTTGAAACCTGGGAGGTCAATGGGCTCTAAAGATAAAAATCCCCAAAAAAAAGAAAATGGGAGTTCAAGACAAACCAAACAAAAAGGAAAGTCCTTAGAGAGAAGATAATACAGAAAATATGAGATTTCCATTAATTATGCCCAAGATAGAAAATTGTGGGTTAGAGATGAAATTGATGATGATAATGGAATATTTTTTTTTCTGTATTCAAAGAGATCAATTATGAAAATGTCAAAATGACATGATTGGGAGAAATGAAAAGTGTCATGCAAATTAAATTTCCCTCCCTCAATAAAAGAAATGTCTTTGGATCTATTGTTACTGCATTTGATGTTGTAAAACTTGTTAGGTGCAAGTGGGTTTTCGTGCAAAAAAGAAATGAGAAAAATGAAATCACACGATATAAAACATGACTTGTTGCACAAGGTTTTTCTCAACGACCTGGAGTTGATTATGAAGAAACATATTCTTCAGCTATGGATGCAATTACTTGATGAGCCTAACGGCATATAGAAATCTAGATATATGTGGATCATTAGATAATGATATATACATAAAAATATCTAAAGAATTTAAGATCATTGAGGCACTAGACTCAAAGTTTAGAGATATATGTGCGGTCAAATTACATCGATTACTTTACATGTTTAAAACAGTCTGGATGCATGTGGTATAATTATTTAAGTCAATACTTATTGAAGAAAAGGTATGTAAATAATGAATATGCACATACGTCTTTAATAAGAAATCTCTGTTGAAATTTGTGATCATTGTTGTATATGTTGATAACCTAAATATAATTGAAACTCAAAAAGAGATTGATGATCCAAGAACTCATATGAAATAAGAGTCCAAAATGAAAGATCTTGGAAAGACAAAATTTTGTTTTGGGCTCCAGATAGAGTATTTCCAAGATGGAATATTGTCCATCAATCAAATTATATTAAAATGATCCTAAAACGCTTTTACATGGATACATCGACTATTTTGAGTACTCCAATGGTCAATAGAACTCTGAATATTGAGAAATATCTATTCAGGGCTTGTGAAGATAACGAGAAAATACTTGGTGCCAAAGTACCTTATATGAATGCTATGGTGGACTTATGTATCTTGCAAATTGTACAAGACCATATATAGCATTCGCTACTAATCTGGTTGCAAGAACAATTCATCTCCGACATTGAGACATTAGAATGATATCAAACACATATTCCGTTATCTCCAAGGTACGACTGACTTAGGATTATTTTATCCTAAAAACTCCGAGTTTGGTCTAGTTGGTTTTGCACATGCATGCTATTTATCATATATGTATAAAACTCGATCCTAAACCGGATATGTTTTCATAATTGGAAGAACTGCAATCTCGTGGCCTTCACCAAAATAGACGCTAGTTGCTACTTTCTCAAACCATGAAACATGTAGAGAATGTGTTTGGATAAAATCTATGATTCATCATTTACAAAAAGCAAGTGGAATAACCACCAATAAAGAGCCGACAATAGTATATGAAGATAATGATGCATGTGTCGTCCAAATTAAATAAGCTTTTATCAAGAGAGATATAAAGAAACATATCCCCCAAAAATTTTTTCTTACATCCAAAAATTCGAAAAAAAATCAAGAAGTTGATTTTCATTACATCCGATCAAGTGACAACGCAACATATCTCTTTACAAAGAGATTTTCTATTACAACATTTAGAAAATATATTTATAACATCGGATTACGTCATTTATGAAATTTATAAAAGAAAATATTATATCTATCTTTTTCAAAAGAATGTTGTATTATTGTACTCTTTTCTATCATAGTTTTTATTCCAATGAATTTTTGTATAATAAAATTTGTAACGAGGCATTACGCAATACTTCAACACTAATAGATAAGCAAGAGGAGTGCTGTGGATAACACAATTATTAATTATCTATAAGAATAGAACAATCAACCTTATCATTTAATATTTTTGTTTCCAAGTTACATTTACACTATCGATTCTTCTCACTAACTCTCATTGTTCTCTTATTTTCTTTTTCACAAAATAAAACACTCACATATTAATATATTATTATAAATTTTATAACAAAATTGAAAATTTTTATTTTAGAGATTTGACTCTCCATTGTTTTAGCCGTTTTGTCTCATCTTCTTCGAAAAAACTGCTTGCCATTCTCACACCAATGTGGAGTATCTGAAGATGTGGGATTCGGACCATGGACCTATGATCGCATCCATCTTATCTAAACCACGAAAGTACGTAGATGTTTCATGTTTGATAAGTGGTGGATCAACAAACCTGGATTTAAAGAAGTGGTGGAAGGCAGTTGGGTATCCTCCCTACAACAGGAAAGGGGTACCTTCACGAAGAAAATCCAGTGTTGTCGGAGAGTTATTTCATCCTGGAAGAAAGCCTCCAAATCAAACTCAGAAAAGCTAATCATCGCCCTACAAGAAAAGATTAATGAGGCCCACGAGGATGACCAAACACCTCTAGAAGATATGGCTAATCTTAACAAGAGGTTGCGGGAAGCCTACAAAGAAGAAGAATAATTATTTTGGAAGATGAAACGCAGAGAGCAGAGGCTGGCGGAGGGAGACAAAAATACAAAATATTTCCACGCATCAACAAAGCTACTTGATCACTTAAGATCCTCGGGCTACTTGATCACTCAGGCGAATGGATAGATAATGAAGAAGGATGTCGAGCAGATAGCTATTGCCTATTTCCAAAACCTTTTTAATTCCTCGAATTCGAGAGACCCAAATCCGGTATTACAATACATTCCGAGAACAGTGACACAAGAGATGAATGCATCTTTAACTCGAGATATTACTGGGGAAGAGGTGAAACGAGCCCTCTTCTCTCTGAATCCAGACAAAGCACCAGGCCCGGATAGAATAACGACCATTTTTTCCAACAATTTTTGAATATCATTGGCACGAATCTCATCAACATGGTGAAGTCTTTTTTCAGTACTGGTATCTTTGATGGGAAAAATTAACAAGACTAACATCTGTCTAATCCCAAAAGGAGGTAGACCAAGGGAAATCTCAAGGTTTAGACCCATTAGTCTATGCAATGTCTGTTATAAGGTGATATCAAAGATTCTAAATCTAAGACTTAAAAAGTTTCTCCCAGAACTAATTTCTGAGACACAATCTGCATTTGTGGGAGGTAAACTGATCATAGACAATATCTTGATAGTCCAAGAGAACTTTCATTCCCTTAGATCCAATACGGCCAACCAAAGGCATTTTATGGCTATGAAAACGGATATGAGCAAAGCTTATGATAGAGTAGAATGGAAGTTTCTCAAAGCAGTGATGGAGAAAATAGGTTTTAAGCCAAGGTGGGTAGATTGGATTATGCATTACATAATATCGGTCTCATACCAAGTCCTCATTAATGGCTCCCCCAAAGATCGTATTAGACCTACTCGTGGTATCCATTAGGGAGACCCAATCTCTCTGTACTTATTTATTATATGTACAGAAGCATTTAAAGCACAACTACGCAAAGCAGAAGTAGAAGAAAAAATCCAGGGGATTAGAGTTTCGAATGCGAGCCCACGGGTCTCTCACCTACTCTTTGTGGATGACAGTTTATTTTTCTACAAAGCAAACGCTTAGGAAAGTAAGAAGGTTTTAGAAATAATCCGCTCTTATGGCGAGGCATCTCGTCAACTATTAAATCATTCTAAATCCTCACTGATGTTTGGTACGGATGTCCAAATTCAATTGCGACAGGAGATAAAGACCATTACTAGGATATCCCAAGAAGGAGGAATGGGAACTTATCTGGGCTTGCCAGAAAAGTTACACGGATCCAGAAACCAAGTCTTTGCATTTGTGAGAGAGTGACTACAAGGCATGGTAAATTCGTGGACTTCCAATTTCTTATCAAAAGGGGGAAAAGAAATGTTAATTAAATCTTAGGCCCAAGCTCTTCCGACATATGTTATGTCGTGCTTCTTATTACCAAAAGCTATTTGCTCGAAGCTAAGCATTGCAATAGCAAATTTCTGGTGGAGACAAAAAGCAGACAGTAGGGACATTCATTGGATTTCTTGGGAACATCTTTGCAAGTCACTAAAGGATGGAGGATTGGGCTTTAGATCACTAGAAGACTTTAGTTCAGCCATCCTAGCCAAGCAGATTTGGAGATTACTCTAATTCCCAACTCTTTAATCTCCCGGGTTTTGAAAGGGAGATATTATAGACATTGTAGTCCTATAAAATTAACAAGGTCTAATCGTCCGTCCTATGGTTGACGTAGTATGATGGCAGCAAAACCTCTTCTGAGCTCTGGTCTCAGAAAGACGATTGGCTCAGGGTTTGGCATGAGCATTTGGTCAAAACCATGGATCCTGGATGAGCCACCACGACCCCCAAGAAGCCTAAATGAAGAACATCGAGACCCCTTTGCATTTGTTAATACTCTTATAAACTTTGATACCAAGGCTTGGAAGATGGACCGTCTCCGAAAACTATTCCCCCGGAAGATATCACCCTGATATTGAGTATAAGACTAAGCAGACATGCATCATGTGATGGATATAGCTTGTCGTTGACTAAATCTGGCAACTATACCGTCAAGTCAGGATATTGGGCCGCAAGAGATCTTTCTCGTCTTGCATGCAACCTCCCTATTCAGGGACCAAGTGTTACGACATTGAAGACGCAAGCATAGAAATTAAAAACTGCATGAAAGCTCAAGCATTTCGTGTGGCAATGCATCTCAGGATGTCTGACCTCCTGCCAACGCCTAGTTTATCGACATATTGGACAAGATAAGTTATGCCCACAATGTGGCGCGGAGGAAGAATCGATCAATCACTTGATTTTTATCTGCCCTCCGATAAGAAAAGTTTGGGCCATCTCTAACATTCCCTCGGCTCAAGATTTTTTTCCGTCTTAATATCTGTTTTACAATTTGGATTATTTGTATTGGCGAGGGAAGGATTTTAAAGCAGACGAGGAGAGTCTTCGAATTTTCTCATGGGTTATGTGGTATATTTGGAAAGCAAGAAATCGGAAGATCTTCGAGGGTTTTAATGAGCACTCGAGTGACACACTCACTATGGTCATCCACGAAGAAGAAGCATGGAGAAGAGTGAACACCAAGGAGGATGGGAATGAAGATTTGGCAGAGGATGAGAAAAAGACGAGGATACATGTAGACTCCCTTGTTTGCTTTACGGATGGATCGTGGCATGGATCAGACAACAGGAGTGGACAAGGATGGATAGTCACTAAAAGAAATGAAGTTCTACACGTTGGCCTGAAAGGCTCCCGTCGATGTCTTTCTCCCTTGCATACAGAGTTGGAAGCTCTTATTTAGGCTATGAAGTGGTTGGCAAATGTTCCCCTTATCGACGTTCTTTTTGTTATAGATTGCTCAGATCTTATAGACATGACGACAAATCCGGAGGATAGACCGTCATTTGCATCAGAATTGAGTAACTTCTTAGTAATTAGGGAGTCTTTTATGCCCTTTACTATTAGACATATCCTGTGTTGTGAAAATTTCCGTTCGGATCTAACTTGCGAAATGTGCAAAAGTATGAGGTTTTTGTTTTTCTCATATAAGTACATCGATGTCTAATTAGTTTTCTTTAGACGAAAAATCTCAAAATCGATAATCTAATATATGGGATTTGTTGAAAAAAAAAAAAAAACCCCATCGTTGTTAAGTGCAGAACGAATGGAAATAAAAATTGAATGCTGATCAAAATAATTGTCATGCGGATATACTAATTATTAAAAAATAATTATTAAAAAAATCTAGTACTCCGGGGTGCGCATGAGACGTTTGAAAACACATGACTTTAATGACTCATTACTAATGAGAAACGAACAAAAAAGGTGGAGTTGACGAAGAATCTGATCTTATGAAAGTGAAGTTGATCCCAAAAGAACCAGCGTGGGAGTGAAACAGTTTCAGATGTTGATAAAGACGTGACATAATAGTGTCGTAATCTAATTAAAGATTTCTCATGTTTTTTTTTCTCTCTCTATAAAATTGCATGAGATTAATATCTGGAGAACATGATATAGTAGTGCGTAATCTAATTATTTGGTCTTGTTATGATCAAAATTTTCCCTTTTATCTACGCAGGATCGAGATTCGAGATGGTTGCACACCTTAGAGATATACAACAATTAATTATTTTTCTCATTTGCAACTTAGGTTGAAATCTTTTCTCAAAAACAAAAGAAAACATAGGTTGAAACAAAGTTGTCGATTAAATCAGATTTTAGGACCAAGTAAGGTCGGGACAAATCTGATTAGGCCTAAATTTTCAACTATTTATTTGAAACTTCTATGTTTTATTATATTAGCTATAATCTTTTGCTTAGTCTGATTCTCTTATATACAAGACTTATTAAAAATTAATTTCATGACAATACGTTATCTCTCAAAAAATTTCGAATCAGACTCAAATTGGTTTCGAATGGTGGTTGGACTAGACAAAGCAACCTAGTCGTTTTAATCACAGTCATAAATAATATTATGCTATAAAATAAAATAATTTTTTTGGTTTAATATACATAAGTTTAGTTTATTATATATATAGTGGCGATCTATTTTCCCAACACAATTATCGTATAATATCATATGTAACTTAAAGTAAGGCATTGTTTTACATAGATTCTAGATAATAGTTTCAAACTTACATATCCCCAAATTAAAATTTATATAACTATATCTTTTCGAATTGAAAGTGTGAAACCTATCCATAAATCCGGGTTTAAGATGCTTTACTGTTTTGA
This sequence comes from Cardamine chenopodiifolia, assembly GCA_963922655.1. Classification (NCBI taxonomy): domain Eukaryota; kingdom Viridiplantae; phylum Streptophyta; class Magnoliopsida; order Brassicales; family Brassicaceae; genus Cardamine; species Cardamine chenopodiifolia. Next base: position 11,324,222 of record OZ000485.1, on the reverse strand, counting down.
AATTACATCTTAACTATCTCAACCGATTATAAACCGGATTAGACCCGATTACCACCCGATTACAACTAATCAACCTAAATCAAACCCAAAAATCCCTAAATTGCAAAATTGATCTCAAAACAAAACCAATTTTGTGTTTCAGATTTGCATACATAAATGGTAAATTTCCTCGTCCCTCCTTTTTCTACCTCAAAAATATCATCTTCGAAACAAACTCAAAAATTAAAAACAAAAAGAAAAAAGCAATGAAATTGGATCAGAGAATATCCCAAAATCATTCACTCTTCAGAAGCACATCAGACTGGCTGTCATAAAACATTATGCCATTTCATCATTTCCATTAAAACATAATTCAGACGAAAATATTATATAGAAACACAATGTTGATTTTATTGACATGAAGACTTGAAGATTTAAGAAAAATAAAATGAAGAGAAAATGTGAGAAACAAGAGAATCAGAAGGAAATAGTCAATCACCATATTACATTCCATAGTAATGGATACAAATAAGACTAGGGCGACAATTTCTTATCATCACTTTCGTCAAATATAAAGAATCACCACATAGAAGATCTACAAATATAATAAACTCAGAGCTAACGAAGAAACATAGACACAAACAACACCTAATAATTCAATGAATACAATTGACTTCGAGCTAACGAGGTAGACCTAAGAAATTAGGAGAATTTGTTTTGTGATCAATTTTGCAATTTGGGTTTATTTGTTGTAATCGGATGGTATTCAGGTCTAACATGATTTAGAATTAGTTTTAGGTGGTTAAGATGTAATTTCGAAACAGTTAATCAACTGAATCCGGATTGATGGATTCTCATGTTTTAAAATTTTAAGTTAAAAACATATAAGTCTGTATCTTACAGACATGTAGAAGGATATCTTAGTTTGAAATGTATACAATGTTATACTATAGTTTTAGCGAAATAAATTAATCGACCTCGTTTACTGTCGTAAATATTTTTTGGTCATCGACCGTATCATGGACCGGTCTGCTCGATCCTTGAAATTTTCGAAATAATCAATAGTTTTCCCTTTTTCAAAACTTGGCTCTGCATTTTCAGTATTCTTCCAAAAAATTGTCTTCCAGAAAACCACAAGTATCTAAGATTCCTCCACCTTCCCCAACATCCACCGTTGATTCACTTATCTCATGTCTCCAATGAATCATGTACGGACAAGATTCAAGGAGTACGAAACATCCCGTGAACCAAAATACAGAAAAATATTTCACCATGACAAAACATCTTTTTTAATTATTTTGGCAGAAACCCAAAAAAAAGTCTTAATTCGAAATTTGAGCGTGCTAATAATTTAATTAATTAAAGGGATAAAGAAAAGTAACTTTATAAATTCAGGAGTAATCAGTAGATTTATACCATTCTTGTCCATCGCTTTAAGTTTCTAATCCCTTTGATCGGACGGTTAACAATCAATCCGGGTTTACATTTTTCTAAGAAGACTCCAACTTTTGGCTAAATCGAACGGTTAAAATCAATCCGGTTTAACTTTAAATCATAGCCGTTGATATGTTTGACCAAGGTGCTTAACAAAGTAGTCAACACTCTCTTTCCGCTACAAAGGAGCAGCCTTGAAAACCCAAAGTTAGTACCTTTCTCTTTCTCTTTCACTCTGTTGCTCTGTCTCTTTGTGAGAAATGGGCTTGGAAGCATTGAGATTTCTTCATGGTTTCTTCTTCTTTGTACTGATTCTTCACTGTCATTGTGTAACATCACTCTCTGGCTCTTCTGATGTGAAGCTTCTTCTAGGAAAGATCAAGTCTTCACTACAAGGAAACAGTGAAAGCCTTCTGTTATCTTCTTGGAACTCATCTGTTCCTGTTTGTCAATGGAGAGGGGTAAAATGGGTATTTTTAACTGGGTCTCCTCTTCAATGTAGTGACCTCTCTTCACCACAATGGACTAATACCTCTCTCTTCAATGACTCATCACTTCACCTTCTCTCTCTTCAGCTTCCTTCAGCTAATCTCACTGGTTCACTTCCTAGAGAGATTGGTGAGTTCTCTATGCTTCAAAGTGTGTTCCTTAACATCAATTCATTAAGTGGATCAATCCCTCTTGAGCTTGGTTACACTTCTTCACTCACTGACGTTGATTTGAGTGGTAATAACTTAGCTGGTGTTTTACCTCCATCGATTTGGAACCTCTGTGATAAGCTTGTGTCTCTCAAGATTCATGGTAATAACTTATATGGGGTCTTACCTGAGCCTGCTTTACCAAATTCCACTTGTAGTAATCTTCAAGTTCTTGATTTTGGTGATAATAAGTTCTCAGGTGAGTTTCCTGAGTATATAACCAGGTTTAAAGGTCTTAAATCACTTGATCTTTCAAGTAATGTCTTTGAGGGTCTTGTTCCTGAGAGTTTAGGTGGGTTGCAATTAGAAAGTCTCAATCTTTCTCACAACAATTTCAGTGGGATGTTACCAAATTTTGGTGAATCGAATTTTGGGGCTGAATCTTTTGAAGGGAACAGTCCTAGCCTTTGTGGTTTGCCTTTGAAATCTTGTCTAAGCTCCACTGGGTTAAGTGCAGGTGCTGTTGCTGGTCTAGTGATTGGTTTAATGTCTGGGGCTGTTGTTGTGGCCTCGTTGTTAATAGGGTATTTACAGAACAAGAAAAGAAAGAGTAGTGTAGAGAGTGAAGATGATTTAGAAGAAGGTGATGAAGAAGATGAAATCAGTGAGAAAGATGGCGGTGAAGGGAAGTTGATTGTGTTCCAAGGTGGGGAGAATCTGACATTAGACGATGTTTTGAATGCAACGGGGCAGGTTATGGAGAAGACGAGCTATGGTACAGTGTATAAGGCAAAGCTTAGTGGTGGAGGGAATATTGCATTGAGGTTATTAAGAGAAGGTACTTGCAACGATAGAAGTTCTTGTTTGCCTGTTATAAAGCAATTGGGACGTATTCGGCACGAGAATTTGGTTCCATTGAGAGCTTTCTATCAGGGGAAAAGAGGAGAGAAGCTTCTCATCTATGACTATCTTCCCAACATAAGCTTACATGATTTGTTGCATGGTATTTGCTTTTGTCATCCATCTTCTTTAATTGATCTTTCTTGCTCGATTTTAGTTATTTATGTGTTGTAGTTTGTTGTTTGAATGATGTGCAGAAATTAAACCCGGAAAGCCAGCTCTGAATTGGGCAAGGAGACACAAGATTGCACTTGGAATAGCGAGAGGACTTGCTTATCTTCATACCGGACAAGATATTCCAATCATACATGGCAATATTAAATCAAAGAACGTACTTGTGGACGACTTTTTCTTTGCTAAGCTAACTGAGTTTGGGCTTGACAAGATAATGGTACAGGCAGTAGCTGATGAGATCGTCTCGCAGGCGAAATCTGACGGTTACAAAGCACCAGAACTCCACAAGATGAAGAAGTGCAATCCGAGAAGTGATGTTTACGCCTTTGGGATCCTTCTCTTGGAGATACTGATGGGTAAGAAACCGGGAAAGAGTGGAAGGAACAGTAATGAGTTTGTGGATCTGCCTTCTTTGGTTAAAGCTGCAGTGTTGGAAGAGACGACAATGGAGGTTTTCGACTTGGAGGCACTGAAAGGAATTAGGAGCCCAATGGAAGAAGGTTTGGTTCATGCATTGAAGCTGGCGATGGGATGTTGTTCTCCTGTTACGACAGTTAGACCCACCATGGAAGAGGTTGTGAAGCAATTGGAGGAGAATAGACCGAGGAATAGATCCGCATTGTATAGCCCAACCGAAACCAGAAGCGATGCCGAAACTCCATTTTGAATCAATTTCTGTACTACAAGCTTTTCTTTGTAATTCCTCACTTTAGTTTGCAAGAAACCATTCTGATTTGATTTTATCTATATTTGTTGATGAGAATTGTGTAATAGAAGCAGTTCAAAGTATTATATTTGATAGAAGAATCTATGATACATGATGATACTACACCAAATGAGTAATGAGGAAGAAGAAGAAGGATGCTCTGTACTACAACATTGCGGCTCATCAAAGCTGGCCCAGGTTGACGAGTAGAAGCAGAGAGGAGTCTAAGATCGTAAAAGAAAAGAAGAGAAGAAAAAGGAAACGACGAAATTGTAAAAGACGGGAATGAAGAAAACAAGTTATTTTTCTTCTTTTGTTTCCCTCAGTATCCTCTTCAATTAACTAACACTGCCGCATACCAATCCTGCATTTAAGGGCACCAGAGCTGTAAGTAAGCATTCTTACAACAGAAGATGGTTTAGCTCCCAAACTAGAGGCTCTGGCATAGCTTGCAGGAGCAGCACCTCCAGATCTAGTGAAGTAAGCACCGTTGAGCATTAGGTCTCCCTGTGATCTCCAGTTCCATTGTTTCCATTCTCCTTGCCATGCACCTACCCTCTTTGTCACCTGCCAAAACAAATATTGTATTTAGATTCATCCTTTCTCAATATTTCCTACTTCAATCAAAGGTGAGACATTGGAAACTAGAATTGGTGAAAGAGAGAACTTATGGTATACCTCTTTGGCAAAACGGTTTGCCGGGGCAAGGAACCGATTGCCTTGGCTGTTGATGGTAGGGTTAGCACTTCCACCAATTGCATACATTATCCAATGAGTGTAATCGTTGTTCACAATGTGGAAATAACCGTGTCTACACCTGAAATAACAGTATAAGCAATCAACACTCCTGATTTCTGTAGCAAACAATCAGAGAAAAGAAAATAAGAAACGAATAACGAACCTCGGCATTATCTGTATAAGCCCTTCCCCAAAATGGTTGTATGCTATAGTCACTTGCATCAACTTGTCTCTGGTGTAGGAATCACTATGCCCCATCAACATAACCTGCCCATTCCAATAAAAAAAACTCTCCTCAACTCTTGAAGGTTCATAAGAACAATGCCGGTAAAAACGATATCAAAGCTTGTTGTTTATGTAGCTTTGAAGCTAAGATCAAAAGACAAAAACACAATAGGCATCTTTGACATAATCCTACTTGAGAAACCTTCACAATACTGACTAGTTTGGCTTCAAAAACGTTTGAAATTCACCAAAAATGTGATCCACAACAAATTCAGCACTACCATTGAATTTTCATCTCAGGCTCACTCAATTTGGTAATGTAAGGAAGAACAATGAGCGAAGAAGCTAACCTCGTTGTGATGAGTCATATAGTTATTGGAGATAGTAATGACGGTAGATCCCATAATCGTATCAATCAATCCATCAGCACAATTAGACAACGAATTATGATCAATCCAAATATGACTCGATCCAAAAATCGAGATAGCATCACCGTCCGCCATAGTTCGCCAACCATAATGCGTCGGCGAGTTTCGAACCATAGCGTTACCAGTTCGTCTACAATCATGGATATTAATCCCATGGATGATAATGTTCGTCACAAACTGGATCGTAATACAAGCACCGCCTGCGATTGCAACTTTCACGCCTCGTCCATCGATCGTTTTGAAGCTGTTCATGATTAGCTCCTGCTTCAGAGTAATCACCATGTCGCGATTGAATACGATCCATAACGGACGATCTTGGATCACGGCGTGACGGAGCGTTCCAGGTCGAGGATTAACCGCGTCGCTATCTGATGGATCTGTGGCGACGTAGTAACGACCATCGCGACCTCCGACGGCGTTACGACCAAATCCGATTGCGCAATTCGCGAGACTTTTTCGATGGAGATGCCAATTCTGATCACATCGCCAACAGTCGTCGATTGGGTTTCCGGTGGTGGAAGAGAAGAATCCTAACTTCCTCCGCTCCGTACTGTTCCTAATAGTCCTGCGAATTAATTTAAAATAACAGATTGAGAATAAATTTTTAGTTAATTACATATTTACCCATGAAGTTTCTGATTTAAAATAGAAGCCCTTAGACTTCTACAATGTCACGTGGGGAGAGAGGGACCAATGTGATGTAATAAATGGGACTAATTATTAATATACGGAACTATAATTCATGTGATACGGACCATACGGAAAACTTTATATTATTCTATTTCTATTTAATTTTTCCATTTGTATGATGCATTAAAATAAATGTAGAAACTACAGAATCAGATATATTTATACACGAATATGTGTATACATTAATTACAGTTGCGTTGCGTCGGTAGGGAAAATAGCGACGACAGAGGCGCTTTAAATGGCGATCACGATTCACGGCGTGTCTGTGTCACAAAAATGTTGTAAGAACCTTGTGACCCATAAAGAGGTTTCTAAAATAAAAATATAGAATTAACCATTATGGGATTAAAAAAACTCTTTAAATCAACCAACATTAATAAACATTACGATGGAGGTTTTTCTCCATTCTCTCTCCTCTCTTATTCTTCTTCTTCTTTCGGTTCCGTCAGCCTTGTGCCGTTACTTTTTCTCGTCATCGTCGACGTAGAATCAATGTCCGATGTTCTATTTTTGGGTTCTGCCGGTTGAATTGGCCTACACGGTCGGTTTCTTTGGATTGGAAACCGCCATCGTTTCCAAATTTTTCATCAACTGTTACTAATTTCTCGGAAGTAACCAACTCTTCAACGGTTCATCCACACGGCTTTTTCGTTGTCCGATCCTTGCTATTTAGAAACCCTTATTCAGCGACTCCTTCAAAACTCTCACACCATCGATTAATGTCTCGCCTTTGTTTAGAATGAAACATCTCCAATTTCTCCGGAATGAATATTGATGAAACATATTTTGCAATCCCACAGGAGCTTCTCTCTCACGCATCCAGAGCATCTCAATTTAGCCTCCTCCTCCGTCCGAGCAACCCGAGAAAACAAAACCTCCGACCAATGTCACGGTTTTTTCCGTGGTTTTGGGGGCTTGATACAACGGTCACAGGTCGGATAGTGGATCATGACAGAGTCCAATTCCTTTTCCCCTCCAATGATGCTTTACAATTGATCCTTTGTCGTAGTCCGTGGAGTTTCAATCGTTGAATGATGGCGATGAAATTTTGGGTACCAACAATCTCTGATGACGAACTAAAATCGATTAACTTCTGGGTACAAATCTGTAATCTTCCACTGCAATTCTTATCGGCCTTTATGGTGAATTATGAAAGCGAGGCAACGCTTGGTGAAAATATTCCCTTTGGTCGTGTGTGTATCCAATGGCCCTTAAGCAGAGCATTAGTATTCGAACGCCAATTCAAATTTGGAAATGACTACTCGATGGTGTCCTTTCGGTTCGAGAAACTATGCAACTTCTGTTTTTGGTGTCATCTTCTCACACACGATATCGCCGAATGTCCCGTACCTGAAGAAGATGCGGCGGCTAGTCACCAGGATCCAGAGTCTAATAAAGAAGTTAAACGTGTATCCTCTCTGTTCCTTTTCCTTGATACGGCAAACAGAACCATCGAAGCAGCGCCACTCTCCCTTCTCGATAACTCGGGCCCCATCATCCAAGTCCCTCCTTTGCAACCCTCACATGTTCGCACGGAAGAGGGTAATCCCATGATTGTCATTGATGACCGGCACTACACTATACCCGACATCCGTAACTTCTTCCACAATTATACTTCAGTCTCAGACTCTACTGAATCAGAAGCTCGCTGCCATTGAATACTTTTATCTCTTGAACATGTTGACAATGCTATCATTCAAGAGATCACTAGACCTTTAGGAACTACATCACGATATCCCCACAAACGACGCAGGACTGTGGCGTCCAAGGCCAGTTCAAACCCAGTTACTTCAAGTGGCGAGACGGGCCCGATACCGTCAACAAATTTAAGCAGAGGCAATGCGGGCGCGATACCGCCAAGGTTCGAATAAGAATAGCGAGCTGGAACCGGCAGGGCATCGGCAAAAGTTCTGCAGTTCATCGTCTCAAGGAACTTTGTTGTCGTTATCACTTAGATGCAATATTCCTCATCGAGACAAAACAACCTCTTAGGTATGTATGTGATTTGGCTGTATCAATAGGTTTTCCGAATTTTTATGTTGTACCTCCGGTTGGGTTAAGTCGTGGTCTAGTGCTTTGTGGGAAGATTCTCTCGATATTAATGTAATTTATCATTACGCAAGACTTGTAGATTGTTTCATCAATAAAAAATCTGTTCTTTTCTATTTGTCTTGCGTATATGAGGATCCTAATCCACAATATCGAAATGAATTATGGGAGAGAATTCAGCGCCTAGCTATAACTCAGAATGAACCTTGGCTTATAATTGGCGACTTCAATAAAATTTGTAGTAATGATGAGAAACTCGGTGGACATGCCCATGATGAATCCTTGTTTAAGGACTTCAATACTACATTGGAAATATATGATATGACAGAGCTTCGACATAGAGGTAATAAATTTAGTTGGAGTGGCCAACGCAGTATAGTACGTGATGGATTACGGACTACCGAATTAATACAGTATTGCCTTGATAAGATTTTGGCAAACACGGAGTGGATAACTTCGTATCATGCATCCTTCTCAGAGTACTTGGAACCGATCGAATCTGATCACCGTCTGGTTATTGTCAGTATCTTCTCAGACACACGTATAAAACGGGGACAGTTTCGTTATGACAAACGTCTATACGATCGAGATGGGTTTAAGGATAATGTAGTGGTGGCATGGCAGAGAATTCCCTACCGTGCGGATCTTCCAACCAAGTTGAAAAGAATTCTACAATCAATATCACGGTGGAAACGACTCAATGTAACAAATTTTGAAAAGAAAATTCAGACTCTTAAGGTGAAACTTGAATCAGAGTTTCGTCAGCCTCTTCTGAATCCTACTACCATCAGAAGTATTAAACGAAGACTCAACAAAGCATATTATCAAGAGGAGGTTTTTCGGAAGGTTAAAAACCGGAATACTTGGCTAAAGAAAGTGATCGGAACACAAAATTCTTTCATGAATATGTCAAATCCCGGAAGGCTTGGAATCATATCATTTCTATCAAGGATGATTTGAGTGTCGAACATACAAGCGAGGATGATATATCACTTGTGGCAATTGACTATTTTCAGAAGTTATTCACTAGCTCCGATGTTGTGGACTGGGGGGATTTTTTTGATGAAGTTAGTGCACCCGTTACGACTAATATGAATACGGTACTTACAGCTGCGATAATAAATACCGAGATCATTCAAGCCATCAAATCCATTAGAGGGGATAGAGCACCATGACAATTAAGTGGTGCGTTCTTTCATCAATTCTTACCTACACTAGGAGAAGGTCTTATAATGGTGATTAAGGAGTTTTTTACTAATGGCGTAATTCCGGAGGGGTTTAATAAAACTCATATCTGCCTTATCCCAAAGAATGATCAAGCAAGCACCATGAGTGATTATCGTCCAGTAAGTTTATGTAATGTTGCCTTTAGGATCATCTGGAAGATCCTCATTAAGCTCCTTAAGCCATTTCTCCCATCGATAATCTCGGATCAATAGACGGCGTTTATCCCAGGCCGACATATAACAGAAAATGTGCTTATTGCACATGAACTACTCCATCCGCTGAAAGCTAGGAAAAGACAAGCAAAGACGTACATGCCTATCAAAACCGATATATCCAAAGCATATGACAGGGTTTAGTGGAACTTTCTAGAAGAAACCATGAAGAGGTTAGGCTTCAATGAACAATGGATAAGCTGGATCATGTCATGTGTCCGCTCGGTCTCGCATTCTGTACTTATTAATGGTAGTCCATATGGTGACATACATCCTACTTGTGGTATTCGACAAGGTGATCCACTTTCTCCATACCTCTTTTTATTTTGTGCGGAGATGTTAATGCAAAGGCTTAATCGAGAAGAAAGACATAGTAATATTAAAGGAATGTCTATCAGTCTCCATGGTCCTCGACTGAGTCATCTACTATTTGCAGATGGTTCATCTTTCTTCTGTCAAGCAAACCGTCAGAACAGTACCACTTTGGCGAAGGTGTTACACCAATACGGACAACTCTCGGGTCAGCTGGTCAATGTCAACAAATCTTCTATCACATTCGGGAAATATGTTTATGAATCTAAGAAAGCAAAAGTTTGCCACATTATCAACATACAAGGCGCACGAGGATGTATCAAATACTTGGGTCTACCTGATGAGTTTACTCGGTGAAAATGCGATTTATTTGATTATATTGTCAAAAAGGTCAAAGAACGTACAAAAAGCTGGAATAAAAAATTCTTATCAAAAAGGGGAAAAGAGGTACTTCTAAAGTCCATAGCCCTAGCTATGCTACTTATGCTATAAGTTGTTTCAAAATACCCAAGACTATATGACAGAAGATAGTTTCGGCATTATCGCAATTTTGGTGGGGTTCTAATGACTCGACAAGGAAAATGGCATGGGTTAGTTAGAAGAAGTTAAGTGTACCTAAGAAAGAAGGAGGTCTGGGTTTTAGAGATATCGAGAAATTTAATGACGCACTATTGGCGAAACAAGCTTGGCGTATTTTACAGGATCATGAGTGTCTTCTCACCAGGTTATTAAAAAGCCAATATTTTCCAGACACAACATTGGGTGATGCAACAATTTCTCGGAAATCTTCTCATGGATGGCGTTCACTAATTACCGGTCGTAACCTACTTTACAAAGGGCTCCGATACTGTATTGGTAATGATCTAACTATTAATCCTTTTATGGATTCTTGGATACCCACCCACCCTCCGCGACCAATCATCTCTCTCGTTATTCACTCACCAACATCACGGCTTCATGATTTTTGGCAATCGACCACCAAACAATGGAATATCAGTATCCTCCAGCAAAACTTAAGTCCCGAAGAAATGAGAATAGTGCAACGAATGTATATTCCACACACAGTTGCTGAAGATAAAATTTTATGGCATTATACAAAAGATGGTTCTATACAGTCAAGTCAGGTTACTGGTTATCTACACACTATCCAGAGCCATCTATACAAAATAGACCAACACCACCGGGAGATAGGAATCTTAAACATCGGATTTGGAAGATTAAGTTGGCCCCCAAATTAAAACATTTTCTCTGGTGCATTCTCTCCTTAGCACTTGGATCTGCTGCTGAAATTACTAGACGGGGTATACTACTTGATGCAACTTGCAAACGATGTTGCAACCATATTGAAACGACAAACTATCTCCTATTTTAGTGTGACTACGCCAAAGCTGTATGGAGACTATCAAATTCACCAGGGATAGTGACTTCACACAACACCAACACCCTGGAACAAAATATAACCGATCTTTTGAACTTACACGATTTAGCCGCTACACCAATGCTTCGACATAACTCCTTTTGGCTCCTTTGGCAGATTTGGAAATCTAGGAATGACGTCATCTTTAATAAAGTACACCATGACCCTTCCTATGTGTGCTCTCGGGCATTGGATAATACGGCCGAATGGATAGACGCTCCGCCACATGTTGTGCCGAAAGATTCACGCTCTTCAGTTGCACATAGCTCAACAAGTCGATGGACTCCACTCCCTACAGGTTTATATAAATGCAACTATGATGCCAATTTTATTCATAACAGTTCTTCTACGGATGTTGGCTGGATCGTCCGTTATGAGCATCGAGTATATCAAATATCGGCATCAACAAAACTTAAACAAGGTATGAATCCTTTAGAAGCCGAAGGTCTGGCCTTTCTCCACGGACTTCAATCTTATGGTGTAGAGGATACCGTAATGTTATATTGGAAGGAGACTGGTAGGTGTTGGATGATCTGCTACATTCTCATTCGCGGAATGCAAATATGGATCCTCTTCTCTCTGATATTCGCAATTGGACGGATCACTTTACTACTATTACGTTTACAACAGTCTTTCGCCAATGCAACCTAACAACAGATAAATTGGCCAAAATAGCACAAAAATAACGTGTAACTACAAATATTTAGTCTTATCCTCCAAAATATTTGGAAATTTATCTTTTTAACGATTATGTATAACTTGTTCACTCAATTGATAAAACTCAGACGTTCAAAAAAAAGAAAATAAATTATTAGTGACAAAATTATGGGTGCAACGTAAGTAAGGAATTACAACGTTTGACTATCTGAAACGTTATTAATATGAAAGTGAGATGGACAGATCGTCGAAACATCAAATAAAAAATGTCTAATTAATTGCTAATTAAAATATTTTAAATCTTTGCATAAAAAGCATATTTTAAAATAGAGAGAATCTTACATATCGACCATTGCAGCTACTTCTTCTGGGTTTTTAACGGCGTGTTCGTTCCATGCACCGTTAGATAATCTGAGAAAACAGAGTATTCAAACGACATCGTTTTCGACCGTATAAGCATTGTCATTGATCAAATCTGGACGGCTGAGATTAATCAAGAAGTAATAAACTCACTTATCAGCCGTTGCTGAATTACTTAAGCTATGAGAGTTCAGCCCTCTGTTTCGTTAGCTCTGTAACACGAAAATGCAAAGACAAAATTTATACGCCACAATTAGTAAAAAATTCGAAAATTTTCCAGAATCTTTGAGCTTACGTTTTTGATGCATTTACAGAAACAAAGAATGCTAGAATGATTAGAGTTGCTAAGAGAACTAAGAAGCTTCTGCAGATCGCCATCGTTAGATATATTGAAGCTCTTTCTCCTTTGTTTATGGTGAAGAAGAAAGGAGAAGAGAGAGAGAGATGTAATTTGGAGAAGCTGAAGGAGAAATGAGTTTATTATATGTAGGCAAGCAACGAAGGTTGGAAGAAGCAGCCTAACTCCGTTAACTATATTACTAAACGTTAGGATTTCTCTTAGTGCAATTCTATTGAAGTATTTTAAGTTGAGTTTTTAAAATAAAAAAATATAAAATTAAATGATAACAGTGGTTTGAAATAAGAAACAATTTTTAATTAAGAGTTTTGAGAATCGTTTCTTAGTCAGATAAAAAACTCTTTCTTCCTATGTTTCTTTTTAACTGGTTTATTTTTTTTATTAAATTAAAATATTATTTTTTTAAATTTTAAAAAACTGAATTTCTCACCAATAAACTGCTCTTACGGTAGGATCTGTTTCTTTAACGGCGTTTATTAACTGCCGTCTTCCCGTGCGTGATAGGAGGTTGAATAATTGTTTTGACTATATATATATATATTTATTTTTTTGGGGACAACAAAGTTATATTTGACTTCAAAACATTATTTCCAACCTTAACCAAATTAATTATTTTTTGGGAGGTAAACAACTATCCGGTCTGTTCTTGACTTCATTTTTTAGTGTTTATTTACCAACCAAAAATTAATTTGGTTAAGTACGAAAATAATGTTTTTGACTTCTTAAATATGCATCTGTTTAAATATACTTCTCTCGAAATCTTAAATATGCATCTGTGTTTTGACCTTGGTTGATACACATATTTGGTAAGTAATTTTTATTTTAATACTCCCTCTTTTTATGATGTTGAAGAGTTATTTCACATGTATAACAAGAAAATTCAAAACATCTGAAATATAATTTCAACTAGTTTAATAGTTTTGAACAATGTAACATTATATTTTACAACTGTTTAAGATAAATAGGAATTTAATAGTCCTGTCATCTCTGGATATACATCAAAAAGTATCAACATATGATTAGTGCGAAACAGAAAATTTAGTTTAATACACCAAACAATGGTAAAAATGGAGTAATATTTCTACATCTTGTCGGTAGTATAATAGTATATTTTTAATTAGTTATAGCTTCAACTAGCATATAATCATTCACCGCATTTAATAATAATATTGTGATCACATTTTAAAACTCTGTCTATTGTAGGGTTAATGGATCTTATTCGATAGTGATAGATTTAGAATTATGATGATTATAATGATTACATAGTTTAAGAAACTTTTGGGAATTTTAAAAATATTTCATAAATTCTCAGAGAATTTCTTAAAATATTACTTTACCATCTAAAATTTTGAAAGTTTTTAAAAGTTGTTTCATATAAATAAAATATTTAAATTCAGTCAATCAATAACACTAAATTTTAATATATCTGAAAATTAGTTAAAATATTATTTGATTCAATAACTCATAATTTTGAATGAATTTCTAAAATCATCAATTTAATAACGCATAACTATTAATGAATATAAACAATTTTTTATAAATATTGAATCAATAATGTGTGACTTTAATATAGTATTTATAAATCAAGATTTTTCAAAAGTTATAACTCTTTAGAAATCACAAAACCAATAACACCAAATTAGGAAAAATAAAAATTTGAAATACGCTTTCTGTTATTAATTTATGATCACTTATAATGATTAAAAGAAAAACGTTATCTATGTTGACAGAAAAACTGCATTGGTTTCAATCAAAACATGACTTAGAAAATTTGGCTTTTATAAGATGAACCATTAATGGTTTCTTATAATCAAGAGATGCCATGAACATAAATCCAAACTAATTGTGGAAACATCATTAATCTATTGGTTAAAAATTTAAAATTTTTTACATTAGGTTTGGAGTTTGAGTTTCAAAAAATACAATTTGTTGTAGATCAGTGGATATATAGAGAACCGGTTATTATGGTCTCGAGTATTGCTGGAAAAGTCTGTCCACCATACATGTAAATAGAACCGTATGTTAGGAGAGTTTGCGTCATATAATTATTGTTTGAAGAAATTGTTTATCGTAATAATAATATATGTTGCAAATGGTGTAATCATGGGATATGTAAATACGCATATATTTTTCTATTTAATATGTTTAAGTGACCAATAATGATTAAATGGAAGAATTGGAATCTTCATCCTCCAATCTATAATCTATAATGAATCTTTAAACCACTAGACCATTTTTAAGTTTCTTATGGCCGTTTCGGATACTACAATCTGCATGGCAACCACGCCTAGTGTCAATGCTTGAATATCTATATTATATGTTAGACAAAGCATTCGCTAGTTTCAATCAAAACGTCGACTTGAGAAATTTGAGATTAGTCATGTTTTATAATAAGAAATAAAATTTTTTGACGTCGTGGTTATGGATAATCTCATAATGCCATGCATTAATTAATGTATTTGCATATCTGTTTTTCTTTTTCTTTTTTCTTGATAATATTTGATGCATTAATTTAAAAGGTGTTACACCCTATGTTTAAATGGGCTTTGGTTAATGTCGGTTTGAGACAATCGACTTACAATACCAAAAGACAGAATAGGAAACCGGTTAGGTTAAAAAATCTTAGAAGCTGCCGCAACCACCAGCGAAAACAGTCTCTCTACGAGCATGACTCATTCCGGCGGATTTGAGCCGATCCACCACAAGAGGCTCAAGGCTGGAACCAATCGCCACAGCTGGAGGAACCATCTCTCGCCGCAGGACCAAAACCGTCAGTGCGTCGCTAAAGTGAGCTCCCGGAAAAATTAAGCGAGCACAAACCACCTTCTCCGCAGCCGCACCGTTCCTAATCCGTTCAATTTCATCGGATCCATCACAACCGCTGGACATCGGAAGCCACCGGAATTTCGTCAATCCGGCCAAAAAAGGAGCAAACCCACCGAAAAACTTGATGGATAACCGACATAAACCTCCGATCTGGAGTCATCGCGAACCATCTTCAGCTGCAGAAGAACCGTCGCTCGATTTCCACCATAGAGAAGGACATGGCCTTAGACTCTGAATTGATTGAGCTTGACGTTGCAAGTCACCGTCTTCAAGAGATTCATGAATCGAAAGAAACTAATCCGACCACCGTGAGGTCCCAACCAACGCCGCCTTGTGCCGGAGAAGAAATCTGTTTTTCGTTGAATTGTATAATGCATTTGCATGTTTAGTAAGTACAATGTACATATAGGGATGATATTATAATAATCCGAAGCATGCGATTGTTTTGGCTTAATTTCTACGTACTAATTCTAAGGTTTATATGTCGTACTCGAACCGAATTCTAAAATGAGTACACGTTTAGATAGAAATAATAACTATACCTCTCAATATATAAAAATAAGAATTATACAATTATCTGCAATGTCTAGTCGTTAAAGAAATTACAAATGAAAAATCATAGAAGAACACATGTAATTTTGTGGTCGGAATCTTACCTTAGAAATTATAATATCAGTTCAACTTTGTAAACTATATTCAACGAATTTCTGGTAAATAACAATTATTTATCCAGAATTTGGACCTTACATTTTTTGCGACGAAACTAAATGGTGATGACAGATAACAATGGATCAATAAATTTTAACTGTTGGATTGACGGGGGAAAACAAATTTATCGACAAAAAACAATAATGTTAACAGAAACGAAGAAAAACAAAACAAAAACATTTGTGGTCTCTGTTTTAATTTTATTTCATCAATAAATAAAACCAATCTGACTTCTTAAAGTTTAATAGATACAAAATTATAAAGCCAGTGCATCCATATGCGCCGTACGAGTATTATCACTAGGTAGCTTCAATTCAAATCAGGAAAATACATCTCATTATGGATAAATTAGTATAAGCGTAGTTATAATATTAACATATATCATGGAGATATATTGTAAGCATATTATTTGTGCCCCATGAGCGTTGAAACTTATTGATTTTTTTTGTTAAAGCATTTAAACTCATTGATACTTAATTATGAGCGTTTTTCTCAAAGAAAAAATAGACAATTTTTGAAATGGATTATTTGATAATTTTATTGTCAAATAGAGATTATGATGTAAAATTAGAACATAAAAAATCTCTATTTGATAGTAAAATGTTTGAAAGGTCCATTTTCAAAAAAAAATCTCAAGAAAAATGGTCCAATTTAACATTTTGAATGAGAAAATGGACCCTAAGAAAGAGTATAACTAAAATTTCGATATGATAGAAATCTATGCGCTTTATGAGTAGTAACGTATCGAACAACTACATAAAACATAATATATGGAAATCGTGGGAAGTTTAAGGAGGTCATTCTTAGAAGCACATTTGTTTTAATTTGGCATTGACTTTGGCACATAAGACAAGCCACGTGGCCAGCCGGTTATCACTGTTAATCAACAAGACACATGAACATTACTTGGATTACTTGTATTACTTGTATTTGATAATCCAGTCTATTTGCGGCTATACTTTTCGTTAACTAATTCCTTGCCTCCATAGTTTATATTTTCTCCGTTTTGCAAAGAGTGTAATTTTAGAGTTAGATCTTGTGTTTCAAAGAATATCATTTTATATTCCCAATGTTATTTTTAAAACTAATTCTAAATTTAACCTTCATTCAAATTTAAATTTTTTTGTATTTATGTCATCCTTGTTTAGTTAGAGATATATTAAATAAGGATATGTTTGTATTTTCAACAATTTTTTAATTTGTGTGAAATGTGTTAAACAACATAAGAAACATAATAGTATTTCTTTTTGGAACATTTATCATTGGAACAATTATGTGTTTATTTCTCAATGTCGTTTATCAAATTTTGAATCGGAAATTTATTTAAAAAAGAGTTGAAATATTATATAGGGTTAACAAATACCACACTGCTATCTTTTAAAATTTTATTAATTATTCTAATTGGTATAATTAGAGATGATTGATGACAAAAATAATAATTTAAAACGATCTTCCATAACCGGAGAACCCAAAACGAACTCCATACTAATTTCTAAAACAAAAACCCGAATAAGAATGTCATTTAATGCGTCCACCACCAACAGTAACTGAAATGATGTTGAAAAGATTTTAACTTTCGTATCCAACTTCATACAGTAATAATCGTTCAACCACATGTTTATAAAAAATCACAACATAGTTTTCCACTATAATAAATTGCGAGTTTATTTTATGACCCTAAATTGTGATTGATTATAGAACTTTAACACCAATTAATATCTATAAGTTGTTCGATCTATGACTACATATTTATGTTTTTAAAAGTAGTATGAAATATGTCTTTTTTTTTGTTAAAAGAAATATATGTCTTATTCAAAACACACTACAAGAAAGATAAAACATTTAATTTAATTTTGTTTAAATAACGCAACCCAATCGCCCACTTACTTAAATACACGTTTGTCTAAATTGATATTAATTGTAATGTGGTCAACAAGTGTTGCAATTGGGGTTGAGTAATGAAAAGAAATGAGAAATGGTTAATCCATTTATTCTAGCAAAAGTCAGATGTTTTTCAACAAGACTATGTTTTAAAAAGTCAAATCCAATTGAGTTTTCAAAAATAACAAAAAAAATGAAAGTGTGATTGTTGCAATGCAACTTTGGTGATACGATCAGTGACAACCTAACACGACTCACTCGGTTGGTCAAAAACCTCATGCAATTGATCGATGAGTCGTCTTCATTATTCTTTTCCATTTGCAATCATATTGAGCCCGATTAAACGTGAGGATACTTAAGTGAGGTATTTGCAACGTACGCTTATTTGAGTGATTTATTCAATCTAAGGCCCATCAAAAGAGTTGAATCCTACCTACTAAATTTTGGCCTATTCTAAGCTAAGCTTGACCTATTTATCAAAGCTACGCTTACAATAATGCTTATTACATTACTAAAAAGTTCAAAACAAAGCTTAAAACAAAAGTTAAAAACTCGACCAACTTGAACACTCTCCAATTGATAACTATGATATACTTTAGATTAGACTTTACAACAACTTGTTTAAACAGATTTCTAACTTGAATAAACTCCTTGTCAAACTTCCTGTTAAAACGCATTATTTCCATCAAAAATACCAATAACTTTGTATCACATTACCGACAACCATTTAATCTAGTCCTCTTCGCATATATCAAATCCATCTTCCATTTAATCTATTATTGATAGTGAAGTAGATGATGTTTATATGTGGAAAATTGGAGCAGATAGACCCTCAATTAAGTTCTCTGCATCAGCAACTTGGCGTTATCTTAATCCTCAAACACAACAGGTGGATTGGCATAAAGCAATTTGGTGTAAAGGACGTATACATAAGCATGCTTTCCTATGTTGGGTAGTAACTCAAAAGCGTTTGCATACTAGAGATAGACTTGCGATGTGGGGGTTGCTGGTGCCTTTGTCTTGCGTCCTATGCAACGCTCAGTCAGAATCACATCAGCACCTCTTCTTTGATTGCGCTTATATCTCTCACGTATGGTCCTTTTTCTACTCAAGAGCTAATGTGATCCCCCTTCAGATTTAATGGATGCACTGAGGTGGGTACAAAAGCCATCAACAAACCCAAATATCTCCCTCATTGTAAAACTCCTCTTTCAAGCCTCAATATACTCGATTTGGAAAGAGTGTAATTTGCGAATTCACACAGATTCTTCGAGGTATCTTCGGTTGTAGTAGCTGAGATTCAGCGTTTGATCAGGTCTCGCCTAGATCCTTTGACTTGAGCTCAGCGAAGTCATCCTTCTGTGACATCTTTTCTTGTTACATAGTTTGGTTTGTTTCAGGTTATATGATCCCTGCAGTAGCGTTTAGCCTTTTTTTGTCCCATTTATAATGTATTTGGGTTGCTTTCCTTCGGACTTTTAATGAAAACAGTATTTAGTTTTAAAAAAATAAAAAATCCATTTTCCATTCCTCGATATAACGAGAACCTACTTAATTGCCCTCAAGAATTCTATGAATCATTAGGACTTTTAAACCGCAAAGAGTATTAACTCATCCAAAAAGTTAGAAAAAGGAATTTTTCATTTGGGTTATATTGAATGCTAGTAAACTAGAAGACGAAGGTTACTTTCGCAGCAAACTGCTCTGAATTGGTGGAAATAGTGTTTGTATTAATTTTGGTTTTAAATAGCATGCTTAATGCACATGACACATTGAGACAAGAAAGATTGTGCATCAGGAATTGATGGTGAGGCGATATACTGTGCGCCACGATCAAAACGACCGTTACAAGAGGCGAGAACCATACAATGACTTGTAGCGCAAATAAGAAAATAAAGATCTTTGATTTTGTTTGTAATCTTTTAATTTACATTTAAATTCAAACATGTAATCAAATATTTGATTTGATTTATAAAATTTCTAATTATTTACTACTAAACACCGACTAATGCATTTCTCTATATAAGCCAACATCCAATAAAAAATTCTAGTTTCTCACAACAAGTCACGACTCATGAGTGACGTTTAAAATTTCAACAAGTATGACGCTTAAAATTCTTTGTAGTCATTGAAACATGTCACTCAGATACTCACTGCTTGATTAGGGTAAGAGTGTTTAAAATTCTTTGTGTTTGTGCTTTCCTTTACTCTGTTTTTAGTAGATTAACCTTGTTTAACTGGTTTTGATTTAGTTAGTTGAATTTGGTTTATATCTTTAAGAAGAATAGTTTTCTTTAAATCTATGTTTGAAGTTTTGGTGTTGCGGCTTTCAGTTGCAGATATTTAGATCTCTTTATTCTTTGTGTTTGTGCTTTTTTAACTCCATATTTTAGCTAGTTACTGGTTTAAAAGCTATTATATTTGCTTTTATTTCTACTTTTATGATGTGGATTGAATTATTTTTTTGATATTTTACTTTAAATATCTAAGATTTTATTAGTTTAAGAAGGAAACGATCATTTGCTATTTTTTCTGCCTCTACGTTTTATGGGTCATTTCAGTTTAGACCGATATCAATAAAACTGTTGGCCGTAAAGAAATACTCGGATGTCTACAAAATGGACGTGTTTACTAAACTATCCAAATATCACAATTTATTAAAATGTTTTATTACAAAGACATATAAGATGAAAAAAATAAATATTGAGGCTGGGCTGGGCTGGGCTGAAAGCCTAACATAATGGGCCTAGAGGATGCAATATATCACAAGGTAATAGTTTTGGATTCTTTTGCGTCTCCAAATCCCTCTAATAGTTTGTTTCCCCTGAAATGCGAATTTAAAAATCAGCGGAAGTTCCGGTAAAGTTCGATGGCGCTTAATTCTCGGAAATGTTGATCTTCTTCGGTCTCCCAACTGTAATCAATCCTTGTCGTTTCTTCCGTTTTCTTCTCTCTTCATCGATTCTCTCCTTCTTCTTTTTCTTTTTTTCCTTCTTCTCAGATTCGATTCTCCTCCCTCCTCACTTTTAATGTTCAATGTGAAGGTAATTTATCTTCCCTAGATCGTTTCGAAACTCAAATTTTTCTCAAAATCTGCTGATCGTGTTTTTAATTTTTTTATAAATATAATTGTTTCGGAATTTGTTTTTTTCTTTCCTCTGTTCATGATTATAGAGAATGTATTATATTCTTCATTTCTGGAAATCGCGATCGATTTTGGATGATTTTTTCATTCTCGGTTCGATTTATAATTAGAAATCGGAGTCTGTAGGATTTAATGATATGATAATGGATTCAATTACTACTATAATTTGAATTCGGTGGTTGTAGTTATCGCATGATTCAATTTTTTTTTAAAAAAATGTGATGATATATTTTGTTATTTAATGTTTCCAGAGGTCCTACACTTGAAGTTTTGAGCTGGCCGTTTTAGCTTTTTAAGGCTGGCCATAATTTGATGCAGGTTTTTTAGAAACATTTGTAAGTTAAGTGTTCATTATCAAAAAAAAAAAAAAAACGTTTATTTATAATTATCTTTTATTTGGGTTTTGGTATTTGGATTTTCAATTTTCTTGTCTGTTCCTTTTTAAGGTAAATAGCTAGTTCAAATGTCTAACTACTTACGTAATTTTTATTTCCTTGAATGTTTTCAGGTGTAAAAGATATTTCTAAAACTGAACATCTTGATTCAATATTTACTTGTTCAAGGCTTTTTGTTTAATGGAAGCTCAAAGATTTATCTCAAAAACTCATAGCCTTGTTTGAGAGACGTCAACGATGTCAGATAGATGGACTCGACAAAACGCGGAACCAGCTGTTATCTTGGCTGAGAGAAGAAATGTGAATAAAAACGTTTCACTTCAGACTGGTGAAGAGTTTTCCATGGAGTTTGTTAAGGGTCATACTCCTATCGTTTCAGCCAAAACTCATAATGATGTGCATAGATTTGGGGACCTTTACTATCAGAATCACACACCGGGATATGATACTGCTGCTCGGTTTCATGAACTGAGGAGGATAGAATCTGAATCTCCTTCTGATGCTTATGATTTTGGACGAGATCCGAGGACTTCTATACGGGTTGAGAATGGTGGTTATGTGCCTCCTTTTAATGCTTACCATAATGGAGGTTGTGAAAAAGATGTTGTCACTAGGAAAGCTTTTGTTGAAATAAACTCCAACCAACCTTCTGTATACTTACCAGAGCGTGTTCAGTCCAACAACTGTACTGGAGGAGGAGTAGGAGGAGGAGGAGGAGATTTCGATAGATTCGGAAAAGTGAAGTTTCTTTGCAGCTTTGGTGGGAGAATTATGCCAAGATCCACTGATGAGAAATTAAAATATGTTGGAGGAGAGACGCATATTATTTCGATTCGCAAGAATCTTTCATGGGAAGAACTTAAGAAGAAGACTTCAGCTATATGCCAACAATTGCATTCAATTAAGTATCAGCTTCCAGGGGATGAGCTTGATTCCCTAATATCGGTATCTTCAGATGAGGATCTTCAGAACATGATTGAAGAGTACAATGGACTAGAAAGGCTCGAGGGTTCACAAAGGCCACGACTGTTCTTGATTCCTCTTGGAGAGCCTGAAAACAAAGTTCAGCAGAACATTCCTGATTGTCAATCTGCTGCAGCTATAAACTGTAATGTTGATCCTAATCCCAGGAAAATTTCCGGTGGTGGTCAGACTTTGGTTGGTGATACACGTTATCAAGTAAATAATTTAGATTGCACTCCGAGTTTCTGTAAACAAACACCGGGTCAGATGCTCCGACTTGACACTAGTGTTATGCACCCGAATCCACTTTTCAATGTAGTTAAGTATAACATGTCTTGTTATCCATCACCTCCTGTTTCTCCTTTACCATTGCAGCATAGGGATTCAAATGGTGCATACTCACACTCACAGTTCCATGGTAACAACTCCAGCTCAGAGAGCAATAATTCCTTCACTCCAGCTCAACCAGACACCTCGAGCTTTGAGATGAGTGATTCCAAATATCATCAGCAGCGACCACTACCTTCAGTAAACTGTCAGTCTAATAAGCAGGAGGCAGAGAACCTATATGGGATTCAATTCCAGAGTGGCTTCAACGAGAAACTTGTGACGCCCAGTCCCGGTCATGTTGATCCTCTTTGCTTTAACACTGAGAGGTCTGGGAATAATGGAAGGGTCTACTACGATAAAGTGAGCATGCCCGATGAATCTAAGGTCTCCTTTTCTGGGTCTACAAATTCAAATGATTCATTCTTGGGAATCCCACACTCTTACTCAGATTCAACACTGGAGATTAATGATGGACATTCTAGTTACTTTTCACAAGAGAGACAAAGCCCATCTTCAACATTGAACTTTACAAAGAAACAAGCACAAGAAAATCCAGTGCAGGTACATAGGAATAGTGATCTAGCTGACCGTCGTACGCAAAGTGATATACTTGATTTCAAGTCCATTGAGGGAGGAGAGCCTACATTAAAATTTTCCCCGAGTCCGGGAGGACCACGACTATCCGGTGATAACAAGACATTGCATATAGACATTTCATCCGCAGGCAATCATTATGATGAGATTTATCTAAATCAGGAAGCCAAGAATCAAGGAGGGAACAGTGACACAATATTTCATCTAGGAGGGAAAGTGATGGGGACAAGAGCAAGACCTACTGATATGGATTGCAAGAAGCTGCCTACTTATGGAAACCAGACCTCAGTGGTTAATGTTGACCCATGGAAGCAAATAAAGCAAGATAATGAGCGTTTTCTGGCTGGAACATTATCCGCTAGTCTAATCTCCTTAGACGAAGGCATTGCAGCTACTTCCCCAAATGCGGTTTTGTACCACATGGGGAACGAAAAAAGAGTCACCCAGAAACCTTCTGATCTTGCCATAAATTTGGAAGCTTCAGGGATCTTGTTAAATAAGAGAGTGGACTCTAATGAGGATTTCTTGGTTAATATCTCCTCAGAATCAGCAAACAAGAAAATTGTTCATGAGACAGAAAATAATGTGGGTGTTGCAAAAATCCAATTTGTAATTTATATTCGTCCCAATACATGATCATCCTCTGTTAGATTCTAACTGTAATAACTGACCTGCAGAGAATACAAAGGGAAGGTGGCTCAGGCCATGTGAGGATCCCAAGTATGGATTTGAATCAGCCAACGCCAGCCACAGCAAGCAAAACTTACGTTTTGAAGATCCCATCTATCGAAGTTCTAGATTCACCACAAACCATTCAACACACAAAGATGAATAGCAATGATACTGTGTTCCTTTCTGAGGTAGTGATTTACTTGTTTGCAACCTTATAACTTAAAGTGAAGGGATGGTCTTTGTTCTTATTATTGTAACTTGTTGACAGGAAGCTGAAGACAATATCGGCGAGAAAGATAATAGGTTGAAAGAGACACTCATTGTTGAAATGGAAGCTAGTGTTTATGGCTTGCAGGTACTTACGCATGTTACTTAGCAAATTGAGTAATCCATAATCACATGACTTTGGAAAAACTGGATATGCTAAATCTGAGGCGTTCTGTCTCTTTCAGCTTGTATTTGACTAACTCTACTGTTGCTTCTTCTTTAAACAAATACTTAATGCAGAAGACAATACTCTTGTTTGACATGCTTTAGAAAATTGAAATTTTACGTATTCTAAACCTTCAGATAATAAAGAACGCTGATCTTGAAGACCTAACAGAACTGGGATCTGGGACTTATGGAACTGTCTACCATGGAACATGGCGGGGAACAGATGTTGCAATAAAGAGAATAAGGAAAAGTTGCTTTGCAGGGAGATCATCTGAACAAGAACGCTTGGTTAGTCTCTTATCTTTTGTTTATTTCTTTTCTCATCTTGCTGCTGTTCAAGTCTTACTCTAATAACTATGCTTGTCCAGCAAAACCCATTTATGAGTAGAGAAAACTCTTGTGTACTTTCCTTGTATGAAATCTCAAGGTTCTCAGTCAAATCCTTGTGCCATGGATTCTAGCTTTAGCTGTATTGTTTTCATTCCTGGTAAACCCTTCTAGGTTCATTACCGTTGTAAATAAAATTCAGGGAAAATGAAATTGAAACACATGTGTAAGATCACTCATGTATTGGTATGAAGTACACAAGATGAAGTCTTCCCCTTGGCAACACTTCTTTGTTTAAATTGTTTTGCTTTATCAGACGAAAGATTTCTGGAGGGAAGCACAGATACTCTCAAATCTTCATCACCCAAATGTTGTTGCATTCTACGGTATAGTCCCTGATGGAACTGGGGGAACCTTGGCAACTGTTACAGAGTTCATGGTGAATGGGTCACTCAGGCATGCTCTTCTCAAAAAGGAAAGGTAACTTAATTTATCGCTGCAATTCCCTTAGCGTTATGATAGATACTTAATACGCCAGATTTGCCAACGCAGATTGCTTGATGCTCGAAGAAAGATAATAATTGCAATGGATGCTGCTTTTGGCATGGAGTATTTGCACTCAAAGAACATTGTCCACTTTGATCTCAAATGCGAGAACTTGCTTGTTAATTTAAGGGATCCACATCGGCCTATATGCAAGGTAACATATAGATTGTCGATGAAAGTTTCATTCCCATAGTTGCTCCAAGAATCCACTACTTAAGCATGCAATCCTAATTTCTGCAGGTGGGAGATCTTGGCTTATCTAGAATCAAACGTAACACTTTGGTATCTGGGGGAGTGAGAGGAACACTTCCATGGATGGCCCCAGAACTCTTAAACGGAAGCAGCACCCGGGTTTCTGAGAAAGTAAAAAAACTAATCCAACCACTATCGTATTAGTTTCATGAACTTGACCATAACCCATTTCTTTTTGGTCTGGTAGGTCGATGTTTTTTCATATGGGATCTCACTGTGGGAGATTCTAACTGGAGAGGAACCTTATGCAGATATGCATTGTGGAGCAATTATTGGTAAGCAAAAAAACTATCACTCTGTTTCACTTACCTCAAAACAGAAGCCACTCTTTGCTCATCTATTCCTCTTTTTATCACTATAAGGCGGGATCGTGAAGAACACACTTCGACCTCCTATACCGAAAACATGTTCTCCGGATTGGAAAAGGCTAATGGAACAATGCTGGTCCATAGACCCAGATTCCCGTCCTCCATTCACCGAGATAACAAGCCGACTTCGGTCCATGTCAATGGAACACAGCACTAAAAGCAAAAGAAGAGAAACAAAACCCTAACTTCAAACATCAGAATCAAGAGACTACTGGTCAGTAGGTCGACATTTGCACATCTTGTTTCTATCGAAAATCCGTATATTTATCTCATTCTTCCACTGTGTACAAAACATATACATATATGTAAATCTCAAAATGTCATGTAAATATTATTGCCAACATAAAGGGATGAGAAAAGAGATTATTGCATTGTAAAAACATAAAATTTCCAATTTTAGATTCTGCACATCATTGTACAATAGCTGATACTTTGGTACTCTTCTGCCGGTAGTGAACAATCATCATCTTCCCTTTCATCGCTCCTCTCGATATATTTCCTATACAAAGAACACAAACCAAAACAGAGTAAATATTATTAAAGATTGATGAAACTGAATTGTTGATTTTTGTTACCTCAACAACATCAATAAAGTCTTTTTTTTTAAGTGAAATGCACCAACCCATTTCGTATGATCAGCAGTTCTGTAAACTAAACCAAACCAAAATCAACTTAACACCATCCAAACCGCATCGTAACCACACCTAAACCGAACCGGCCTTAATTTAATTACCCAGAATCCAGTTTCATATGATACGCATTGAAGAAGAAGATCGTCGAAGGGAACAAAGTGATATCAAAGTACTTCATATAAACTTGAACATCCTCTGAATCAACATCCACAAAAGCGAATCTCGAAACATCTCTCATCGATTTCACAAGCTGATCCGAAAATTAGGGTTTTGGAGTTAGAACTAAGCGATTTCGTGTAAAAGAGAAGAGAGATAATTCAATTACAATATCATCATGTTGAAGACAAACGGAATCGGTGCAACGTCCGAATCGTAACACAAGAACTTCATCAATGGTGTCTCTGATGATCCGATCGATCTCTTCCTTCTTCGTTAACGTCTTCACAAGATAATTCATCTTTCGCTCAATTACACGACGTCGTTTTGATAAATTATTTACAGCAGTTTTTTATTTTATTTATTTTTGAATTTTAAATAATGTGGAAAATAATAATATATATATATATATAAATATAAATGCAAGTGCTATGTTTTTGTGATAACTCTATAATAATAAGTGAAATCACCGATTCTCCTTTGTTTCGCCTAACCCAATTCCTAAATCTCAGCATCTTTCATCATCTCCAATCTCTCAAATAGTGAAATAGAGAGAAGAGAGATTCAAAGATTATCAATCAAAATCCAAATCCTTGGAAGACGAAATTACTCCTAAATTTCCAATTTGTAATTTTCCTCCTTTTTTTACCAGATTTATTTGATCTTGTTTATGCGTTTGATCGAAATCTCTGTTCTAATGGATCGATTGAATTTTTTGATAGACATGGTTTTGATTATTGATATTTTTGCAGCGTTGAAAAATTGTGAAATTTGATGGATAGATTTGGATATATTGATTCCGATTAGGGTTTTATTTATTTATGATGAGGAATATATGAATCTGAGTTCTGATTTTATTCTAGATTGATTAAAACTTGGATTTAGGGTTTGTTGTTTTGAACTTTAGGAATTAAAGTTTGAAAATTTCTAATTTAAGCCAAACTGGTCAATCCATCAATGGTATTGTATTGAACTGATGACGTCTTTTGTATTGTAGTGGAAGATTAGGTTTTTTATTTTATTTTTTGATTTCTTGTTAATCCAATGTTGCTTTGGTTTTAGGATTCTAGTTTTTTTATTCCTTGATGAGTTGCTTGATTACTAACTTAACAGGGGTTTGTATGAACATATCTGTGGATCTACGATACGCTCGATAATTTTCTTAAATTTGATTGCTACTTCTTAAATTTGTTGTGCAGGTTTTAGGAGATTTGGGTTGCCCTGCGGCTTAACGAATAGTGGTTTAGTTATTTATGCCGAATAGTTGCATTTGAATCAGAAGTTTAACAAGTGATCTTTGTGATAAAGTTAAAGTTTCAGCAATCGAATAGTAAGAAAGTAGATTGTTTCAAGGGGCTGCTAATAAGATTGCTCTGTATCGGTAAGTTTATGTTCTAACAATTTGTTGCTTCTTTTGATGTGTAAAGATTCTTCTTGTATGTTAAGTTTCTGTGCTAGTTTCAAGACCATGAGGATTATAAGATATCTATTTCTTCGGTTTTTGGTGATGTGATCATGAGGATTATATTTGGCTGTACATACGATTTTGGTCTTGTATTGTTTTTGCTGCTACATGATTGATTGAGATTAAGCAATGATTTTTTCGACTTTTGAAAAAAAACAAATAGTATTTGTAAACTTTGTTCAGTGTTTCTAACTAACTCGATGCGTGAGTAGCTTACACAGTGCTTTACAAGATGGCTGGTGTTAAGCGAAAATTAAGTACCGAGTCAGATGTTCATGCTCTTCACAAAGAACTGGACGAAGTTTCATGTCCTGTTTGCATGGATCACCCACATAATGCTGTTCTACTGCTGTGCAGCTCTCATGATAAAGGTTGTAGGTCTTACATCTGCGATACAAGTTACCGACATTCCAATTGCCTCGATAGGTTTAAGAAACTGCATTCTGAATCCCCTAATGACCTTACTCCTGAGGCCAACTTGGCTTCAAGGGAAAACAATACTGAATCTCAAAACGGGCATGGTACAGCCAGTCGAAGCAGTTTTCACCGAGGCTCTGTTGGGGATTCCGAATCTCTGAGGAGGAGGAGGAGAGTGGAAGAAGAAGAACAGTCAGAGGATATTACGAATTTGAAATGTCCTCTATGCCGGGGTACTGTTTTAGGATCGAAGGTTGTAGAAGAAGTAAGAACATATCTTGATCTTAAGAATCGAAGCTGTTCTCGAGAATCCTGCTCATTTACTGGCAACTATCAGGATCTGCGTCGCCATGCTAGAAGGATACACCCAACAACTCGTCCTTCAGACACTGATCCATCAAGAGAAAGAGCTTGGAGACGCCTTGAGAACCAAAGGGAGTATGGAGATATAGTTAGTGCAATCCGTTCTGCCATGCCCGGTGCTGTTGTAGTAGGAGACTATGTTATAGAAAACGGAGATAGGTTCTCAGGCGAGAGAGAAACAGGAAATGGTGGGGGCGATCTTTGGACCACTTTAGTCTTGTTTCAGATGATTGGGTCTCTTGAAAATGGAGGTTCTAGTGGTAATGGCAATGGTGGTGGATCAAGATCTCACAGGTCAAGGGCATGGAGGAGGCGTTCTTCTTCAGATAGACGATACCTTTGGGGAGAGAATCTATTGGGTCTACAAGATGAACATAATAACAATAATGATGATGAAGAGTTGCGTCTACAGAACGATATAGGCGGTGATTCTACACCTGTTCCAAGAAGAAGGCAGAGATTTGGACGTCCTAGATCAAGCGGAAATCATCCGCGATAAGCCGGTAAAATTAATATGAATCATTGGGTTTTGGTTGTAAAAAACCTTGGCGATTACTGAAACTGGCTTTGTCTTTAGGTACTATCGATATCTCTCGGGTCAGAACCAGGCCGATGCAAAGGGAAAGGTTTTGCTGAAAACCCGCGTAGGATTGTTTTGGTGTTATGTAAATGTCATTTTGAGCCTTGTTATGTCGCTCATTGTATATAAGGTTTTTTTTATGCAATGTCTTATAATTATCACGCATGGATTATTTTTTATTTTTTATTTGGGTTGTTATGAAGTTTAATTATCTAGGAGATGGGGTCGTAGAAATTGTTACGAATGATGAAATGTTGTTGGTTTTTCTTAACTAAGCTGAATCTCTTAT
Organism: Cardamine chenopodiifolia; assembly: GCA_963922655.1. Classification (NCBI taxonomy): domain Eukaryota; kingdom Viridiplantae; phylum Streptophyta; class Magnoliopsida; order Brassicales; family Brassicaceae; genus Cardamine; species Cardamine chenopodiifolia. The sequence continues at coordinate 11,294,374 of OZ000485.1, read as the reverse complement.
GTAAAAATGGACAATTACATGGAAATTATAGCATAATAGACTGTCACCATTTTGTGGAAGCTTTTAGTCCAACGTTTGACAAGTCTAACCTTCCTAACTTGGCACACATATGACATAAAGCCATCAACCAAGTCAGCCAACTACCAGCATTAGGTCCCCCAGTCGATTATTTGTTTATGTTCTATTGTTGGAGAATATGAATAGATAGTTCAAATACATCGACCATATGGGAGATAAAGTTTATGTTCACGGGTATTCAGAATTGGGCAACCGTGAGATTGTCATAAGTCTTGGCTAAATTAATACATAAGTAATTATGGATTGGTATTTTCATATTATTTTTTACAATTTACATCTTTCAAACAATGACAGTATTTAACAATGTGTCATGTGTCGCATGTATTTAACAATGTTCCATTGGTATTCTCTTAATGTCTAAGATGTGCTCTCTAAATCTCATATCTCGGTTTTTATAAGTCATTTCTCTCTAAATCTCGTATCTCGGTTCTTATAAGTCATTTACATGGTTTCAATTTTTTTTGTGTTCATGATCTTATACGATATTTCCTACACTATTATTGAATTCTGACATTTGAGGATTCTCATAAGTTAAACCTCGATCCTGAATTTGATTATAAAGAAAGCATATGCAGGGGCGGATGTAGAGTATTATAGGGTGGGCACATGCCTCAGGTTACCTTTGAAAAAAATCTATTTTATTGGCTATCTTTTACCTCGTTTGGCAAGAAAGTGCTTCATGTTATATCATAGGTGTTGAGTCTTATGTCCTTATTGATATTTGATTTTTGCTTTTATTCTTATTTTTGTATGCTTTTTTATTTGTTTGCCCACGTCCTTTTTAAATATCTTCTTACATGTTTATATTCTTTTTTTATTGGTTGCATTTTCCATATTCTTTTTTAATTATTTCTTAAATAAAACTATATTTATCCTTCTAATTATATTTTAACTTTTAAAAATTTTTAAAATATTTCTTTCTACTGTAAAATATAATACATTTTAATTTAATTTTTTTTGTAATATATCTAATATATGTAATTAAAAATATTTAGAAACCAATAAAAATAGTATTTAAAAAAAAATTAGTGTCTTTTGGATTTCAAAATTTTAAATATATTAAGATTGAAAATTTATATTTACTTGATACTTTTTACTATGTACGATATTTTTGCAACTTACTGTGTAAATTTAATATTATTAATATCTTATTAATAAGTATATGTGATTCATGCCCCATATAAATTATTTAGCTGGATCCGCCAATGCCCGTGCGTATGCGCGGTATTAGTCTAATATGATTAATGTATATAAGTTTAGTGGAAAACTCTAGCGTGGTGTTGTTAAAGTCATTTATCGTTGTCTTTGTGGCTAGTGTTATTGTAGCAGAGTTGTCTAAAACGAGTTCTATAACAAATATGTCTTAAATCAACCACAATATTGATCAGATATCACAATTGTGACTTGGGACCACCAAACCATAGCAGACCAAAGCCTCTCATTGTACTTAAAGCATGTAGAGGGTTGAGATGGAGCCACGTCACACGTACATGACTTGCGGGCGTGAACCATCACACGTTCGATCTGGCAGAGTTTGACGAGCTCAATTGGAATTTAAATCGATACTGAAAGGTAGATTGCCTTTCCTAAAGGCCACACCAAATTAGTAACTGAAATAAAGTAAGTTTTGCTTTCAATTTAAAACTCAAAATCATGTAAAAACAAGAATCAAAGCCACACACAATTTTCGCAAAATTTGCGACTTCTAAGGCACAAAAAGTAAATATATTGAATATTCATTATGATTACTCTTGAGTAAACTCAGTGTTTCTTACAACAAAGGTTTAGGCTAACTTATCTCTTCTTTTGGTTGTAAACTTGTAAACCCTTGTTTCGTTATTTAAATTTTCAAGTACAAGTCAGTTGTGCACTTCTTTTCAAATGTCTTCTTTTTTTAGGTGTGTACGTTCCCATGATCCATCAATTATTCTCTCATACTGGACCGAACTGTCTCACGACATTCTGAACCCAGCTCACGTACCGCTTTAATGGGCGACAGGTTCGTCTTGTGTGTCTATAAGTATGCACATGTTTTCATATTCCACCTTATTTAGGATTCTAAGAGTATTCCCACAAACAACTGACAAAAATCATATCATATTGAGTCTCTCTTACATGTTTTAGATACAACTTTTGGAATTATTTGTATGGATTCTTTAGTAATATCTCGTTACTAAAAATGTTTCATGTGACTCTTGCATGTTCTCCTGTACCCTTCACTCCGATAACTCTTGATTAAGCAGACAACATCCGGTCATTATGTGACTAAAATTGGCCAGCCATAAATTAACATGACCTTTAATTTCTTATGTGCTTAGTATAGTCTGAAGTCCGCTCGATACACTAATACAGGAGATGGTTCCTCGCATGATCTCTTACCGATCCAAGTTTACGTGTCATACCACGATTGGCTAGTACTTGTTAATTGAATTAATCACTAACAAGTAACTTGAGTAACAACTAGTAGAGCATGGTGAGATTCCATACACAAGTACTAATACTCTAGAAATTTCTAATTCCAAAACAAATAAATCAGTTTCAGGGACCACCATGAAATTAAATGACATGACTTACAAGTATGTGGCTGCGAGTAATGGCAACAAAGCCTTGAAACAAAGTAACATCTTTTTATTACATCTACTAGCTAAAACCCGCAACCTAAAGCAGAAGCATGTGTCTGTATAAATACCCACTTTGGTACAATGCCACGTTGTGTTTCCATATAGACCCCAAATTAGATTGAGTCAAACAAATTATTTAAACACTTGAATCTTCTTTAGTTTCCCAAGTCATTATTTGTCTTCATCTTCTGATCCAAAGTCTCTAATCATATGTGTAAGGGAGAATCTGTTTGATACATTTGGGACAGATCTAGGTTTGACCCACCAGACATACAGAACTGAATAATCACACAAGCTCTATACTATATTATATACAAAAAAGCATCTTCAGCCAGAACATGGAGGTTAGTCATAGTCACATGTGCTCTATATCATTCACATGTGTCTCTAACACAAATCACCATAATTATAAGACTTTTTATACTTTGTGGGTTTTGACCAGATCTTTCAATGGTTCTTCAAGTTAGCAAAGGAACCAGAGAGATTAGATCAGTTTTGTTCATTCAAATGCACTGATCATGAACCCACGACAACTCTAACAAGTAAGTAACAAAATATTTTTGATCCCTTTTTTTGGTCAAATATTTCTTGATTCTAAAAATCACTATGTACAGCACTAACTTATCAGAAGATATTAGAAATGTCTACATTTTTGTAGATATCTTTTCTTGTGAGTTTATGTAGATTTCTTATTCTTGTATTTGTAAAGAATTTGTAGAATTTTGTAATAAAATAGTTTTTAGCTAATCAGTAAACATTTTGTTTTCTCATAGAACCATTTAATAAATGTGATCCAAATTGCACACATCGCAAAACAAGGTCATCAACAAGAAGCTCTAAACATAAAAACCAGAGAAGTTACAAAGGAATCTGGTTATGGTGTAGAAAAGATGTAGCCAAGGCTTGTTTCTATAGCACACTGAATTTGAGAAGACTTAACAGCTTTAGGAGAGAACATTTGATGCACTCGATGACAAAGATGAAGAAGTCACAAGGAGGAGAAGAAGAAGTGACATCAACAAGGTTTGATCCGAAAAAGGCTATCAAAATCTTGGAACCAGAGAAACAAGACGAAACCAATAAAGAAAAGACGAAAAGCGAGCAGAGCAAAGCTAAGGCCACACTTTCAAGGATGAAGGAACTCATGAGATGGGCTGCAGCAGCCAAATCCGACAAAGCTCTCAAGTTCTTTACCCCTAAGGTCTGTTTTTTCAATGGCTCAAACCCATTAAATTGATTTATAATTCTTGATGAAGTATATGATATTTCAGATAATGATGGAGTTGAGAAACCGAAGAAAGTTGAAGATGATGAATGAAGAAGTATCAAAAAGAATTAGTGAATCTGCAAGATGGGAGAGTAGTGAGAGTTCGACAACGATCTCTTCCTCTGATCATATCTCTATAGTTTCTTCACCAGCAATACTCGTTTCCTTGGGTCCTACGCCACTCTACCGATGTAGATCCAGGAAAGGCAACTGGATCACTACTGATTCTGAATGTAAGAAGACCATTTATTATTTCTTTTTAACAAAAAAAAACTATAGCTTTACTTTTTCACAAATCAATCTTGTTTATTTATTCCAATCTAATCAGCAATAATGAATAATTGCGACTCTTTGCTCATGCTATAGTAGTGCTTATAAAAATATATGTTCTTTATTATTATTTATGTTGTCTGATTTGAATAGTATTTATTTGTCTAATTTCTTTTATGCATTTTGGATTTTGTAGTTGTGGTGTTAGAGTTATGAAGAGAAGATAGATGTGGATTACGACAAGGACAGCCAATTGGTTCTCATCGCTAGACAATTTTTGCAAGAGTTAATTGAGTAAGAATCTATTGCGATTTGTAATTAATTATAACCATTATTTTCGGTAATTTCAATTTTTTTTTCTGTCTTCTTATGTCATTCATACGAGGAAACTTATTTGAGGAAAATTACTTTTTTTATAAGCGCTAAAGTTTAACTTGGTAATTAGATAGCCACTAATAAAATGGTATAACATGCCTCATTACAAGGGAAACTATATAACTTTTTGTCCACAACTAAGATGTCAACCCACATGGGCTACCAATCCATTAAAAACACATAATAGGGCAGCAGAAATAGTTTCTTAAATAGTACAAAAAGAAACCATCAAGAATTTGATTATTGTGATTGACGTTTTTTCAAAATTGATTTTTGTGGTTGTTTAAGAAGGTAATCACTTTTTTAGTGCTAATTATCACACCGAAAAGAGCCAAAAAAAGAAGAAACAAAATGGGACACACACAACAGAAGGATAAATATGACTTAATTTGGACAAGCAAACAAACAAATTTTCCCTTTTTTTTTTAACATAACTGGAAAAATTCATGGGCCAATTTTTGAAATTGATCATTTAAAAAAAATTATTGTGAAACAGAGATCTCTATGCTGTAAAACTAGAACACAAAAAAATCGATATTTGACAATAAAATTTTTAAAGGGTTAGTTTTTAGAAAATTTCTCAAAATACTCATATAGAAATTCATAGAAATCTTTAAAGTTCGCTATCGGCTATGTGAATTTCATAGTAACCAAAAGAAACGATGCTTCGAATAGAAATTCATCTCTAGTTTTAAACCTACTAACAATTCGCCACTAAAATACTATTGCTTAACTCTGCTAATAGCATTTGGTACCCAGGAACACCTATCAAATTTCTCCAAAATTAAGAAACTTTTTTTGAGAAATTGTGGTTCTCGTATTAAGTAGTTAGCTCGAATTCAGAAACTACTTTTTCAGATTGTGAATGTGTAAAAAGAAAAAATCATCTTACAGTTTTTCAGAATCATCTTATAAATCTTTAGAAAGGAAAAAAAAGAAGAGAAATCTTCTTACAACACATAAACATAATCAGTAGAAAATCCTTCAAACTTTATTATATAAATAATAATGTATGTTGCCTTATCAAAAAGAAAAAGAAAAGAGAAATCTTCTTATAACACAAACATAAACAAACTTAAACTTCAAAAGAAAAAAACCTTCAAACTTTATTTAATGTATGTTGGCTTATCCTTCAACCACCTCGTGGAATAATATCCCTCAACTAACTCCAGTGGACCCATGAAAGTTTCCAACTTAAATCTTTGGTCTAATTCTCCCTATTTTTCTCTAACGTTTTGTATTATTATTGATTGCGGAACAAAATGATTTTTCTTTGTAAAATTATTTCCCCAAGTCATATAAAAAAAATAAAATAACCTATAAAATCTTTAACAAAAATATCATCTAGAAAAAAATCCATATTAAAGTATATTTAACGACTCAATTTTCTTACTTTATATTCTTTTTCTGATATCATCTTCGAACTTTCGATTCAAAAAAAAATTCAAGATTATTATTTTTCAACCCCAAATTACGTAAGATATTTTGTGTAATTAAACATTGCTATAAGAATATTTATTTTCTACATTTAAAGAAAAACAATCTAAACTCCCAAAAATCTCGCGAATTCCTCATCACACAATCCATTGTTGCTCTTTTCACTCAAAGTCTCCTCTGTCTTCTTCTCTTCTCTTACTCTTCACAAAGAACAACAAAAAAACTCAAACAAAGAAAGCTTCAAATCCACAAAAATGTCAGATAACAATCCACAAATCAAATCATCAACCTTCAACACTCTAAACTACGATGTCACAGAATCAATCTTCTCTCTTCTCCCAATCCCTTCCTTAGTCCGTTCCTCTCTCGTCTCCAAGCTATGGCGTTCAATCATCATCTCACTTTCTCCTTCACCTTCTTCAACCTCATCTCCATGGCTCTTCCTCTTTGGTCTCCACAACACTTCCTCTTTTCACAACCAATCTTTCGCCTTCGATCCTCTCTCAAACTCTTGGCTCCATCTTCCTTCTTCCTCCTCCGATCACCTCGTCGGAACCAATCACTTCATTTTCACCACAGCTCCAAGATTCTCATTCTCACCAATCCTCAAACCGTATTGGCGTTTCACTTCACCAATTTTGTTCCCAAGAATCAGTCCTCTTTTAACGATTTTCTCAACTCTCTCCGGCTCTTCTAAGCTAATCCTCGTCGGTGGTGTTGCTTTCATCGGTGGACTAGTCGATATCGAAGATCGTTTATCTATTCAACTCTATGATCCAGTTCTTGATTCGTGGGAGCTTTCTTCACCACTTCCTGATGATTTTCGATCTGGTTATGCTCATCAAACCCTAACTTCAGCTTTACTCAAACGAAGATTCTATGTTTTCGGAATCTATTCTTGTTTTATCTCTTCATTTTGTTTGGATACTTATAAATGGAGTAATGTTCAAACACTTAGACCACCTGGACTCTGTTTTGCTTTCCTTAATTCTTGTAATGGTATGCTTGTTCTTGGTGGATTGTCTAATTCGACAAGCGGATTCTCGTTTAATCTATGGAAGATCAAAGAAGATTCAATGGAATTTAGTGAAATCGCGGTTATGCCTGAAGAGTTGCTGTTTGTATTAGTTGATAATGAAGATGAGGATGATAGTAATAAGTTTAGGACTTTGAAATGTGTTGGCTCTGGGAATCTTATTTATGTGTTTAATGAAGATTGTCATAAGAAGTATCCAGCTTGTATATGTGAGATTGGTGGTGGTGAGGAAGTAAAATGTAGTTGGAGAAGTGTTCCTCATTTGCCTTCTCCAGTTAATAAGTTTCATAAAGTTGTTAGTTTCTGCTCAACGATCTCCATTAGCGATGTTTTCAACTCCGAGGAGATTCATATTGGTTCTTCGATTCGCGCTTGAGTTTGCTTACCTATGTCACTGGTATGATCATTTACACCCTATCTCTCATATAATTGAACTACACAAGATTTAGAATCATTATAATGGCGCTTGTTAGGACAGTTTTTTCACTGGTATTAGATATTTTCATTGACATTGTTTCTTGCATAGGCTTTGTTGTTTTGGTGATACGTTCTATCAGAACATAGCTAACTAACTTAGTGTTATTGGTACAGTTACTGTGTACTAATGGTTTTGCATCTTGTAACTTGGCAGTGATAATGTAAAGTGGAGATGAAAGGAGAAGAAAAATAATGGAGTGTATGAAGATGTTATCAATTTATCATAATACAGATATATTTTTCTGCATTTTGGTCCAAAATTTTAATTGAAAACTTCCTACAAGACTAACAAATCATGCAAACCTTTACACAATAAAGATAAAGCATCAAAGGGGGGGGGGGGGGGGGGGGGAAGTTGCCCCTCTTTTCAAATTCTCATTCATCCATTTGCGTATGATATATAAACTTCATGTTACTTCAAAGCCAACATTATTATATATCTTGCCAGCATTTAAAGAAAATTTCTGGTGAATCATCATTGTCAAGAATAGAACCAAGACTCCATAATGTAGAGAAAAATATAGTTGCAAAATCTTCTCATTCTTTTTTCCTATTTCAAAATTTCACGCATTATTACCTGTAGCGGTGGAATCTGCAGAATCCTCATGAACATTTAACTTTCTGTTTGACATCACATGCCATCATTGTAAAATAATTGTCATGAAATTGTCTTGGTTTGGTTTGGTTGGAGTGTAGTGGAGGCCTACGGGACCCCATAATTTCCCTAACACATTTTTCAATTTGACTGGTGAAAGCTACATTACAAAGCATATTAAATATGTCCTTTTATTGACGACAGGAGAAAATGTCCTTTAGTGAAGAGAAAAGCTTTATCTTTGCTTCTAATTTCGTTTTACTCCTATCTCTCCTACTTAATAGTTTAATCAATGATGATAAATCACCTTAATTTTAACTCTTTAAATAATTTCTTTACGGCTCCGTTGGTGGTATATTTGAAATCTTTTGTTGAGCCATCTGATGGCCTTGTTTACTTTTCGAATGCAGACCCGGCAAAGTTAAAGACTTGATTATAATGAATATGGGTGGACAGAACTATGAAATATTAATAAATGGAAGATGCATTACATGGTGGAAATTAATAGGCGTAAAGCTTTGGCGGTGAAAGTAAAAATAAAGTAGATGAGAAAAGTAATAAAGATAAAAAAGCTTGGTCTAAAAACGGGAGATCGCCATGGGACCAATCTTTAAACCCCTCATGCCTTTCGCTAAATGTTGAAGCAAATGATCGATATGACCCATTTTGGTGGCCTCCATACACGAAACCTTTACATTTCTACACACGCTGCATACATATATATATATATTTACTACTATTTAATCTATGACTATTAGTGAAACCAAAAAAAAATTATCAGTGAAAGGATAAATGATAAAAATGTCGTCACCCATGAAAGACTTTTTTATGACAATATATTACAGCAATGACAGTTTGAAACTATAAATTTATCCTATCATAGCCTAGAAATGAGTGTAGATTCATCGTTTCATTCATTAAAATCCCATTCTTAATATTGTGTGTTTAAACTTGCATCTACATCATCTGAAAAAATACGCAACATGTGTTCGTCATATGAAAAGGGACATCCATATTATTCGTGCTCGACTCGACGCGCCTTTCAAAATCTTAGCGAAGATCTCGCTCGAATAAACTTATCTCACCACTTGTTTTTTGTATTTTCCATATACAACAAAATAAGTTAATTGCATGCTACATAAAGGATTATCGGATCAATTCCAAACCACTCTAACAACTGCAAATATAACCACACAAAAACTGCAAATATAAGCTCCAAGCATGGCACATCAAACATTTATCTTATGTTAGCAGGCTATAGTTACTACAATATGTGATCCAAAGCATAATTGCTTATTGGTGTGCGGCATTCATCCTTCAATCAAAATTCATCAAGGACATTGAAAAGCTACGTAGAAATTTTATGTGGTTTGGTGCAGCAGAGGTCCCAAAACAAGCTAAGGTTGGTTGGAAAACAGTGTGCTCACCAAAGACTGAAGGAGGGTTGGGTTTCAAAGATTTAAAACAATGTAATAAGGTCTTTGGTTTTAAACTGATATGGCTTATATTCTCATCATCGGAATCATTATGGGTTGCATGGTGTAGGAAATTCAAGTTGAGAAGCAAGAGTTTTTGGGCGCTCTCTCCCAAAAGTCAAGGATTTTCAACCTGGAAACAGATTCTTAAGCTAAGGGACATAACAAAAGAACACCTCTCTTGCGATCTGGAAAATGGTGAGAGTTGCTCTTTCTGGTTTGATACTTGGACATCTTTTGGGCCTTTGTATTCATTCCAGGAATCAGAAGAACTTGCTACTTGGTATCCCTTTAGACTCCAAAGCAGCCGCAAGTAAGATTTTTTCTTTATCTCCTTCTAATGAAAGAATGTTCCAAGATATATAATACCAGAAATTTTATTTAAAAAATACCAAATTATATATATATATATATATATATATATATATTAGAATATTGCAGTGTGCCCTCTTTAGCAAAGACTGCTACGTATTTTGGAATTTGGATTGACTTAACAAATGATGAATAATTCATAATATTTGTACATATAAAAACAAGTTGTCTTTATCTAAAAGTTTATCTACATGTCATCTCAACACTGACAAAATAGTCACATAAAATTGTTGCATAGACGATTCAGAATTGCTCTCATCTATATACTACATCTATATACTACAGGGGGAAAAAAAAAAGATCAGTCCGTAAATAACCTGATTTTCCGTTGTATATATATATGGATACGGCCGTATGGGTATATTTGGTATCCTGCTTGATTGTTGTCAATATGAATGGCTTGATAAAATTAACATGGATGGAAAAATAAATTAAGAAAGACAACAAAAAGAGACGTAAAATGACGAAAATGGCCACGACGTACAATCGTTCTCGTTGGTATCATTCGGAGAAAGTGGGGGACCCATGCAATCCACGCAACCGAGACATGCACAGTCTCTTCGTAATCGAATATTATTATTTTTTTGTGCAACTAATCGAATATTATTATTCGTTCATTTTAGTGACAAAACGAATGATATCACAGGACGCCACCGCCCTATAATGTTTTAAACATGTACGTTTGTATGCGCATACATCATACTCGAATTCATCCCTATATGTGATTTTTAGGCAACGTATAAGAACACACTTTTACCAAAAAAAACAAAAAAATGAACTAGAACTCACATCTATCTATATAATTCTTTATTTTTCAAACAGCATATGTTATATACGTCGTAATATCATGAAAAAAAAAGTTGGGCCAACGAAGGATCCCTTTTCTTTTCTTTTTTTCTTCCATCAGAAAATTGTGTAATGCTATTTAGGGGATTGCTTCAACATTAAAAATTACCATTTAAAAAAAAATAATGTGAAACCAATGTTTAATGTCCCCTCTCTGTTATTTAATTCACTATTTCTGCTAATTCATTAGATTCTATTTCCGTGATTTTAATTTCAACGACACATGATAAAATTGTACCCGAAGTCTGTCTATAGAAATCTCGATAATTCTGTTGTTCCATTAATTGAAGTAATAGAATCAGGTATACCATAATATATATATATATATATAGAGTATAAATTGACTTTCATACATAATGAGAAAATAAGTACATTTTAATGAGTATTTTTTTTCCTCTTTGACTAGTATTGATTCACGTTAGTATACAGTTGGTGTTTTGTCAAGTTAGTCAAAGAAATATTTTCTTGGGAAAAGAGAATATTAAAAAGAAATGGAAGATAAAAGAAGAAAGCAAGAAGCCAAGAACCCTTCTTTCTTCCACCTCTCCTTTCATATATTTTATCACCTTTGCTTTTGCCTAAGCTTTTAAGATTCGTTAATAATCGTTTAATGACCCAATTACCACTACACTCGTTGTCCCTATTCCTTGAGATTGCTCGTTCTACAGTGGCAGGCCTACCGACAATTCTAAGTATTTTCAAGGGCTAAATCGTAATCCATTCCAAAGAAAAAATTTGGAACAAGTTTTGTTTCGCGTTATTCAAACCCTAGTATGAATTCACCACATATGTCCATTCTCTCCAGGCCCTTCTCTCACAAAGGGTGCTTTGGTAATTATATACCTCGTGACTATTCTGCATACATCTTTAACATACCATTGTTTGGTTTACTTTATTAATCAAATTCACGAGTGTAAAAATTTGAAAACCTCTCTCTTTCTTCTTTTCCTTTTTTCTCTTTATCGAGAACTCATTCTTCTTTTCCTCTAGCTATCTCTTTTCATTCTTCTTATTATTTTCTTTGTCTCGCGGCTCTGACCAGCTCTCGAGTTGTTCGTGGCTGGTTAATGGATATTGAACCCTCTTGGGATCTTGGGGGGGAGGTTATTTCTTTTTCTAAATTGCATGGCAACATCAGATGACCAAACAAATACCAAATCCTCACATTCTCATACTCTTCTTCTCCTTCTCCTCATCTTCTTATCTTTCCTTCTTTTCATTAGCCTTGTAATCCCCATGACTCGTCATCAGTCCACATCTACGGTTGCTCCTTTCAAGAGGGTTCTCCTTGAACCTTCCGCTCCAACTTCATCGACAATGGATCTGCATCCAAAGACTAGCACACGACGCAGCCGCAATTCTAGAAGGAGAGAGTTTGGAAATGATGCTCATGAGGTTCCTAGTGGTCCAAACCCTATTTCCAACTAGGTGAGTTGGCACATCTGGTTTTACCGGTGAGTTTGAAAGATAAGTTATAGATCAATATATTATATGTATATGGGAGAAGCTTCTAATCGATGGAGATTAGAGATGAGCTTAATTATTATGGATTTTGTTTTTTTTTAATATGAATTATCATGGATTTAGTATATATCTTTGGATCGATCAATTTAGTACCCTTTCATTTCCTTCTTAAATATTTTGTTCGCTCTAATATTGCTTCTTCCGTATTTTAAGTTTTGAGATTAGAGTTGTAAAGAAGATATACTCTTATTTGTTCACATGTGTATGCAGCCGCCTCAATATTTCATTCACAAAGTATCTGGGGCATATAGAATCCCTTATCGTTAGATTTAATTGATCTAATGATAGTTTAATTATCATAAAACTTGGAGCATGAAACCGAAGGACCATATGTGTAACATTAGTGAATGATAATGAAGATCTCGAGGCAGTCCCAAAATAATTGTTCGTTCTCTTTTGTCCGGACAAAACTGTCTCCTTTCTGATTATAATTTGGAAAGAAAAATGCAAAACAGCTATATCCGATATCAATTATCTAAAGCAATGTTCTTCCCTACCGGAGAAAGTAGTAATAGTATTTTTTTAAAAGATATTAATAATTCATGTTACGATGGACCCGCCAATATTTATACCCATCCATAGGCTATACGATTCGACACAGAAGTAAGAAGACCCATTATCTATCTGTGAATTCGGATTTTTACTATAAAATAAATTAAAATATATCAGAAAAATGTGGATCAGCTTTTTCTTTCGTTGGGTTGAACGACAATGTAGAGGAGAAGAAGCAAAATTATTAGACAAGAATCGCTTCCTAACATAGCTTTTTGTCTTATCAAAGCACAGTTTCCTAAAACCAAAAGCTGAATAATTTAAAGTGATGATTTGAAAATCATAATCGTATCATTTCCATGTTGTTGAAATATACGCCATCAATCATTTGCTTTATGATGTTCCACTTTTCTTCTATTTCTTTCTTTATTTCGTGTATATTGTATTATTGTTAACAGCCTTGGTTTTCTTATAGCTATTTACTAGCTACAATTTTGATTGGACATTAAACACTATCTTGAGATCTTCTGTCTTGAAATTTACCAAAAATAAGTAACCGCTTTACTAAAAAATGAACTGATCGTGCATATATCGAACTAATATGGTCACTAGTTGTTACGTTTAGAATGTATGATTTTCTAACGATTCGGGAGCATAAATGTACAATAATGTATAAAAGAGATGAGTGAAGAGAGTGCTAGGAATTGTTACGAGCTAGTGAACTTTGCCAAATTAATTCAACAAAGATTCAAAAAACTTTTCATAATTTCTTTGAAGTTGGTGCGCATACGTTATTGAGATTAATTTATTTCAGGTCAATGTTGTGAAGTAGAAGTGAAGATCCAGCCAGATGGCTTCTCAAGAATGAGAGACCTTGTAGTTGGAGCTACTACAGGCCAAATCATTTGCATGCTGAGGAGTAGATATATATATATATATATATATTCAGATTCTCGTTCGATTCTAATTTTAGATTAGTTAATGATTGTCGAAGATATGAAGTGTAATTTGATTTAGCGACCTGCTCGAATTCTTTTAAAATATATTTTTTCAAGTTAAGTTTACATATACTTCGAATTCATAAAAGTAAGCTAATAATGATTGGAAAATTTATGTATTACAAAATTGTCAACTAAATGAAAATAAATTACAATTAACAAATAAATCACATGCATCATTATTTTCCATATTACAAAATAATCTTAGGTGGAAAAATCGAAAGAGAATTTGGTGGAAAGTCAAAAGTGGCAGATATAATGTTTTATCAGTAGGGGTCGATATATGATATCAAATTAAGATATCATGAAGGCTTTCTTTGTCACAACGTAAAAAGGTTTTAACATTAAAATTGGAAAAAAATCACTAAGATAATTGGTATTCATTTTCCATTAAAATATAGATATTGACTTCTAAAAAGGAAAAGATAAAAATATAAAAAGATAAAAAGAAATAAGCTTTAAAATATGGGCCTGAAAGCGAAACGAAAAGAAAGAACAACGGACTGGAGATAAGAAAGAGGATTGGGGGAAGAGGAGTGAGGTCAAAGAGAAGAATCAAAACATTGTTATAGAAGTCAAGCATATACCAACCAAGTTTAATTGAAATGTCACAGTAAGATTATTAAAATATAAACCCTACTAGGGTCAGCTAATCCCACTGGTCCTTTGCTAGCTCCCTGGGTCTGATCAGTGGCGGAAAAATCGTACAAATTGGTAAAATCAACAAATTGTTTTTTTTTTGGTAAAAAAAATTGCTAAATTATTATACTAAAATTGATAATTACGTACCCTATATATGCGCAATATTAATTTAGAACGTGTTTAAAATGTTTTAAAATATCGTTTGAAGCAACCATATATTCAACAAAAATCAGAATTTAAATAAAGGTAATGATTAGTTAATTACCTTTATTTAAATTCTGATTTTGTTGTAATTCTGATCACCACATCTATCTCTTTCATTATTATTTTTGGCAACAGAGTATGTTAGGGTAAAGGAGAGGTGTGAAGTCGACAACTAGCACATGAGCTATAAGGAGGATAAGCAAGTATCTACATATACAGTTGAAACTCTAGCAACCAGAACATTACATAGAACGCTGAAGAACAAGAATTAGAAGTTAGAACAAATTTAAAAAGGAAGACATTCTTACGACGAATCTAAATTAAGTTTTGAACATGGGGAAAAAGAAACCTAATCAGCTTGGATTGGAATACAAGGAAGTGCTTCTGGAATTAGAGTTGTGTTTGTACGTACAGAGTTCTTTAAAAACAGAGGTTGTAATAAATGTTGAGTCAAGTGCTACTAGAATAAGATTTGGAACATTAAAAAAATGCCACCAAGTAAATGATGCGCAAATTAAACAACAGAGGGTGCGGTGGATGATATGTTAAATGATGTTGGAACAAGGCCTATGATAAAAATTAAAGTTGCACGGTTGGATCCTAAATCGTTTTCTAGAACAGATGTGACCAATGCAAAAAGCGCTAAGACAAGTACTAATATTAGGGGGGGAAAAGTAAGATAAGCGTTAACACCAAAACTGCCACTACAAATATCCAAGAACATAGTTCCACCATTATAGGACAATAAAAAAAGACCAAACTGAACTTAATTGTGTGAAAAAAGGAAAGAAATCATTGTTTTAGAACAAATAAATCGCAATTTTCTTGATGTAGTTAAAATTTTAAAATAATTTTTATTTAATCATATTTTATAGTTTCTCTTGTCATTTGTCAATGTATTGGTTTAAAAATCTACAAAAAACATTATTGAAAATTGCCCGTCTAATTCAGGAAAATCCAGTAATATATCCAAAACCGTTATTACCATTTAAACCATATATAAATCTAGTTATTTTGGGTCAGTTGAAGAAAACTATGATTAACGGATATCGATTACTCGACTCGAAAGATATATAATGGGGTAATCCAAAAGGTTATATGATTGAATAATAGCTGATATAGATAAATTATTAAAATATTATCTAGGCCTAAGAGCACTTAAAAAGTTTTTACACCATCTCCATTAGTAAGAACTCTTTAGTAGTTTTTAACGGTTTTAATCATTATTTTAAATTTAGAACCTTAATATTTAGTAGTTTTTAACAATTTTAATCATTATTTTAAGTTTAGAACCTCAATATTATTTTATAAATTATTTTTCGTCCACTGGTTAGAACTTCACAAGGGTTCTTAAAAATGAATAATTTAAAAATTATTTAATTTTCAATATACTTAATTTTGTTAACATATTAAAACATACTACATTTTATAAATTGAAAATATATTGCATTTCATGAAAATTAAAACCATAAAAGGATAGAAAAGATAGAAAAACATGATCAAGAACGTAATTAACTCAGTTGTTATCTTCACTATTGCCAAATTTTTGCCATATATGCTCAACCAAATCAGCTTTCAACTGTTGATGTATTATTCTATCACGAACTCGATTTTGCATGCCCATCATATTACCAAGATTTGTAGGCATATATGTAGAATACGTGAAATCCACTTGTGAAGTTATGTTTCCTTCTCCTTGTTGGAACTCTGATACATCAAATTGAGTATATCCATCTCGCTCGTCTTCTACTATCATATTGTGTAGTATGATACATGCTCTCATAATCTTTCCTATTTTAATCTTATCCCAAATAAGAGCTGGATTTTTTACAATGGCAAATTGAGTTTGCAAGACTCCAAAAGCACGTTCGACATCTTTTTGGACAGATTCTTGACATGTTGCAAATAATGAGTCCTTTGGACCTTGTGGAATTGGAATTGATTGGATAAAAGTAGCCCATTTTGGATAAATACCATATGTGAAATAGTAATCCAAATGATACTCGCTCCGTTGACAAAGTAATTCACTTTTGGTGTCCGACCTTGCAATATATCATCAAAAACCGGTGAGCGATCAAGAAGATTGATATCGTTTAAGGTACTTGGAGGTCTAAAAAATGTGTGCCAAATCCAGAGATCATGTGAAGCTACAGCTTCTAAAACGATTGTTGGTTTTCCAGCTCCACGTGTATATTGCTCTTTCCAAGCGGTTGGACAATTCATCCACTCCCAGTGCATACAATCGATGCTTCCTATCATCCTGAGGAATTCGCGTATCTCTTCAACATCGAGTAGCCGCTACATATCCTCTGGTGTTGGTCTTCTTAGGTAAATATCGCCGAACAAAGATATTATTCCTTCGACGAAAATTTCTAAGCATAGGGTTGCAGTACTTTCACCGAGCCGGAGGTATTCGTCAACCGCATTAGCCGCACAACCATATGCCATCATACGAATTGTTGTTGTACACTTTTGTAGTCCAGAGAGACCAAACCTTCTGGTAGCATCCCTTCGTTGTTGAAAGTATGGTACTTCATTGGAGAGTCGATCAACAATATAAATGAACAATGGCTTGTTCATTCTACAACGTCGTCGAAAAATAGAAGTAGGGTATGTTGCATCTTGAGTAAAATAATCATTTCATAAGCGGTTGTGTCCTTGTTCGCGTTGCCTTTCAATATAAGCTCGTTTTTTCTTTGACCTTGTTGCCTTATCATGATCTCCAAAATCATCGAAAACATTGTCGAATTCCTCATTGAATGCTTCATCAAATTGGTCATCTATTGTATCGCCAAAAGAATTTCGAGACGAAGATGCCATTTTTGGTGTGAAATTATTGTTTTAGTATTCAATTATAGCATAAGAAAATATGAGAAGGAAGATGATAAAGTTATGTTTTTCAAGTATTTGTTAGACATATATATACAAATGGTTTGTGGTTCTCAGTAGAAGAAACCACACTTGTTGTGTCGGTAGTAAAAACCAAAACAATGTACTATATTATGGTAGAAAGAAACAAAACAATTTAAAATTATTGAAATAAATAAAACTCACCTCCGAATGTGGTAAAAAAAAAAACAATTTAAAATTGTTTAAATAAATAAAAAAACTTCCAGATGTAGGTAGAAAGAAACAAATGATAATTCTAAAGTTATTACCAACTGTCAAGAAGATCATATGTACCATTAACAAATATAACATTTTGCATCTCTGACCATATAATATAGAGTTTAAATTTGTTAAATCGAATCAAGAAGCAACACAAAAAAATATTAAACAATAACTAGGATGCAATGGAAACCTCTATAAATTTTATTAAAAAACCACTATGTAATTTTATACTATTTATCGAATATTGACTTAGTGAATTGAGTTAATAATCAATTTCAGATTTTTTACATATTGAAAAAGTCCACAAAGGCACAAACCGCTTAATAGATTTATCATATACGACTTATCAATGATAAAAGAGTCGTGTCGAGATATGTATCAACTAATAAATCATTTTCTTAGAAATAATCTAATCATTGGGTTGACTACGTCAACTACAAATCTATACACATTAACATTTCAAAGGCTTGTTTGTGTACGAATAACGGATTGGGCTCATATCTTATACTCGCATAAGGGGTTCGGTTTTCTTGCTGGTGCCATTGACCGTTTTGTAAAGTTTCATCCTAACATTGAGCGTTGTACCATACTCGATGTATCTCGGACTATGGTTGAAGTAAATCTGCAAAATCCTCTAATTGAAAAGCTCTGCTTCACGGACAGAAATGACTCTGAAGTTTTGATCTCTGTCATATCACATCAATATCATTATCATATATGACTTATCAATGATAAAAGAGTCATTTAATAGATTTGATGAATACCAACAAATACTGATTTGTGGCTGTTGAGCCACATGAGAGGTTGCTTGCTGTTGAAGCCAACTGATGAAAACAGTAGTCGTCACTATAATTCCAATCCTAAAAATGACATTTGGTGACAATCCCATTTAGCTTGTATACCGTCTTTGGCAGTTTACTATGAATAGGATTAGATCTCGGTTTGCTGCCATGCAAGGTAAGCAAATACATGAGTTTGAGTTTGATATATTTTAAGAGTGAAATGGCTCAAGAAATTCTATTGTGGCATCTGGGATATAATCAGGAAGATTGCCACCACAGAGCACAGATGCCTCTTCGTAGGGCAATATACCAGCATAAACCTTATACAGAGCAAAATAATCATTATTAAGAAGCCTAACATAAAATCAAAGAAATCTAACTATGATAAAGAGACTCTGAGGACTTTACCTTTCTCACCGTCCCTAACAAGAAAAAAACAGTTCTCATAATGAACAACAGAATGCAAGACATCCTACTGTTTTTTAACACAGACATTTCATATCAATTTCTGATGAGTTGAGACAGAACAAAATCTCAAACACACAATACCTAAACAATCACATTTACAACAAAGGCTTTAGAACGATCTTTGTAGCCTCCATACAAGAATCACGGAATTAATTTGACCAGCTAAAGAACTAACCAGCTTGTGCTGACGATGATCCTAACACTTAACAGAACATAAAAACTTAACATAAAACATAAATTGCATTGACACAAACATTGATCATGATCATAACATAACAGAAAACATTGATCATGATCATAACATAAAACATAAATCAGACCATAACATTAAACATTTATCACTACCTAATTAGACAACATGTCAGTAATAAGTTTGTTCTTGAGAACTTCTTCAATCTCAGAGAGTTGTTCCTTTTTGCCAAACAAACTGTCAAGAAGTGCCATTTTATTGAGTCTTTCTTTCATAAGGAGATCCTTCTCTTTTATCTCCCACATACTCTGAAATTCTAATAGAGAACTGCCATCTCTCTTCTTTGGATTCGTCTTGTTAGCACCTTTTGCTTTGCTTGCCTTAACACAAGGAGGTCTTGGACTTAATTCATCTTGGACATTGCTAATATTTCCATAACTAGCACTAGAACCTGCAGCATCATACTTCCTTCTTTTTGAACTTCCTTCTCCCTTTGGTACTAATATTAGCACACCATTTTTGATCATGTCGAAGTTCCCTCCATGCATGCTCAAGTGTGAATTTTCTCTTGTGATCATTGTAGAAGATTTGGTAAGCTAGTTTAACAACATCATCCTCATTATATCCACTGCTTTTCTGAATTTTTGCAGCTTCATAACTGCCACAAAACTTGTTCACTATGTCATTAATCTTTCCCCATCTCTGCTTACAGTGGTTGGCTTCTCTCTTTTGAAGACCAACAACTTTTGTACTTGAAGCATAATAAGCAGCTATGTGTTTCCAAAACGTAGCTGGTTTTTGCTCATTTTCAACTACTGCATCCTTGCTGGTGTTTAACCATGCACTGATGAGGGTAATATCTTCAATCATTTACCATTTGCATCTACCTTCCCTACGATCCTCACATGTTCGTTCAACTAGGGGACTTGGATCATCATTAACTTGGGTACTAAACTGTGGGGATTGTGATGATCCAAGTGAGAATGTAGGGGAAAAACTATCTTGTCGGCTATTTAAAAGCTCCATGAAACCAGAAGAGTGACTAAGTGGATTCATAGAATCCATATCCTAATAAGATGTATGTGCTGTGTTTAAAGATGAAAGAAAGGGGAAAAGTTTAAGTTTCTATTGTGTTAATTGTAAGTGTATCAAGCTTAATATATATAAACATAGTTTAGTTTAGTTATTATTGAGTTTAGTTCTGTTTAGTTAAAGTTTGTTTCTGTCTGTAGTTTGAAGTTTAAGTTTAGTTAAGTTTTCAGTTTAGTTTAGTTTGTTCATAGCTTTAAGTTTAATGCAATCAATGCTCTATCACACAACCAATTCGAATGACATACAACCACAAAGCAGAGATGTAGTTGAAATTAAAAGATGAGTAGAACACTTTGAATTGACATACATACACCCATTTATGCACTTCGAATCAATACAGATGAGAAAAACTTACGTTAATTCGTTGTTGATCATGATCACCCATCCAGATTAGTCCTAGGCTAATAGATACCGTAGACTTATAGTTAAGTTTTAAGCCGATAAACCTATTGAAAACATAATCAGTATGCTTCCATTTGAAAGTGAGAAGAACTCAACACATTTCAAAGTCCAACATCAATAAAATTGTGTCAACTATCTATATACTCCATTCGGATTCATAAACAACAATTTCAAAATAGAATTATAAAGTTGAAAGATTTAACATAACCTTATGGATGGTTCGAAATTCGAACATCATTTGGTGATTCTGTGAGCAAGTAGCGGAATCAATCTATTAAAATTCCTAAAAGAAGTAGCACACAATTCGATCCCAAGTATAAGCAGCTCTAATTCGTATCAGCAAATTGTTAAGAGAGAAACAAACCTCCCTCTGGTTGCCGCCAGAGAAAAGACAGGAGAATCGGCCCTTGCTTTTATTGATTGTGGTTCGAAAAGCGAAGACAGAGTTGGGGTCAAGAGTCCGGTGGTGTTGGAGGTGGAAAAGGGGAAACGAAGAAGAAGAAGATTTTTTTTTAAAAAAATGGACCAATACCGTTTGAGCACATCACATGTTCTAAACATCTCTAAAAATCCTTCTAAAAGAACCGGTTCTACCAAAATAATTCCTTTTTTATTTAAATTTGGGCCTAATGAAGTTTAGAACTTCTAACGAGGCTGCTCTTAAGGAGTTCTTAAGATGGGGTTTTAAGATTAAAAATATATAAACGGCATTGGTAAACGTGTTTTAAGAACCTTTTCTTAAGAACCAGTTTTTAAATAAAAGTTTTAAGAACCAATTCTTAAAAACAGTTTCTTAAACACACGTTTACCGGTACAGTTTGTAATAAAAATATTAATAAGAAAATTGATAGGTTTCGGCCCAAAACTTTTATTTATAAAATAATCCTAAAATTCTTGTAAAATTTTTTTTCCTCGGCTCAAAATCATATAATCCAAAATATCCCAAAAATGTATGTGGTTTCATGTTCACCGTCGAATTCTACCATGTTCTTAGAAATATAAGATTGTGAAATATGGTAGATTTGTATTATTTATGGTCTACCTATCTATCAGATTTATGTCTAATATAATCATCCTCATTAACCAAAAAAGAGAGAACGAAGAATGAAACAAATCTATTAAAAAAACATGACTTCCTGTGTACAGGTCAACATAATTGGTAAAAGAAATATCTTTCCTTCTTTTCTTTTTTATTAATTATTAAATTCGTAAAATAATCTTTCTTTATCAATGGCAACTATTACCCAACATTTCTGTCAAAATAGTGTCATTGCAAAAACCTCTCTTTTCTTTTCTGTTATAACCTATTAAAAGTCTGCATGAAACAGCAAAACTGAAACTGTTTCTGGTTTTTGTAAACTGTTTGGTAATTTCTATGTTCTTCGTATAAAACTCATCAAAAGTCTCGAGAGATCTTTTCATATATTTGCAAGTAGGAAAAGGTTTAAGACGAAGAACAATAACATATTTTACAGAAAAAAAATGAGTTGTTTCTCGTGCTTCTCTTCAAAATATGCAGACAATGAAGGTTCTGCCATGCCTGCTCCTTATAAGCAACCAAACTCACCAAGTAAGCTCTCGTCAATATTTTTGAAAATGTGTACGTTAGATTTTTTCTAAATCGTTTTATTTTGTGAAAATTCTTTAAAGAAAATTATGTTATTATTTTTTTCTACAGATCCAACAACAGAAGAAGTGGTGCCCAAGGTGCCATCGAACAATATCGAGGCAGAGACTTTCACGTTCCGTGAGTTAGCCACAGCGACAAAGAATTTCAGACAAGAGTGTCTCATCGGTGAAGGCGGGTTCGGACGAGTTTACAAAGGAAAGCTCGAGAAGACAGGACAGATCGTGGCAGTGAAACAACTTGATAGGAATGGATTACAAGGACAAAGAGAGTTCTTGGTCGAGGTTTTGATGCTTAGTCTTCTTCATCATTCGAATCTTGTGAATCTTATCGGTTATTGCGCAGATGGAGATCAAAGACTTCTTGTTTACGAGTATATGCCTCTTGGATCCCTTGAAGATCATCTCCTAGGTAAAATCATCATCTCTCAAGTTTCATATCAACATTTTCAATTTTTTAAAACTAACCAAAAGATGAGTAAACCGGTTTGATGACTTAATTAAAACAGATCTTGAACCGGAACAAAAACCACTAGACTGGAACTCTCGTATTAAGATTGCTTTAGGAGCAGCAAAAGGGCTTGAGTATCTTCATGACAAGGCCAATCCTCCAGTGATTTACCGAGATCTTAAATCGTCTAATATATTGCTTGACCGAGATTTCGATGTGAAACTATCCGATTTCGGTTTAGCAAAGCTAGGTCCGGTTGGAGACAGTACACTACATGTGTCTTCCCGTGTTATGGGAACTTATGGTTATTGTGCTCCTGAATATCAAAGAACCGGTCATCTTACGGTTAAGTCAGATGTCTATAGCTTCGGAGTTGTGTTGTTGGAAGTCATAACCGGAAGACGAGTTATCGACACAATGAGACCTAGTCATGAACAAAATCTTGTTACTTGGGTAAGTTTTTTTTTAATTAGCATAATATGATTTACTAACGGCTCATCAATGTAGACACTAATTAACAAACTTTGGTTTAGGCACAACCAATTTTCAGAGATCCTAATAGATTTACACAGCTAGCTGATCCATTGCTTCGAGGCGAATACCCGGAAAAGAGTTTGAACCAAGCTGTTGCTGTAGCGGCTATGTGCTTGCATGAAGAGCCTACAGTTCGACCACTAATCAGCGATGTTGTTACAGCCTTGAGCTTCCTTGGTGCATCCCCCGATTTTTCCAATCCTGGCCCTAGCCATGTGCAACAAAATGGATCCCAGAATTATCAGGATGCAGTTCAGTGGGATTCAAGTCCTAGATAAGTTAAATCGCTCATGTAGATCATTTTTATATTATATGATCCAATAATTCTTGTTTTTTTAATGATCCAATAATTCACAACATATTGTATTTTCCTTCTATTTAATTAATTTGTTTATTTATCATTACATATGTTCTATGTCGGGTTTTTTATCAACGTTTTTTATCAACGTTTTTCATCTAAACTAATCAACATCTCTTATAAATTGAATAAATACAAGAACGAGAACCCAGTTTAGCCTAGTTGTACGTACACACTTCCCATTCAGAATAGACATATAACATTCTTTTAGTGTTAAAAGATCCATAACTTATATATATATATATATATATATATATAAGCCCTGAGTGGGGAGGACCAGCACCGGCTATGACCAAACATAATGAAACATTTATCTAAAACCTCCGTTTTTAAAAATCAAATATTAATATATAAACAAGTCTCTAAGTTTTTGACCAAAAAATAATGTCCCTAATTTTTGTAGATTTTAAAATCTATTTCCGTTTACGCAAAAAGAGTAAAAATATATTTTGTTTGGACCTCCTAAATTTCAGATTCGTGAAACACTTATAAAAGCCGGCCAAGTTTTTTAAAAAGACGGGCAAAAAAAGGATGGAGAACTTAGGCTAGTGGGCTATCGCGTGTGATTAGATTGAACGATATGTGATTGTGGAAGGAGTGAGACCATTATGGTTGTTAAAAGGACACGTGATATAGTCCACAAATGACCTAAAGTTTCGTTTACACAAGACTACACAATCAAATCTAGTCCACTTGGTCATGTGGGAATTTTTTTTTTTTTGAATAACTAAGAGGTTCAGAGCATGTAAATTTTTAATTTTTTTGGGATATAGTACTGACCAATATTAAATTAATTTTTATTTGAATATGAAAACAAATTTTTTCCAACGAAAATCAAACTCATGATCTCCTTAAGCTTGACTCACAAGAATTTACTACTAACCCAACCTCATGTTAGTCATGTGAGAAATCTTGCATGAGCGTATTCTCCCATTCCACGTTTGTTTTTGCCATAGCATCCTCCACGCAGGGGCGGTTCAGTAGTAGAAAAAAAATATGAAATCCGTTCAGTATTTTAATATGGATCCCAATTACATATAAAATAAAACTTGTTATTTTAAACCGTAAAATATAATTTTTTTTGTTATAGCACACTTGACACATGTCCAGACCCGTCCGGCTCCGGCGCTTGAGCATTGAGAAGGTAGTAGACACACTGCAGTTAAAGATCATTCTCATTTTGTTGTTTTAGCATGTTCACTCTTAAGTGTATTTTTTGGCAGAGTTTGAATCCTATTAGTGTGATTTTAGTTACTATTAACGACCGGTTTTAGTGGCAAAAAAATCTGAATTTTTATGTGATTCTTCCGGTTAACCAAATATATATACATTTGACTAAAACTCAAATATGAACCGAAACCAATATCATAGCAAATCATCCATATAAGATTATGATTATTTTTCCAAAAGCTAATATTCATAAAACAAAAAATTTTAAACCAAAAATCCCAAATTAAAATCGGATTAAACACTATTAACAGTCTTACGACTATAAATTATATTTCCCAATTTATTTAATACTTAATAAAATTAATGACAATTGTTTCCCATTAAAAGGAAGGCAGAAGTTGGTTCGGCGGTGGATTTGGGCTCTTGCCGCTAAAAGCAAAAGCATCTTACCAGCGTTCACATCTCAGATCTCTCTCTCTCTCTCCTTTTGCCTTGATAATATGGCAGAACAAAAAACATTGGCCGAACATATGGCTATGGAGGACGATGAACCACAGGAAGAAATCTCCGATGAGTTCCTCTGCTGCGTTTGCCTGTAAGCGTTTCTTTTTCATCCGTTCTCTGTATTGATTTTGGTTGGCCTCTTGCAATATTGCCCTAATCTTGTTAGTAATTAGGTTAATTTTGGGGGAAATTGAATCGGTTTAAACATTAGGGGATTAGAGGAGCTAATTCGAAACATCGTCTCATGATAAAATTGTCTCCGTTGTTTTGATGATATTATATTGGGATTGTTGGATTCTTAGTCTTGTTTGTAATTGATTATGTTTCTGTACAATTTCATGATTGTGAGTTCCTAATCTCGTCTTGGCTCAGTTATATTCTCATTCATCATTTCCTATTGAATGATCAAATGGATAACTTGTTAGGTCATGTAAGTGAAACGTCTCTTCCAAAAGACCAAAATCGTAGTATGATAAGTTCTAAGTATTTTCAAATTCATCGGTTTGTCGTCATTTTTGGCACTGTTTATGTTGATCACTGGGAGGCTTTGAATATGTTATCTAATCATTAGAAACGGACTTGGTGTTGCTTCTTATGCAGGGAACTTCTGTACAAACCAATTGTGCTATGTAAGTTGACTAGGTTGCAAGCCTTTTTATACCTTTTGTTTTCTTTTTTTTGATTATATTTTTTAGTCAACTCTTTTGTTTTCTAATGCTTTTTGTGGATTGCTATGTAGCATGTGGTCACCTATCATGTTTCTGGTGCGTACATAAGTCAATGAATGGCTTGCGCGAGTCTCATTGTCCTATATGTAGGGACCCATATGTTCACTTTCCATCTGTGTGCCAGAAGCTTCATTTTCTTCTAAAGAAGATATACCCACTTGCGCATAAGAAGCGAGAAGAACAAGTTTTAAGTGAGTCATTGCTTACATTTTCTATGTTAAGTTTAATTTAAAGTTGTCCTATGCAAGTTTTTGATTTTTTTTAGGTGTAACTTTTGTTGATAATAGTTTTTCAATATCATGTTTCAGAGGAAGAACAAGAACAAGATTGTTTTTCTCCTCAGATTGATGTTGTTTTGGATGAACCTAACGCTAAGGATGAGTCTGTATGTAGTGGAGATTCTCTAAATGTCTCTGGTGAGTGTACCACACTAGGCTTGGCCAAAATCTAACCGTAACCGTTCAGTTTTTAACCATAATCGAACCGTAACCGTATAAAAACCGTTGGTTAAATCAATGTAACCTTAAATTATAACCGTAACCGTTATAAAAATTGAACAAAATTTACATAAATCAATTATAATGGTAAGTATTAGTAGAATTATCATCATCTAGTTATTTCAATAGAGGTTAAATTTTTTTTTTGATAAAAATGTCATTGATATTAGTCTTTATCATGATCATCAAATAATTAAATCGTATTTAACCGTAATAACCGTATATAATCGTAACTGGTTTTAACCGTAACTGTATCAACCGTAACCGTTTTAACCGTATATTAAATGGTTAAGATTAAGGTTAAACAAAAATTATAAACATAACCGGTGGTTAATTAACCGTAACCGTGGTCATGCCTACACACATGACATCTTTATTTTTCTTTGCTGCGGTGCTTTTCTTTCATTAGAGTGCTTTATGCTTACAACTGTATATATTTAGATGATCGGAAGGTGGAAGAGTCCTCAAATGCAGCGAAGTTATTATCTCTTTCACCAAGTAGAGGTGACAGTTCATGTATCCCCAGCAATGAAGAATGCAAAGATACAAAATTTCTTTATGTTCATGAGAATGACTTAACTACGAATAACAAAGGCAGTAAGCAAATTTCAAAAGATGATTTGCTCTGTTCAGCATGTAAAGAGCTGCTTGTCCGACCTGTAGTTCTCAATTGCGGACATGGTATCATACGATCATCTTACATGTTTGCCTCTCATAAATATTTTTAACTTTCGGCTGCTTGAGAATCTTGCCTTAAAATTTTCTTATGTGCTAATTTACTGTCTATTCCAGTGTATTGTGAAGGATGCATCGTAGATATGGCTGAAGAAAGCGAAAAGATGAAATGTCAAGAGTGTAATGTTTGTGACCCAAGAGGATTTCCAAAAGTTTGTCTGGTTCTTGATCAGCTTTTGGAGGAAAATTTCCCTGAAGAATACAATTCAAGGAGAAGTGGGATTCAAAAAACGCATGCCCATACTAGCAAGGGAAGTAAGTCCCTACATCTATGCCTTGAACCAATTTGTAGTTATAGACGCATGCATGTGCTTGTGCTCTCAAAGCTTAGTTCTTGTTCTTACATAGAATATGTGAGACCCATTTGGACACAGAGACTCATAGTTTATAATCATTTTTTCCTGATACTTAGATTTTCAAAGCTATCACAAAGAAGGCACATCCTTATCCGTCAACTACAACAATGATACCCCATGGTGGGCAAACCCTGAATGTAATGTTCACATCGGAGCTGGTTGTGATTCTTGCGGAGTAAGTGCTTTATTATCTTAACTGATTTTAAACCGAAGTATGTGAATCGTAATGTTACATTGGTATGGTTTGCTGCAGGTGTATCCAATCATAGGTGATCGATACAGATGCAAAGACTGCAAAGAGGATATTGGGTATGACCTTTGCAAAGACTGTTACGAGACTCCTTCGAAAGTTCCAGGGAGATTCAACCAGCGACACACTCCAGACCACAGGCTTGAGCGTGTAGGGGTTCCTCAGTTTATGATCAATCTGAATTCTATTGGGCTCCTTCTTGGACCGATGGTTAACTCGACTGAAGGCGGAGGTAGCGATGAGGGCGAGGAAATGCCTCATGGTTCTTCTAATGAGTCATCAAGCACAGAATGAAATAGCAAGTCAAGTATAATGTATTCGTAATAGAGAGACTTGTTGTGTTTGCGTTTGTTATTTCATTTTTTGTATATTTTCTTTTTCAGATAAATCTATGGTTTTAAATATTTTAATGTATTTGTTAATTGTGAGCGTAAAACGCCAAGGAAAAACTATTATAGTATTATGTTTGCATTTTTTTTTTAATTTTGTCATATATAGATTTGTGCATTTGGGTCGGTTTACCTACTCTATTCCGATTTGGGCCGAAAAATGTAACTTTTTGGATAAAAGTAGTGGAATATTTGCTGGAGGCAAGACAATTTATATCGGTGATAATGATATAGTTAAAATAATTATCTGAATTATCCATTTTGGTTAATTAAAACTTTAAAGACTATATAAAATTATTTATAAATTTTTAAAATTATTCAAAATTGTCCCTGAGTTTTCAAAATTATCTAACTTTTTTTTTTTGATAGTAGAAACTATATGTAACTATCAGAAATACTTGAACGAATCTGATTTTACTTACCCAGATAGTGATATTAAAATATTCAAATTATATCCATTACTCGCAAACTCGCAACTATGACTACTTACCCTTGTTTGTAAGAAAACCTTTATCCAAGGCTATTTATTACTCGATCCTTTATGTAAATGCAAAAAGTGTGTGAATTTTTTTGAAAAAATTTAAACTATTGAGGCTTGTGAACTTGTATCATGTGGTTTTGCTTGAAGAATTGCCAAGGATCAAGGGACCCATTCCAATGAAAGATTCTCCTTTGAATGCGTTTAAGGCAGCTACGATGTGATTGGTCGGAGGTGGGACCGTAGCTGGTCTTGCGTCGTAAATCGTTTCTATGGTTCTGTCTTTTTGTTACGTCACTTTACTAAAAAGAAAAAATAAGTGCTGCATTTTTTTAGCTTCATTACGCGCGTGTTGTGATAACAGTTTTTTTTTTTGGCGCCCTAAGAAAAAGGGCGGGAGGACGTGAAGAGTGTTATTGCAGTATCATTTATATTTTTTGCCTTTTTCTCTGATTTTGGGGATTCGGTAGCGTCGAGATTTGAGCTGTTTCATGATTGCCGGAGTCATCGCACGTGTACCTTCGTTGTAACGTTAAATAAGATACTATGGTTAAAAACGGTTTGAAAGTTTTGGTCACTTGCAAATTGCAATACTCTTTACTTCTTTCATTTTAATTACCTATCTAATTATGTCTTCCTGTTTGGATTATAAGGAACTTCAAGGAGTGTTTGCATGCGTGCGATTGGAACTGAACACATAAAATTATGAGAATTACACTTTTACATCTTCGATAACAAAAACCAACAAAAGAATCATGAGAATGCTCATAATGAATAAGCCTCTCGATCTTTGTAGCAAAATCCCGGGGCATTAGGACACTAATCATCTTGTTCTTTCATGGATTACATATGATAAAGCGTCGAGTGACTATATGATAAATTTTATTTTCTGTATATGTTTCATGTAACGGTAGAATTAAGTATCCGCATGCATCACGATTCTGTAATACTAATCACAAAAAAAAAGAAGGAATGAAATTGTGTTTGCCAACGTAACTCTGTAAAAGACAAAATTAGAAAACTAAATTGACATTTTCTATTATAAACTATAAATAGTTTTTGCTAAACCAAAAATTAATTTATTTGTTCAACATATTACAACAATTCAGTCTTTGAAGAGCAATTTATCAGAATATACTCTCAAGTTTTACAACATAACGATAACGGTTGTTAAGATGATACATAACGGTAGTAGAGGCAAAACCAATACATTGAAGAGAATTAGAGGATCCAATTCTAATAAATCCAAAGCAAATAAATATATACGTGATCAACCCAATGATGTTGATTTCTAAGACACTTGTTTACTTAAGAAATTTTTTTTACCGTCAAATGTATCTGTATACAATTAATGTGTACGTTTTTGTGAAATGTGAAGAGTTAATAGATGGTTGACTCTTTTTTTTTTTTTACATTTTAAAATTCGTATACTAGCTACCGGAGTTTTTTTGCTATTGTGTTTATAAAAAAAATGAAAATGGATGGTAACGAGCTGCCTTATTTTCTTAAACCAAAACATGTTTGATAGATACACACATAACACAAGCATCTTTGTATTCAGATAAAAAGTATATAAAAAATTGTAACACCAGCACAATGACCATTTTCTTATTTTTTTCTGCATTAACCACTCATAAATTATTTTAGCCGAATAGTGGAATACACCTTTTTATTAATTAAAAAAAACACTAATTCTAATATGTATTTCAGAAAATTTCTTCTGCTGAGTTGAGGACTACCATATTATTTTGTGTTGGAATAAATAATCTAATTTGAAAAAATAAGTTAAACGTTTCAAAATTAAGGAAATAGACCATTTAAAAATCAAGTCTCATAAGAATAATTTTATTCATTTAATTAAATTAACATTTTCAAATTCCAACATCTCACATATGATTTGGACAGTTTTGTAATCAATATTCTTGTTAAATAAAAGACGGAAAATTAGTTAACACAAATGCCAAATCACTAAAAAAATTTTTTGTGCAAGACTAAAGTTATTCAAAATATTATTAACATTTTAAAATTGGTTGAAATTTTTATCAACTGGTCCTTTTAACTAAAAATAGTAAACACAAAAAGTAAAAATTATACTAATATATCAATTGACCAGGACACTAACAGTTTATACTAATCCTCTTGTCATAATCTAGATCACTACACAAAAGAAATGTCCCTTTAATTTGTTTTTCTTCTGGTACTAAGACCATACTGTAAAAGTTTAAACCGCGGAAATGTCGTTGGAACCCTTTACCTGATGACTGCGTTTAATGTTCAACATTTAATTTTTCCTCCCTTCACAATATTTGATTATTTTCCTAATAAATATTTCTATCGTCCTTTTAATTTTCACTGTTCAGAATCAGAATCAGAATCAGAATAGGATTAAATAAAATTCAGTTCTTTCTTCTCCTTCTTCATCGTTTCCCTCCTTTCACTCTCCACCAGAGATTCCTTTGATTTATCTTCCCGGAGATGGGAAAATACATGAAGAAGTCGAAAACCGTCGGAGACGTTTCCGTTAAGGATATTTCTCACCCAACCACCACTTTCAGTTCCCGTACCAGAGCCGCCAAAAACCTCGCTCTCCACCGTCTCCGTTCTCATTCTACTTCGCCGTCCAACGACTCAGACTCATTTCACTACCTCCAGCTCCGAAGCCGTCGTCTCGTGAAGCTTCCATTACTCTCAGATTCTAGGAAACAGCAGCAGCAGCAACAGTGTGTCAATGAATATCAAACGAGAAGAAACCCTAAAGCTAAATCCACTCCGGCGAAAAAATCTGAGTCCGAGAAGACGGTTCTGGTGACGGAGATGGAAAAAGATTGTAATTTTGGAGAAAACAGGTAAATTGACTCTGTTTTCATTGCAAATCCCTAAAATTTCCAGAAAAAATAATCTCAGCTTTACGATACAGAGAGATATATATTGAAGTTTCGATATGCACAGGAGGTGTAGAGAAACGACGCCGTGTAGTAAATTGATAACAGACTCAAAAGTTGTACAAAGTGTTGCTCCTTCGTATAGTGAGATTGAAGACTTCTTTGCTTACTCAGAGCAGCAACAACAGAGATTCTTCATTGACACGTAAAGATCCCAATTTAGGTTTCTTAAAGTCTTATTCTTCTCTTGAATTGAGCTTGAGAGTTTGGTCTGATTTGGGGGAGTTAACGTTTGCAGGTACAACTTTGACATAGTATCGGAGAATCCATTACCAGGGCGTTACGAATGGGTCAAAGTGGTACCATGAATGGGTTTGTCCTAACATGTAAAGTTGTGTGATTTTAGGAAACATCTGTGTTGGAACAGAGGTGCTGAAATTACACAGAGACTAACTATGGGGGTTTTAGGGATGGTGTATAACTTGTTAGTCAAGACTCAAGGATAATGTAATGTTTTATCTCTTTGATTTGCAAGAAAATAAAGTCTAATTTAGTAAATTTTTATAACTTGAATTAGTATATTGTACATCTTTCCATTGTTCTTATGTCTGAGTTTGTGGTTCTGCATCAGAGTTACTTTACAAGTCAGAAACTTTGGATTCGAAATTGCAAAAGTAGTGAACTTATCTGAGCAAAAACCTTAAGTCACAGGTTTTATCATTATCTAACTGTACACTCATTGGGCTTTTCACTCATTACCAATTCCTCTGTCTGTTACACAGGTTTGCAGTAAAATGCTTTGTTTAGATTTCATTTATCTCTACTTCTGTTGTCAATATTTATCTCTTTCTTCTTTATTGGCACTGCATTCACTGTCTCGCTTTCTGTAATTTGTTTCTTAGAAAAGTTCAAGTTAGCAGCATCTTTCATGCTAAAGATTAGGTTTCTTGGTATATGTAAATTTCACCTTTTTGGATCTTTTTCCTCATCGGATGAATTAAAACATTAAATAATAATGTCGATTCTTTTTACTACATAACGTTTAAGACCACTGTATCATGTTCACACATTATCATTTACTCCTGCTTGGTTTTGTGACACCCTTAAAACCATGATTGAACAATATTTACTGATCAAGTACTGCTCAAACTGCGATGATTCGGCATTTTGGTTTGGTTATCTTGTGAGCAACACTGTGAAAGCAAGTCAAAGGATGCTTAGTGTGATTTCAAGTTGGTAATATTACAATGTTAACATGGCAGCACAAGCTTCATGGAGTTGCAGGTCCTGTACTCAACCTTTGCTTCGTTTCTGACATTTCAACTTCATATACACCGTTGGTTTTAGAAGTTTCACTCTCTTCCATGGCCATCCTCTTGATTTTAGCCTGTTGGATTGCTAGCAACTCATATCTGCATAGTAATTTCCCAAAAAATCATCACATTCAATGGTCCACTCCGCATTTCCGGCGTAATTTACTCATCTCTTTGTTCTAAAGTAAAAAACGATCACTCTAACTCTACGTGAAGTTGGAATCATACACAAATCAAACACATCATGGTACATTTTAGCTCTTTATAAGGGCATTACACTTGGAACCATCTTAAACGAAACTTGGCATAAGAAACTACTACTTACTTTGCCACAAGCTTCCTCACAAGCTGGAAATATATCCTCCAAAACTGCTGATCCTTTAAGAGACGTGGGCATAACTTGAATCTCAACTGTGAGAGTTCCTGTAACACCATAATCAATCTTGTTTAAATTCAACCCAATGTTCCTGATCAACCAAAAATTAATCTTATCAACAGTGAAATAAAATCATTTTGAACTTTAAAACATGAGCAAGTTTGCCATTTTCAGAAACATAGGCCGCATAATATTACAAGAAATTCAAGAAGAGAGCAGCTTCAAATGAACTATAAGATTTGACACAGAAACTCTGATCCGAATCTGATTCAAATGATAACCAGTGGTCCAAGAGCCCTAACGCTAGCTACTCCATTCATTCAGAATATATATCTACCAGAGATCAAAATGTATTAAATAAAAAAAATCTTATTTAGAGCAGCTTTAGATTCAATCCATTTTTCAGAACAAGCCCAAAGCTACCTGGAACATGATTCAACTCATACACTCTGATTTGAATATAAACTACATCATCAATCATTTGAAATCTCTACCGCTACCATTTCCCTTAATTTCGAAACAGAGATCAATCACCAAAAGAGAAGTCAAAATTTAAGAAAAACCTTCGATTTCGATAACACGAGAACTGCGTGCTTCTCCTGCCAATCAGATAAATCTTTCTTCACATTTACAGAAGATCTCATTCCATTATCTTCATCTTCAACATGATTCACTGATACTTCTCCTTCTTCATCTGCTTCAGAATTTCACCCCAAACTACTAAAATTAACTTCATAAATCAGAACCATGTAAAAAAACCCTAACGAATTTGGGACCCGAATCTCGTAATTACCATCAAGCGAGAAGTTCTTAAATATATCAATGGTGAAGGATCTGACATGATCGATCAATTCATCAGTCACTCCCAGCAAATCATCTTCGTTTCTCCTCGATCCATCCACAGAGCTATTTCCATTTGAAAGTGTCTTCTTCTTCCCTGTAAAAAAACTTCGTCCAATCCTCGAAGCTATATTCATTGCTGCTCCTGTGAAGAAGAAAGAACGACAACAAAAAAAGAGTTTATTTCATCTGAGGTTTTATTGAGCCTATATTATTATATCAAAGGCCCAACTAAAATAAGGTATAGAGAAAGCCCATGGTTCTATCTCAGAGAAACCCTAATAATATAGGCCCAATAAAAATAGGGTTTAGAGAAAGCCCATGAATCTATCTCAGAGAAACCCTAATTATATAAATCCGCCATTGAAGTTCACTCGTAACCCTTGTTCGAAAGACGAAAGCGGAGAGAATCAGCTCAAATCGAAATCGAGAAGATGGTGTCTGGGTCAGGGATATGCGCTAAGCGTGTTGTGGTTGACGCACGTCACCACATGTTGGGTCGTCTTGCTTCAATCATAGCTAAGGAATTGCTCAACGGCCAGAAAGTTGTGGTCGTTCGATGCGAGGAGATTTGTCTCTCAGGTGGCTTGGTTCGTCAGAAGATGAAGTACATGAGGTTTCTTAGGAAACGTATGAACACTAAACCTTCTCATGGTCCTATTCACTTCCGTGCTCCGTCTAAGATCTTCTGGCGTACCGTTCGCGGGTTCGTAACCGAAATCTTCTTAAATCTTAAATTTTAATTTCACTCTTTAGTAATTTGAATCTGGAGAAATAAAGATCTGAATTAGATTATGATTTGCTCATGATTGTTAAAATCAGTGAATGGTGTGATTTTTTTGGATAGGTTTGTTTTATTATGATTTGATCATATGGTTTAAGATATTATGGTTTAATTTATTACAATTAGAAATTTCAGTTTTTAGTATCCAAATTACGGTATTTTGTTTATTGATTGTATCAATTAGTATGAAGAAATTTTCATTTTTAGAGATGATATGTTTGAGAATGTACTAAAGATTGTTTTGTTTGATTTAGAGAAATGTTTTGAAATGTATGTGTGTGGTTACAGGATGATTCCACACAAGACTAAGCGTGGCGCAGCGGCTCTTGCGAGGTTGAAGGTTTTTGAGGGAGTCCCGCCTCCTTATGACAAGGTCAAGAGGATGGTCATTCCTGATGCTCTCAAGTAAGTAATTTTGTAACTTTGTTCTATTTTATATAATTAGATATGGTTTGATGTGTTTTAGCTATCTACTAATTTGTTTTTTTTTTGTTTCCTTTGTTTTTGTTTAGGGTTTTGAGGCTCCAGGCTGGTCACAAGTACTGCTTGTTGGGACGTTTGTCTTCTGAGGTTGGCTGGAACCATTACGATACCATTAAGGTAATGTTTCTTTTGTTTTATTACTTCTGCCTCTGTTTATGGAACAAAAGTTTCTTCATTTAAACCCTTATTTAAAGACCAGAACTAGTGTTGATCATGTACCTTGAAATAAAAGATATTGTTTTAATCTTAAACATAAGAACATATCATTGTACAGTCAGTTTTGTTATGAGGAAGAAACTGGGAATTTACCTTTGGTTATTTTACAGGAGCTTGAGGTGAAGAGAAAGGAGAGGTCACAAGCTGTGTATGAGCGTAAGAAGCAACTCATCAAGCTCAGGACTAAGGCTGAGAAGGTTGCAGAGGAGAAACTCGGATCCCAGCTCGATGTTCTTGCACCGATTAAGTACTGAGAATTGGCATTTATCTTTTGGTTTAAGCCTTGCATTGTAGCTCTTCTTGATTCTACTATTTAAGTTTGGTTGGGTTTTTGTTTTGGTAGCATTGTAGTCAAAGATTAAAAAGAGTAAACATTTTGGTTTTTGGATTGTCATATACAATCTGTTATGGTTTCTGTTTTGATATATTCCGTTTTAGTCACCGTTGAAGTCACTTCTTGTCTTCTTTTAAAAACTCATTACTATTTATTCGACGAATGACGAATAAAATTTTAGCGATAATATATTTATTAACATGATATATACTGATAAACATAATGATATATTTCTTATTAACGTGGTACATAATTTGTATATGTCAATTCTATCGGTAGAAAATAATGTATCATCATGTTAA
Source organism: Cardamine chenopodiifolia (assembly GCA_963922655.1). Lineage (NCBI taxonomy): Eukaryota > Viridiplantae > Streptophyta > Magnoliopsida > Brassicales > Brassicaceae > Cardamine > Cardamine chenopodiifolia. Next base: position 11,258,014 of record OZ000485.1, on the reverse strand, counting down.
AAATTAATTAACTATTACAAACTGAACTAATTCTCCGCTGGATATCTCGCTGGAGTTCTTGCTAGAATTTAACATGATACAAAACAACTATACAAAATAATATGTATCATGCTAAATCTATCAATGTAATTTTCACACAAAAAGACGAAAAGGTTAAATTTTTGGGAAAATAATAAGAAATATACCCTTTTAAAATTTTATTGTCAAACATGGATTCTTAATTTAAATTTTACAGTTTACACCCTAGAAGTTCCTATTTCACAAAATCACAAAAGGTTTTTTAAAAGAATCAATTTCAAAAGCTGGTCCAAAATTTATTTTCTTTGTTAGTCATTAATTTTTTTAGTTTTCAATACCATAAAAGTAATTATAAGATTAACTGTTACAATACTATGACATTGCCCTAAAATATATGCTTGATTTGGTCAATTAATTGATATAAGGATTAACGAGGATGATATTTTTTTGACACTCATATCTTGCCTATTGTCGACTATTCATTTCGGACCAAATTCTCTATTTTCGATCGGTTTCTTCCGGTTAGCTTCATTGGAACTTAACTTCATATCAAAGTTCATTATTTCTAACTAAAACCTAGATAATAATAAATGTACGAGTTTTTATGTCCAGGTTAAAAATTGGGCTTGGGTCCAATAGAAGGTAAGATCCATTCCTATATTTATTATCACTAAACCGGACAAAACTTAAAGGCGCCGAAAATTTTGAGATTCATTGTTATTGTTAGGTTCAGATGCTCAAATTTAGGGCTGGGCATAATAACCGTAACCGAAAAAATCGAACCGAACTGAATCGTAAATGAGTGTTTCAGTTCAGTTTTGGTTTTGCTTAAAAACCCGTTTGGTTACTATTATAAAATTATTTTGGTTTTGGTTCGGTTTCGGTTTAAAACCGTAAAACCTTTCGGTTTTTTTGGGTTTTTTATTTTTATATACTTAGATATATACTTAGCTAATTCGGTTAGTTAGATTTAAGGAAATTTGAAAAGATATCTTAGAAATGATTGCACAAAAAAAAATTAAAGAAAGATTTAAGAAAAACCTAAAAAGATATGTATCTTATATAAAATTCAAGGTTTTGAGTTTTTCACTATTTATTCATATTTTACGAGTTTCATCAAAATTGTTCTTATAAGGCACATTACAAGCTAGATTGTTAAGTATTTAGAACTTATATGTTAATTTTTATTATTGATTTATTTTAATGTGTTGACAAGAGATTCATAAACAATGTGAATATGTGAACAATCATGATGATGAAAGAAGTTTTTTACGTTTTTTCGTTTTAGATTTACAATTTGGGTTTATTATTTCTATATTTTGGAACTTCCTAATTCGTCATATTGCTTTTTTTATTGTCTTTATGTGGCTTTCTAAGATTCATATTTTTTTTATTTTCTACATATGGTTTTTTATTGTTTTTTATTTAAATCATGGAACAATTTACAGAAACTGAAACCGAACCAAACCGAACCGAACTACTTATGGTTTTTATATAGTTTTAGTTTTAATGAAACCGTTAAACTGTAAACCAAAAATAACCGTACCGTACCAAACAGTATTTCAATCGGTTTGTAAATGGTTTCATTTTCTATCAAACCGAAAAACCAAATAAACTAAACCTTAACCAAACCGTAAACCGGAATGCCCACCCCTACTCAAATTTCCCTTTTAAGGCACTTCTTTTTTTCTTTATATCCTTTTTAAAATTTTCTACCTTTCATTAAGTAAAAGGATAAAATTTGTCTCTTTTTCTTTTCTCAAAATTAGAAAAAATAAAATGGAAAAAAAACAAAAAAATTACATGAAAGTGTGAGAGGTGAGATAAAAGAAGAAAAAGAAACGTGGTTAAATGTGATTGATGAGTAATTAATGAAATGAGTGGAAAAGTTGAAAAAACTGCACATCAGATGTGAAGAATAAATTAGAACTAATATAAAAAAATAGATACATATCTCATTTCTCTTTTTTCTTTTTCTTGCCGTAAAAATCCGAAAATCTTTCATCCTCCATAATTCAAAATTTGAAGTTTTATAGAGGTAATTTCTTTTAATTTCATGTTATATTGATGATAATAAATAATGTGTAGTTTTTTGGGTGACTTTCAACAAAATTTGGAGGTTTAAATGCAATAGGAAAAGGTAATATATTGTAGATTTCAAACCTCATATTCGTTTAAAAATTTAGTTGATTATGTGTGGACAATGAGTTAATAAACACGTATCATACATCGATTAAGGTTGGATATTTGTTAAAACTTGTTATATTTGAGAATCTGGAGGTGAAATCATAACGAGTTGTAGTTAGAGAGAAATCATAACGAGTCTGAGTTGGTTCATAGCATATCCAAGAAGATTAAGAGAGATGAAACTGCTACGAAGCTGAAACTGAGTTACATTCCAAATGAAAATCCTAAGCAAAGACCATCATTTATTTCGGATAATGAAGAATTATTTGCTTATTTTTGTTATTTCATGATGATAAATTTGGGAGTATTTTGCATGTGGAGGCTGTGGAAGATTTTGGGCAAATGAGGTGCGTGAGGAAGTAGATGATCAAGTTAGTGCAACGTGTATTAATAATGATATACTTACTCGTTATGGAGAGAAACCAATGGAACATGGATTGGTGAACAATATTGAAAGTGTTTCACATGATGATGATTTAGTTAACGTGGATAACCCCGCTATTTATGAATATAATCAGTTGGAGAATGTTGTAGATCAAGGAGGAGGAGGAGAAGAACTAGAAAGAGAAAGAAGTGAGAATGTGAATGGTGCATTGGCAGATGGTGTAAATGTAACTTTGCACCAAGAATTTCATAGTAAGACCGAAGTGCAAGAAATAGTTGAAAAAGCTGCACATCAGAGATGTTTCGAGTTTGATATTATCAAATCAGACACATGTTTATAAATGGTGAAATGTCGTGAGGCAAAAAATGGTTGTAAGTTGAATATACGGGCTGCAAAACTGAAGGGTGCAAATTTTTTTTTCGATGAGAACCCACAACAAGATGCATACATGCTCTCGAGCTAGTAGTAGTAGTACTAAGCAAAGTAGAAGGAAATGCACACAACGTTAGTTGCATTTGTTGTGCGTGATGATTATCCTGGTGAATTTAAAACCCCAGCTCCGAAAGTTATCCGTGGGTTTGGTTAAAAGAAAAGTTGGTATTGAAGCTTCATACTCTACCGTATATAGAGGAAGAGTATAAGCTGCTAATGAGATGCAGAGCAATGCAGAAGAAAGTTATAATTTGGTGTATGTATTTATGCATAATTTAGAGCTCCAAAACTATGGTACAGTAACACGGGTGGAAGTAGATGATGAGCACAAGTTTAAGTACTTATTTTTTGAGTTGGGAGCTTCCATCAAAGGTTTTAGGGAGATGAGAAAAGTTATAATTATGGATGGAACACACGTAAATAATGTATACGGTGGAGTTCTAATTGTTGCCATAGCTCAAGATCCTGAACACCACCATTACCCACTTTCCTTTGGTGTAGTTGATGGTGAGAAAGATGCAAGTTGGACTTGGTTTCTCGAAATGTTCAAATCAGTTATGTCATATTGTGCAAGGAATTGGTGTTTCTAATGGATAGAAATCAAAGTATCATCAAGTCGGTGAGTGAAGTTTACCCATTAGTTCAACATGGATATTGCATGTATCATTTGTCGTAGAATGTGAAAGCAAACGTTCACCACATCAAGAAATAATTAGTTGCTGCTAAGTTCATGGAATGTGCCAAAGCTTATACAGAGTCGGAGTTCACTATATTGTATCTCGCTTTCAGGGAGAGGTACCCTTATGTAGCCGATTATTTGGATCAAAGTGTTGAACCCAAAAAGTGGGAAATATGTTATTTTCCAGGAGAAATGTATAACTTGATGACCACCAATGATGTAGAATCGATTAATAGAGTTTTTAGAGATTCAAGGGAGTACTCACTTTTACCAATGATTGATACAATTGTAGCAGAAATGTCTGATTGGTTTAACAAATGCACAAGGATCGACACATCGTGGGAGAGGATCGAGTAACCATGGGGGAGGTATGTTTAGCTGGTGTGTGTGTGGTAATAGTTCATAATATAGATATGTTAGTAGTGTCCATTTATGTTAATGTACAATTAAGTAAAATTGTGGTACACCTATGTTGAATTTTTTATACGTCCAATTTGCTTTTTGTACTTTAAAGACCAAAAATGGGTCTAGATGTGTTCATTTTATATCGATATCATCTTTAGAATGTGGGTAAAAATTGATATTGTTTTAATTGTTCACGTTTCATCATAATTTTCCAACAAATACCATATAGTTTAAAGGTTTCTTTAGATGTGGGGCATTAGAAATTACCAAAATGGTGAAAATTGTGATTTCTCATATTTGTTTATATGAAACTATAACAAAACTATCTTTTAATTGCAATATGTGTGGTATAACTAGAAAAAACTTAGTTTCAGTAGGATATAACTAACTAGAGAAAAATTCGTGAAAGTACAACTATGTACATTTTGGAGTATAACTGCAAAATTTGGTACAACTGTGGTACAAATTATGTTAATTGACTTTCCATAACTTTTGTACTTTTGGTCGGAACCTAGGTATGAACCTTGTACATGCAATGATTGCAATCATTGAGTTATATTATTTTATTATTATTTTTAATAAAATAATAAATTAATTTTTTTTTTTAAATTAAATTTTTATTCATAAAATAATTATAGATTAAAATTTTAATTACTTTTGAAAATAATTTTTAGTTTCATAAATAAATTTTTATAAACGGTAGATTAACACAGTTGTACCTAAGATTACAAGTTGTACTTTTGTACCTAAGATTACCAATTGTACATAATGAATATACTTGTACCTAAGATTACATAACCTGAGTTTTGGAAAACATAAAACAATTAAAAGTGGTCTGTAATCAGAGTTCCACAAGAAACAACATCACAAAAAACATAAACTATATTAGTCACTCATTACTCTTCTGCTTCTTTTTGGGGTCTTTGTTCTTCTCTTCCGTAAAAGGAGATTTTTGGTGTTTGGATGGTTTAGACTCCTTTGCTATTTTCTTCTTCGGTTTGCGTTCGAAGACACTTCTTTTTAGCACATGTCTTAAAATGCCTATTTTTCATTGGTTCCGGAGATGGTTGAGGTATCGAAGATGATTGAGGTACCAAAGATGGTTGAGGTACCGAAGATGGTTAAAGTACAAGAGATGGTTGAGGTACTGAATATAGTCGAGGTACCAAAGATGGTTGAGGTACTGAAGATGGTTGACATACCAAAGATGGTTGAGGTACCAAATATGGTTGAGGTACTGAAGATGGTTGAGGTACCAGAGGGCATAGAACAAGGTGAGGACCTGGTAACGGAGGACCTTCAGCCATGTTAGCTTCAGCCTATTCTAGAACTAGAGAAAGCACATTGTTCACCTTCAGCTTCATCCCTTACTGCTGAGCAATCTTCACCAAAGCCAAAGTTTTCCTCTTCACGCTGCCACAGAGTTAAATGATCATCACCAAAACCATATACATCATCATCTTCAACTACTTTCTCATTCCCCTTGTTATTCTGCTTCAAGGTTTTCACCTCATTTTCTGTGGTCTTCAATTTATCTTCAAACATATCATGTCGGCTCACAACTTCTCTGAACCCATTTTCCTCATTTCTGTCATAAATTTCCACATTTTTTCTGCATGGTGAGTGATCTGTCGTGGTGGAGTTTTAGGATCAGCCTGATGGTCCTCATGTATTTTTTCTTTGTCTGTCCTAGCAGCAACATCCTTAGTGTACAATGCTTCCCAAAATATCTTCTTCCTAGCCGTGAGATGAGTCATTATACCTTCAAAAACTTTATCACGGAAATTCTTATAGAAGTCTCGAACCCAAATACGACTCATCAAATGTTCTTCTTCATTTAAAGAATCTTCGAGCCTGGTACAAATATCCTACATTACAAACAAATCAACAAAATAACTTTGTATCACCAAAGTAAACAACAATTATAATCAGTTTGTTACCAATTATACCTTTGTATCCCCAAGCGTAGTATTGATATCTTCTAAAGGAAATCCTTTCATACCAGTATGCACGAACTCCCTTCGACACATTCTTGGACAGTCCTTACTCGATGGAACATCTATGCGGTACTTCAGCCTGAGATGTGATAACCTCAAATGTCAATAGTTACAATAAACATTTAAACACATTACCAACCACCTTAAATTAACTAATATATTAGACACAAGGTTGTAACTGTATTACCTCCAAAGGAACTATGAACCCCAAAAATATCAAGGAAACCCCTTCATCTATGATTACACTATTGAAATGGTTCAATATATGCTCAAACTCATGTGACCAGTCCTCAAATGTGTACCTCCCCCAAGGAAATTTCTTGCATTCTCGCATATCATCAACAATGCGTAGAAGAAACGAGTCAACAACAACACTGCTATCCTTAACCTATCTTCACCACTACCATGGAGGTCAACTTATTTTCTACCTCTGAAAGGTAGATCCCCCACTCGATCAAATTGTCTCTGAACAAAATTAAGACACCCAAGATTTTCATAGTTTTTTGGGTACTCCTACCAGTTTAGACCAGATATCAGTCCATGCTCCCACAAAAAATAGCGGACAGGAACCCTATTGACGACAAACCACCATACTTTGCGTTTATCTAGATGCGCAGTCCGCAAAGAAAGCATCCACATGCCCATACACTTCCTCGATCTCTCCATGGGTATGTGGAAAATGTGTTTGAACTTGTTCTGATGATTCGTAAACCAATCCATCTTCATTTCTCCCAGGGTTTTCCTCAACAGCACCAATACCTTGGAGATCGCACATCTAATTCTGATTTTGCAAGATTTCTTGTAATCTTCTGGGCCATAGTAAAAGCAGGCAGATTTCTAAGGTTGTGCTCCTCCTCCTCGTCACTTTTCTCCTATAACCAAAAGAATTAACTTAGCAGTTGTGCTAAGATTACCAAGAATACCTAGACATATAATTGTACCAAGATTACCTAAACATGCAGTTGTACCAAAATTCAAACTTCAACAAATAAGTGGATATCCTAACTTGCTATACAATTAAATATTTTCTTAATAAGTTTACTCAGTTATACTAGTATTACCTGAGCCAATGGTTCACCCATGGAATGATTTGAGGACCTTATGTTCTCTGCTTATCGATTGTGCGTCGATGATCTCTCTGGCTTGTCTGAATTGTTATCTTCTTCTCCAGCTGATGCGGACTCCAAGTCATCTCTATCTTCTACTGATGACTGATGCGAGGTTCGAACTTTGGCGTTTCTTATTCTCGCCATATCTGCAATTCAAGCAAAAGACACCTATTAATCTAACACTAAACATAAAAGTTCAATTTTAAAATCTCACATTTTCGTTCTCAACTCGCTCACTCAAACAAGGTTTCTGTAAAACCCTAATCTAGATTTTTCACAAACACACATCAACCTAACCTTCATTCACAAACATTTATCCAAATTAGAGACATTCAGACATTTATCCAAAATTCAATTCTTGGAACCCTAGATTTCACAAATTGAACAATATCCTTTTTAAAATACAAACCTTACGGAGTTGTTGAATTACAGCTGATGAAGAGCATAGTAGCAACACCAAAAGAGACAATGGCCCATTTTTATTCTCCATCAATTTGGCTTTTAGAAAGGACCACAGTTTTTTGTAGTTTCTTTAACTTTATTTGGTTTTTTTTTATTTTAACTAACTTTCTGATTTAAAAATAATTCAAAATTATAATAATAACATAAGAAGGGTATATGAGCCGAGTTTATTGAGTAGAAAGGTATATGAGAACCCATTGTTACCCGCACTCGATTCATTGTCCGCCTTTCGATAAGAAAAGTGTGTTCTAGTCATGTTCCTTTGTCACCTTGCTCAATGATCAAATGTGGTCATGGTTCTCTCAATCTCCTCTTGGGAGGAGAAATATAAAGTTGCATTTTCCTTAACAAAGAACTATTCGGATCTGCTGAAGAATGACAAGGAATCTGGCAAAGATGCAAACGACTCAGACGATGATCATAAGAAGATGAAAGTTGTGGGAGAGGGAATTGGATCCTTTCCTCCTCCACGGCCCAATGTCATTGACAAGAAACCTAGAAATTTTAGAACAAATTTTAATTCTAAAATTCCTAGAACATGAACAAGTGATAGAATACATAATATAATATTTTCAAACATGAAAATGTTAGAATACGTAATCTAATAATTTCATATCGCTAGAAACCTATTTTAACCTTTTCAGAACAACTTTCGTTAAACTACAAACCTAGTTAAAACTGCCTAAAATGAAAAATTTTATTCTTCAAATCTTCTTAATAGGTGTGTATCTACATGTTTATATGTTTTTGTTTTTTTAGAAAATGGTATTAATCTAGTAGTAGAGGTAGTTTAGGAAAAAATGGTAATTTAAAAAAGTGTAGATAAACTTTTTGCTAAAACTCTTTTATTTTCATTTTCTCCTTAAAAATATCAGATATGGTCGAGATCTGGTTAGTTTTTGTTTTCTCTCAGTCGGATTTTAGTTGAATATATCTCTACGTTACCGATGTCGGCGAATAATATATGGTTCCAAAATTTCAACATAGAGGCCCATCAAGCTGGAGTCTACCACGTACAAAACGAGGACGTGAAGACCATAAATTTTCGGTGAGGTTTGTGATTTTTTTTGATAGCAAGACAATTTCTGATCTCGGAGAAGAATCAGTGAATAGGATTAAAATTCTTTTTTTGCCAACAAGTATATATTAATTAAAATGGTTCAAAAATTCAAACGACAATATGTAGTTTACATGAATAACAAAATTGGAGATATAGTTTACCACTTCGTGCTAATTTATCCGCTCTTGAACAAAGAAAAATTTAAATTTAGCGGTTTTGATTTATAGTGTTATAGTCTTTTCTAAAATTTTCTTCATTTTTAGGATTGTTGCCACTGAAAATTTTAACATTTTCTGAATAAAGAATTAAAAAAAATGTTATTTTTAGCCAAAATTTTTTTTAAAAACCATTT